>CM063610.1:925658-1532880 GCA_032357785.1 Periparus ater | reverse complement strand
GGATTGGGGAGAGGGATTGGAAAGAGGGAACTGGGGAGAGGGGATTTGGGGAAAGGGAATTGGGGAGAGGGGAGAGGGATTTGGGGCATCAGAAATTGGGGATTGGGAATTGGGGATTGGGGAGAGGGATTAGGGAGAGGAAATTTGGGATCGGGAATTGGGGAGAGGGGATTTGGGGAAAGGGAATTGGGGAGAGGGGAGAGGGAATTGGGGACAGGGGATTGGAGGAGAAGGATTTGGGGCATCGGGAATTGGGGATTGGGAATTGGGGATTGGGGAGAGGGATTAGGGAGAGGAAATTTGGGATTGAGAATTGGAGGAGAGGGGTTTGGGGACAGGAACAGGGGACTGGGAATGGGGGGGAGAGGAATTGAGGATCGAGAATTTGGGATCAGGAATTGGGGATGGGGAATTGGGGGAGAGGAATTGGAGAGGGATTTGGGGGATCGGGATTTAGAGACAGGAATTGGGGGGCGGGATTTACAGGGGCAGGATTTGGGGGACAGGAATTGGGATCAGGAGGAATTGGGGGCAGGGTTTGGAGGTGCAGGATTTTGGGAGGGAGGATTGTGAAGCAGGATTTGCGGGGGGGGGAGAATTTGGAGGAGTGGGATTTGGGGATCAGGATTTTGGGAATCAGGATTTGTGTGAGCGGGAATGGGGACAGGTTTTAGGGATCAGGATTTGGGGTCGGGATTTGGGGAGTCCCTGTATCCGTCCCTGCCTCAGTTTCCCCACGCACGAGCCAGAGCAGTGGATTTTTGGGATCCCCTCCCCCGGGTTGATCCAGGGAAAAGGGGGTGAATTCCCGGGGTGAAATTCCCGGTTTGCGGGATCGAGGAGATCCCGAAGGAATCCTCCCCTTGTCCCGGGATCCGGGATCAGCCCGGGTTTCTCCCGAGGATTCCGCAGCTTCCCGTTCCCACCGGGATCCGCGGCGGCTCCAAAGATTCCCGTGGGAAGGAGGGAAAATCCTGCCGGGATTCCCGGGAAGTTCGGGAGCCGCCGGAGTTTTCCCGAGGAAAACTTGGGAAAAGCTCGGGATGGGATCGCAGCTCTTCCAGAGGCCGGGAATCCCTGAGGCGGAGCGGGATGAGGGCAGGAAGCCGCGGAATTCCAGGAATTCCATGGCCAGCCTGATCAGCTTTCCCAGCTCTTAATGACCCTGGGATCATTAACCAGGGACAATTAACACTAGCTCCCCGCCGCGCTTCCAGCGCCGAGAGAATCCCTGGGAAAGGGCCGGAATTCCCGGGGAAATCCACTTGTTGGAGCCCTGGGAGATCCCAAATTTCCAGTTCTGAACATTCCCGGTCCCGGATCCAGCCGGTATTCCCGGGGGGAATTTGGGAATGTCGGGATTTGGGTCTGGACAGGAGCCAGGGAATGGCTCCCACCGGGAAAGGGGAGCTCGGCCTGGGATCTTGGAATTCACCAGAGAATCCCTGGATCCCTGGCAGCGTCCGGGGGAAAAGCTGGATCACCCTGGGATAGCGGGAAGTGTCGGGATCGGAATGGGATTGGATTGAAGGTCCCTTCCCACCTGAACCATTCCGGGATGGAATTCCAAGGAATCCAGGGCAGCTGCAGCAGCGTCCTGAGGGTTTTTCCTGGTCTTTCCCTTCCGTGAGTTCCAGCGGAAAAGGGGGTTGAGTGTCACGCCGGGATGCACATTCCAGGTGGGAATTCCTTTTCCCAGGCTCCTCCAGGCCCTGGCCAGGAAAACCCGGCTGCTCCAGGGGGCTGGAAGCAGCTCGGGAAGCGATTCCGGGTGGGGCTGGATCCGGGAAGCGGATCCGGGTGGATCCATCCCTTGGATGTGCCTGGAGAGGGATTTGGGCTCCATTCCCAACCTCGGATCCGCAGGGATAAACCTTTGGCTCCAGAGCTCCCAGCATCTTTCCCAAATTCCCAGGGGAAAGCGAGGCAGCGGCTCCGTGGGAATTCCAGGGATGATGGCCGGGATCCTCTTGGACACGCAGCCGGAATATTTTGGGATGCGGGAGAGCTCTGGGCCTGGAATCCGGGCTGGAATCCGGGCTGGAATCCGGGCTGGAATATTCCATGGGACACAGGAGCCGGTCCAGGATGAGGGGCCAGGAATAATCCGTCAGGATAAATAAACGGGATGATCCTTAGGGATCTTCCCCGGCCCGCCTGCGGATTCCAACAGCGGCAGGAACAGGACATGGGGAGTTTTCCAAGCTCTCGGGATCATGGAATGGTTTGGGATGAAAGGGATCCCGGAGCTCATCCTGTTCCTCCCTGGCTCGGTTTCCCTGGGAATGCTCCACTGCGCTCTGGGAATTCCAGGGAATTCTGGAAAATTCCATGGGAATTTGGGGAATTCCGGGCAGCTCGGATTGCTGCCGGCTCCTCGTCCTCTCCGAGCCATTCCTCAAATCCCAAATGGAATTCTGGCTCTTGGATCAAAGCGACGCTGCCCTGGGAATAATTCCTTGGGAATTAATTCCTTGGGAATAATTCCCACCCAGGGGTGAGCAGGATCCCCGTTCCCGGAGGGATTGAAATCCCTGCGGATGTGGCGCCCGGGACGCAGATCAGGGAATGCTGGACTCGGTTTTTCCAGCCGAAATCATTCCGTGTTTCCATGACTCCTTCCTCAATCCGCGCCCGGGGTGGGATAGGACGGAATTCCAGGCCTGGAATGCATCCGGTTGGAGCTCAGTCCCAAAATCCATTGGGAAAAAACGCCTCCGGAAAAGCTCTGGAGCCTCTCCCATGGAATGAGGAGCCCTCTCCCAGCTCCCAGCTGGATATTCCTCATTCCTCCGCTTTTCCGGATCCCCGAGCCTGGAGCCAGAATTCCCTTCCCAATCCCGGCCCCGTCCGGGCCTCTCCCTCTGGAGGCGCATCCCGAGGAATGAATCCGGGATGAAGCATTCCCGAGGCCAACGGCCTTGGAGCGATGCTGCTCGTCCTCTCCGGGAATCCTGGGAGCTCCAAACCGGGGAAACTGAGGCACAAAACGGAATTCGGATCCATGGGAGCGGCCGGGGTGGGTGGGCAGTGGGTCCCCCTCTGGAAGTGGAGGGAAAAGACGGATTCCGTAGCCAAAATCCGCTCCCATCCTGGAATTCCGGGGATTCCTCCCCAGATTTGACTCCCGCATTCCCAGCTTTGCCGTTGGGATTCTCCCGGTGTCCCACCAGGGATTTGGATGGGATTGGATCCCGGGATTGGATCCAAAGGGCTCCCGGATCCGTCGCAGATCCCTTTCTCTCCCCCTCCCTGCTCCGCACACAGAAACGAACCAGGGATGACTCTGGATTTCCCAGGAATTCCGGTTTTTCAGCCTGCCTTGGGGGAAAAGGCGGGAAAACAGGGAATTTTCATCTCCAGGCCCATTCTTTGGGAATCTCCAGCAGGATCCGAGCTCTGCTCCAGAGTCACTTTCCCATGGGAATTCCCACTTTGCTCCGGCTTAATTGCGTTTGTGTCCGGGGCTAATTAGGGAGCCGGGAATTAATGGATGGGAAGGAGCTGCCAGGAGAGGCTTCCACTTGGGAACGGGGCCGGAAAATGAGGATATCGCTCATGGATTCCCCCGGGGGATCTTTATACCGTGGGATAAAAGTTCCACCTCCAGGAAAATTCGGATTGGGAAGGGTTGGAGCAGGGATCAAGGGGCCTCTCCCAGGGCGTGGAATTCCGGTGGAGCTCTTCCACCCGGCTCTTGGATCCCAAAATCCCAACCCTTTATCCAGGTTTTCCCTCTTTTTCCTCTCCAGGACTTTCCTTCTACACCCGAGTGCTGGAAAACTGCGAGGACGAGGCCAAGTTTGAGGAGGTAGGAGAAGTTTTCCATCCTTTTTTATCCCAGGAATCCTGCTCACTTTCCCGGGATTCCCCGTCAGGGTGAAATCCACCGCTCCCAAGTTTTGTTCTTCGTCTTTGCTCCGAGGTTTCTCCTGGATTCCTGGCTGGACAAATCCCTACGGAATTTTCCAAGCCGTGGATGAATGGAAAACTTAAAATTTTCCATGTTTTCCGCACTGAATTCCGGGGAAAATATTGTTATCCAAGCTGGGAAAATCCTGCCGGGATTTTGGCTCCATTTTCCGTTGTCTCAGGAGGAAAAAGTCGGGATTTTATTCCCCCCCCTGAAATTCCTTCTTTTCCTTCGGGCAGGGAATTCCCAGAGGAGCTGCGGCTGCTCCTGGATCCCTGGGAATGTCCAGGGAAAAGCTGGGAGTGAGCTGGGATAGGGAAACATTCCCTGCCCATGGAATGGGATTTGAGTTCCCGCCCAAACCATTCCCTGAACACTTCCAGGCTTGGAGCATCCCAGATTTTTGGGAATTTTTCCCTTCCCTGCCTCCCTGTGGGATTTTTCCCCCCCCGCTCCATTCACCACGAATGGTTGGGATCGCATTGGATCGGGAGCCGTGTCCGGCCCGGAATTCCGGCACTTTTAGGGAAGTGAATCCCTCCTGGAGCAGCCCTTCCTGGACCTGGAGGATCCAATCCTTCCTGCCGGGGGGTATATCCAGGGAATCCGTGCCAGCACAGGGAATCCCTGGGAATATTTGAAGCTCAAACCGCTTGGATTTTCCATGGCAGATCCCAAATCCCGGGAACAGGGACAGGACAAGGGGAAACAGCTCCAGGCTGGGCCGGGAAAGCCGAGGTGGAATTTTGGGAACAATTCCCCATGGAAAGGCGCTCAGACCTCAGAAGGGGCTCCCAGGGAGTTCAGGAATCTCCATCCCTGGAGTTTTCCAAGGAATTCCTGGATGCGGCGCTCTGGGAATTGTCCTATTCCCGCTTCCCACACCTTGGATTCCATGATCCCAGAGGAGCTTTTCCAACCTCAGTAATCCCTGGATTCTGTGATCTCAGAGCTGGAGGAATCCAAGCTAATTCCCTCTTTTCCCGCCCCCTCTTCCCGATAATCGGGATCCGCCTCCGGGCAGGATTTGCCTTTCACGCTCCGCTGTTTCCCACTTGTTCCGTTCCGCTCCGTCTCTTTCCCAATTATTTTTCCCTTCCTTCCTTGACGGATCCCGCAAATCCTCTGCTGGATATTCCAGAGGCTGGGCACAGCTCCCCGATTAACCGGGAATGTTCGTGCTCCGCGCCACATCCCCAAGGATTTCATCCCGGAGATCTCCCCCAGCCTGGGAGGGGAGGGAATCCCCGGGAATGGAGGAGCCGGAATTCCCAGGAGCTGAAGTTTCCTGGGATAATTTTGGACAGGCCCCGAGGGAGGAGCTGCTCCCATGGATTCCAGGGGATTCATGGAATTTTGGGTGGGAAGAGATCTCGCAGCTCATCCCGTTCCCTTCCCTGATCCCAGGCCGCTCCGAGCCGGGCCTCAGGCACTTCCACAACTTCTCTGGGAATTCCGTGCCTGGGCCTTCCCAGTTTTTTTTTTCCCAGCACTTGGAAAACCCCTCGGATCGACCCGTGGCTCTTTTCCAGACTTGTTTTCCCCCTTTTCCCGTGGCAAACGCCATCCCAGGGTTTAAGGGAATCCCTGGATTTGCATTGCTCCCCACAGTTGCTGCCTTTCCTTGGATTTGGAGCGGATTTCCTTGGATTCGGTAGATCCGGATCCCCCGGGGCACATCCAGGATGGAGCTCGGACAGGGACGAGGGAGCCTGGCTGGAAAAATTCCCGTTTTTTCCCTCCTCTTCCTGGGAACAGGAGCCGAGGGCTGATGGTGCAGAGCCCCGAAAAGTGGGATTGGGAAAATTCCTGGGGCCAGAAGGGCATTCCTGCAGAATTCCTGCCAGGAAAGGGCTGTCAGGAGGTGGAATCCCCATTCCTGGAGGGAATCCACATGGATGCGGGGACACGGGTCAAGGGGCGCTGGGAATTCTTGGATTTGGTGATCGCCGAGGATTTTTCCAACCTGAGCAGCTCCTTGATTCCATAACCTTGGGATTTCCGGGGGGTTTTAGCACCGGATCCGATCCCTGGAGCATCAAAACCTTTGGAAAACCGACCAAAGGGGGAAAAAGCGGGGGCAGGACAAAATCCCAGCCCCGCAGGGAGAGCCTGGGATAAATCCCGCTGCAGGATCCGGAGCCATGCCGGATCCGGTGGCGCCGTTTCCCATTTTCTTCTCCATCTCCACGATTTTTCCTTCCTTGGCTTCCTTGGCTCTGCAGGCAAACGGAAGCCGGGAATAAATAGCTCGGGAATGAGCGCCGGGAAGTGCTGAGGAGGCACCGGTTCCTTCCTGGGAATTTGCTGGATGAGCAAATTCTCTTCCCCTGGTGCTCGATTCCACTCTGCCGCTCCTGGAGCCATCCCGGATCCCGGATCCACTCCTCTGGCGCATTCCCAACCCAGGAATGGGAAAGGAGAGGCTTGGGAAGGGGGGATGTGGGAATTCCGGAGGTCCCGGAAAACCGGGAATGCCGGGGGTTGGGCTGACAGAGGGATTTGCCTTGGGAAGCAAGAAGAAAACAGGGAAGGGATTGTATTTTATGGGATCATGGAATGGTTTGGGTGGGGAGGGAATTCTAGGATCATCCCATTCTTACCCTGACACCTCCTGCTACCCCAGGGTGATCCAGCCTGGCCTTGGATGCTCCCAGGGATCCAGGGATTCTCTGGGAATTCCTTCCCAAGCTTCCAGCTCCCCTTTCCCAGTGGGAAGCCATTCCCTGGCTCCTGGCCCTGCGGCCCTTTCCCAAATCCCAGCTCTCCCGGAGCCCCTGCAGCCTCGGGAAGCGGCTCCCAGGATTCCCGGGATCCTTCCCTGATCCGGCCTGCACATTCCCGGCTCTCCCAGGCCGGCTCTGCATTCCCTGGATCCTCATCCAAAGGATGCATTTCTCTTTTCCATGTGTGTGTCCATAAGAGCTAGCACTGGGCTCATCCTTAGGGACATCCCAATAAAACAGCCCTGAGCCTTTTCCTGGGAAAAGCGGCCGCTCTCCATCCTCATCCCCTCCACTGCAGCTCCTGGAATGCTCCTGCCTCATCCCACTCCTCCTGTTCCCAGATAATCCTGGTTTATCCATCTCCTCCTTTCCTGAAAACTCCTGGATCATCCTCGTCCTTCTTTTCCTGAACACTCCTGGCTATTCCCTCTCCTTTTCCCGAAATGATCCTGGCTAATTCCAATTCCTCCTGTTCCCAGCTAATCCTGGCTTATCCCTCTCCTTTTCCCAAGCTGCTCCTGGCTCTTCCCTCTCTTCCTTTCCCAAACTGCTCCCGGCTCATCCCAGCTCATCCCTCTCCTCCTTTTCCCAAATAATCCTGGCTTCCATCTCTTCCTTTTCCTGAAAAACTCCTGGATCATCCTTGTCCTTCTTTTCCTGAACACTCCTGGTTCCTCTCTTTTCCTTTTCCCAACTGATCCTGGCTCTTCCCTCTCCTCCTTTTCCCAAAATGATCCTGGTTTATCCATCTCCTTTTCCCAAAAAACTCCTGGATCATTCTTTTCCTTCTTTTCCTGAACACTTCTGGCTCATCCCTTTCCTTTCCCAACTAATCCTGGCTCATCCATCTCCTCCTTTTCCCAAAATGACCTGGCTCATCCAATTCCTCCTGTTCCCAGCTAATCCTGGCTCATCCCTCTCCTCCTTTTCCCAAAAAACTCCTGGACCATCCTTGTCCTTCTTTTCCTGAACACTCCTGGTTCCTTTCTTTCCTTTTCCCAGCTCATCCCAGCTCTTCCCTCTCCTTCTTTTCCCAAACCACTCCTGGCTCATCCCAGCTCACCTCTCTCCTCCTTTTCCCAAATAATCCTGGCTTCCATCTCCTCCTTTTCCTGAAAACTCCTGGACCATCCTTGTCCTTCTTTTCCTGAACACTCCTGGTTCCTCTCTTTCCTTTTCCCAACTAATCCTGGCTCATCCCTCTCCTCCTTTTCCCAGATAATCCTGGCTCATCCATCTCCTCCTTTTCCCAAAATGATCCTGGCTCATCCAATTCCTCCTTTTCCCAGCTAATCCTGGCTCTTCCCTCTCTTCCCAAAATGCTCCTGGCTCATCCATCTCCTCCTTTTCCCAAACTGCTCCCGGCTCTTCCCTCTCTTCTTTTTCCCAAACCGCTCCCGGCTCATCCCGGCTCATCCCTCTCCTCCTTCTCCCAGCTAATCCTGGCTCATCCACCTCCTCTTTTTCCCAAAAAAATCCTGGATCATCCTGGTTCTTCTTTTCCTGAACACTCCTGGTTTCTCTTTCCTTTTCCCAAAATGATCCCGGCTCATCCCTCTCCTCCTTTTCCCAAACCACTCCCGGCTCATCCCAGCTCATCCCGGCTCATCCCTCTCCTCCTTTTCCCAGACTTTCCGCTGGCCGGTGGCGAGCAGCATCGATGGAATGAGCTCCTGGAGATCCAAGTGTTCAACTACAGCAAGGTCTTCTCCAACAGGTGAGTCCCTCCTTCCCGAGGGCCCCGCCCATCCCATCCCGCTTCCCTTTGGAAGAGTTTCCTGGGAATTTCCGGGAATTCACCCCCGGAATTCACCCCGGGAATTCTGTGGTGCTCAGCACCGAGGTTTTCCCGACTCACGCCAGGGTTTGGTTTTTTTTCCCCCATGAAATTTCTGTGTTTAAAGGAAATTGGAATTTTTGGGGGTGGATAATCCGGCTGGAGGTTGATGCCGGGATGTGTTTTCCCAGATTTCCCAAATCCCGCAGGTGTTGGATTGATTGTGTCCAGGGAAATCGTGGCTGTCCCATCCCTGGAATTGTCCAAGGAAAGGTTGGAGGAGGCTTGGAGCCGCCTGGGATGGCGGGAGCTGTCGGGCTTGGAATGGGACGGGATTTCAGCTCCCTTCCCACATGGATCCATAGGGACACCTGGGAAAGAGGAGGATCCCGGGAATCCTGGGAGCCGCTTCCCGAGGCTGCAGGGGCTCCGGGAGAGCTGGGATTTGGGAAAGGGCCGCAGGGCCAGGAGCCAGGGAATGGCTTCCCACTGGGAAAGGGGAGCTGGGGCTGGGAGCTTGGGAAGGAATTTCCAGAGAATCCCTGGGAGCGCCCAAGGAAAGGCCGGAGCAGCCTGGGATGGTGGGAGGTGTTGGGGATTCTGGGATCGAGGACACTCAGGAACCACAGGATCCATCCCAGTGGTTTTTTTATGGAATTCAGGGATGGAAAAGGGAAGGGAGACCCTTCCTGGAGTTGGGAATTCCCAGTGAGGCCCCTGGATCCCAAATTCCTTCTCCAGGAGGAGTCGGGATGGGGCTGGATCCAATCCCAGGCTGGGAGAGCCGGGAATGTGCAGCCGGATCAGGGAAGGATCCCGGGAATCCTGGGAGCCGCTTCCCGAGGCTGCAGGGGCTCCGGGAGAGCTGGGATTTGGGATCTGGGAATGGCTTCCCACTGGGAAAGAGGAGCTGGGAGCTTGGGAAGGAATTCCTGGATGGGAGGGTGGAGAGGAGAAGAGAGGAGCTGGCGCTGGGAACATCCCTCTGGGAATGCCAGGAATACCTGGAAAAGGAAATTCCGTTAAAACAAGGCAGTGCTGGAACTCCAGGAAATCCTCCTTTTCCAGGAAAATCTGTGAGGAGAAGGAGAGTGGAAAGGAGGGAGAGAGTTGGGAACCATCCCTCCGGGAATGCCGGGAATACCTGGAATAGGAAATCCCACTAAACCTCTGGGAATAAGTTGGATGAGGTTGGGATATTTCTGGAAAGATCCCTCAAGGAATTCAACGGGGGGAAAAAAATTCCGTGAAAACAGGGCAGTGCTGGAACTCCGGCCCCTCCCCCGAATCCGCTGGGAGAGGAGGGAGAATTTTGGGAACAACCCTCTGGGAATGCCGGTAACACGTGGGAAGAGAAATCCTGCAGTCCATAATTCCAGCCCATCCTCCTTGTCCAGGAATGAGCTGGAGGAGGAGGAAGGGAGAGGAGGGAGAGGATTGGGAACATCCCTCCAGGAATGCTGGGAATGTTTGGAATAGGAATTCCATAAAACCGAGGCAGGGCTGGAGCTTCGGAGGAGGAGGAGGAGGAGGAGGAGGAGGAGGAGGCCTGGGAGCACCGGGGCTGGGAAAGCCGATCCGGGCGCTCTGTGAATAATTCACGTGCGGCTGATGAAGGCTGTTGATCAAAGGCCTGGAAAAAGGCGGGATACCTGATCCAGGACCTGATCCAGACCCTCCGGAATGACGAGGGAGTCACGTCCGAGCGGCTCCTTTTGTTCCCTGTCCCCGTGGCTGTCACCGGCGGCCGATTCCCGGGAATACGATCCTTGTTTGCCGCCTTTGGATCCCGCTGGGTTCATCCCGGCTCCGGAGGGGCCCCGGCAGCATTCCCAGGGTGCTGAGTATCCAAGGAAAAGGGCAGGGTTGGATGAGGGAGAAGCCACGTCATCCCAAAAATCCTGTTCCCAGGCTCCTGGATTGGGAATTTCCTGGCTGGGAATCTCTCCAGGACACACCCAAAGCGTCCAGGTGGGGCTGGGTGATTCCCAGGGGAAATTCCCACTGGAAAAGCTCCACATGAGGGAAGGATCGGGCCTCCACGTCCCGAAAATCATCTCAGGGGATTCCCATGGCAGGAAATAATCCATCTGATCCCATCCTGGGAAATCCTGGGGTGAGCTGGGATGACCTGGGTGGGAACAGCGGGATCCTCTTGGAATTCTGTCGTTTTCCACGGTCTCCTGGTCCCCTGGGAGAACTTCAGAATCCATCCAGGATGAGAGAAAATTCCTGGGATGTTTTCCCATGGGAGAGGCTGGATGGAGGGAATTTGAGATCCCAAATTTTTGGGGATTCGAGCGGGAAAAGCTGCTCCGAGACACTCCCGAGGGATGCAGGAATGGGAATCGCACCCAGGAGAGGGAAGCAAAGGGGTGAATCCAAGAGTCAGCCGTGACCCGGTGGCTATGGAGCAGCATCCCCACGGAGCCATTCCCAAACTTTTGGGACAGCCTTTCCGAGTTTTCCTGGTGCAGAAAGCAGGGATAACACCGGGCAGAGATCCCAATCCTCAGGGAATGTGCGCAAAGCCCGGGAGCTTTTGCTCCAGGGGGTTCCCTCTCCTCCTTGTCCCCGTTTTCCTCGGGATCTGTCCCCAAGCCACATTCCAAACCCGGAGCAGGGGGGCACGGATGATTTCCCTCTGGAAAACCAATCCCACAGAGAAGAGGCGGGAGCTGCCCAACAGGGACAGGAAGAGCCGGATTCCCAAGGGTTTAATCCATCCCTGGAGTCTCCGGGATGGAAACGGAGCTCGGTCCCATCCTTTGTTCTTCTCCAGATGTGGAGATCCCGGCCCGGCTCGAGTCCTTTGTGTCTCCGGAGGGATCCTCCTTCCATCTGCGGAAAATTGTCCGGTGCCGGAGCAGGACAACGGAAAGAATTGACTCCGGAGCTGGAGAATCCCTGTTGTCCAAAGCCTCCCCATGTGGAGCAGTTCCATGGGATTTGGGGATGGAATTCCTGGCTGGGATGGAATTCCCTGGAGAGCTGAGGCTGCTCCATACCTGAAAGTATCCAAAAAAAAAATGTTGGATGGGGCTTGGAGCAATCTGGGATTGTAGAAGGTCGGGGTTGGAATGGGATCAACTCTCCCTTCCCACCCAAACCATTCCGGGATTCCGTGCCGGAATCCTCGGTGCCCAATCCCGTGAGGCCCCTTCAGCTCCGGCCACGTCAGATTTTGTGGAATTTTTCATTCCTGGATCAAAACTTGTAGCGTGACCGAGCCAAGCACGGAGCGAGAGCCTGGGCACACCCAAAGCGCCGCCTCAGAAACCTCATCCCGAATGGAATTTCCCGGCAGGGTATCCCCGGTGGATTTTCCCGGCAGGATATTTCCAGGGGCTGGCTTCCCTCGTTATCCCGCTCCGCTCGCCTTCCAAAGGAAAATCCCTTCATGGGAATTTTTGCAAGAGTTTCTTGAAGAAAAAGGGGGAAGAAACTCGGATGGAGCAACTTTTAATTCCTGGAGGCTGCTGAGCTGGAGCTGCTGGAGTATCCCAGATTTCTCCAGGAATTCCAGGTGCAAATGAACCCGGAGTCGTTACGGGCAAGCGGAGGGAAGGGGATAATTAGGGAATTTTGGAAGCTCCAATTCCAAGGCACGAGGCAATTCCGGATGAAGCTGCAGTTTGAGGGAGAGGGAAAAAGGCTCCTCATTCCAGAGGAATTTCCAGGCAGGAGCCGCGAGAGGAAGGAGCTGGAATGAATCAGGATTGCCCAAGCAGGGATCTGGACATCCACGGAAAAGCTGCAGGTTCCAAATGGGAAGGGACACCTTCCAGAATCCCAGGGTGCTCCAAGCCCTGTCCAATCCGGCCTTGGACACTTCCCGGAGGGTTCAGCAGGATGATTCCATGGAAAGGGGTGGAATGCTGCTGCTTTCCTTATCCCGCCTTTCCAGGGATTTCTGGAAGTGGGGAGAAAAGCGGGATGGAGGTGCCAGGACTTGGCTCTTGTCAGTTCCCAGGGATGGATGGAGATCGATCCATGGATGGATGATGGATGGATGGATGGATGGATGATGGATGGATGGAGATGGATGATGGATGGATGGATGGATGGATGGATGGATGGATGGATGGATGGATGATGGATGATGGATGGATGGATGGATGGATGGATGGATGGATGGATGATGGATGATGGATGGATGATGGATGGATGGATGGATGGATGATGGATGGATGGATGGATGGATGGATGATGGATGGATGATGGATGGATGATGGATGGATGGATGGATGGATGGATGATGGATGGATGATGGATGGATGATGGATGGATGATGGATGGATGGATGGATGGATGGATGGATGATGGATGGATGATGGATGGATGATGGATGATGGATGATGGATGGATGGATGATGGATGGATGATGGATGGATGGATGATGGATGGATGGATGATGGATGATGGATGATGGATGGATGGATGGATGATGGATGATGGATGGATGATGGATGGATGATGGATGGATGGATGGATGGATGGATGGATGGATGGATGGATGGATGATGGATGGATGATGGATGGATGGATGATGGATGGAGGATGGATGGATGGATGGATGGATGATGGATGATGGATGGATGATGGATGGATGATGGATGGATGATGGATGGATGGATGGATGATGGATGATGGATGATGGATGGATGGATGATGGATGATGGATGGATGGATGGATGATGGATGGATGATGGATGATGGATGGATGGATGATGGATGGATGATGGATGATGATGGATGGATGGATGGATGGATGGATGATGGATGGATGATGGATGGATGGATGATGGATGATGGATGGATGGATGATGGATGGATGGATGGATGGATGATGGATGGATGGATGGATGGATGGATGATGGATGGATGATGGATGGATGATGGATGGATGGATGGATGGATGGATGATGGATGGATGATGGATGGATGATGGATGGATGATGGATGGATGGATGGATGGATGGATGATGGATGGATGATGGATGGATGATGGATGATGGATGATGGATGGATGGATGATGGATGGATGATGGATGGATGGATGATGGATGGATGGATGATGGATGATGGATGATGGATGGATGGATGGATGATGGATGATGGATGGATGATGGATGGATGATGGATGGATGGATGGATGGATGGATGGATGGATGGATGGATGATGGATGGATGATGGATGGATGGATGATGGATGGAGGATGGATGGATGGATGGATGGATGATGGATGATGGATGGATGATGGATGGATGATGGATGGATGATGGATGGATGGATGGATGATGGATGATGGATGATGGATGGATGGATGATGGATGATGGATGGATGGATGGATGATGGATGGATGATGGATGATGGATGGATGGATGATGGATGGATGATGGATGATGATGGATGGATGGATGGATGGATGGATGATGGATGGATGGATGATGGATGGATGATGGATGATGGATGATGGATGGATGGATGGATGATGGATGGATGGATGGATGGATGGATGGATGGATGGATGATGGATGGATGATGGATGGATGATGGATGGATGATGGATGATGGATGGATGATGGATGGATGATGGATGGATGGATGATGGATGATGGATGGATGATGGATGGATGATGGATGGATGATGGATGATGGATGGATGATGGATGGATGATGGATGGATGATGGATGATGGATGATGGATGGATGGATGGATGATGGATGGATGGATGGATGGATGGATGGATGGATGGATGGATGGATGAATGATGGATGGATCCATGGATCCATGGATGGACGGATATATCCCTGGAGGGATGGATGGAGATGCCATTCCCAAAAAAGAGCCTCTCCCTGGCTTCAGGAGAAGAACTCAGGATCAAACATTATCCAGAGGCTGAGGGAGCAGAGGAGCGAGAACAGGAATTCCTGGACTGGAGGATGCTCTTGGCACAGACAGTGGAATTCTTTCCCTTGGAAAACTGCAGTGCTGGCAAAGCCTGGCCGGATTTACGGGATTCACCATCACCCCCCTCAGCGTGGCCCTGGAATCACCTCAGGGATACAGGAGACATCCCTGGAAGTTGGGACGCACCACGAGGGCAAATCCCGGGATTTGGAGCATCCCGGACCCCCCAATCCTGGGATTCCAGCGAGCTCCAGGTACGGAACCGGCCTGGCTGGGGTCGGAAAGCGGAGCTGCTGCTCTGGGCTGATAAAATTACAGCTGACCCAGAAAAATTCCCTTTTTTCCATCAGCAGAAATGCCGGGGAAGAGAGGGAGCAGGGCCCCGATGAATTATGGAACGCCTGGAAGTGAGCGGCTGCGCTGGCAAATCCTGAATGTTTAATTCCGTCTGGCTCGGATCCTGCCGGGGGAGGCGGCTCGGGAAGGATCCGAGGAAGGACAAGGAGCTTCTCCGGGAACCTGTGCCAGGGCTCGCCCCCTCCAGAGCCGGGAATTCCTTCCCGAGATCCCAGCTATCCCTGCCCTCCGCCGCAGGGCTGGGGATGGCTCCGAGTTTCCTGGTTTTGGCATGGATCCATGGAATGCTTTGGGTGGGAAGGGACTTTAAGGATCATCCCGTTCCAACCTTGACACCTCCCACTGTCCCAGGCTGCTCCAAGCCCCATCCAGCCTGGACTTGGGCACTTCCAGGGGCAGCCCCAGCTGCTCTGGGAATTCCAGCCCAGCCCCTCCCCACCCTCCCAGCCAGGAATTCCTTCCCAAGATCCCTTTTCCCTGTGTCCTGTCCCTCCAGCTCTTGTCCCCAGTCCCTCTCCTGGAGCCCCTTCAGGCCCTGGAGGGGCTCTGAGCTCTCCCTGCATCCTTCCCTTCTCCAGATGGACATTCCCAGCTCTCCCAGCCTGGCTCCAGAGCCCTCGGAGCAGCTCCGGGGGGATATTCCAGGAGGAATTTCCCCTTCCTTCCTCAGCCCTCTCTGGGCATTGAGCACCAAAAGCGCCTGGATCCACCTGGATCCAGGAGGAGCGGGAAAGCCACACCTGGGAATGTTCTGGATTCCAAACAGGTTAAAAAAAAACAAACCCTGGGATCCCTGCAAGAATTTGGAGCCCTGCAGGCTCCGCTCCTGAGGAATTGGCCTGGATGATCCCGTTGGGACCCTCCCAGCTCAGGATATTCCATGGAAAATAGCCAGGATTTTTCTCTGTTTCTTTTCATTCCATACAGAAAAGGCCACTTTGGGATCCCTCAGCTGCATCCCAGGAATTCAAGGGTGACGGTTCCCAAACTTCCTCCTCTCCTCATCCCAACAGCATTCCCTTGGAATGGCTCCTCCTTTTTCCATCACCTCCACCGAGCCCTGACCTGGGATCTCTCCTCTCCCTCTTCCTGAGGAAAATGGGAATCGGGGCCCTGCTCAGCTCCGGGGACAGCAAAGCCCTTTTCCCACAGAAACGGGGTTCTGGCAGGGAGAATTCCCGGGATTTCCTGTCCTGTGCTCTGCAGGCTCATCGGGACCTTCCGGATGGTCCTGCAAAGCCCTCTTCCCATGGAAACCGGGTTCCGGCAGGAAGAATTCCCAGGATTTCCTTTCCTTTGCTTCACAGGCTCATCGGGACCTTCGGGATGGTCCTGCAAAGCCCTTTTCCCACAGAAACCGGGTTCTGGCAGGGAGAATTCCCGGGGTTTCCTCTCCTTTGCTCCGCAGGCTCATCGGGACCTTCCGGATGGTCCTGCAGAAGGTGGTGGCGGAAGGGCAGCTGGAGGTGACGGACACGCTCATCGACGACAACAATTCCGCCATCCAGGTGGGTCCCCGAGGGGAACGGCCGGCATTCCCGGCATTCCCGGCATTCCCTGATCCGCTGGATCCGTGGGAACAGGGATTGCGGTGTTCCCACCCGGATCCCCAGCCTCCATCCCTGGAGCTCCTGCTCTGAGGGGGTGAGGCAGCCGGGAATGGCCGGAGGGTGCACGGAGGAGCCCGGGTTGGGAAAGCACGGGAAGTTTGGGAAGTTTGGGAAGTTTGGGGATGGATCCGGTCTGATCTGAGCACAGACAGGGAGAAGCAGAGCCCAGGATGGAATCCCCGAATTCCAGGCTGGTTTGGCTGGGAAAGGATTTTAAATCCCATCTCATTCCAAGCCTGACACCTCCTGCTATCCCAGGGTGCTCCAGCCTTTCCTTGCACATTCCCAGGGATCCAGGGGCAGCCGCAGCTTCCCTGGGAATTCCAGCCCGGCCGGGAATTCCTTCCCAAGCTCCCAGCCCCAGCTCCCCTTTCCCAGTGGGAAGCCATTCCCTGGCTCCTGGCCCTGCGGCCCTTTCCCAAATCCCAGCTCTCCCGGAGCCCCTGGAGCCTCGGGAAGTGGCTCCCAGGATTCCCGGGATCCTTCCCTGATCCGGCTGCACATTCCCGGCTCTCCCAGCCTGGATCCAGATCCTGACATTGGATTCCTCCCTCAGCCCAGCTCCTCTCTGAGAAGGAATTTCGGGATCAAGGGAGTTCGCTTGGAATCTCGGGACTCCAGACAGGGTCTCCCTTCCTCTCTCCTCTCTTCTACATCCCCAGCTTCCATAAAAATCCTGGATTCCGAGTGTCCTTTATCGTGGAATCATGGAATGCTTTGGGTTGAAAGGGACCTGAAAAGCTCATCCCCTTCCACCCCCTGCCGGAGGGCAGGGCTGGGTGGGATTTTGGGAAGGAATTCCTGGCTGGGAGGGTGGGATGGGGCTGGACCAGAATTCCCAGAGCAGCTGCGGCTGCCCCTGGATCCCTGGGAATGTCCAAGGCCAGGTTGGAGCACCCTGGGATCGTGGGAAGTGTCAGGGTTGGAATGAGGTGGGATTTAAGGTCTCTTCCCACCCAGAGCAGTCTGGAATTCCAGGATTCCCTCCCAAGCCCTGGCCAGGCTGGGAGGCCACCAGGAATTTCTTTGCCATCAGGAATTTGGGAGGATTCAGCATCCACCCACTGATTTTCCTCTCTGCACTTTGTGGCACTGAAGGATCCTAAAAATACGGGATTTTCCTGCTTTTGGGAGCCGTTTTAACCCGGCCACTTCCCAAAAAAAACCCAGGGAGCAGCTGGAATAATTTTTTCCCAAGCACATCTGCACTCCTTGCGTTCTCCCCCCCTCCTCAGGCCTGGATTCCCGGTTTTTATCGCTTCCCTTCCCTTCCCTCTCCCCCCCGCCAGGAGAAGCCGCTTTGATGAAATCCCGCTCTCCTCCCTGCCAATTCCAAGAATTCCGCGCGTCTCGCCCTGTCCTTGGTGCTGGATGAGGCGGCGGCTTCCCGGGAAAAGCTGATTTTTCACGGGAGCCCCGGGGCTGGAGATGGGGGATCAGAAATAGCCGCGCTTCCAAAACTCCGTTTCCATGGGAAACGGCTCCCGGGAGATGGGAGCGCAGCGAGGGAAGCGACGGCGGCTCTGAACGGGGGGAGCTTTTCCCTCGGGATGGGGGCTCGGGATGAGGGATGCGATCCCGGACTGGGGGGGCTCATCCTGATTTTCCCAGAGGGGTGGGAATGATGGGATTCCAAAGGAATTGTCCATGAGATCCAAGGTCTGGGGAAACAGAGGCCACGGAGCTGCTCCAAGGGCTGGAGAGTCGGGAATGTGCAGCCGGATCAGGGAAGGATCCAGGGAATCCTCAGCTTCCCGGAGGCTGCAGGGGCTCCGGGAGAGCTGGGATTTGGGAAAGGGCTGCAGGGCCAGGAGCCAGGGAATGGCTTCCCACTGGGAAAGGGGAGCTGGGGCTGGGAGCTCGGGAAGGAATTCCCAGAGAATTCCTGGGAGCGCCCAAGGAAGGCTGGAGCAGCCTGGGATCAGGGTGGGATTGAGATGGGATTTAAAATCCCTGGATCCCATCCCAAACCATTCTGGGATTCTGGGATCGAGGACACTCAGGATCCATCCCAGGGGATTTTTATGGAATTCAGGGATGGAAAAGGGAAGGGAGAGCCTTCCTGGAATCCTGAGATTCCCAGGGAATTCCCGAAATTCCTTCTCCAGGAGGAGTCGGGATGGGGCTGGATCCAATCCCAGGCTGGTAGAGCCGGGAATGTGCAGCCGGATCAGGGAAGGATCCCGGGAATCCTGGGAGCCGCTTCCCGAGGCTGCAGGGGCTCCGGGAGAGCTGGGATTTGGGAAAGGGCCGCAGGGCCAGGAGCCAGGGAATGGCTTCCCACTGGGAAAGGGGAGCTGGGGCTGGGAGCTTGGGAAGGAATTCCCAGCTGGGCTGGAATTCCCAGGGAAGCTGTGGCTGGCCTTGGATCCCTGGGAGCATCCAAAGCCAAGTTGGATCACCCTGGGATAGCGGGAAGGATTGGAATGGGATGAGCTTTAAGGTCCTTTCCCACCCCGAGGATTTCCGGGAATATCCTCATTTTCCCATCACGGAAGCCAAAGGAAAGGCTGGAAATGGTTTTCCTTTTTCCAGGCTGGCCGGGAACCGTTCCTGGCATCTCCCTCCCGACCTTATTCCCTTGGCCAGGAGATTGAAAACTCCTGGAATGCTGGAGCCGGGAGGGAAATTCCGGCTGTGTCCATTCTCCTCCAGGAGAAAAGCCGGGATGGCTCTGAAGGAATTTTTTTCTCAAGCAGCAGGGTGGGAAAAACCCATAAAAAAAATCCATAAAAAGATCCATAAAAATCCACAAAAAAATCCATAAAAATCCATAAAAAAATCTATAAAAAAATCCATAAAAATCCATAAAAAGATATAAAAAATCCATAAAAATGCATAAAAAATATATTAAAAATCCATAAAAAATCCATAAAAATCCATTAAAAATCTAATTAAAAAAATCTATTAAAAAATCCATAAAAATCCATAAAAAATCTATAAAAAATCCATAAAAATCCAGAAGAAGATATAAAAAATCCATAAAAAATCCATAAAAAATATATAAAAAATCCATAAAAAAATCCATAAAAAATCTATAAAAAATCTATAAAAAAATCCATTAAAAAATCCATAAAAATCCATAAAAAATTTGTAAAAAAATCTATAAAAATCCATTAAAAATCCATTAAAATACATAAAAAATCCATAATAATCCCTAAAAAATCTATAAAAAAATCTATAAAAAAATCCATAAAAATCCATAACAAATCCATTAAAGAATCCATAAAATTCCATAAAAATATATATAAAAAATTCATTAAAAAAATCCATTTAAAAAATCCATTAAAAAATCCATTAAAAAATCCCCAGGGAAAAATCAACCCCTCCCCAGCTCTGCAGGGAATTTTCTCCTTCTTCATTTTCTTTCCCATTCCATTGTTTCCAACAGGAATTTCTCCTCATTCCAACCCACACCTCCTAATTGCACTCGCGAGGGATGATCCCACTCATCCCACAGACCTTTTGCTTCGTTAGATCCTTCGTTTTTTCCCTGCCTCAGGAGGATTTTTTTAACCCCCAAATCCAGCTGGAAAAGGAGATTTTTAACCTCAAACAGCTGAAAATGTGAAAATCTGAATATTCCAACTTTCATCCCTGTTTTTTCTCCTCTTTTCCTGGTTTTGGGTTTGTTTTTTTTTTGACTTTTTCCAACAGCTTGGGGAGGGGGGATGGGAAATTAGTTGTGATTGACTCAAATTTGGATTTTTTTCCCCAAAAAAAATCCAAGAAAGAAGAGAAATCAATCCAAATCTCCGTTCCCAGCTGGGACTGAGTCACCCTCCCGCTGTCACGTGCGGAATGCGCGGGATCCCCGTGGAATTGTCGCTCTCCTCCCAATCCTTGGATTCCCCTTCACCCCTGCACCTCCCCTTCAACAGGAACGTGGAAAAAAGGGAGGACTTCTGCAAGAAATTCCCACATCCCCCATTTTTTAACCTTTCTTTCTTTTTTTTTTCTTCCCCCCTCTCGTGTGCGTGCGTGTTTTTATCTGAAATCCATTGTTTTTGCACCCAAAATGACAGAGAATTTCTCCATGGAAGCGGAGTGGAGGTGGAAAAGTGATTTTTCCTTGGACTTCGATCTCGGCAGCAGCTGTTGGCTTTTCAAAAGAGACATTTTTGAAGAGAGGGAATTTAAGCTTTTTTGGGGCTTTTTCTCTCTTTTTTTGCTTTGTCCAATTCTGAGCTTTTTAGAAGGATTTCAGCCACAGGAGCAAACCCTATGGATTTGATTCCATTTGAAATGCAGGGAAAGGTTTTAGGCAGGAAAAAGGAAAAATAATTTAGGGAGAAAAAGACTTGAAAGCTCCAAACCTGAATTTTCTGCTGCCTGGAGTGAGTTGGGAATGGCCAGATGGAAAAGGGAGAGGAATTTATTCGGAGCTGGTCCATCCCAGGAGGTTTAGAGATTGGAGATAGGATATTGGGAAGGAATTCCTGACCTGGAGTGAGTTGGGAATGGTCAGATGGAAAAGGGAGAGGAATTTACTTGGAGCTGGTCCATCCCAGGAGGTTTAGAGATTGGATATGGGATATTGGGAAGGAATTCCTGGAATTTACTCGGAGCTGGTCCATCCCAGGAGGTTTAGAGATTGGATATGGGATATTAGGAAGGAATTCCTGGCTGGGAGGGTGGGGAGGGGCTGGGCTGGAATTCCCAGAGAATCCCAGAGAGTGTCCAAGGAGAGGTCGGGTGGGGCTTGGAGCAGCCTGGGATAGGGGAAGCTGGAATGGGAATGGGATGAGTTTTAAGGTTCCCTTCCTGCCCAAAGCATTCCAGGATTCCGTGATCCATGGAAGCTTGGGGTGACCCAGCCAGTGCCAGCTCCTTCGTGTCCCCGAGTCCCACCATGGCCACACTGGGACATCCAAACCAGGACTGATCCAAGGATTCCCAGGGATGCCCATTCCCAAAAAACCCAGCCCTGCCTGGAGACAGGACCGGGCTGGGGTAAAGCACCACAAATCCATGGATTTGCAGTATCCCAGGGGGAAATTCCCAAAAAAGTGGTGGACCAGGGACCAGGAACCGGCTCCAGCTGCTCCCAGGGTTTGCAGCTCTTCTGGGATTTCCCTTCTCCCGGCTCTCCTGCAGCCGGTCCGGGATGCACCGGGAATTCCCGGTGAATCAGGACCGTGGTCGGATCCTCTCCGACCACGAGCTGCTCTCCAGGTGTCCAGGAACAGAGAAACTTCGGGATCAGCAAGGCTAAAACATCCAACAGCCGATGCTCTTCCCGCTTTTTGGACTTCCCAGGATGTTCCCCGGGTGCCGACGGCGTCTCCCTGTCTTTCAGACCAGCATCTCCATAGAGATCCGCTACCAGGCTCTGGACGGCACCGTGGGCACCTGGAATGACAAGGAATTCCTGGAGACGCCCAGCGTGCACTCGGAAGGGGATGGAAGGTATTCCTTGGAGACCGACAGCCTCCTGTCCGGCCACCGGCACGGCTCCGACGTCTCTCCCGGGAAATCCAACCAGCAGTCCACGGAGAGGAGCTTCAGGAGGTAACGGGATGCCGAGCTCTTGGATGTGGGATTGGGAGGGCTTGGATCGTCGGGAGGTGATCCCAGTGCTGCTCCAAGGGGAATCTCCTGCCCTCGCAGGATCCGTGGAACAGCTCCAGGTCAGGGTGGGATCCAGGTGGCCCCGGCAGCTCCTGGTGCTCCAGGACAGAGCTGAACTTCCAGGATTGTAGCACATGGACAGGAAGCGTCATTCCATGCAGATCCCGAGGGGATGAAAGGTCTGGATGGAGGTCAGGGCTTGCTGGTGGATCCATGGAACAGCTCCAGGTCAGGGTGGGATCCAGGTGATCCCAGCTGGATCTCCTGGTGGTCCCAGCTGTACCTCCTGGTGCTCCACAGCTGGAGCTGAGAGTTCCATGATTGTAGCACATGGACAGGAATCATCAATCCACCCTGATCCCAAGGGGATGAAAAGACCTGGACGGAGGTCAGGGTTCTCTGGTGGATCCATGGAACAGCTCCATGTGATGATGGATCCAGGTGGTCCCAGCAGCTCCTGGTACTCCAGGACAGAGCTGAACTTCCAGGATTGTAGCACATGGACAGGAATCATCATTCCATGCAGATCCCGAGGGGATGAAAAGACCTGGATGGAGGTCATGGTGGATCCATGGAACAGCTCCATGTGATGATGGGATCCAGGTGGTCCCGGCATCTCCTGGTGCTCCACGGCTGGAGCTGAGAGTTCCAGGGCTGTGGCACATGGATAGGAAGCGCCATTCCATCCTCCATCCATGACCCAGAGGGGATGGAGGGTCTGGCTCCTGGCCAGGCCTCACCGGTGGGATCCCAGGTGTCCATGGGTGCTCCCAGGATGGAGGTGGCTCCAGGGCAGCTGCTGGGATCTCAGTTGCTCCCCAGGATAAGCGAAATCCCACACCAGCTGATTCCTGCTGGGAATTCCTGAGGAATCCCAGGGTGGGACAACTCCAAGTTCCAGTTTTTCGTTCCTTCAGGGATCCGTAGCTTTCCTTGGGATCTGCCCCTGGATGGGAACAATCCCAGGGACTGAATCCCGACATCCCTGGACAGGAAGCTGCTGGGAGCAGTGGGAATCCCAGCCCAGTGACTGGGAATGCTGCAGGTGACTCCGCTGGGATAAAGGGAGAGCTGGGACCAGTTGTCCGTGAGCCTGTGGATACTCAGGGCACCATCCCTGGAGGTGTCCAGGGAATTCCTGGATGCGGCACTCAGTGCTCCGGGCTGGTGACAAGGCGGGGGTTGGGCACAGCTCGGACTCGATGATCCTGGAGGGATTTTCCAGCTCCTGGGATCCTGTAAATCCAGGAGGGATTCATGGAATGCTAAGGTGGCTTTGCAGGCAGCTTCCCACAGTTCTTGGAGTTGTGTTGTCCAGGGTGGCTGTGTCCGTGGGAGCTCTGGGAGATCTTGAATCCCTTGGAAAAGGGAGCACTTGGAAGAGGGGAGACATCAAAGCCCTGAAGTTTCTGGAATTCTTAAAGAATAAGGAAGGGAGGCTCTGGAAGTGGGACAGGGGGACAGTGAAGGTGGAGCTGGGTCCTGGTGTCACCCACGGCTCCCTTGGGAATGCCACATTCCCCGTCTGCTCCCCATGGATCAACCGCTCCCACGGTGATGGATAAAGGTGGGCAATCCCTGTATTCTCAAACCATGGAATCACGGGATATCAGAACCGTTCGGGCAATCCCTGTATTCTCAAACCATGGGATCACGGGATATCAGAACCGTTCGGGCAATCCCTGTATTCCCAAACCATGGAATCACGGGATATCAGAACCGTTCGGGCAATCCCTGTATTCCCAAACCATTCCATCTGGGATATCAGAACCGTTCGGGCAATCCCTGTATTCCCAAACCCTGAAATCACTGGATATCAGAACTGTTCGGGCAATCCCTGTATTCCCAAACCATGGGATCACAGGATATCAGAACCTTTCCGGCTGGAAAAACCCCTCCGAGAGCACCGAGCCCAAACATTCCCCCAGCACTGCCAAATCCCAAAATCCACACGGGAGCCCAGCCTGGAGCTGCAAATCCAAACAGAGCCCTTGGAATCAGCCACTTTTCCATCCCGTTTTCCCCCGTTTTGGAGCACATTCCATCTGGGATTAGCACTTTATTGTGGCCAAAAACAGGGGGAAAACGGCTTTTTCCCCAGGGATGGGATGGAGGAAGAGGGAATATCCCTCTGATTGCTCACATCCCTCCCAGACAGCTCATTAACTGTGGGAACTGGGCTGAATCCGGGGAATTTTCAAGCAAATTGGAAGCGCGGCTTCGTTTCCCGGCTCAGTGGGAATGCGCCGATGGATTAACCAGGCGGATGCCGGGCGGGGAGCCGGGAATGGCACGGCTGGAAGTGAGGAGGGGTCTGGTGTAGGAGACGCTTTCTGGGGTGGACGGTCAGAGACACGGCAAAGACCTCTATAATCGAGTTAGGTGTTAGAACTTTATTTCAGGGCATGGGAGAGAGAGGGAGAGAGCTCTGCTATGAGCCAGCAGATAGAGCTCAAAACAGGCTCGGAGAGAATAATACAAAAAGGGGGTAAAATATGAATACATGAGCTCAAGACTTAAGAAAGAGAGTGACAGAACAGAAGTGAGAGAGCCAGGGAAAAAGAGTAACAAGAGTGTAGAAAGAGTGAGGCAAGAGGGCTAAAAGAGCGTAGCAAGAGAGTAGCAAGAGAGACCAAGAGAGAGAACTCTCTTTTACAATTACTTATATAACCTATACATTTGAATATTCTCTTCCTTTACTAACCAATCTTTTTAGGTGTACTAATACAGTAACATTTGGGTGTGACCTATAGAAATCACTATTTTTGAATATTTTTAGTTATTTAAGGGTCTTTCAGACCTTTCCTTACAAGGCTGGGGAGAGGGGTCTCAGCTGAGTTTTATTGGAGGAAAGAATTTATTCTGGCACACCAGCCCGGTTTCTTTGAATTGTTCAAACCGTGCTTTCATTTGTATTTCTCCCTCAGCCTTTCTGGCTAAAGAGTCATATTTATAATTTCTTTCTGATTCTACCTTCCCAACAGTCTGGGATGGGATATCAGGGTCCCGCCTGTGCCACCGGAATTCGGGGGTGCAGGGAGCACCATGGATGCTCCATCCCTGATGGAAGTGTCCGAGGAAAGGTCGGACGGGGTTTGGAGCAGCCCGGGAGAGCGGGAGGTGTCCCTGCCCATGGAACAGGGTGGGATTTAAGGTCGCTTCCCACCCAGAGCAGTCTGGGATTCGAGGATTCCAGGGGATTGGAGGATGCTGCTGGGATGGCTCCAGGAGGGGTTTTTCCAGTTTCTCATCAGATGAATCCCGTGGGATGCAGCTCTATGGGATCAGAGCAGAAAATGAAGGATCCAGGGAGAACCTGGAGCCGCTTCCCCACCCTGAAGGGACTCCAGGAGAGCTGGAGAGGGACTTGGGAAAAAGGACGGAGGGCCAGGAGCCAGGGAATGGCTTCCCACTGGGAAAGGGCAGATTAGGGTGGGATCTTGGGAAGGAATTCCCGGCTGGGAGGGTGGGAAGGGCTGGAATTCCCAGGAAAGCTGCGGCTGCCCCATTTTAGGAAGTGTCGTGGCATTTGCTGAGTATGGGACGTCTGGAGCCGTGTCCTGGGTGGGGGCTCCAGGAATTGGGAACAATTCCTTCCTGGAAAGGGTTTTCCAGCCCTGGCCCAGCTGCCCAGGGCAGGGGTGGATTCTCCAACCCCGGTGGGATTTCCAGTCCCTGAGGATGTGGCGCTTGGGGACATGGATCAGGGGCAGTGCTGGGGGTGGCGGCTTTTTCCATCCATCCCGAGCTTTTCCAACCCAAAGGAGCCAGCGATTCCGTGGTTTTGGAATCCCAAATCCCCAGGAAGGGCAGGGCTGACGCTTGCGGTGTTTCCAGCAGGATGGAAGAGGACGAGCTGTATTTCCACAGCGAGGATGAGCTCCTGGGAGAGGGGGATTCCCTGAGCCAGGGATCCCTGGACACGAGGTAGGGAGAGGCTCCGCAGTGCTGTGCTGCTCCTTGCCTTTTCCCAATGGATCTCCCGCAGGAATTCTCCTGGAATTCCCATTCCTGGGCTGCTGGCGGGGAGGAAAAGCGATGGAACAGGCAGAGCAGCAGCCTTGGAATGGGATCCCGGATGGAGATCGGGATCCCGGCTGGGACAACTTTGAGGTTCCCTCCCGTCTCCACGTCGTGCTCCCAGATCCCGGGATCAGCCATTCCCATGGGAATGAGCTCCCTGTGTGTGCATGGAAGTTTGTTTGCTGTGGCTTTTCTTGGAGTGACAAAAAGAGTTTGGGAAGGAGCCGGAGAAAGGGAATTTCAGGCAGAATCCCAAGGATCATCCCAAGAGGAGCTCAGCCACAGGAAGAAGCATTTTGGGAAAAGCTCCCGAATTCCTGTGGGATAAGGGATTCCAGGAAGGAATCACAAAGGGGCTCATAAAAACAGGATTTAACACTGGCTCTTCCTTGGATAGGGAAGAGATGGACCAGGTGATCCCTGTAGGTCCCTTCCAATGGAAAATATCCTGTCTCAATTCCATCCCAATCCCATCCCAATCCCATCCCAATCCCTTCCCAATCCCATCCCAATCCCATCCCAATCTCATCCTATTATCCCATCCCATTATCCCATCCCATTATCCTATCCCATTATCCCAATCCCATTATCCCAATCCCATTATCCCAATCCCGTCCCAGTTCCATCCCAATCCCATCTCAATTCTGTCCCAATCCCATCCCATTACCCTGTCCCATTATCCCAATCCCATTATCCCATCCCATTATCCCAATCCCATTATCCCAATCCCATTATCCCAATCCCATTATCCCAATCCCACCTTTTCCCTGTCTGGGCCATGGATTCTGTCGGATACCAGGGCAGAGCCCAGACCTGGGCCTGGATCGTCCATCCCAGGATTCCCGCTCAGCCTGGATCAATCCTGGCTGGGAAGGGCAGGAATTCCCCCAGCCCTTTTCCCGGGAAGTCAGGGATGAGGGAGGATGTGGAGATAAAAACTGGGAGAGGGAGATTCCCAAGGTGAAGCCGTTTGAATGAGGTTTTTAGGGATAACAGGAATAGGGGCATCCATACAAGCAGCAGGCAGGGGATGACACAGGGAATACTGGGAATTCCCCGGGATGGGAAAGGTTTATCCCCCATCCCAAACAATTCCCAGCTCTCAGCACCTCTGGGGGCATCAGTGGGGGTTTCATCCCTGTTTTCACTGAGAATTCCTGGAGGATTTTGCTCCAAGGAATGCCTGGCCTGGGACATGTGCTGGAATTTGCCAGAAATCCAAAGGGAAAAAAAAAAAGTGGGAATAAAAGAAAAGGAAGGTCAGGGGTTCCATATTCCCGTTTTTGGGAAGGGTCCAAAGGCACTTGGATGTGAACCATCCCTTGGAATCCGAGGAATTTGGTTAAAATTCCCTTGGGAACAAAAACGTCACAGCTCTTTGGAAGGCCTTTCCTTCTCCATACATTCCAGATCTGGGAAAAATCCGGACTGGGAGAACAAAAATAGGAATTTTGGTGTTTCCAGACTTCCGATGGGAAGTTGAGAGGGATGGGGAGGGCGCCCATCTCGGCCTTCCTCATCCTCATTCCCAATCCCATTCCCTGCGGAGCCCCCGAGCGTGTCCCGGCACGTCCTTCCCCCGGCCCAGGGATCCCTCTGGATTCCTGGTTTTCCACACGGATGGAAGGTTTGTGGGATACACAAGGAAAAGTGGGATAAGCAAGGCACGGAATTCCCCTGTCCCGGGAATGTCCCCAGGAGCAGCCTCAGGGATCACGGGCCAGGCCAGCGCACAGCCCTGGAGGGCCGGGGAAATTGCGAAACCGTGGAATATTCATGGAATATTCAATGTTTTAAAGCATGGAAGGGGCCTTAAATCCCGCCCCTTTCCAATCCTGACACCTCCCACTGTCCCAGGCTGCTCCAGCCCCAGTGCCCAGCCCTGGCCTGGGACACTCCCAGGGATCCAGGGACAGCCACAGCTGCTCTGGGAACTCCATCCCAGCCCCTCCCAGACAGGAATTCCTTCCCAAAATCCCAACTAAATCCAGGCTTTTGTTGTTTCAAACCTTTCCCGTCTATCCCGGCATTCCATCCCTTATCCAAAACCTGTTCCGGGATGCGGAGACTTGGTTGAATTTCCATCTTTTCCGATGACTAATCCCACGATCCCAGGCATTCCCTTCCATGTCCTGAATTCCTCCCACCCCACTCCCAGCTCGGAGCCCCTTTTCCACCCGGAGAATTCCCGGGAATTCGGGGCACAGAACCCGGAGCGGGTAAAGCCTGGAGATCCCAGATTTTGGCAGCTCTGGAAGCAGAGGAAGATCCCTCTCCGGCAGATCCAGGACATCCCTGTCCCCTTCCCATGGAGCAGAGAATCCACATCAAGGATTTTGGGAATTGTGCCGATTCCAGGGGAAGCAGATCCATCTTTTCCTGGGCTGCTGCTGGATCCAGGCCGATCCCTTGCTCTGACACAGGGAATTTTGCACCTCCGTTCCCTCTTTCCCAGGATGTCTCTGGGAATGTGTGACCCTCCCGAGCCCGCAGATCCATGGTCGACACCTCTGCTTGGGAATTTCCCAAAATTGGGGAATTTCCCTGTTGGCAGGACCCCCCCAGGAAGGAATCCTGCAGCTTTCCAAGGGATGGGAAGGGTTTTCCATCACCGGGATGATGGCAGAGCTTTCCAAGGGTTTCCAAAGGCTGGGAATTCCCCTTTCCTCCTTCCAGGAATCCTGGCACAGGGTACAGCATCCACCCATTCCCACTTTTCCTTCGGGATCTGAGCAAATCCATCCCAAAGGAAAGGAGGGAGCAGGGGAAAGGAGATCAGGCAGGAGGGAACAGCTTGGAAAAGGTGGAATTTTGGCCAAATATCCCCCAAAATCCAGTCTGGGACAAACCTGGATCCTTTGGACAAAGTGGGAAGTGGCGTGAGGGGATCCCGGGATTCCAGCCATGCATGGAGTGCTTTGCTGTGCCGGAGTGTTCCCAAGTTTTTCCTGGATTATTAAAGCAATGGAAGAGCCCTTTATCCTCACATCACAGCCGGAATTTTTCCTCTCTCCCTGTAAATTCCCAAGCCTTGGAGACGAAGCGGAAGAAGATCAGCATTCCAGGTAAATTCCCACAGAAAATCCACCCCCCCTCCAGGGCTGATCCACCTCCAAAGTCCCGCTTCCCAAAGAAAATTCCTTAAATCCAGGAATACACATCAAGACTAGAATCCGTTAAATTTCATTTTTGTGCTTCCCTGGGGGATCCCAAGTTCGGAATCTGCTCATCCCACACAGAATCCTGGGATGAAGGAGCCAGGAATGGGAGGTGGGAGCTTCCCATGTTCCAGGTCTCTGGAATGGTTTCGGCTCCTTGATCCATTGGGAACTTTAACCGAACTCATCCATGAAAAAAAATCACGGGAAGGGATCCAGAACGGGGAAATAAAGAGCTAAAAAAATCCAACCTGGATAGAAAAAAATCCCAGGAGATGGGAAGACATTGGAAATGGAATGGGATCCTTCAAAAAGCTGGACTCGTGCTCCGAGGAGCGGAACAGAAAAGAACAGGAAAAATTGGATATTGGGAAGGAATTCTTCCCTGTGAGGGTGGAGAGTGGCTGGGATGGAATTCCCAGGGAAGCTGTGGCTGCCCCTGGATCCCTGGGAATGTCCAAGGCCAGGCTGGAGCCCCTGGGATAGCGGGAGTTGTCCCTGCCCCTGGAACGGGATGAGCTTTTTTAAAGCCCTTTCCCACCCGAACCATTCCGGGATTCTACAATCCCACGATTTATTCCCCGATGCAGACTCGCCCTTGGATTCCCAGGAAAAGCCAAGAGGGATGGGAACTTCCAGAGGCAGCTGAGGAATTGCCAAAACCTGGCTGAGCCCAGCTCCCAACCCCCCGGAACCTGAGATCCCGGGAAGCACCATCCGATAGGGGCCGTCCCTGAAATATTCATGGCTGGGACAGAGCTCGGAGCCGAAAGGAATCTGCTCCCGGTGAATTATTGATGGAAGCTTTTCTTCCGTGTCCCGGCGGATCCGAGCCTTGTCCGACCGCCTGTCGCTAATTATCCCTCTGGCACCTGCTCCAAAGTTCGGATCTGTGCCAGGCATGGGAGAACTTGGGATGAAAATCCCCACAGGCTGCCCAGGGCCTTCCCATTCCCGTGTGGAAGTGGCGCTTGGGGACGTGGATCAGCGCTGGGAATGGTTGGGATTTGGGAGAGTGGGAAATTTGTCCGTGTCCAAATAGATAAGAAGGGGCCAAAATTCCCAAATCCGTGTGGCCTTTGGGCACGGATCTTTGGGATGTCACAGTGCCACCACCAGGATAAACGGGAAATTTGGGATCCTTTCCATCCTGGGGAAAAAAGCCCCAGTCAAGGTTTTCCATCTTTTTTTCCCAACCCCTCCATTAAGTTTAATTAAATTACGTTGATCATTTAACTTGCCATTAAATTCCTTGGGAAAAAAAAATGCTTCCCGAGGATCCTGAAAATCAGGGAAAGGTTCAAAACCAATGGAGCAGGTTCTGCTCTGAGTCCCAGGGCAGAGCTTCCAAAACCTGGAGATCTTTCCTGGATTCCGGGAATGTCTGGGTGGAGGAGCTCTCCCAGATGGAGCAGGAGCAATGGATAACGTTGGAAGTGCTGGAGACAGCTCCTCTTCCTCACGCCGGAAGCGCAGAGATCCGGCCTCCAGCCGGGATTTTCCCGGGGAATAGGGGGAGTGGAACGCCCTGGGCTGGGATCACAGCTGGAATTCCCTCCCTGGAGCAGCCGGAGCTTGGACACGGCCCCATCCTCCTGGGAAGGGGGTGTCCCTGCTCCCACAGGAATTCTGACACCGGATTTGATTGGAATTTTTTTCTCTCCTTCTCTCCGGTGCCTCACCCAGGATTAAGTTTAACGATGGATACAAGGCAGTGGCAAGGTACCAAAATGTCCTGGTGGGAGGGATCCCAGATTTTGGGGTGGGGGGGGGGGAGTGATCTGGGATTTTGGGGGAATCCCAGTTTTGGGGGATTTCTCCCATTGCAGCCCATCCCACAAAGAGGTGCTGGTCCCGGCACAAAGCCAGGATTTGGGATACGGATCAGCCGCATCCTGTGCTCCTTCTGCACCGGGATACCGGGAATTGTGGTGCCAGGACACAGGGAAAGGCTTCCCACCGCCAGAGGGCAGGGATAGATGGGATTTTGGGAAGGAATTCCTGACTGGGGAGGGTGAGGAGGGGGCTGGGATGGAATTCCCAGAGAAGCTGCGGCTGCCCCTGGATCCCTGGGAGTGTCCAAGGCCAGGCCTGCAGCAGCCTGGGATGGTGGAAGGTGTCAGGATTGGAATGGGATGATCCTTGATGTCCCTCCCACCCAGAGCATTCCTGGGATTTGGGGATCAGCCCCCTCCCCCCTGTCCCGCTCCCCTGGGCTGGGGGGGCGGTCTGTGTCCGGTTGGGGAATGTCCATTAATTCCTCACCTTCCTCCTGCTGGCTCCGTCTCCTCCCAACAGTGAAGACCCGGAAGATCCCAGGTATGGGACGTGGTGTCCCTGCTTCCCTTTGGGAATGGTGTGTGCATGGGCGGGGAGCGGTCCCCTGCATGGGGGTTTGCATCCCGGGAAAGGGAAAGGGCCTTTTCTGGGATCACCCACCCCTGAGATTCCCTCTGTCCTTCCTAATCCCAGCAAGGACAAAACTCCTTCCAGTCAGGGATCACAGAAGGGGCTCCCAGAGTCATGTTTGCCTGTATTCCAATCCTCTCCTCCCTCTCCTCCCTCTCCTTCCTTCCTCCCTCTCCTTCCTTCCTCCCTCTCCTTCCTCTCCTTCCTTCCTCTCCTCTCCTCTCCTCTCCTCTCCTCTCCTTCCTTCCTTCCTTCCTTCCTTCCTTCCTTCCTTCCTTCCTTCCTTCCTTCCTTCCTTCCTTCCTTCCTTCCTTCCTTCCTTCCTTCCTTCCTTCCTTCCTTCCTTCCTTCCTTCCTTCCTTCCTTCCTTCCTTCCTTCCTTCCTTCCTTCCTTCCTTCCTTCCTTCCTTCCTTCCTTCCTTCCTTCCTTCCTTCCTTCCTTCCTTCCTTCCCTCCTTCCCTCCTTCCCTCCTTCCCTCCTTCCTTCCCTCCTTCCTTCCTTCCCTCCTTCCCTCCTTCCCTCCTTCCCTCCTTCCCTCCTTCCCTCCTTCCCTCCTTCCCTCCCTCTTCCCTTCTTCCCTCCTTCCCTCCCTCCCTCCCCATCCATCCATCCATCCATCCATCCATCCATCCATCCATCCATCCATCCATCCATCCATCCATCCCTCATTCCAGCCCCACCAGTGCTGTCCTACCTCCATTCCCAGTTCCCTGGGATCCTTGGGAAGCCCTGGCACAGGGAGCTCTCCCTCCGGGACACTCCCAGATTGGCTGGGTCGGATTGCCCCGTGCATGTGGATGAGTTTGGCGGGAGAAGGTGGATGCGAGTCCATCCCTGGATCACAACTCATGGAATTGCTCCTTTGGATTGCAGAGCCAGGGCCAAAGGGAAAGAGAAAAAGCACCTGGTGCTGCCGTTCAGGTATCCCAATTCCCTGATCCCTGATTCCCGGGGTCGTGCTCCGGTCCCTGGCAGCAGAATCCCCTGGGAGCAGCAGCAGGGCAGGGACCGTGAGCCCATTTTCCCAAGGGAAGTGCTCCAAACCCAGTTTGTTTGCGGGATAAAACGGGAATTCTCCATCCGTGCCCATTCCAGGCTCCCAGAGCCCAGGCTGGGGCTGTCCGTGGTCACCTTTGGCAGGGAGAGCTGGACTGGAAGGGCCCAGGGAAAAGGAAAGGAGGGAGAAAGAGGGATTTGACACTGGCTGCTCCACCAGGCCCTTGGAAAAGGGTCCTGGATCCCTCAGGAAGTGCAGTCACCCACCCGGATACCCAGATCCGAGTGCCAGGAATGGGGCGGATGCAGGAATTGGGAGAGGAAGGAGATGCAGGAAACACTTGGAGTAGGAGAAGGGAAACAGGAAAAAGAGGGACACACTTGGAATGCACCGTGCTCCTGCATCCCTCACCCAGGCTGTTCTCCCTCCTGGAAGAGGGGAAGGACACAGGATCTGCACTTCCCTGGCCCCTCTCCCGAGGATGGATCCCAGGGATGGAACATTCCAGACCCTCTGCCCACCCAGGGATGGATCCTCAGGGATGGAATATTCCAGATCCTTTGCCCACCCAGGGATTGATCCCAGGGATGGAACATTCCAGACCCTCTGCCCATCATGGGATGGATCCTCAGGGATGGAACATCCAGACCCTCTGCCCACCCAGGGATGGATCCTCAGGGATGGAACATTCCAGACCTTCTGCCCACTCTGGGATGGAACATTCCAGACCCTCTGCCCAGCCCGGGATGGATCCACAGGGATGGAACATTCCAGACCCTCTGCCCACCCAGGGATGGATCCTCAGGGATGGAACATTCTAGACCCTCTGCCCATCATGGGATGGATCCTCAGGGATGGAACATTCCAGACCCTCTGCCCACCCAGGGATGGACCCTCAGAGATGGGACATTCCCAACCTGCCCACCCCGGGATGGGATATTCCCAACCCTCTGCTCAGCCCAGGATTGATCCTCAGGGATGGGATATTCCCAACCCTCTGCCCACCCTGGGATGGATCCCAGAGTTGGAACATTCCAGACCCTCTGCCCAGCCCAGGATGGATCCCATCCTGACTCCAGGGAACATTCCAGCCCCTCTGTGCCCTCAGGGCAGTTTGGATCAGCAGGGAAGGAGATTTCCAGCCGGGCTGTGGGAGGGAAGGGTCCCACCCAGTGAGATCAGAGGGATGTGATCCCACAGGGATCCTGCCTTGAATCCCGGCCAATCCATCTCCAATCCATCTCCAGTGCATCCAGCAGGAGCTGGACCAGATCCCTGAGCTCCAGGAAAAGGTGTGGGATGATTGAATTCCTCTCCTGGCAGCTTTTCCAATGCCGGGCTGGGGTTCGGTGCTCCCGGGAGGATCTCAGCTGGCAGGGAATCATTTTTCCCGCTCTGTTCCCACAGCAGGAGTCGGGACAGGGAGAAAGCAGGAATACTTGGATCAGAGCAGGCTGATCCCTGCTGCTCTTCCAGTTTCCCACCCGTGTCCCATTTTATGCTGGAGCTCCTCTGGAATTCTCCCAAAGCCCATCCAGCAACACTTCAGTATTTGATTTTTTTTTCCTCCTGGCTGGTTTTCCAGCAGCTCGGGCACAAGGAGCTGGAATTTCAGGCTCTGGAATCAGTCCCTTGTCCCCAGCCAGGCGGAGAAGCCGCTGTAATTAACTCCACTCTCCTTAATTGCTTCCCGAGCCGCTTAATTGCTTTCTGCTCCCTAATTGCTGCGGGACAATGAGAGCGGTTCGCGGCGGAGAGGGAGGGAAAGGGGGGGAGAAGCAGGACCAGGAAAGAAAACAGGGAGGAAAAGGGGGAGGAAGGACCCGGGAGGAAAATTGGGAGGAAAACTGGGAGGAAAACAGGGAGGAAAACAGGGAAACATGATCCGGGAGGAAAACTGGGGGGAAAATACAGAGGAAAACAAGGAGGAAAAGAGGAAAGCAGGAGAGGGGTGGAAAACAGAGGGAAAAATCGGGAAGCGAATCCAGGAGGGAAAATAGGGAGGAAAACAGAGAGGAGCAGGATCTGAGAGGAGAACAGGGAACAAAACCGGGGAGGAAAAAGAGGAGGAAACAGGGAAGAAGGACCCAGGGGAGGAAAACAGGGAGGCAGGACCTGCAGAGAGAAATATGGGAGAGACGCAAAGCAGAAGCCAGGGAGCAGAGCAGGATCTCAAAGGGAAAAGGGAAGGATCGGTTGTGGAGTAGGGGCAGGAATGAGGAATTTCAGCTCCAGCCCATTCCCTGCAGCACGGGCCTCTCTGGAGGGGGGATACGGATGCATCCCTGCATTAGAGGAGGGAAAACCATTCCCCTCCCCAGAAAGGAGAAGCTTTGTCCCCTCCTGCCTAGGAGCTTTCCCAAACCTGGGAATGGGATCCGGGAATGCTGCATGTCCTGCACAGTGGTGCTGCATTAACAGCTCCAAACACGAATCCAGGGAATGTCCCTCGCTTCCAGCTCCAGGGCTGGGAGCTGGGCTCTCCTAAGCCACGCAGGGATGTTTCCCACCTCAATTTTAAGCTGGGAGAGAGGAGGTTTGGATGGGATTTTGGGAAGGAATTCTTCCCTGGGAGGGTGGGGAGGGGCTGGGATGGAATTCCCAGAGAAGCTGTGGCTGTCCCTGGATCCCTGGCAGTGTCCAAGGCCAGGCTGGACGGGGTTTGGAGCAACCTGGGATAGTGGGGAGTGTCCCTGCCCATGGCAGGGGTGGGATCTTAAAGGTCCCTTCCCACCCAAAGCATTCCATGATTCCCTGATTCCTCTGTTTGTTTGCCTTTTACTCCCTCCATATTCCAGCACCGGCTCCAGCAAGGGCAAGGAGAAGACCAAGGAGCAAAAGTAGGTTTGCTCTCCGTGCTCCTCCTCCTCTTCATTCCCACTTTTCCAGGTGATCCCATTGGTTTGCTCTCTGTGCTCCTCCTCCTCTCTATTCCCACTTTTCCAGCTGATCCCGTTGGTTTGCTCTCCCTGCTCCTTCTCCTCTCCATTTCCACTTTTCCCAGCTGATCCGGTTGCTGTGCTCTCCCTTCCCCTAAAGCCGGACCTGTCCACCCTGGGAAAACTTGGCTCTCTTGGATGTGTGGCCTCAGGTTTCGGAGACTTCAGGGAATATTTATCCAAAAAAAAAAAAAACAAGGAACATTTTTCCAGCAAACTCTTTGGAGCCTGGCAGTGCCTGAAGGGAACGGTTTCCTGAGGGAAGCCTGGATCCATACGGATTGGGCGGCGGGAGTTTCCCGGCCTGGTCATGGGCAAGGCAGGAGAAGTCTGGGTGCAGACAGGACTTAGATCCAGCTTTTCTTTGGATATCAGGAAAAGGTTCTTCCCCCAGAGCCGGCTGGGCACTGGAACAGCTCCCCAGGGAATGGTGACATTCCCAAGGCCACCAGAGCTCCAGGAGCGCTTGGACAGGGACAGGGTGGAATTGCTGGGGTGTCCTGGGCATCCCAGTGGGTCCCTTCCCACTGGGAATTCTGTGATTCCGTGATCCGACAGCTCCTGTGCTCACATTGGGCTGCCAGGTTTCTTCAGCTCCCGCCTTCCTTTAATTCCCAGCTGTTTTCATGGATACCAGACCGGGCTGTTCCCCTGGAAGCCAGATCCTCTGGCTCAAATTTAAACTCAGCTCCAGGGAATGATCCTGGAATCACCCCCAGGAACCATCTGAGAGGTCCCTCCCGGCCCCTGTTCCTTGTTTTGTGGTTTAAGGATCGATTCACGGCACATCCGTCCACAGATGGACCCTCCCAAATAACGGGATCAAGCAGGAGGTGGAGATGAGACGGAGAAGGAGGGAAATGTCCTCAGGGAGAGGGCAGAGTCAGGAAAAATGGGAAGAGATCTCCCAGCTCCGGGAAGAGGCACAAAGGGATTGAGGGTCGGGATCTTCCCAAGGGTGGTGGGCGTAGGATGAACCCGGCAGCGGGATCTGTCCCCTGGAAGAACTGGAAGAATTCCTGACAGGTGGAATTCCTGCAAGGAAACGAGCCATGGGAATGCTGTTCCCTGCTCCCAACTCCCAGTAAAAGGCAGTGATTAAAGCGTCCTTTTATCCATGGATAATTCACCAGGAATGGTATCTTCATCTGGAAGCTGTCCAGGAGAGAGGCTGCTCCCAGCTCCCTGCAGTGGATCCAGAATCCCTGTGGATTCTGGAGATCCCCACGGGCAAAATCCTAAAGGACAAAGCCAAGAGGAGCAGCAGCAGGGTTTGTGGAACGGGGGATGATCCATGCTCAATCCCAGAAAATCCACGGGAAGAGCACTTCCAGAGGCTGGGTGGAGTCTCCGGTGTCTAAGATGTTGGGATTTGTTGGGAATTCATCCCGACTTGGGATCAGTATCAGGATGTTCCGTCCTCCACCCCAAACTTGCCGGAAGCCAGGTGGGAAGTGGTGGAGCGGCAGTGGCTCCTCCGGAGCCCCGGTTCTCCGGGAAAGCGGGAGAAGGACGGGTTCTGGCCTAGGAGGGCTCTCGGCGCGGTGGCAGCAGCTCAGGTTCCGCAGCTCCGCGGATCCTCATGGAATATTCATGTGGAGACGGTGTCAGCTCTCCGCCAGCCCCGGCGTCCCACCGGCGCCGTCGGGAGCGTGGCGGGAGCAGCGGAGGGATTGGGAAGATCCCACAAAACCCCCACTGTGCCCAGGATCCCCAATCCCTGCTCCGTCCCCTCCGGCGCTGGAATGGATGTGCCACCATAGAGGCTCCGCCATTCCCGCCTCAGCTCTTCCAGAACCTTCTCCTGCAGGGCCGGGTGAAGGTAGAAGCCGGGATGGGAAGGGGGAGGCGTTTGGGATTGGGCAGGGCTCACCCGGCTTGGGAAAGGGACGGGTGGGGATTGGGAAGGGGTTGGGAATCGGGATGAGCCACTGGGAAGCTGCTCCACAACATTTGGGATGGCTCCATCTTCATCCTCATCCTGCTCCTTCCCTTCTTCCCAGCACCTGCCGAGTGCTGCCAAAATCCACCAAAATCCACCAAAATCCGCTGCTCCAGAATTTATTCCTTTGTCTCTTTTTTTCCTCTTATTCTTTTTTTCCTCCCTTTATTTTTCCTGTTTTTTTTTTTTTTTCCCTTTTCTCCTCCCCTTATTTTTCCTGGTGCTTTTTTCTCCTTTGGAGTTTTTTCCCTGCTTTATCCTCAGCACTTTTTTTTATCCCAGCAGTTTTCTTTGCCCACATTTTTTCTTTCCTCTATTTTTTCCCCTTTTTTTTTTTTTTTTTTTGTTCCTGCTGATTCCTCCTGGGGTTTCTTTCCCAAATTTTCCTGTTAATTTTTCCTTTTTTTTTTTTTCCCCTATTTTCCCCCTGCTTTTCCCTCAGGTTTTTTCCCTCCTCACATTTTATCTTCCCTCACATTTTTTCTCCCCTTTCTTTTTCTTTTTTTTCCCCTGCTTATTCCTCCTAGAGCTTTTTCCTAAATTTTTATGTTTTTCCCTTTTTCTTTTCTATTTTTCCCTCCTCATTCCTCCATCCCTATTTTCCCCTCTCCATTTTTCCCTCTCCATTTTCCCCTCCCCTTTCCCTCCCATTTTTCCCCCCCGTTTCTTTTCTTCCCAATTTCCCCTCCATTTTTCCATTTTCTTTTTCTCTCTTCTCATTTTACCTTTTCCCCTTTTTTCCTTTTCCCCCTCTTTTCCTTATTTCCCCCTTTTCCTCCTTTTCTCTTTTTCATTGCTTTTTTCCAATTTTTCTTTATTTTCCCTTTTTTCTTTTAACCCTTTCTCCCCCTTTTTCCCCCCTCTTCTTTTTCCCTTTTTTTTCCTCTTTCTCCCTGCTTCCCCCTTTTTTTGTTTCTGGTTTTTTCCCTTCCCCCATCACCCTCCAAACTCCGTTATTCCCTCCCATTCCCTTCCCAAGCCGGGATGGGCACGGACGCAGCACCCGGAATTCTGTTCCATGGAGGCACCCGGAGCCCTCTGGATTTTTCCCTCCCATCCACCTCACCCTGTGAATTTTCCAGAGGCTTTTCCCCATCTCCAGGTCCTTTAGGAGCACCTGGAGCTGCGGATCCCAATTCCTTCCCTGCGTCCCCGCTCCAGCAGGGACGAGAGGCGTGATCCCGGCTCCCACACGGATCCCTCGGGAAGGGGCTGGGTTGGGATGGGTCTCAGCACACATTCCTGGATTCTGGATTGGATCAGGTGCTTAATCCCAGATTTTCTGATCTGAGGGATCTGAATCCTGGGTGTCCATAGATTTGGCAGCTGGGAGAGGACCCTGACGGGGTTTTCCCTGCGGAGTCCATCTCCATCTGCTCCTCACTTTGGCTTTCCTTCCCATGGAGCCTCAGAAATTCCCGGGACAGGGATTTTATCCCTGAGCATCCACGAGCAAACGGCAGCCCTGGGACTGGAGGGATTTTTTTTGCTCTCAACTTCTAAGAATTTCATGGAAAAGACAGGAATCTAATCCAACCAACCTGGAGGTGTGGCTGGAAGGAATCTCCATGGCAGAGAGAGTGGTCTGGGAGCAGAATTCCAGAGCCTGAGCCGTGATTCCAACATTTCCTCATTAAATAAAATTAATTCATTAAATAAATAAGTTTGAGAAGAGCTCCCAAGGGTCCCATCCCCTGGGTGCTTCCTGGTGGGATTACAGATCCAGAATCCTCATCCCTACCTTTTCTCCATGGAAAAATGCACCATCCTGGAGCATCCTGGGAATAAATCACAGCTCCCAGAGGCCCGAGTGTTGCTTTAGTCCCAGGTTTAAATAATTCCTGGATCTTATCCCAGCTGGATTCCCCTCCCCCAGATACATAAAAATGGGTTATTTTCCCATTCTCCTTAATTTTCTCCCCACCTGCTCCGGCTCTCTCTGTGGAATTCCGGGGGTTATTTCCAACCAGGATGCACCATGGCTGCAATTCCAGGTTTTCTTTGGCCTTGGGAAAGTTCCCAAGGGTAAAACTTGACCCTTTGGCCTGATCCAGAGGTGGGACTGGGAAATCCCACAGGTTCTGTGGGGTTTCCTTGTGGGCAGCACATCCCAGTCCTGCAGAATCCAGGAGCTCTGGATCCCCTGGCAGCCAGATGGAGGTGAGGTCCTGGCGGGAGGTGAGGTCCTGGTGAGAGGTGAGGTCCCAGTTTGGAGGTGAGGTCCTGGTTGGAGGTGAGGTCCTGGTTGGAGGTGAGGTCCTGGTTGGAGGTGAGGTCCTGGCTGGAAGTGAAGTCCTGGTGAGAGGTGAGGTCCTGGTTGGAGGTGAGGTCATGGTTGGAAGTGAGGTCCTGTTTGGAGGAGAGGTCATGGTTGGAGTTGAGGTCCTCGTGAGAGTTGAGGTCCTGGCTGGAGGTGAGGTCCTGGCTGGAGGTGAGGTTCTGGCTGGAGGTGAGGTCATGGTTGGAGGTGAGGTCATGGTTGGAGGTGAGGTTCTGGTTGAAAGTGATCTCCTGGCTGGAGGTGAGGTCCTGGTGAGAGGTGAGGTCCCAGTTTGGAGCTGAGGTCCTGGTTGGAGGTGAGGTCATGGTTGGGAGGTCCTGGCTGGAGGTGAGATCCTGGTGAGAGGTGAGGTTCTGGTGAGAGGTGGGGTCTTGGCTGGAGGTGAGGTCCAGTTTGAAGCTGAGGTCCCAGTTTGAAGCTGAGGTCCCAGTTTGGAGCTGAGGTCCCAGTTTGGAGCTGAGGTCCTGACTGGAGGTGATGTCCAGTTTGGAGCCCCCGTTGCTTCCAAGCTGCCCCAAGAACATCTCCAGCAAACTGGGAAAGGTTCCTGCGCTCCCACTGATGGGAATTAGAAATTAAAATTTATTAAAATTAAATCTCCAATTAAATTAATCTCCAATTAAAAACATCCCCCTTTCATGGGGTGGGGCAAGTTTGGGGTGTCTGAATTTTGTGGTGTTTGAATTTCAGGTAGCTCAATTTTTGGGTGTTTGAATTTTGGAGTACTTGAATTTTGAGGTGTTTGGATTTTGGGTGTTGTTTGAATTTTGGGGTGTCCGAATTTTTGGGTTTCTGAATTTTGGGTGTCTGAATTTTGAGGTGTTTGAATTTTTGGGTGTGAATTTTTGGGTGTTTGAATTTTTGGGTGTCCAAATTTTTGGGTGTGAATTTTTGGATGTTTGAATTTTAGGGTGTCCGAATTTTTAGGTGTCTGAATTTTGGGTGTTTGAATTTTTGGGCGTCTGAATTTTTGGGTGTCTGAATTTTTGGGAGTTTGAATTTCTGGGATGTCTGAATTTTTGGGTGTCTGAATTTTCTGGTGTCTGAATTTTTGGGTGTTTGAATTTTAGGGTGTCTGAATTTTTGGGATTTTGAATTTTAGGGTGTTTAATTTTCAGTCGTTTCATTTTCCGGTGTCTCGGAAAGAAATTCCATGACCTGGGCGGGAGAGATGAGGAGTGGGAACACAACCAGGACCCCCAGCTGGGACTCTGCTCATGGGGAAGCAGAGTTATCCCAAACCGAGGCATTCCCAGATAAAAAAAATGGGATCCAAGATTCCAGGGCTGTGAATTCCACTGCTCTCCTGACTCTGCCTCTGGAATATTTCCTGTTTTCAGCTGACATTTCCTCTTTTCCTTCTGGAAAAAATCTGTCCCACCTCCCACGTCCTGGAAAACACTAAAACACAGGAATTAATGGGAATTCTTGTTCTCCCTCTCTTCACCCAGAGCTGGAAAAGGAGTTTTTTCAGCCATGAAGCTTGGGAAGACACGTCCGTCCAAGGATGAGCATCGGAAGCAAGGTACGCATGGAATGATGGTGGATTCCTGGAAGTGGGAGAGGAAGGGCGGGCCGTTCCCTGGCTGGGGCTGGAATTGGATACCTCTGGAAAGGCAGGAGAGGGCAGCGATTGGAAATTCACTGCTCTTTCCATTCAGACCCCAGGATCAGTTTTCCACTACAAGGAAAAGCAGGAATGTGTGTCTACAGGCCGGGAAAAGCCTCGGTGTGGGTCGTGGTTCTGGGAAAAACTTCCCCTCATTTCCAGCCAGGTTTGAGGACAGGAAAAGGGAATTTGGCCTGGGATGCTGGCATGGAAACCGGGGTGCTCTTCCCAGAACCTGGGTGTTGCCCTTGTGCTTAAAGCTCCCAGGAGGACCATGGGAAAACATCTGGGATGCAAAGGCAGGAACAGAGCAATCGGTGTTCCGGAAGTGTTTCCACAGGCTGGATTTATCCGTGGTCATGGAATGGTCACTGTGTGGTGTCTGCATGGCTGGGAGGCTCCTGATCCCACTCTTCCCAGGAACTTCCAGCTGTCCCACACCTTCCCTGGGCTGGGATTGTGATTCCAACCCTCGGCCGCTGGATAAGGGATGGGTGGATGTCCTGGACCCACTGGCCAAGCCAGCATTCCCAATGTTCCATGGGTGCTTCCCCCTCCCATCCAGACTCCTCCTTTGGGTTAGATCAGGACCAGCCTGGCCTTGGAGCAGCCACAGCTGCTCTGGGAATTCCAGCCCAGCCCCTCCACACCTCCCCAGACTGGAATTCCTTCCCAAAATCCCACTCCAATCTCCCTTTTTCCAGTGGGAGCCATCCCCTGTGTCCTGCCCCCCCAGGCCTTGTCCCCAGTCCCTCTCCAGCTCTCCTGGAGCCCCTTTGGGTCCTGGAAGGGGCTCCAAGGATTCCCTGGATCCTTCTCCAGGTGAGCACTCCCAGCTCTTCCAGCCTGGCTCCATGGCAGAGGGGCTCCATGGTCACCTCTGGAGCGGCTCCAGGAGCTCCGTGACAGTCCCATGCCAAGGATCCCAGAGCTGGAGGCAGCAATTCCCAGCTCCTGTGACTCTGGCTCAGTCTCAACCTCCTGGCTGAGTCAAGGACACTCTTTCCCTCAGGAAAGGAACATTCCAGCAACTCCTTCCAACAGGAACCCAGGCGTGGTGTGCCGGTGGGATCTGCGCTCCTGCAGTATTTCCTGTTGGGAATGACCCATTTCTCCCATTTTTTCACCCCTCTCTCCTCCAAACCAAGGAATTGTTTGTCTTTGCAGCACCTCTTGTGCTCCTCAGATCTCCAGCTCAAATTCTCTCTCACCCCCTGAATTCAGGGCGTTGTCATTATTCCTTATTTTTCCTTCCCAAAACCCTCCGCAGTAATTCTGCCCGGATGGAATTCCATGACATCTCTTTGATAACCCCTTCTCCGAGCAGCTTGTCCGAGACCCGACCCGGTTCCCATTGTTTCTGTCTTCCCGGCCGAGGGCATGGATTGGTTTCCTTTCTCTCAGCCTTGAATTATTCACTGATGGAAATTCAAACCGGAGCCGTCCCTTTGTCCCCTTCCCGCAGACGATCCGGCTGTTCTGGAAACAGAAGACCTGGATAGAAAGGCCATGAGATACGGAGCAGGCCTGGAGCCAGACACCATCTCCCTGGCCTCTGTCACCGCTGTCACCACCAATGTCTCCAACAAAAGGTGAGATCCAAGGATTGTGCCAGCGGGAGGTGAGGACAGACATCCCAAAAATTCCCTGATACTGGGAATGTTGGAAATCGTTGTCCCCTGGAGCCAGTGGGCTGGTTTTTTTTGGAATGTCTGACCTGCAGCAACGATCATCAGGTTTCTGTGGAGCCTCCCAGGGCTGAAGGAGCGTTGAGGGTGACCCTGCTCTTGTAGTGAGAAGGGTTTGGGACAAGGACCTGGTGGGGCAAGACGCAGGGAATGCCTCCCCACTGCCAGAGGGCAGGGATGGATGGGATATTGGGAAGGAATTGTTCCCTGGGGGGGTCTGGGATGGAATTCCCAGAGAAGCTGTGGCTGATCCATCTCTGGAAGGGTCCCAGGCCAGGCTGGACAGGAGCAGCCTGGGATGGTGGTAGGTGTCAGGCTCCGGATCATCTTTTTCCTACCCAAACCATCCCATTATTCCATGAATTCCACCCGTGGTGTGACCAAGGGTTTCTCCTGCCTCTCCCAAGGTCCAAGCCAGACATCAGGATGGAGCCGAGTGCCGGGAGGCCCATGGATTACCAGGTAGGTGACACCAGCCTGCGCCCTCAGGGTCACAACCTGGGCTTGGGGACACCGTTTGCAGGGACCACGTTCCCGGGGGGGGTCTCAACTCACTTGGCTTGGGACCAGGACATCCCAAGAGCTGGAATTTCACTGGTGGAGCCGTGAACTCGGGATTAAGTAATTGAGTGGGTTTGCTGTCCAGCACGTGAAACCCAGAGAGCCCAGACTAAGCCCAAATTAGGCTCTTCTGGAGGTTGTCTCCATGGAATTTCTCCTCGGAGCAACCTGGGATAGCAGGATGTGTGCCTGCCCCTGGCAGGGAGTGGAATGGAATGAGCTGTAAGGTCCCTCCCAATTCCAATCCACTCCATGACCCCATTGTGTTTTCCAGCAGAAGTGAAGCCAGTGGGATCGCTCCCTCTGATCCCACAGCTTGGATAAATCCATTGGATTTTCCATGTTGTGTGAAGCACCTTCAGCCTGGGGCTGGAACATCCGGGGATTCCTGGGATCTCCTGCATCCCACACCCTGCCAGCCCCTCCTCCTCTGTGTCCCAGTGGGAATTGCACTGGGAATTCCCCTCGGTCAGAGGTGGTGGGGGGGATGGGTGAAGGCAGCCTGGAGCTGCTCCCGGCACGCGGAATTTTGGGGATTCCTCTCCCCAGGTCAGCGTCACCATCATCGAGGCCCGGCAGCTGGTGGGGCTCAACATGGACCCCGTGGTGTGTGTGGAGGTGGGCGAGGAGAAGAAATACACGTCCATGAAGGAATCCACCAATTGTCCGTACTACAACGAGGTGGGTCCGGCCCCGGTGCCGCTCCAACTCCTCCGGGCAACTCCACCCTCGATCCGCTGATTTCTCTCTTATCCGTGGGGGTTTTTTTTGGGGGGTGAAATTCCTGTTGGAACGAGGTGAAATCTCAAAGCACGCAGGAGGAGCGAAGCCGTCGCCCTCTAGAATTTTCTGATGGATGATTCCCGGGTTTTCCAAGAAATCTGCGCTTCCGCTGGCTCCCCAGGCTCAGCGGGGGATCAGCGATCCACGTGGTCCCATGGACGCATCCCTGCTGGGCCAGGGGCTGCAGGAGCTCCCCCAGGCAGCCGCAGCTTCTCCGGGGGGGTTCCCAATCCCGAGGGATCCCACCCCTCAGCATTCCTCTTTCCCTTCCAGTATTTCGTCTTCGATTTCCACGTCCCCCCAGATGTCATGTTCGACAAGATCATCAAGCTCTCCGTAAGTGTCCCCGATGGCCTCGTCCTTGTCCTGTCCGCGGGGCTCTGGAAGCAAACAGCTCAATTTTGGGATGGATTTAAGGTCCTTGATGATTCCCAACAGGAACTCTTTTCTGCAGAACCCCCAAATCCCATTTTTTCTGTTCCAACCTTCACTCCTGGTTCTGCACAGCTCCTGCTCTCCCTGTGTCCCTTCGTGGGGGATCTCTGGTATTCCGGAGCCAGGCAGAACCAAACCTTGGAATTCATTTATTCCTGTGGAGAAAAAAGACCTTCCTGAGCCTGACAGGGAAATTCCTGGGCCATCAGAGCTGGAAATGCTGAGAGCAAAGCTGAGATTTCAGTCCACCCAAAACCTGGAGAAGATTTCCAGATTCCCTGCCCAATTAGGGAACATTAATTAGGACCGTCCATATCCATCCTGGTGCCAACTGGCTCTACGATTCCTCCCAGTTTTCCTCAAATTCCGAGCATTTTAAAGGTTCTTCCCTCAGTTAAATATCCCAGTGTTTGCTGCTTTAGAGGCTGGAAAAGGGATCTTGCTCCAAAAATTCATTTCTTTGCATTTTTTTGTTCATTCCAAATATGAACTTCCCAACAATTCCACCAATCAGGAGCTGCCAAACCCAAAGGGCCTCTTGGTGTCCTCAGAATCCTCCCCAGACCAAGGAAAACTCCTCAGCTCCTTTCCCATCCGGCAGCGAAGACCTCTGGAATGGCTTTGTGGCTCCCCGGGAATTTTCCAGGAAATTTTCCAGGGAAAATTCCTGAGTGGTTTTCCCCTGTTGATTCCCAGGTGATCCACTCCAAGAACCTCCTGCGGAGCGGGACGTTGGTGGGGTCCTTCAAGATGGATGTTGGGACTGTTTATACCCAACCTGGTGAGCGAGTGTTGTTTATAACAACAAAACTCCCGGGAAGAGTCTGCGCCGGCTCAGTGGGGTGAAATTCCTGGAAAAAGAGTCAGGCAGGGGCTGGTTTCCTTGGAAAATGCTTTCCCAAGGTATAAACAAGTCCCCCGGACTCACTCATAGGTCAGGGAAGAGCACCCGGCTCCTCTGGACAAGGGTCTATATCCCATCCTGGAATCATGGAATCAAGGGATGGTTTGGGAGTGGTGGGACTTTAAAGATAATTTAATTCCACCCCTGCCATGGGCACTCCCACTGTCCCAGAGAACTCCAGGCTCTGTCCAGCCTGGCCTTGGACACTGCCAGGGATCCAGGGGCTGCCACAGATGCTCTGGGAATTCCAGAGGAGCTCCCTACCCTCCCAGCCAGAAATTCCTCCCCAAGATCCCAGCCCCGCTTTCCCAGTGGGAAGCCATTCCCTGGCTCCTTGCCCTCCAGCCCTTTCCCAAATCCCAGCTCTCCTTGAGCCCCTGGAGCCTCGGGAAGCGGCTCCCAGGATTCCCTGGATCCAGCTCTACTCCAGCTCTCCCGGGTACCACTGAGATCCCTCCTGGGTGCGCTGGCCTCCATCCCTGCCCTGCCAAGGAAGAAGCCCCAGGTGACATTCCCAGGCAGGACATCAGCATTCCAGACAGGAATTTCCAGGGCTGGATCCTTTGCCTGCATTTCATCCAAGCCAGGAACGCACCAGGAAAAGGGAGAGGGGTGGATTAGAGCTGCTGCTCATGGAGTCCAACCATCCCCAGCACTGCCAAGGCCACCACCGAGGTGTCCCCAAGTGCCACATCCACACGGCCTTCAATCCCTCCAGTTTATCCCGGGGTTTGTCCCCCTTCAATCTCACCAGAGACCCATTGGAAAACAAATTTCCCAGGGGTTTGTTGGGATCCCTCTCGCTCAGGGCAGGTCCCACGCCTTGCAAGGCCATGTCCTGGTGGTGTTGGCCGTGTCTGGTGGTGACAAAGGTCTCTCTTGTCCCCTGGGCTGCAGAGCACCAGTTCTACCACAAATGGGCCATCCTGTCCGACCCCGAGGACCTCACGGCCAGCCTCAAGGGCTACCTCAAGTGTGACATCGCCGTGGTGGGCAAAGGGGACAACATCAAGACCCCGCACAAGGCCAACGAGACGGACGAGGATGACATCGAGGGGTAGGGACCTGCTGGGATCCGCTTCTCCCCGGCTCCCTTGGGAATGGCTTTCCACCTCTCTTTCCCTTGGGTGGGATAGCAGGATCCAAACCTGGGGCTGGTGGCAAACGCCGAGCTGTGAGAGCAGAGGGACCGATCCGGGGCTTTCCTGAGAGGGAATGCGTGGTCCGGGTGCAGTTCCAGGGGATCTCCAGCACACAGCTGTCCTTCCTGTGGGGTCAGACCTTCTGCTGCTGGTGGAACTCTACAGCAACACCAGCCTGGTGTCACCCAGCCTGATGTCCCCAGTCTTTACTTGATGCTCCTGATGGGCTCGGGGTGGGAAGATGGGATGGGATCTCATAATCCAAGACAGAGCAGGGAAGTCTGGATGAGGTTTCCCAGGCTGTGGACAGGGCTCTTGGACTTCCCAGAACATCCCTAAGGTCATGGAACAGAAATCAGGAGCTTTAAGGCTTGATTCCAACCCCAAAACTTTTCCAGCTAAATATCTCCATTTCAAATCTGCCTCTCAGGCACATCCCCACATGGAATCATGGAATGGTTTAGGTTGGAAAACACCTCTGGGATTGAGTCCATCCAGTCAGAAACCACCAGCACAGCCCTCCTCACTTGCTGGGGTTTGAGGAGTCACCTCCAGTACTTTGGGCTTCATTCCATGCTGTAGTTGTGATGTTCTCCTACTTGTTCCTAAAATCCTGGAATGGTTTGTTTTGGAAGGGATCTTCAAGATCACCTTGTTCCCACCCTCCTGCCATGGGCAGGGACACCTTCCACCAGACACGCACAACTCCAAGAATTCCTAGAATTCCCCTAGGAATATTTTGTTCACAGCATCCCCATGGGCTCATCTCTTCCTGCAGAGGAGGAAAGCCATATATCAAAAAACCCAAATGGAAGGAGCTGGTTTCATCCCCAAAATCATCCCCCCCAGCTCCCCTTGATAAGGAACAAACAACTCTTCCGGGATCCCACTCATTCTGTTTCTGTGGAATGCAGTGGAAGTAGAGGGAGCTCGGAAAACGGCGCAGCTTCTCTTTGGTCTTTTATGGGATCTCAGAGGTCGGAAAAGATCATCTGAGATCATCCCACCCAACCTTCAGTCTTTCCTGGCCACCCCACCCCAGCAGCTGTTCCCAGCTCCATCCCCTGACATTCCAGGAACCTCCTGCTCCCAGACGGGGTCCCCCCGGAGCGGCAGTGGGCTCGGTTCTACATCAAGATCTACCGTGCCGAGGGGCTGCCACGCATGAACACCAGCATCATGGCCAATGTCAAGAAGGCCCTCATAGGGGAGAACAAGGACCTGGTGGACCCCTACGTGCAGGTGGCCTTCGCGGGGCAGAAGGTGAGCAGGCAGGTCCCAGGGTGGCTACAGGAGGTGACACAGGAGGTGACACCAGCAGGGCCACCAGGCAGCCAGAGATGGTCTCGGTCATCCTTGCACAAGTCAGGATGGGCGTGGTGTAACCTGGCACATCAAAATGGGTGTGGTGTCACCTGGCACATTGGGATGGGCGTGGTGTCACATGGCACATCAAAATGGGTGTGGTGTGGGGTCACCTGGCACATTGGGATGGGCGTGGTGTCACATGGCACATCAAAATGGGTGTGGTGTGGGGTCACCTGGCACATCTGGATGGGCATGGTGTCACATGGCACATCAGGATGGGCTTTGTGTGGTGTCACCTGGCACATCAAGATGGGCGTGGCATCACCTGGCACATCAAGATGGGCGTGGTGTTACCTGGCACATTGGGATGGGCGTGGTGTCACATGGCACATCGGGCTGGGTGTGGTGCCACCTGGCACACCAAAATGGGTGTGGTGTCACCTGGCACATCAAAATGGGCGTGGCATCACCTGGCACATCAGGATGGGCGTTGTGTGGTGTCACCTGGCACATCAAGATGGGTGTGGTGTCACCTGCCACATCAGGATGGACATGGTGTCACATGGGGATAGGTATGGTGTCATCTGGCACATTGTGATGGGAGTGGTGTCACCTGGTGCATCGGGATGGGTGTGGTGTCACCTGGCACATCGGGATGGGCGTGGCATCACATGGGGATGGGCATGGTGTCACCTGGCTCATCAGGATGGGCGTGGCGTCACTTGGAACATTGGGATGGGCATGGTGTCGCCTGGCACATTAAGATGGGTGTGGTGTCACCTGGCATATCAAAATGGGTGTGGCATCAGCTGGCACATCAGGATGGGTGTGGCATCACATGGTGATGGGCATGGTGTCACCTGGCACATCAAAATGGGCATGGTGTCACCTGGCACATCAGGATGGACGTGGTGTCACCTGCCACATTGGGATGGGCGTGGCATCACCTTGTTTTCACTCTCCAGGGTGGGTTTGATCCCTCTCCAGTTGAGGAAGGGGATTCCTCACTCAGGAATGGCTGGAAGGGAGCAGCTCAGGTGGCGAGGGACAGTTTGGAAGATCCAACCCTTGTCTGATATCCGTCTCTTCTCAATTCCCAGGGAAAGACATCCATACAAAAGAGCAGCTACGAGCCCCTCTGGAATGAGCAAATCATCTTCACAGAGATGTTTCCCCCACTGTGCAAACGGATCAAGGTCCAGATCCGGGACTCGGACAAGGTCAACGACGTGGCCATCGGGACCCATTTCATCGATCTGAGGAAGATCTCCAATGAAGGGGACAAAGGTAAAGTTGAAGTGGGGACATTCCTTTGGCAGAGCTCCCAAAGTTTTCCAGGCTCCTCCCCACCCCTGGAATTCCTTGGTGCTCATCTGGAGAGACCCTGATGTCCTGAAATGTGAGAGGTTCCTGGACCAAAACCCTGAAAACCAAGACCCATCACAGGACCTTCAGCCAATGCCTGAAAGCAAAGACACCCCAGAATAATTTGTTCTTCCGAAAATTCCATGGATGGGATGAGCATTTTTCAGGCTCCCCATTCCCACACGTGGTCAAAGACGGGAAACCAGACATGGGACTGGAAAGGGGCTAACGGGGGTTTCTCCTTCCCCAGCCCTCGAAATGGGGAATTGCTGAAAACCTGCCCAGCTCCCATCAGTGCCTTCCTGCAAATTTCCCCAGAAATAAAAACCCAGGAGGCTCCGGGGGGAGCTTTGGGTTCTGCACAACTTCCTGAAAGGAGGGGGCAGCTGAGGGGGAGCAGGGACAGGATGAGAGGGAACAGGGGAGGGTCAGGTTGGATTTTAGGAAAATTCCTTCCTGGAAGTAGCTGTTCATCCCTGGCACGGGTGGAGTTTCCATCCCTGGAGGGATTTAAAAGCCATTTGGATGTGGCACTTGGGGATATGTGTTAGTGGCCTTGGCAGTGCTGGGATCCGACAGAAAAACTGCTGGAAAAATCTGCAAATGCATTAGGCAGCAGATGGAGGTAAAAGACTTAAATCCTTCCACTCACCCTGGCTGGGCCAGGGCAGGCTCAGCTTGGCCAGCAGCAGGAATTTCTGCCTGGAAAGGGAGCTCAGGCCTTGGCAGGGGCTGCCCAGGGAGCTGCTGGAGTCTCATCCCTGGAGGTGTGCAGGGAATTCCTGGATGTGGCACTCAGAGCTCTGGGCTGGGGACAAGGTGGGGATCAGGCACAGCTGGGGCTCCATGGGCTGGGAGGGATTTTCCAGCCCCAGTGATCCTGGGATTCCCTGAAAATTGTCTCCATGGATGGCGCAACCGCATTTCCATGGATGCGCAAGAGCATAGCCCAGCCTGTGTCACCACACAGAGACCACGAGCCAACCACGAGCGCCAAGACGTTCCCTTCTCCGTCCCCTTCCCACCTGCCCATTCCGTCCCCACAGGTTTCCTGCCCACTTTCGGCCCCGCCTGGGTGAACATGTACGGCTCCACCCGGAACTACACCCTCATGGATGAGCACCAGGAGCTCAACGAGGGCCTGGGCGAGGGCGTCTCCTTCCGCGCCCGGCTCCTGCTGGGCCTGGCCGTGGAGATCCTGGACACCACCAACCCCGAGATCAACAGCTCCACCGAGGTGCAGGTGGAGCAGGCCACGGCGGTGGCTGACGTAAGTGACCCCACAGATGTCCCCGTGACCCCGCAGCATCCCGGGGGGGCAGTTTGGGGTCTCGGGAATATCGGATTGTTACCTTCGGTCTCACAAATCGAGGATTTCAAGTGTTGTCCCAGATGTTCTGCATCCCACAGAGCAACGGAAGGAAATCTCGCAGGATTCCAGGTTTTAGGATCATTCCAGTGCTCACTTCCCTTAGGAGCGCTGGGAATGTCAGCGACATTGTTTGTCTGGCACTGGCACAGCATTCCCAGAGAAGCTGTGGCTGATCCATCCCTGGAAGTGTCCAAGGCCAGGCTGGACAGGGCTTGGAGCACCCTGGGATAGAGGAAGATGACCCTGCCCATGAAACCAGATGATCTGTAAGGTCCCTTCCCACCCAAGCCATTCCACGATTTCTATCAGCTCCTGAACTCAGGGATGTTTCACCGTGTGGGAAATACACACGGACAGTGACTCATCCCCTAATTAAAGTTGTTCCGCTCATATCCTGATGGGTTTCAATCAGAAACCAAGGATCTCATTGATTTCCCAGCCAGGGGGAATGAAACCACCTGGAAACAGAACTATTCCGATTCCATGGGAGCATCCAGGCACCTGGATTTTTGTGCTTTGATCAGTTCGGTGGGGGTGAACTCAGGCTTGTATTCCTGAATTTCCCTGAGAGCCCCTCCTGGGCAAGGGGCGATGGGTCCCAACACAGTCCAAGGTTTAATTAAAAGATATTAAAATGAAACCTTTAATTAAACACTCCCTACAACGAGCCAATAAATGGGAGACAGAACCCTCCTGGTCCCTTTGGAAATGGCATCCCGAGGGATGGACCCTCAGCCCTGGGATCTGTTTCTCCTGCAGAACTGCAGCGGGAAGATGGAGGAATTCTTCCTCTTCGGAGCCTTCCTGGAGGCCACCATGATCGACAGGAAGATCGGGGACAAACCCATTAACTTTGAGGTCACCATAGGTTGGTTGTTTTTCGGGGACTGTGATGGGTTGTGAAAATCAGAATCCGAAGCTGGGAGTGGGGCTTATTCCCAATTTTTCATTCCAACCCCTGCTAGAGCAGGTCTGGGGAGCGGGGAATGGCTCCTCCGTGGGCAGGAGGGATGTGGGACCCCACATCCCGCATTTTGTGCCTCCTGGGCTGTGGCCAGGGGACCCGATCCCTCTCCCATCCTGGCTTTGTGCTCCAGAGATGGCAGCTCCAGGAGGGAATGTATTCCCAAAGGGATTGAGAGGGGACAGGAGCAGGGCACAGACACCTCTCCCTAATTTCCAGCTCCTGGACATGGTTCCAGGAATTAAAACTCTGACATTCTCTGTGATTCCAGCAGAGAAATCTTCTGCCAACCCGAATTCAGTCCCAGAGCTGGGAGTTCCAGCCCTGTGAACCGATTCCGTCTTTTTTTCCCCCTTGAGGTAACTATGGCAACCAGGTGGATGGCTCCAGCAAACCCCTCCTGCGGAGGAAGAAGGAGGGAGGGGATGGGGACGAGGAGGAGTCGGAGCTGCTCCAGAATTCCAGTGAGGATGAAGGTGGTGAGGATGGAGAGCTGGTTTCCGTTTCTTCATCCCAGCCCATGAAGCCTCTGGTCACAGACAGGTCAGTGTGTCCACCTGGGCACAGGGTCAGTGTGTCCACCTGAGCACAGGGTCAGTGTGTCCACCTGAGCACTGAGTCAGTGTGTCCACCTGGATTTGTGTGGTCAGTGTGTCCACCTGGTCACGGACAGGTCAGTGTGTCCACCTGGACACTGGGTCAGTGTGTCCACCTGGATTTGTGTGGTCAGTGTGTCCACCTGGACACTGGATCACTGTATCCACTGAGATTTGTGTGGTCACTGTGTCCACCTGGTCATGGACAGGTCAGTGTGTCCACCTGGTCATGGACAGGTCAGTGTGTCCACCTGGTCACGGATAGGTCAGTGTGTCCACCTGGGCACAGGGTCAGTGTGTCCACCTGGGCACTGAGTCAGTGTGTCCACCCAGTCATGGACAGGTCAGTGTGTCCACCTGGATTTGTGTGGTCAGTGTGTCCACCTGGATTTGTGTGGTCAGTGTGTCCACCTGGTCATGGACAGGTCAGTGTGTCCTGGATTTGTGTGGTCAGTGTGTCCACCTGGACACTGGGTCAGTGTGTCCACCTGGATTTGTGTGGTCAGTGTGTCCACCTGGTCACAGACAGGTCAGTGTGTCCACCTGGATTTGTGTGGTCAGCGTGTCCACCTTGTGTGGTACTTGCAGACACGGGTCAGTGGTGGCCTGGGCAGTGAAATCCCAGATGGAAAAACTGCTGGAAAAATCTGTGAATGGGATAAAAAGGCTCAAATCCTCTGCCTTGGCAAGATGTCCCCCGGGAGGCCTGGATTTTCATCCCAAGGACAGGGATAAGAAAGATAATTGGATTTAAGATTATGAGATTTCCTTCAAGTGGATTTCTATCAAGTTTTAGCAGTAGATTGGCGTTAATTGAATTCACCGTCGGATTAAATCAACTGGGAAAAGAAAATCCGGTGAAGTGTCTCCCTGGAATTCCCTCCCTGCTTCCATGAATATCCAGCAGAGTTAAGTCCCTCTGGAATTCCCTCCTCTGTTCCTCAGCTCCTTGTCCAGCTGAATCCCAAGAGGAGCTGAGAAGTTCCGATGCTTTGGGGCCTCTCCTACCCCGTTTTCCCAAAAATCTCCAGCCTCTGGGAGCTGGGGGCCTCCTGCTCAACCACGGGGCTCTGCTGACACCTCCTGGTGGGAATACCCGGGAAGAGCTGGATTTGACTCCTGGTGATTCCAGGTGCAGCAGGATTCCCCTTTCCAGGTGGTGGATGCCGGCTCATGGCCGGCGCTCCAAGAGTGTGGATCGCCCTTCCTTTGGCAGTGCCATCACCACTCCAAGGACAGGTTGGGCAGGGGTGGCAGCAGCTGGGAGAATCCCAGGATGGCCTGGGTGGGAAGGGATCTTAAAGATCACCCAGTTCCAGCCCCGACAGATCCCAGTGTCCCAGGCTGCTCCAAGCCCCATCCAGCCCAGTCTTGGCCACTCCCAGGGATGGGGCACTGCGCCCATCCATCCTGGGCCTGGCACCGGGAATGGCTTTGGGAGAAACGGAGCCTCTGCTCTCCAGGATGCAGCTCCTGAGCTCCTGTACCCCTTTCCCAACACGGCACATCCCGGGAGAGCACCGGGATGGGGTCCAGGCCAGGACCCCACGGAGTGTCCCTCCTGCCTCCCCTTGCAGGAATTACTTCCACCTGCCCTACCTGGAGAAGAAGCCCTGCATCTACATCCGGAGCTGGTGGCAGGACCAGCGGCGCCGGCTCTACAACGCCAACATCATGGACAAGATCGCGGACAAACTGGTCAGGGGTGGACAGGGGTGGGAAGGGATGGACAGGGGTGGACAGGGTTGGAGAGAGATGGACAGGGGTGGCCGGGGTGGGCAGGGAGGGACAGGGATGGGCAGAGATGGACAGGGAGGGACAGGGAGGGACAGGGGTAGTCAGGGATGGACAGGAATGGACAGGGGCAGACAGGGGTGGACAGAGAGGGACAGGGATGGGCAGGGAGGGACAGGGGCAGACATTCCTTAAGGGCACCAGAGCTGTTCCCAGCACCCAGAGCTGGGTCCCCAACCGTGTTCAGGGAAGCAGCCAGAGTTTCCCTCAGTGTGGGGTTGGATCAGGGGGTCCCTGGCCCCCCACCCCTCACGCTGTCCCTGTTGGTGCTGCAGGAGGAGGGGCTCAACGACGTGCAGGAGATGATCAAGACGGAGAAGCCACACCCAGAGCGCCGGCTCCGAGGGGTCCTGGAGGAGCTGAGCAGCGGCTGCCTGTGAGTGGAACGTGGGAAGGGTGGGAATGTCACCTCACCGTGCCTTGTCCTCGGGATGATGGGACAACATTCCATGACACTGGCACGGGGCCGGATCTTTTGGGCTGGAGCACGGTGCTTCCGTCTGCACCCCAAAGCAGCGGTGAAAACCTCAATCCTGTGGCCTCCACGGGCTGGTGGCTCCTGGTGGCTCCTGGTGGCACCTGATGGCACCTCCTGTCCCTTCCTGACTCTGAGTCCGGACTCTGAACCGGCCTCTCATCCACAGTTTTGTTGGAGATTGGAGGGAATGAGAGCGTTTCCCTCCAGGGACGTGGCTAGGCTGGCAGAGACCTCCCTGGGAAGGGAATTCCCTGGGAATTCTCATGGGAATCACCGGGCCGGCCTTTCCCCGCAGGCGCTTCCTGACCCTGGCTGACAAGGACCAGCATCACTCGTCCCGCACGAGGCTGGACCGGGAGAGGCTCAAATCCTGCATGCGGGAGCTGGTGAGTGGGATCTGGTCCCTAAAGGGGTTCCAGGAGAGCTGAAGAGGGACTGGGGACAAGGCCTGGAGGGACAGGAGCCAGGGAATGGCTCCCAGTGCCAGAGGGCAGGGCTGGATGGGATTTGGGGCAGGAATTGTTCCCTGGCAGGGTGGGCAGGCCTTGGCACGGGGTGTTCAGGGAAGCTTTGGGAAGCGTGGAGGAGGATTCCTGAGCAGGGGCTGGAATTTGGTCCATGGACACTCTGGTTTCCAGTCCCTGGGGGTCGAGGGCTTGGGGTTTAATTCTGAGCAGAGGAGCCCAAAGCCCACTCGGGTCTCACCCAAGCCCCAGGTGTCACCAGGACCTCTCCTGCATCCCCTCCACCAGACTCTGGGAAGAATTTAGGAGCACAGAAGAGCTGGAAAGGGGAATTTTGGGAATCCTGCTGAGCAGAGTGCCCCAGGGACAGAAGTTTAGGGGTGATTTTAGGAACCCCACAGAGCAGACATGGACAGAAGTTTAGGGGTGATTTTAGGAACCCCACAGAGCAGAGCTGCCCCAGGGACAGAGGTTTGGGGGTGATTTTGGGACTCTTGCGGAGCAGAGCTGCTCCAGGGACAGAGGTTTAGGGGTGATTTTAGGAACCCCACAGAACAGAGTGCCCCAGGGACAGAGGTTTGGGGGTGATTTTGGGAACCCCACAGAGCAGAGCTGCCCCAGGGACAGAGGTTTGGGGGTGGTGGCCCCAGTCCTTGCCCAGGATGTGCAGGAGAGATGGACGAGGAGCTGGTGGCTCCTCCAGCTGGCACAGCAAAGGACACCAGCTTCAGTGGCCAGCTGCATCCTCGAGAGCCAGGAATTGTTAAATTCCATGTGTTCCCATGGAAATTCCAAGGATCAGGTGCTCGGTGACAGCAGGAGAGGCATCTTCCTTAAGCCACCCCAAAATTCTCCAAGCTCAGGTGACACCTTTGGGGTGACATCTTCTCCTGAGCTGTCTCTGCCCTCTCCAGGGCTCTCCCATGCCAAGGTCAACAAAAAGGTGTCTGAAGGTGTCCACCCTGGTGTGGTGGGATTGATTTCCTTTGTCCAAGCCGTGTCCTGATGTCCCGGCTGTCCCCACAGGAGAACATGGCCCAGCAGGCCACGACCCTGCGCTCCCAGGTCAAGAGGAACACCATGAAGGACAAGCTGAAGTTGGTGCAGAACTTCCTGCAGAAGCTGCGGTTCCTGGCGGACGAGGTGTGTCCTTCAAGGGCAGATGGGGCTCTGGCTGGGGCAGCTCATGGAGGTAGAAACCTGGGATGGATGGATGGATGGATGGATGGATGGATGGATGGATGGATGGATGGATGATGGATGGATGGATGATGGATGGATGGATGGATGATGGATGGATGATGGATGGATGATGGATGATGGATGGATGATGGATGGATGATGGATGATGGATGATGGATGATGGATGGATGGATGATGGATGGATGGATGATGGATGGATGGATGGATGGATGGATGGATGGATGGATGGATGGATGGATGATGGATGGATGATGGATGGATGATGGATGGATGGATGGATGGATGATGGATGGATGATGGATGGATGGATGATGGATGATGGATGGATGGATGGATGGATGGATGGATGGATGATGGATGGATGATGGATGGATGATGGATGATGGATGGATGGATGGATGGATGATGGATGGATGATGGATGGATGATGGATGATGGATGATGGATGATGGATGGATGATGGATGATGGATGATGGATGGATGATGGATGGATGGATGGATGGATGATGGATGGATGGATGGATGATGGATGGATGATGGATTGATGGATGGATGATGGATGATGGATGGATGATGGATGGATGATGGATGGATGAATGGATGGATGATGGATGGATGATGGATGGATGGATGGATGGAGACCTCAAAGGGCAGGCGAGGTCCTTCTGCAAGGAGCCATTCCAAGTCCACAAGCTGCCCCATGACCCCTGTGCGCTCCTGGATGGGAATGATCTGATGTAAAAGAAATTAAAGAGTTTCCCAGGCAGGGACAGAGCTGGGTCCTCCTGCATCAGAGCTGGAGATGTTTCAGTGGGTCTCCACCATGGACTGATCCTGTGGATCCCTGGGAAATCAGGAAGTGGAAGATGAGACATCAAATCCCAGACTGGTTTGGGTGGGAAGGGATTTGAAATCCCTTCCAGCTCCAACTCTGGCACCTTCCACTATCCCAGGTTGCTCCAAGCCCCATCCAGCCTGGCCTGGGATCCAGGGGCAGCCACAGCTGCTCTGGGAATTCCAGCCCAGCCCCTCCCCACCTTCCCAGCCAGGAATTCCTTCCCAAAATCCCATCCAGCCCTGCCCTCTGGCACTGGGAGCCATTCCCTGGCTCCTGCCCCTCCAAGCCTTGTCCCCATTCCCTCTCCAGCTCTCCTGGAGCCCCTTTAGGTTTCGGAATGATTCCATGACATTTTTCCAGTTTAGGAGTGGCTCAGAGGGGGTTCTTGGCTCTCCCTGGAGCTGCAGCTGTTCCACCTCTTACTTCCATTTCCTAGGGAAGGCTCCCAGCTCCATCCTTGGTTACAGCCAGGCCCTCCTTGGTCCTGACCCAACCCAGATTCGAGGAGTGATGGGCCCTGTCCAAACTGGGAACCTCTTCCCTAGAAAGGGATGAAGGAATGACCGCTGCCTTCCCCTCCCCAAGGCCAGGGAAGAAGGAGAGAAGGAAAACCTTCAGTCTTCCATGCCCAAATTTTTATTTTTTTTAAAACTTTAACCAACATAAATCCCAGTTTCTTTCCTGACGGGCTTAACTCTGAGCAGCTTTTTTGGAGTGGGAATCTCAAAACAATTCCGGTCCCCCCCAGTGTGGCACCAGGCACACCCATCTTCCATGGAATCTGTTGGATTTGCCTCCAGCAGTTCTCCAGCCCTGCCGGTGCCTCCGTGGTCGGAGCTGGAGCACTGACAGGGCTCTCCTGTGGCATTCCCAGCCCCAGCACACGATTCCCGACGTTTTCATCTGGATGATGAGCAACAACAAGCGCATCGCCTACGCCCGCATCCCTTCCAAGGACATCCTGTACTCCATCGTGGACGAGGAGATGGGCAAGGACTGCGGCAAAGTGAAGACGGTTTTCCTCAAGGTGAGGATCCGCCTGTCCCGGGGGAGCTGCAGCCAAGGGGAGGGAAAAGGAGGGAATTTGGGAGACGAGGATGAGAGTTTGGTATCCATTTTTGCTGGGGTTTGAATATTGCAAGAATATGATCCATGCTGTGCTGGTAGGGGTGGAAATCTGCCCCTAGGGAGGCTGAAGCACTGGCCTTACCCAGTCCGCTAAGTGGGAAATGTTTGGGAAGAGGGAGGTGTTTGATCCAGCCAGAGATCCAGAGAATTTCTGGCTTAGGAAAAGGAAACGGCGGTGGGCAGAGGACAATGCACGAGCCAGAGCAGTGTTGTGATCCCAAAGGACCCTTGGGTTTAAGGAACAGCAGCACAAAATCCCCAGAGAGGTTGGGCTCTCCGAGAGGGGTCTGTCCATATTCCCCATATCCACGTGAACTCTCCCATTCCTTGTGCCCAGCTCCCCGGGAAGAGGGGGTTCGGCCCGGCTGGATGGACAGTCCAGGCCAAGATGGAGATCTACCTGTGGCTGGGCCTCAACAAGCAGCGCAAGGACTACCTGAGCGGCCTCCCCTGTGGGTTTGAGGAGAAGAAAGTGCCCCGAGGCCAAAACCTGCCCTCCTTCCCACCCATCAGCCTCCTGTACACCAGTAAGGAGCTCCCATGGGATGGGGCATGGAAAGGGCGGGAGGGAGCCTGGCTGGACACCCCCTGGTCCAAGGGTTTCCAGGAGATAAGGGGGAAATCGTTCCAGTTGTCTCAGGAGAGCTGCGGGGTGGGAATCGCGTCCCCTCATGCCAATCCTATTCAGAGTTGCCCACACAACAAGGATGCCAAGGAAATCCGTATCCATTTGGGATTTATGCTTTGAGTTTCGCAATCCTTCACCCATGAGCAAAACCAGGCTCCTGAGACGTCCCTTGGGTGGGCTCCCAGAGGCCATCCCATCCCATTCCCTCTCTCTTCCAGAGAAACAGGTGTTCCAGCTGCGAGCCCACATGTACCAAGCCAGGAGTCTGTTTGCGGCCGACAGCAGCGGCCTCTCGGATCCCTTCGCACGGGTCTTCTTCATCTCCCAGAGCCAGTGCACCGAGGTGAACATTCCTGGGATGCAGGCATGGAGGGATGCGGCTCTGCAGGCTCCACACTGCTCCTGTGGCACAGATCCCATGAACGAGGATTAGGCTGATCCCGTGCTCCTGTGGTGGGAGAGCAGCTCTGGAATTGGGCATTGACTTTTTCCAGGAGATCTCTCCCCAGGAGCCCATTCCCAATATATGTCCCACATCCCACTGGCTGTGATTCCCTGTGATTCCCTGTAATTCCCTGCGATTCCCCGCGATTTCCCGCGATTTCCCACGATTCCCCGCGATTCCCCGCGATTCCCCGTGATTCCCTGTGATTCCCCGCAATTCCCTGTCAGTTTAGGCAGAACTGGGTCACGCTAAAGTGATTTTTTTAGTCTTCCCAGTCCAAGGGTCTCCAAGCTTTATGAAGCCTGGACGCTGGGAATAATCCAGCTCTGCTCATCTGCTATTGGATTGCTTCCCTCGGAAGAATCCTTGGGAAATTCCCAATGTCTCCCTGATCCAAAAAACACACAGCAGCCACCCTTTCCCAGGACCCTGGTCCATTCCTGCAGCAGTAGGAATCCCTCCCATTTTCCCAGGTTCTCAACGAGACCCTTTGCCCAACCTGGGACCAGCTCCTGGTGTTCGACAACGTGGAGCTGTACGGGGAAGCTCACGAGATGCGGGATGACCCCCCCATCATCGTCATCGAGATCTACGACCAGGACACTGTGGTAAGAAAATCTCATGGAATTGTTCATGGTTTGGATGCTGGGTTCTCTCCAGATTCGGAGGCAGAGGATTTGGGGAGCTTTTTTTCTCTCCTGATTCTTGGAAAATGGTCCTGTCACATCTACCGTGGAGCTTCTGCTGCTCGTAAATCTCAGATGTGGCTTGATGTACTTATTTTTGGAGAGGGAAGAAAGAAGCTGCAGCCGAGGAGCATTTCCATTTGGGAAAACTGCTCATCCCTGGCCTCCTTGCTGTCCCAACCTTCAGCTGTCCCAAACCTCCTTCAAGGAGTCATGACTGAAAGTTTTCCCTGGGCTTTGGCACATCAAAACCAGAGCGCTGATCTCATTCCTGGTCCGACCATGGTGGGGAGAATCGCAGGGGTAATTTGGGAATTCCCATGTTGGATCCCCAACCCTAAGTGCTCCTAGGGAGAACCACAGGGCTAATCTTGGAATTCCCATGTTGGATCCCCAACCCCAAGCACTCTTGTGGAGAACCACGGGGCTAATCTTGGAATTCCCGTGTTGGATCCCCAACCCCAAGTGCTCCTGGGGAGAACCGCAGGGATAATATTGGAATTCCCATGTTGGATCTCCATCCCCAAGGGCTCCTGGGGAGAACCACGGGGCTAATCTTGGATTTCCTGTGTTGGATCCCCAACCCCAAGCGCTCTTTCTGTAGGGAAAAGCCGACTTCATGGGCCGAACATTCGCCAAGCCGGTGGTGAAGATGTCGGATGAGCAGTACTGCCCCCCGCGCTTCCCACCACAGCTGGAATATTACCAGATCTACCGCGGCAACGCCACAGCCGGGGACCTGCTGGCCGCCTTCGAGCTGCTCCAGGTGCCAGCTGGACAAAGGGATGGGGAGAATGGATGCAGGGTTGGAAGGGAGAAGGACAAATGGGAATGACCAGGAATAACTGCCCCTGCACCTGGCCGTTGGTCTGCTGAGCCCTTGTAGTCTCTCTTGGGTGGATCAACCTCTTGTTGTTCATCAAAGACACCTGGAAGTGTCCGAGGCCAGGCTGGATGGGGCTTGGAGCAGCCTGGAAAGGTGGAAGGTGTCCCTGCCTCTGGAATTCAGTGGTCTGCAAAGTCCCTCCCAGCCCAAACCATTCCATGATTCGTGGTCTGGGGCAATGCCAGAGTTAAATTCTCCCACTTTTTTTTGTGCCTCGTGTTCTGAAAAAGCTGAAATGCTTTTCCCGTCTCCTTTTCCTGCCAGGGCAGGTGCTCATCCAAGCCCTTTTTCTCCCGATTTTCCTTGGACTGGGGGAATTGCTCACATGGAATATTTGATCTTTCCCAAGCCCTGGACTGGAAATGGGACCTGGGCTGAGCTCTGGGACCACATCTCCATTTCCTACTACAGCCCAGCAGATGCAATTCCAGGATGGAGCAGCCCTGGGATGGGATACATTGGTGGGCTGAGAAGTTTGGGATGCTCTGGGACTGTTCTGTGTGGAAGGACAGCAATTCCCAGAACCTTCTGCTCCTGTGTTTTCCTCTTCCCAGAGCACCTTCCCTGGGCTCTCAGCCCTCTGAGACACCCCAGATCCAACAACTGGGACCAGTTCCAGCTGGGACACAGCCCAGGTCTCTCTGGAATTCGCCCCTGCCCATGGCAGGGGTTGATCGTTGAGGTCCCTCCCAACAAAAAACAAATTGCAATTCCACAATTCTGTGAGAAGGACCAAAAACTGCTTCCCAGCAGCTCAGAGGAGCAGATCCTAACCCATGATCCATCTACTGCAGATTGGCCCTGGGGGTAAATCAGACCTGCCCCCAATCGACGGCCCCACGGACATGGACCGAGGTCCCATCCTGCCGGTGCCTCTGGGAATTCGGCCGGTGCTGAGCAGATACAGAGTGGAGGTAACCACTGTCCATGTGGAGGGCTGCCCGGGGCAGGAGAGCATCTCCAAGGGGGCTGGAAGGGCAGGAGGGAACTGGGAGTCAAGGATCTGTCCGTGGTGGCCAGACAGGGAACCAGGCTGCAGCATCCCTAAAAAAAACAGGGAATTGGATCATTCCTTGCTGTTGTACCTGGGAAGGACAGTGAGTGAGCAGCACCTGGGCTGAGATGCAGCCCAGGGAACATTTGAGATGGACACAGAACTGGATCATCTGCTCCCAAAGCAATCCCATAGCTCAGATGTTCTGTACCCCATCAACCTCAGACAACGAGGATGGGATGCTTCTCATCTACCCATGGATATCTAAAGGGGGATTTTGCATCCAAAACAGTGTGGGCACAACCCAGGGCAGTGCCTGTCCCCTGTGCTGGCACTGCTGGGGCACCTCCAGTGCTGGGGACAGCTCTGGACCCCTCCTGACACGAGAGCCCTGGAGGGGCTGGAGCGTGTCCAGGGCAGGGAACGGAGCTGGGAAGGGGCTGGAGCCCCAGCAGAGGCTGAGGGAGCTGGGAAAGGGGCTCAGCCTGGAGAAAAGGAGGCTCCGGGGGGACCTTGTGGCTCTGCACAAGTCCCTGCCAGGAGGGGACAGCCAGGAGGGCTCGGGCTCTGCTGCCAGGGAACAGGGACAGGACAAGGGGAAATGGCCTCAGGCTGGGCCAGGGCAGGCTCAGCTTGGCCAGCAGCAGGAATTTCTGCCTGGAAAGGGAGCTCAGGCCTTGGCAGGGGCTGCCCAGGGAGCTGCTGGAGTCTCATCCCTGGAGGTGTGCAGGGAATTCCTGGATGTGGCACTCAGAGCTCTGGGCTGGGGACAAGGTGGGGATCAGGCACAGCTGGGGCTCCATGGGCTGGGAGGGATTTTCCAAATGATTGGGAATGGTTCCATGGTTCCGTGATGTGTCCCATGAGGGCCCGTGTCCCTTGGAGGTCCCGGTGGACATCCATGACCCAGGCAATGCCCGCAGGGATGTTCAGGGCACATCTCGGCCCCACACAAAGGTGTCTCTGCTCAGGTGAGGTGCCACTGACCAGGTCTCCAAAGGGATCCTGGTTTTCCACACATTTGTGATAAATGAGTTGTGCTCTCACAATTTCAGTAGAGCCATGGGGAATGAGGAGGAGGGAAAAATCTCCATTTTGGGGAATTTTGGATGGTGGATGGTGGGACAGTGAAGTTTCCCCAGTGACACTGATTCCATTGGGACAGAGCGATGGCAGTGCTTCATCCAGAGCCACCACAGACGGACAGAGCTGCTCTGTGGATTCCCAGGGCAGGAAAAGGCCAGGAAAGTAGAAAAGCGGGAAAAAGGGTGTTGAGGGGACCAGGCTGTCAGGAGGAGATACCTCAGGGATCCACCACTGCCCTGTGATGACATCGGCAGTGGGATCCCTCTCTATGGAGAACCAGCTCCCAGGGATTGTCCCTCTCACATTCACATGCTCCCTTCTCCTCCTCCTCCTGCTGCCCTAGATCTTGTTCTGGGGGCTCAGGGACCTGAAGAGAGTGAACCTGGCCCAGGTGGACCGGCCCCGCGTGGACATCGAGTGTGCCGGGAAGGGCGTCCAGTCTGCCCTGATCCAGAACTACAAGAAAAACCCCAATTTCAGCACTTTGGTCAAGTGGTTTGAGGTGGTGAGTGTGGTCCCTTCCCTCTGATCCCTCAGCTGGAACCTGGAATTTCTGGAGCCCACCATGGCTCCGAACCCTTTACTCCAGTTTTCCCAAAGCAATGGAGCACATGGACACCATTCTTTTCTTTACCTGAGGGCTCCCAAACCATATTTTGCTGGAGCAGCTCTGCCCTAATCCCTACTGCCATTCCCAGTGTGATCCCATTCCTAATTCCTACTGCCCTTCCCATCACGATCCCACTCCTAATCCCTACTGCTCTTCCCATCATGATCCCATTCCTAATCCCTACTGCTCTTCCCAGCATGATCTCATTCCTAATTCCTACTGCTCTTCCCAGCATGGTCTCATTCCTAATTCCTACTGCCTTTCCCAGTCTAACCCCATTCCTAATCCCAGTTTTCCTTCCCAGCATGATCTCATTCCTGATCCCACCTGCCCTTCCCATCATGACCCCATTCCTAATCCCAATTTCCCTTCCCATCATGATCCCATTACTAGTTCCTACTGCCCTTCCCAGCATGATCCCATTCCTAATCCCTATTGCTCTTCCCAGCGTAATCCCATTCCTAATCCCTACTGCCCTTCCCAGCCTGACCCCATTCCTGATCCCAACTGCCTTTCCCAGCCTGATCCCATTCTTAATCCCAACTGCCCTTCCCAGCATGACCCCATTCCTAATCCCAATCTTCCTTCCCAGCCTGATCCCATTCCTAATCCCAACTGCCCTTCCCATCATGATCCCATTACTAGTTCCTACTGCCTTTCCCAGCTTGATCCCATTCTTAATCCCAACTGCCCTTCCCAGCATGACCCCATTCCTGATCCCAACTGTCCTTCCCAACCACCAAACCAGGCGCTCCCAGTCCGTGATAACCATCCCTCCTCTGCCTCCCAGGACCTCCCGGAGAACGAGCTGCTGCACCCGCCCCTGAACATCCGCGTGGTGGACTGCCGGGCCTTCGGGCGCTACACCCTGGTGGGCTCCCACACCGTCACCTCCCTCCGCAAGTTCATCTACCGCCCGCCCGATAAGAAAGCCCAGCACTGGAACATGGCAGGTACCAGGACTGGGACATGGGGACCTGGTCTGGGACATCCCAGGGGAGAAGAGGGAGGTGGGATGGGCTGTGAGGACCATGAGATGGTTGGCTAACCCACAGAACTTCTGGGTTTGGGCCCAGCCTCATCCAGAACTGCAGGACACACCCCAACTTCAGCACTTTGGTGGTTCCAGGTGGTGAATCTCCACTTCCCTCTGAGTCCTCAGCTGGGACCCAGAATTCCTGGAGCCCAAACTGTGGCTCTGAGCCCTTTGCTGTGGTTTCCTCACCGGGGTGAGGAGCCACGGGGTACAATCCACAATTTCCTATTGATTTTTTGACCTCTGAGCCTTGCCTGCTCCCCCAGTTCCTGTAAGACAAGAAAGGTTCACCTCCAACATCTCTGCAGCTTCAGAACTTGAGTCCCCAGATGCTCCTCAGGACTGGGACAGGGTTTGGCCACACTCAGTCCCCGTGGGAGCTGTAAAGAGCAGAGGTCCAGGTCCCCCTCAACCCCAATCCATCAGCACCTGCAGCAAAACCTGTCCCAGACCTACTTCCCACCCATCCCAGTGGCTGAGGGCTTGGGAGCCATGGGAATTACTCCTCTCCTCCCAGCTCTGGGGCTGGAGGCTGGGCGAGATTCCCAAGGACATGTCTGGTTCCGTCCAGCTGGACCAGGGGTTGTGTCCAAGCCAACGGAATCTTTCAGGACGATTTTCCCTGCCTCTTCTCTGGACATTTCCTGCTTATCCTCTACCTTCCTTTGCTGTTTGTGGGATTTTGGTCCTGCCAAAGGCTCTGTGCTCATTTCTGCTGCTCCAAACAAGGTGGTCCCACAGTGCTCCGGCCTAAATCCTGCACAATCTCACCTGAGCTCAGTTTCTGGCCTGAATCCTGTGGGATCTTGTAACTTTTCTCTATAAAATTATTTTTAGTTTCTTTTTTCTCTTTCTCTGATTCTGCTGCACTTCTGTATTTTCCTTTCTCTTCCTGGATTTCTCAGTCTCCTCTGAGCCGAGCTCCTTTGGGATCCTCCCTCGTGGGGAGTTCTGCTTAGTTCTTTACGTTTGAAGAAAATTCCTGAGTTCGTTAGAATCTTGTTTCTCGTGTTTATTAGAAGGTCATCACAAACCTGGCAGGTCTCTCCAGACTGGCTGCACAATTTAAATCACTGCAATCTGGTACATTTCTTTCTTCTGATGGTACAACAAGGCCTTGTGGCACACTTCGTGTCTGATGCACAAAATGGCCCCGAATTACGCAGTGCTTTTATCTTTATACTTATTCTTACCCAATTAACAACAGACACATATAATATTTTCCTTAATGACCCAATGACCCATCACCTGTGTGCTGCACTGCGGCATTTTCTGACCAATCACTCACTATCACCCAAAAACTTCTAGAAGAAGAACATGAAGGAGAAAGAAGAACGAAAAGAAACAACATTCTAAATCCTCCATCTTGCCTTCTGCTTTCTAAACTAACTTTAAACTAACTTTTTCACCCAGTGACTTAAGAAATTCTCTAATCTACACACTCACACTTTTAGCTTTTCTATCTAACTTTGTTTTCATGTATCACCATGAAAACATGCTCATGGATTTTATATTGTATGAAATTCAGTGCTCCTCTGGATCTTAGAAATAAGTATAAGAAACAAAGGCACACATTCTGTGTCTCAGACTCCAACAGATCTCACCTGAACTCTCAGTTTCTGGCCTGAATCCTGTATCTCACCTGAACTATCGGTTTCTCCTCTCCACTGTCCCTCTCCCTTGTTCTTTCTCCTTTTCTGTCCTCTGTCCAGCCAAACACCTCAACGGCTGCCTGGCCATGACCAGCAGGGCCCATCGCTCTCGCCCCACAGGGGAGATCGTTGTCAACATGGAGCCCGAGGTTCCCATCAAGAAGATGGACACGATGGTGAAGCTGGAAGCTGTGAGTATCCGTGTGGCCGCACCTTTTCCCTCATGGAATTGCCAGTTTCTGAGGGATTTCAGCCCGAACTGGGTAGGCAGTGTGTCCCAGGGGTGTCGGGCTGCGTCACACTCAACGTGCCTGTGCCCGTCTTTGTGCCCAGAACGGGAATTTCAGCTCCTTCTCCCACCCTTCTGCTCCAGAGCTTCCTCCACAAAAACAGATTCCTGACAAGCTGCTCCAGGGCTGGAGCCCCTCTGCCATGGAGCCAGGCTGGGAGAGCTGGGGGTGCTCACCTGGAGAAGGATCCAGGGAGAGCTCAGAGCCCCTTGCAGGGCCCAAAGGGGCTCCAGGAGAGCTGGAGAGGGACTGGGGACAAGGGCTGGAGGGACAGGACACAGGGAATGGCTCCCAGTGCCAGAGGGCAGGGCTGGATGGGATAATGGGAAGGAATTCCCAGCTGGGAGGATGGGAAGGGGCTGGGCTGGAATTCCCAGAGAAGCTGGGTTGCCACTTGTGTCCCTGAAAGTGTCCAAGGCCAGTTTGGACACTGGGGCTTGGAGCAGCCTGGGATGGGGGAATGGATGTCCCTGCCCATGAGAGGAGCTTTAGGGTCCCTTCCCACCCAAACCATTCTGGGGTTTGATGATTTGCACTCAGCTGAGGGTGTGTCCTGAACCTGCTCTCCCTCTCCCTGTTCCCTTCCATCCCGGGCGGCAGAATTCCGATGCAGTGGTGAAGGTGGATGTGGTAAGTGATGGATCTTCTCTGTATCCCTGCTCCCAACTCTCTTCTCCCTCCCCAACCCCTCCGTGCCACTTCCAGCGGACCAGGCACGCTTCCCAGCCTGAGCCAGGCAGGGACATCACCCCTCTGTCCCACAACAGACACACAGCAGCACTGTCCCCTCAAGGGATGTGGCAGTGGCCTCCTTCCTGCAGTTTGGGAAGCTCTTTTGGGCCAGGACTTCTCATCCTCATCCCAGCTGTCCCAGGAGGAGCTGGACGGGCAGCGCCCTGTGGGAGGGATGCTGGGTATTCCCAGGTACCAGCTGGAAAAGGTTCCCTTGCTCCACCACATGGTCCCAAGGTGCTTTGGTGGGCACAGTTTGAGTCATGCCATGGAAGATTCCAGAGATGCAGCCCGGGAAATGCATGGATAAATAGGGTGACGGAAATGTGGAGGTGTTGTGGGACTGCCCCATCTCTGGGCGTATCCAAGGCCAGGTTAGATGGGGCCTGGAAGAGTGGAAGGTGTCAGGATTGGAATTGGACGAGCTTTAAGGTCCCTTCCCACCCAAACCATTCCATGATTCTGGCACTGTCCCCATAGCCTCAGTCATCCTTGGCTGTTTTGTGCCTCAGTGGCTGTAAAAGGGAGAAAGTTCATGAGGCCCCCGAGTTTCGGGGATTCTCTCTCCTCAGATGCTTCACCCCCCACCTTCGTGCTTCCAGAAATTATTCCTTTCCACCTGATCCCTCCCCTTCCCTGCCTGTCACTAGAGGACAAGAAGTATAGAGCGAGGGCTCTGAATACCACACACAGCAACCAGAGGTTTTTTCATGAGGCAAAAAACCTTTATTTCGGGGTTTTTCAACCCTTTTATAAGGTGTTCCGGTACAGGTTATCCTGATTGGTAGAGGGAACAACACCTCCCTCATCCCCTTGGTGGGACAAGAGAGAAAACACTCTCAGAACATCTGTGTCTTGTTTTGGGAAACCAAACCTTATTTCCACAAACAGTCCTTGAGAGAGAAAAAGTTCCCAAAAGACTTTCCCTTGGGAACAATCAGCCCCTGAGAGCTTAAAATTCTCTCAGGTTCAGAAAATCACGTCCACACCTGTCTGTGCTTCCCTTGTCCCTCCAGACCGAGGAGGAGAAGGAGAAAAAGAAGAAGAAGAAGAAAGGAGGAGGAGGAGGAGGAGGAGGTGGGGAGGAAGTGGAGGAGGAAGAACCGGACGAGAGCATGTTGGACTGGTGGTCCAAGTACTTTGCCTCCATTGAGACGATGAAGGAGGTGGGTGAGGAGCAGCAGTGAGGGGTACCCGGGGGAGATTGTTCCCTTCCTGCGAGGTCCCCGCTAATTCCAGCTCCTTCCAAAGCCCTGGGGCTGTGCTTCATCCTGTGACTCTTATGGAATCCCAAAATTGCTCAGTCTGGAAAAGCCCTTGGAGACCATCGAGTCCAGCAATGCCCTGGCACTGCCAAGGCCACCACTGATCGTGTCCCCAAGTGCCGCATCCACGTGCCTTCAAAATCCCTCCAGGGATGGGAACTCCACCACTGCCCCGGGCAGCTTTTCCAGGGAAATAATAATAATAAAAAAACCTAATAAATAAAAATAAAAACTAATATCCCGTGGCTTCCCTTCTCCCCCAGCAACTCCGGCAGCAGGAAGCAGCCGCGGCCGAAGCAGAGGAGAAGGAAGAGACGGAGATTGGAGAGGGTAAGGCTGGGAGAGAGAGGGAACACAGCAGGGAAAGGTGGGACCAGGATTCCTCTTGGTGCTTGGGCATCCCTTTGGGAATCTGACACAGCAGACACTCCCAGCATGTTGTTTTCCCAAAAAGGGACGATTTTTGCAGGTGTTTTTCCCTGCGTGTTGAACTCTTTGTTTGCTGTCCTAAAGTGAGCAGTGAAGACAAATGTAATTTAGAGCATGTTCTCTCACCTAATTTATCAATATATAATTTTATATATCATGTATTATTTTTCACTTGTTATCCTTTCATAAAATTATGAGATGAACCATGCCCTGCGTTTTCCTCTGAAGGAAGTCGGGTTTGTAGGTCAGGTGGGCTTCTGACCTTGCCTAAATCTGGGGGAGACAAATTTTGTCCCAAAAATGATGCCTGGCAAGAATCCTGGGACTGGTTAGTCAAGGGTGACTTTGTCCATCTGGTCATGCCACCAGCAGGGCTGGGAGAAGTATCCCTGAGGAATTCCACCCTTGCTCTCTGTATGCTCCATGTCCCCATGGCAGGGGTTTGTTGTTGTGTCCAGGTGAGACAAAATCCTTCAGCTGAGTAAAATTCTGAGCCTGGTTTCTTTTGGAAGATTAATCTTCATATCCCGGGAAAAAAGAGGTCTTGTCTTGCTGAGCTTGGAGACAACTCTGAGCAGGTTCTTCTGGGCTTGCACTGGTGTCCTCCGTGGTTTTCTTTCTGTCTCTTTTGAATGATCCATTTCCCTTGGCTCTCCCACTCCTTCCCCCTTTCCATGTGAGGTTTTCCCATCTGCCCACCCCCACGGATACCATCCAGCCCTCGTGAAAGCTGGCAGAGGCACCATGGGACAGGGGTTGCAGAGAGGGGAAGGAGTTCCCTTTGAATCCACCTTTTCCAGCAGCCTCTTCCCAGCTCTCCACGGCTGGTGGTTGTTCCAAGTGAGACTCCGGTGACCTGCGGTTGCAGCTGGTCCTGGACAATCCGAGGGCAGCGGCGTCAAGCACTGTCCTCTCTGTATTCCCTGGCCGGGGTTCCACTCCCCAGGCTCCATAAATCAGGAGAAGTCTCTGGTAGGAGGAAGAAAAGGAGCTGCTGTGGGCAGAACCGGGTTTTCTCACCACTGTCAAAGTGCTCTGTCTGTGTTTTGTATTCCTCCAAGTGATTCCTGCTCAGGTCAGCCCTGGAATCCCCTGCACAGAGATCTCTGGGCTCTGGGAGATGCTGAGATCCAGAGCCAAGGAAAGACAGGACAGGGCTGGGATGGGATGGGTTGGGACTTGCAGGCAGTGGCAGCTTTCATGCTCCTCTTCTTTGAAGGACCTTGTCCAATCCCTGCCACACCTCCCCCACCTCTCCTCACCCTCGTTTCCATCCCCTCCCTCCCTTCCCTCCCTCAGAGGGAGGGGACTCAGAGTGATGCCAAACTTGGTGACTCTCCCCTGAAAGGTTCCAAGGTTCAGGTGAAGAACAAAGACAAGGACAAGTCCAAGGCACCCAAAGATGACAAGAAAAAGAAGCAGCAGCCTGGCCCTGAGCTCCCCGAGAAGAAGAACAAGCAGAAGATCGATGAACTCAAGGTACTGGGGGTGCTTCCAAGGAAATACCTCATCGTAGGGATGATGTGCCTTGGGACATCTCTCCTAGGGATATATCCTGGGACAAGGCTTCCCAGCCTCTCTCCATAGCTGGAAGGAGTCTGAGGTCATGAGAAAAGGGCTTGTCCTGGGGTGGGCTGATCCCAGGAGCAGCTTGGAGCTGTCCCAGCTCGGCGGGAGAGTTTTCCTGCCTGAATACAGGATTCAGGACGGGGGTGGGCTCTGGTACAGTGATCCCAAAGATTTCTCAGGATTCGTGTTGCTGGGGTTCAGACAAGGTTTAGACCTGGATCTTGCACAGAGGGGGAACAATGGCCCCACCCATTGTTCCAACATTCCCTTTTTCCAGCTCAGTAATGCTGGAGATCCTTCTCCTTCCTAGAAAAATCAGGCACTGGGAGCTGAGGTGTCCACGCTCGCAGAATCCCAGGATCACTGAGGCTGGAAAAACCCTTCCAGACCATCAGGTCCAAGCTGTGCCCAATCCCCACCTTGTCACCAGCCCAGAGCTCTGAGTGCCACATCCAGGCCTTCCTTGGACACCTCCAGGGATGGGGACTCCAAACGTCCCTGGGCAGCCCCTGCCAAGGCCTGACCGCCCTTTCCATAGAGAAATTATTCCCATTATCCAATCTGACCCTCCCTGGCACAGCTTGAGGCCGTTTCCTCTTGCCCTGTCCCTTGTTCCTTCTGCGCTGATTTTAGTACTCACCACACCTTTTGCTCACCTTTGTTTTTATCCCAAATTCCCTCTTTTTAACTCCCTGTCATCTCAGGTCTTCAACAAAGAGCTGGAAGCAGAGTTTGACAACTTCGAGGATTGGCTGCACACCTTCAACCTGCTCCGGGGGAAGATTGGGGACAACGATGACAACGCCACAGAGGAGGAGAGGATCGTGGGGAGGTTCAAAGTGAGCTTTTAGGAATGCTGGACTTTGGCGAGGGTGTTTTGGGATGGGTTTACTTCCCCGGAGGCCCTGAGCAGCAGGACTCAGCTGGGCCGTGCCCTCCCTCGCACCAGGGCTCCATGTGCGTCTACAAAGTGCCGCTCCCCGATGACATCACAAAGGAGGCAGGATACGACCCCACCTTCGGGATGTTCCAGGGGATCCCCAGCAACGACCCCATCAACGTGCTGGTCCGAGTCTACATCGTGCGGGTGAGTGGGAATTGGGGGTGGGACAGGCGGGATCTGGCACTCCCTCCCACCTGGAGCTGGTCCTGGAGCCGTAGCGATGGTGGGATTCAGCTGTAGTGCCTCGGGACCCAGGATGCAGCTCAAGGACTGAAGTAGACCCTTGGTTATGGAATGGTTTGGGTTGGAAGGGACCTTAAAGTCCATCCTGCTCCACTCCCTGCTGTGGGTAGGGACACCTCCCATCATCCCAAGTTGTTCAGGGATATCCCAGGATATCCAGACCCTGAACGGTGTCTCCCGAGCTGTGTGCTCCCAGCACTAGGAACAGGACAGATCCAAGTTCCTGCCAGATCCAGAGACCTCTCTCCAGCAGGTGGGATGGACCGGTGTGTCCTAGTGCCCAATTCCCATGGATAGTTTGGATCAGCCTGTACTGTGAGCTGTTGGTTCATTCCACAGCCACATCACCACCCCAGTGATGGTTCGGGATGGGAGAGAATGGGAGAAAAGAGAGTGGAATGGGATCTGGCAGGACTGAGGAGATCCATGTGAAGGTCACGGCACCTCTGTGAACACGCGATCCGTGATCATTGATGTGATCCAGCCCATGCACGGTTTTCCTTTATATATGGAAAAAGTCACTTCCTGACCCCTGAACTGGTCATCCCCCTGTCCCCAAGCGTGGGGTTCTGCAGCCAGGCACTTGTGGGGGATCTCCATGCTGCTGGAAGCACCTGGGCTGCCCTTTGCCACCCCCTTGTCCCAGTTCCATTACAAATGGAACCACCTCTGGCTCCCTCTCCACCCAGAGCTGCTTCCCACTGGGATATGGAGTCTCCCATCCATCACCAGGTTGGAAGAGTGGACACCGACTTGGGGATGGGGGAGGTATGGCAGGACTTGGACAACTTTTTTGGGGTTTTTAGTCAACCCCAAAAAACCAGCTGTGACTGGGTGGATGTGTTGTTGCTGCTGGACCATGCCTGGAGGTGGGACTGGAGATTTTGGGGGTCCTCATGCCCTCTCTGGGGAGAATCCAGCATGGAGAGGACACAAGGAGAAGGGGATGGATGTCTTGGCATCTTGGTCAGGTTCTTGCTGGGGGCGTTTCCTTAGAGTCTCTTTCTTGCCTGTGATGAGATTCCAGTGGTCACTGTGGTGACATCTCAGGACAAAGCCAGTTCCAACCTCTCCCTAAACTAGGACAGGGATTTACACGAGGCAGGAATACCCCCAGTTTAATCCAAGACACCCTGTTCCATCCCCGTTTCCATCCAAGACACTCTGTTTAGGAACTGAAGTGGCCGGGTGATCTCAGGGATGGAGAACGGGACCATCCCGGAATCCTTGGCTGCTGTGGACAGCGCTGACCCACCCCATCCGTTCCCTTCAGGCCACGGACCTCCACCCGGCTGACATCAACGGGAAAGCCGATCCCTACATCGCCATCAAGCTGGGCAAGACGGACATCAAGGACAAGGAGAACTACATCTCCAAGCAGCTGAACCCCGTCTTTGGGAAGTGAGTCTGTGCCCAGAGCTGCCGAGCTGAGCCTGAGCCCACCAGCCCTCAGACCTGCAGCTGGGGTGTCCCATGGCTGCTCCTTCAGCTGGAACAATGGGATTTATCCCACGGTGTGGATGTCCTTCCGGGATGTCCTCCTTGGCCAGCGTGTGGTCAGTGTAGCACCGAGTGTTTAAGAGCTGCACCTGGAGTTTATCTCATCAAGGTGAAACACACACTTAGGAATCATTAGACCTAAATTTGAGTGAGAATAATTCGCAAACTCAGTTTCAGGGCTGTTGGGACACCCAGGTCAAGGATTTTCCCCGCCATCAAGGGCTGGTGGTTGAGTTAAACCCCACCTCAGACGTCCTGCGGTGATGGATGCAAATTGAACACCGTCCGTGGACTGGAGTAGACAGAGCTCCTCCACGGGTCTGTCCTGAGTGGCAGCCGGACCCTGCAGCAGCTTTTCTCTGCTTCCCCCAATCCCAGATCCTTCGACATCGAGGCCACCTTCCCCATGGAGTCCATGCTGACCGTGGCCGTGTACGACTGGGACTTGGTGGGCACTGACGACCTCATCGGGGAGACCAAGATCGACCTGGAGAATCGCTTCTACAGCAAGCACCGGGCCACCTGCGGCGTGTCCCAGACCTACTCCATGTAGGGGAAAAGCCTTCCCTGCCCCACCTCCCACACAGAGCTCCCACGGGAATCTCCCCCCTTCACTGCCTGCTGGTCCTGGAATGACTTGGTCTGGGAAAAACCTTCATGCCGTCCAATCCCGCCAGGGGCAGGGATAAATGGAGGAGTCCGTGCTATCCCTGGATTTGTGACCAGCCTTAGGAAGCAGTGGAATGGGTCATCAGGAGCCCAGGGCAGGAGGGAGGGACTGGGGAGACTGGTGGGAAGAGGGGTGAGGTCAGGGCTGAAATAGGAGCAGAGCAAACGGGGCGATGCCGAGCATCAGGAATCAAGCACCGGGAATTCCAGGTCTGAGCCAAAGTGGGGTGGAAGGAGGTTGCAAAAGGGGCACAGAGGGATCAAATCCACTCTGAAGTTTCACCTTTGCTGCCTCAAATTCCTTCCCTGGGAATTCCGGGTGCTTTGTGGTGGAGTGGGGTTTTTTCCTGGCAAAAGGGAAAAAAATTCCTTTGTCCTCCCAACCTTTTTTGGCTCATTTTGCTCTCCTGTTCCCAGCCACGGGTACAACACCTGGCGTGACCCCATGAAGCCCTCCCAAATCCTGTCCAAGCTGTGCAAAGAGGGAAAAGTGGACGGGCCGCACTTCGGGCCAGGGGGAAGAGTGAAAGTTGCCAACAGGGTCTTTACCGGCCCCACGGAGATCGAGGATGAAAATGGTATGGCCCTGTGGGATGGAGGTTCTGGAGGGTCTGGGGGGTCTCCTCATCATCCAGGGTTGGAATCTCAGGGGAGTTTGAATCATGGAGTTTGAAATGGACCTTTGAAGGTCCAACCCCCCCAGACAGATGTGGTAGGCCCAGCCCTGCAGTCCCCATCCCAGTACAGGACCAGGTACAGAGTCCCACAGACCCTCCAGACCGGCGGGTTCCTCTTGGAATCACTCAAGGACATCCATGGACACCCAAAGCTGCCTCTGGAAATGCCCTGCCAGCAGTGCATGGAGACACCTCCAGCATTTAGGGAATTGTTTTCCATGGGAATGCATCCCCAAACAGTGGGAGATGAGGGTTGTGTCCCAACACACCCAACGTGTGCCCAAGGAAGAGGGACACAGGCCAGGAGGGCTGAAGGAGAGAAGGAAAACGTGGCCAGGGGACACGGGACTGGTTCCGACAGGGAAAACCAAACGGGGATCTGAACCTTCCACAGGGATTGGAGAGAGGAAGGAGGAGTTAGGAAGTGCCAGCTGAGGAGCAGAGTGTTCCCAAGGGAAGGAGAGGATGAGGCAGTCGGAGGATGGGTGGAGGCCCCGGGTGCTTTGCTGTCCCTGTGTCCCTGTCCCAGGTGTCCAAGCTCTCCTTTGTCCTCCAGGCCAGAAGAAGCCGACAGACGAGCACCTGGCGCTGGCCGTGCTGCGGCACTGGGAGGACATCCCGCGGGCCGGCTGCCGCCTCGTCCCCGAGCACGTGGAGACGCGGCCGCTGCTCAACCCCGACAAGCCGGGCATCGAGCAGGTCTCGCATTCCAACGGGAACGGGGATGGCTCACGGGGGCCAAAATGGCCCCAACCCACCTCGGGGTGGGCAGGTCACCCTGGGATGCCAGCAGAGATCTCCAGTGCCCCCTGAGCCATCCTCATCCATTTCACATCCCACAGTCCCTCCTGATTCCCCACGTCTGGGCACCTGGGAGCAAAATTCCCAACAGATTCCCAAGCAGAAGGGACTGGGAAGGTCCCCAGGCTGCTGCACAGTGCTGGGAATTCCCTGGAGACCCCAAACCTCCTGGAGTCCCCAGGAGGACTCTGGGCCCATTCTGGGGAGAGGTCACAGCCCTGTTGAGTAAAGGGGGACAGCAGGAAGAGTTGGGCTCTGGCTGTTTTGCAGACCCCAATTTTGGTCAGAAATCTCCCAAAATCCAAGCCTGGGCTCTCTCTTTGGCAAGTTCCTGGCAGAGGTTTGGAGCAGAGGAGGGAAAGCTCCCCTTGGTGCTCGGCTCACCTGGAGAGCCTGATCCGAGCTCACGTAGAGATCGTGGAATCATGGAATGGTTTGGGTGGGAAGAGACTTTAAAGCTCATCTTGTTCTACCCTCTGCCCTGAGATGCTCCTGCAGGGGTGGAGAAGGATTCATGGCACGGGAAAAGCTTGTCCTGCTCCACGTCCGGCATGGCCGGAGGGATGGCTGTGAGAAGAGGGGGACACTGGTGGACAGGAGGGGACAGGAAGGACAAGGAGAGCTGACCGTGCCTCTCGCACCCCGCAGGGCCGCCTGGAGATGTGGGTGGACATGTTCCCCATGGATATGCCAGCGCCCGGCCCTGCCATCGACATTTCTCCCAGGAAACCAAAGAAGTAAGGAACAGCCCAGCCAACCGATCCCAGGGAAAACGTGAGGCTGGGGAGGGAGCCTGGCTTCTCCCACCTCCTGCTGCTGCTCCATGGCCAGCCCAGCCCTCTGCTTGGGTTCCTCAGCCGTGCTGGCATTCCCAGAGATCCCAACAGGGGCGGCAGTTCCAGAGCTGCTCCTGAGGGTGGTATCCCACGCCTTCCATCCCCTGCAGCTCCCAATCTTTCTTGCCTGTGTGAACTGGGAAATTCCATCGTTCCCAGGCCTTGGTGCAGAGTGCCCAGCCCTGAGCCTCTCCTGGTGGGGGCAGTTTGGATGGGCTTTTCCAGGAGGTGATGGATGGAAGGGATGGGTGGTGGAGGCTACTGGGACAGCCAATGGCTCCAAGCAGGAAAGAGCAGGCACGGACTGCGCATGGAGAGGGAAGAAGAACGTTTCGTCCCTCAATATCTCTTCTAGTCCTTTCTCAGCCTGCTGGCCTTGGTCCTTGGGCCCCTTTTCCTGCCCCCAGGGCTGGGATACAGGGCTGGCACTGGGAATCCTGATGGGAGCCTCTTGTGCAGCCCAGGCAGCCGAAGCCTTGGGTGGAGAGAACATTCCTGGATCCCAGCTGGGAGAGGGAGCACGGGACAGGCAGGCGCAGGCAGGAGGGGCTGGGAGAGGTGAAGGGATCCCACAGATGGGCTCAGCCAGGGCATTGCCAGAGGGAGATCCCAAGGGAGGGGGTTTAAGGAAGCTGTAAATCCGCTTCCCTCACCTGGAGACTCCCTGTTGCTTCCAGTGAGGTGCTGCAGCTGTGGCCACGTCTCCTGAGCCTCCCTCCATTCTCCCCTCGCTGTGGGAGCCAGGATTCTGCTCCTCCTCCAACCATCTCCCACTGCAGGAGCCGCTCCCCCCATCACCAAAATTCCCAAGCAGAAGTGATGGGAAGGTCCCCAGGCTGCTGCACAGTGCTGGGAATTCCCTGGAGACCCCAAACCTCCTGGAGTCCCCAGGAGGACTCTGGGCCTGTTTTGGGGGGAGGTCACAGCCCTGTGGAGTAAAGGGGGGACAGCAGGAAGAGTTGGGCTCTGGTTGTTTTGCAGACCCCAATTTTGGTCAGAAATCTCCCAAAATCCAAGCCTGGGCTCTCTCTTTGGCAAGTTCCTGGCAGAGGTTTGGAGCAGAGGAAGGAAAGCTCCCCTTGGTGCTCTGCTCACCTGGAGAGCCTGATCCGAGCTCACGTAGAGATTGTGGAATCATGGAATGGTTTGGGTGGGAAGAGACCTTAAAGCTCATCTTGTTCCACCCCCTGCCATGGGCAGGGACACCTCCCAGCATCCCAGGCTTCTCCAAGCCCCATCCCAGCCTTGGGCACTTCCAGGGATCCAGGGGCAGCCACAGCTGCTCTGGGAATTCCAGCCCAGCCCCTCCCCACCCTCCCAGAGAGGAATTCCTTCCCAATATCCCACCCCAATCTCCCTTTTTCTGGTAGGAGCCATTCCCTGTGTCCTGTCCCTCCATCCCTTGTCCCAAGTCCCTCTCCAGCTCTCCTGGAGCCCTGGTAAGGGGCTCTGGGGTCTCCCTGAATCCTTCCCTTCTCCAGGTGAGCATTCCCATCTCTTCCAGCCAGGAAGAGTCCCATCCCTGTAATCATCTCCATGGCTGAGATCCCCTCCTGATCCCTGGGATGGATTCCTGTGCACAGCTCCCTGTTCCTGGCAGCCAGCTCTGCTTTCTGGCAGCATCACCCTGTCCCCTCCTACCCTATTCCCCCGTTCATTCCCGTGCCTCACCTGCCGTTCCCTCCCTTCCCTCGGGCAGGTACGAGCTCAGGGTGATCGTGTGGAACACCGACGAGGTCATCCTGGAGGACGACGACTACTTCACCGGCGAGAAATCCAGCGACATTTTCGTCAGGGGGTAGGTACAGCCCGGAATTCCACCGGCGCCTCCTCCGCCTCTCCCGGGGCGGGTGACAGGACTCACTGGGGTTGGAGCAGGGAGAGGGGCAGGACACGGGCGGTGCTGGTGGGCATCAGACCCTGATGCCTGGAGAAGCTGACCTGGAACAGAGGCTGGACAGAGTTAAAGGAATGAAGTATTTATTCCTCTGGTATTGCTACAGGTGTTTATTAAAAGGCCTTCCAAGGATACACCTTGGGCAGTGCAAGAGCCCGGCCGTGGCTCCACCCACGAGGGACTCTGAGCCATGAGTTTTCACACTTTTCTAAGTTTTGGTCCATTTCCATCTTGGGGTTAATTGTCCAATTCCAGCTGCAGGTGATGCAGTCCCATCCTCCCAGACTGCTCTCCTCAATTCGCTGCTGTTTACGCTTTTTGGGCCTGAGGCTGTATCGGTGTCCTTGGTTCTGGGGCTGGAAAAGGATTGTTTTGTCTGCCTGAGCTGTGAGGAGAGTGTGCTAATGCTTTGTATGAAGTTCAGTCCCACTAAGGCAGTACAGAATCTAAAAAATATGAAAGCCAAAACTTGAGGCATCATTCCGTCCTCTCTGCCCCTCTCTGAGCTCGTCCTGATGTCCCCTCACGGCACTTCCAGCCTGCCGCCTCCACCTCCAGTCTGGTGCTTGTTCTGATGGTTTGTTCCCGTCTCTGCTTCACCCTCCTTCAGCAGGAAGGGAAAGCTCCTTCCAGAACTTCACCACCTCAGAGAGTCACAGAATCACAGAATGCTGAGGGTGGGAAGGGACTTGAAACCTCATCCCAGCCCCTGACATGGGCAGGGACATCTTCCACTATCCCAGGCTGCTCCAGGCCGCGGTCCTCACTCAACAGACAAATCCCATGGGATGCAGCTCCAAGGAACCCAAGCAAAACCTTGAGCTCTGAGGAGACCTTGGGGCCATCCCAGCAGCTCCATCTCTCTGGAATTTGAGGACCTTCCATCCCTAGAAGTTTCCAAAGCCAGGCTGGACCAGGCTTGGAACTGCCAGGGATCCAGGGGCAGCCACAGCTTCTCTGTGAACCTGTGCCAGGGCCTGCCCACCCTCCCAGGGAACAATTCCTGCCAAACATCCCAGCCAAATATTCCCTTTGCCAGGCAGAAGCCATTCCCTGTGTCCTGTCCCTCCAGACCCTTGTCCAAAGTCCCTCTCCAGCTCTGTTCTTATCCCTTTCCATCCTGCTCTGCTCCCAGCTCCTGTACAATTCCTTAACATCTCCTGGCCCAGGGTAAACCCTCAGACAACCCCCTTGGATCTCCTTCTCCTCAAGTTCTCTGTCCCCTCTGGGATCCTCCTGCCCCTTGGATTTGCTGCTGCAGCCTCTGGAGCAGCCCCAGCCCCTTGGTCATAACTTTTAGGTCCTTCCAGTCCCGGAGGCACCCTGGCTGCCTGGACAGGGTGGCCCTGTCCCCTCTCCTGCCCCACATAACCCTGTGACCCCTCTGACCCCCGGGCCCTGCAGGTGGCTGAAGGGGCAGCAGGAGGACAAGCAGGACACGGATGTCCATTACCACTCCCTCACTGGTGAAGGCAACTTCAACTGGCGCTACATCTTCCCCTTTGACTACCTGATGGCCGAGGAGAAGATCGTCATCTCCAAGAAGGAGTCCATGTTCTCCTGGGATGAGACCGAGTACAAGATCCCAGCCCGCCTCACCCTGCAGGTCTGGGACGCTGACCACTTCTCGGCCGATGATTTCCTGGGTACGTGGACGGCCCAGAGCATCCCAGAAACCCCATGAGCTGCTGCTGGATGGAGCAGGTGGGATGAGAGAGCAGGAACGGTCTGCAGAGGGTTCTGGACAGGCTGGATCCATGGGCCAAGGCCAAGATCCAGGTCCTGAACTGAGGTCACACCAACCCCACCGAGCACTCCAGCCTGGGAAAAGTGGCTGGGAAGGGCCTGAGGGTGCTGTGCCAGCAGCTGGATAGGAGCCCAGGAGTGCCCAGGTGGGCAAGAGGCCACTGGCCCTGGGCTGTGCCAGCTCTGGGGTGGCAGCAGGGCCAGGGCAGTGCCCGTCCCCTGTGCTGGCACTGCTGGGGCACCTCCACTGCTGGGGGCAGCTCTGGGCCCCTCCTGACACGAGAGCCCTGGAGGGGCTGGAGCGTGTCCAGGGCAGGGAACGGAGCTGGGAAGGGGCTGGAGCCCCAGCAGAGGCTGAGGGAGCTGGGAAAGGGGCTCAGCCTGGAGAAAAGGAGGCTCCGGGGGGACCTTGTGGCTCTGCACAAGTCCCTGCCAGGAGGGGACAGCCAGGAGGGCTCGGGCTCTGCTGCCAGGGAACAGGGACAGGACAAGGGGAAATGGCCTCAGGCTGGGCCAGGGCAGGCTCAGCTTGGCCAGCAGCAGGAATTTCTGCCTGGAAAGGGAGCTCAGGCCTTGGCAGGGGCTGCCCAGGGAGCTGCTGGAGTCTCATCCCTGGAGGTGTGCAGGGAATTCCTGGATGTGGCACTCAGAGCTCTGGGCTGGGGACAAGGTGGGGATCAGGCACAGGCTGGATTCCAGGCTGGAAAAGCTGGGAGGGCTTCTCCAATGTTGATGTTTCCATGATTCTGAGATCCCTTTTCTCCACTGCTCCTGTAGCCAAGAACCCCCATTTTTCCTTGGCTGAGCTGGCCCAATCCAGCAGGATCTCCAGGGCAGGAAATGCTGGTCCAGCCCATCTCCAGCCAAGGCGTCAGCCTTTTCGGCGTGCCAACCTCTGTTGTCCCCATTGTCCTGCCAGGAGCCATCGAGCTGGATCTGAACCGCTTCCCCCGGGGGGCCAAGACGTCCAAGCAGTGCAGCCTGGAGATGGTGACCAACGAGGCCGAGCTGCCCATGATCTCCATCTTCAAGCAGAAGCGGGTCAAGGGCTGGTGGCCCTTCGTGGCCAGGGATGAGAACGATGAGCTGGAGATCACCGTAAGGACGGGGAAGAGGGAGGGTTTGCTCCCCGGGGACCGCACTCTTGGCGGACACCCTACATCCCCCCACACGGTTTTGTTCCCTTGGGACACTTCTGGCCTGGGGGGGCGGAGGTGGGAGCACTTCCCAGGCCTCAGCACAGCTCTCTGCTCACTGCAGGGCAAAGTCGAGGCCGAGCTGCACCTTCTGACGGCGGAGGAGGCCGAGAAATCCCCCGCTGGGCTGGCTCGAAATGAGCCTGATCCCCTGGAGAAACCCAAGTGAGAAGAAGAAGCCTCTCTGCAGCAGGGACCTGGGGTTGTGGGCTTCTACTCCCACCTGGAGTGCTGCATCCAGCTCCGAGCCCCAAAACAGGAATGACATGGACCTGTTGGGAAGGGGCTAGAGGAGGCCCCGGAGCTGCTCCAGGGCTGGAGCCCCTCTGCCATGGAGCCAGGCTGGGAGAGCTGGGGGTGCTCACCTGGAGAAGGATCCAGGGAGAGCTCAGAGCCCCTTGCAGGGCCCAAAGGGGCTCCAGGAGAGCTGGGGAGGGACTGGGGACAAGGGCTGGAGGGCCAGGAGCCAGGGAATGGCTCCCAGTGGCAGAGGGCAGGGCTGGATGGGATTTGGGGCAGGAATTGTTCCCTGGCAGGGTGGGCAGGCCCTGGCACAGGGTGCCCAGAGCAGCTGGGGCTGCCCCTGGATCCCTGGCAGTGCCCAAGGCCAGGCTGGACACTGGGGCTTGGAGCACCCTGGGACAGTGGGACATCCCTGCTCATGTCAGGGGGTGGAACAAGATGAGTTTCAAGGTCTGTGAACCCCTTTTCCATGCTGATGGATTAACGATGGGTGTTTGGTTCCCCCGCAGCCGCCCGGACACATCGTTCATCTGGTTCCTGAACCCTCTCAAGTCCATCAAATACCTCATCTGCACCCGCTACAAGTGGCTCATCATCAAGATCGTGCTGGCCCTGCTGCTCCTCATCATGGTGGCCCTGTTCCTCTACAGCATGCCGGGATACATGGTCAAGAAGCTGCTGGGAGCATGAGGGGCGGGAGCCTCTCCTGCATCCCCAGCCCCTTGCACAACCTTCCCAGCTCCATGTCCCCATGTCTTCTCCTCCCCGTGACCTCTGGGCAGCCCTGGGGGCATCTCGTCCCTGCTGCTGCCACCGCCGGGTCTCCTCTTTGCACTCCCTCTCTGTGGGTCCCATTCAGGCTTTAATCCCAGGGAAATGGGGCGGGAGCACGGCACGGATCTCCAGACCCTGCATCCCGCACCGGCGCTGGGAGAGGCGCCCAGCTGGCTCCTGTGGGAGCCTCCAAGGCCTCTGCCCACTGGGGTCATGGTTGGTGCCTTCCTGGGAGTCAGGGGAAGGAGAGAGGAGCTGGGGCTGCGTCGCTTGGATGATTGTGGGAGTGCTCCAGAAAGGCTCCTTGGAGGGATGTTCAGGATCCAGCAGGGAGATGGGATGGAGCAGCTGGGGACGTGCCAGCCCCACCAGAGCGAGGGCACAGAGCATCCCCAGTGCCTATCCCCCACTGCCAGCACCGTCCCTGCTCCGCTCGGAGCTCTGGAGGTCACATTCTCCGGCACGGGGGTCTGTCCCACCTCAGGAATGCCGGGCACGGTGCCCCAGCAGGCACCGCAGAGAGCCCTGGGGTGGGCCAGGGGCAGACCCTGCCCTTTCCTCCCACGGCTCCAGCGGAGACTGGGACGTGTCCCACAGCTCAGACGTCTTCCCAAGGTCGCCCACCCAGAGGTGGCTGTGGCCGGACATCCCCAGGGCTCACAGCTCCCCTGGCACGGTGCGAGCTCCCGGTGTCCCTCTGGATTCTCCGTGTATTTTGTTTGGCTTGGTGATTCTTGTGGCCGGAGTCCTTCTGGCCGTGTGTCCTCGGGAAGGGCTCTTTCCTCGGCTCTCTGCGATCTCCAGCTGCTGCAGAGCCGCCTTTCTCAGCTCCCGGTGTGCAAGACCCCCACTGAAGAACTGAGGACATCTCAGAGATGTTTTAATGAGGATATTACTATTCCGATCAGTCAATAAAAACCAGCTTTAACATCCGGGTTCTCGTGGTAGTGGGTGTCGTGGTTTGACGCTGGCCAAAGGCCGGGCACCTACAGAAACTGTTCCTCAGGAAAAAAAATTAACAAAGGGTTAATGAGCTGAGATAAGGAGTGGGAGAAAAACACTCTAAGAGCAAAACAGGTTAATATTTAAAGGAATGAAGTTAATTTGTTATAAACAGAGTCAGAGGAGGGTAACGAGAAATAAAAGAAGCTTTTAAAACGCTCTCTTTCCCCCTCAGGCCCTTCCTCTTTCCTGTGAACAACTAATGCAGGGACTCAGATCCTTGGGGATACTGAGACATTTGTTGTGACAAACAAGCTGGTTTTACACGCTTCTTCAATACACGGTATTTCCTTGTGGGGCGTTTCTTCACCGAGCAGCTTCCCACACACAGCCACATGTGTAACTTTTCTCTAAAAAATCTTTCTTCTGTTTCTCTGATTTTGCTGCGTTTCTTCTGTATTCTTCTTTCTCTTCCTGGATTTCTCAACCTCCTTTAGACTAAATTCCTCTGGGATCCTCCCTCGTGGGGAGCCCTGCTTATCTCAGTTCTTATGATTTGAAGAAAACTCCCGAGCTCGTTAGAATCTTGTTTCTCGTGTTTATTAAAAGGTAATCACAGGTTTTTCTAGGCTGGCTGCACAAGGTTAATCTTTGCAATCTGGTACATTTCTTTCTTCTGATGGTACAAACAAGGCCTTGTGGCTCACTTCATGTCTGATGCACAAAATGGCCTCCAAATCTGCAGTTCTTTTATCTTTATACCTATTTTCACCCAATTAACAATAGACACGTATATTATCTTTCTTAATGACCCAATGACCCATCTCCTCTGTGCTGCACTGCGGCATTTTCTGTCCAATCACTTACTATCACCCAAAAACCTCTAGAAGAACATAAAGAAGAAAGAAGAAGGGACAAGAGACAAATCCTTAAATCCTCAAAGCCCTAAATCCTCCATCTTGTCTCCTGTTCTCTAACTTTTTCACCCAGTGATTTAAGAAAATTTTCTAATCTGCGCACTCACACTTTTAGCTTTTTCTATCTAATTTTAACAGTTGTTTTCATGTATCACCATGAAAACATGCTCATGAATTTCCTGTTATATGAAATTCAGTGTTTTTCTGGATATTAGAACTAAGTATCAGAAACAAGGGCACACTCTGTATCCCAGACTCCAACAACATGGCCACATGGCTAGCAGCACACCTCAGTGTCCTCGAACACGGGCAACCGCGTGCTGCTCGCTCGTCTGGTGAGCTCCTCACAGGATGCCTGTGGAGGCTGACCTGGAACAGAGGCTGGGCAGAGCTAAAGCCTTTATTATTCCTTAATAAAGTGGATATTTATTAAAAAGGCCTTCAAAAAATACACCTCGGGCAGTGCAAGAGCCTGGCTGTGGCTCCACCCAAGGTGAACCCAAGATGGGCCCAAGATGGACACAAGATCCACAACAAGATGGACGACCGGTCACGAGTTTCACACTTTTGTAAGTTTTGGTCCATTCCTCCGTATTTCTCCATATTTGGGTAAATTGTCCAATTACAGCTTCAGGTTGGGAAGTCCCATCCTCCCAGACCGCTCTCCTCAACTCGCTGCTGTTTACGCTTTTTTATGCTCCAGCCATCATCCGTAGGGCGTCTGTCGCATTTTTTCTCCCAAGGTCAGGTGGAGATAAGCATCTCTGAACCGCCACGGCGCTCTGCAGGCGCATACCAACGCCAAATTCCTTCTTCTCCCTCTCCAGTTTCCCGCTCCGGTTTTGGTCAGCTCGTTACTCGAGATCTCCTTCTGTTGGCTCAGGGAGAGGAGGCTTTTCTCTGATATTCCACAGGATCCTTCCCACAGGAAAAACAGTTTTCCCAGAGCTGCTGTAGCCTGGGTCATCAGCCCAAGGGTTTAAGGATAGGCTGCTCCAGTTTGGAAGCAAGGGCCCTCTCTCTCTGCCTCCAGAAGCTAAATAGGGTTTGGTTTCCTCCAGCTAAACAAACACACCACAAATATTCAGTTTCAGTTTCACCTGGCTTAGGGTCACGGCATTCTTGTGACTCAGCCATCTGAATCGGATCCTACGGTGCTGTCTTTTGGGGTCCCACCCCGAGGTCCAGCGGTTGCCTCGGTTTTCATAAAGGGTCTGGCTTCATTCACAGAATTTAAGTCTGCACTAGCTTCAACTTTTTCTCACAGCTTTTTTTTTTTCTCTCTCTCTGTTCCTCCTGTAGCTGCTTCCTCGTCTGTTCTATTTGCAAGGACAACAAAAACTCATTTGCTTCCTCACTTCCACTTCAGACTTCACACCTTGTTTCTCTTTGACACTTTTTGGTATCAGTGAGCAGCTTCCAGACCAGAACATTTCACAAATAATTCCTTTATCTTTGTCGTCCTTTGAACGGCCTCTAGCACAGTTTGAATATTCTTCCACAGCTTCCTGGTCATGCCAATTATCCTGACACCAAGAAACCGAGGCTTGGATTTATCCCGTGGCTTTGTGAGTAGTTAAGTGATATTTTTTGTCATCCTGAGGGCTACGCCAAATTGTCACGGACGGGTGTGTTCGAGATTGCTTAAAAAATCCCTGGCAAGGGTATGAGCAAAAGTCAGATTTAATATTAACCAACAAAGCACAAGGGGTTCGTTGGCAAGATTCTCTCACAGCTAGGGCACAACAAGGGAAAGCAAAACCAAAACTGAAGAAAATGCAGACAATCAAAACAGAAATTAATTGGGAATTATCTGGGGGGAGTGTGTGTGTGTGTGTGTGTAAAGACAAGGATAAAAAGGATTATGGTGGGCCTAAAAGCTTAACCACACTCAAATCTAACACTACTTTCACTAAAGTTACACCTCAAGTCTAGTAATTTACCATAGGAAAACATTTAATTTAGACACAACTTAAATTACAACTCAATTTATAGAATTATAAAATTCAATTATTTATTAAATAATATATAATTATACAATTATATCACATAACATGATATAATATTTATAGTAGATTATAGTATATTATAATTATACAACAATTATAATATTAATATAATATATTATATATTGTTATATAATATTATTATATAATATATGTAATTCTATATACTATTATAATATATAATTAATATATAATTATATAATCATATATTAATATGTAATATGTATTATATTATTAAATAATATTATAATATGTAATTATACAATAATTATTATATATTATTGTATTATAGCACACATTACATTAATTAAATATTATTAAATATTTATTATTATTAAATATAAGTATTAAATAAATTTATTATACATTATATTGTATCATATCATATATTACATTGTCTTACAATATATTATATTATATTATATTATATTATATTATATTATATTATATTATATTATATTATATTATATTATATTATATTATATTATATTATATTATACTATATTACTCAATAATTTCTTTAAGTTAACAACCCCACAGAACAATAACACTCAAAATTTAGCCTAAATTATAACTATAACTTTGATGCCAACTTTAGCAATTTAACAAAAGCACGCCCTAGCAACAATTAGTTAATGTTTAACCACTTACCAGAAGACCAACACTTAGTAGCTTTTAAGTAACCAGAATTATAGTTATATAACTATAACCTATAACTTAACCTTACAGGCCTAGCTTACTTGAATATCTGAGGGGATTAAACATCTATGAAAGCCTTCTATAGATTATATATTTATATTTGTATATTATACATATATATGTGTATATTATATGCATAATATTTTATATTATCTACCCACATAATATATTAATTTAATTATTATTTAATTAAGTTTTAATGATTTAATATTAACAATTAAATAATAAAAATTAGTCATTTACTATTAAAAAATTCATTTAATTAAATATTAAATTAACTAGTCCATTAATTAAATAAAAGTTCAATAATAGGGTTCTTATTTTTTTATTTGGCCAAACTAATGCCACAAAAGAACGTTTCTACTTCCACACCAATAGTTAATTATTTTGTTTTATACTTCTTTCCCGTACTGCAGACTTTTTTAGACAATCATATAGTGACACACAAAATTATTTATTCTAATTTAAACTTCTTACTGCCTTTGTAACTACTTCTGTAGCTTAACTTTAAAACTTTACACTGCTCACCTTAATGTCTTTCCACCGGTGAACTCTAATTCTTCCTTACAGATTTAAACCTGGAAGCCTTTTCCAAGGTCTCAGGTTGAACCCTGTGTCCACGCCTATGTTGGAGTTTGTGTACTCAAGATATTGAGATTTCTGTGCTTGAAATTCCCAAAATCGTGCTTTTGGAACAGCTCAGAAGGGTCTCATTTTGGACTGCAAGAGAGCAGGCTTCAGGCATGACAGTGTTTCAGCCTGGACAGAGTCTGGGTCGGCATTTTCTCTGAAAGTGTGAGAACAGGGATGCTTTGCCATTCAGGCCTGAGGAATATTTCCCAAGGCTGGTCATAAGAAAAGCAGGAGCTTGTTAGCAGCCCCTGGGAGCACACAGTGTTTCTGACAAGCTCAGGAAGAGCTGAGCCCAGGTGCTGTTTTCAGGTCCTAAGAGGCATTTTCTGAGCTCACACTGCAGCCTGGAAAGGAGGGAAGTGGGGGAATGCACCACCACAGTCACTGCACTTTTATCACTGCTGAAGCAAACTGAGAGATGATGCAACAGGAGAGAAAGTTATGGAGGATGAATTTCTGCATAAATTCATCCCTGAGAGTGGTGCTGTGCTCCCCCTGCTCCTTTTCCTGATGGAGCACCAGCCCCAGGAAGGGCTGAGAGCCTCACCTGCCCTCCAGGTACCAGCACAGCACTTAAAAGGTCTGTGCAAAGAGCTGAGAGTTCTCTGAGAAGCAGCTCAAACCACGGCTGGTGAGGAAATCGGGCTCGAATTCAAATAATCGGACTCCAAAAGAGTGGTTTCGTTTTCACACTCGGCTCCTGTAAGAAGCCTGATTTACGGGAATTGCCCCACTGCCTCTCGAAGAGGAAGCCGCACCCACGGGAGAGCCGGGACTGCTTAAAGAGGGGCTGGGATCGGCTTCTCGCATCCCGGGAGCTGCGGGGCTCGGAGGGAGAAGGAGAGAAGGTAGGGCCCTGGGGAGGAGCTGTGCGGCCGGGAGCAGCGGGGAGCGGGATCTTGTTGCTCTCGTGCCTCCTGTTGCGGTGTTTTGGCACGGCCGGGGAGATGGCAGGGCAGGGGAAGAGCGCTGTGAGGGCAGCGGGCGGGCGGTGTCCGCTCCTCCGGGGGCTGGAGGAAGCCGCCGCTGCTGCAGCCGCTTTGGGGGGCTCGGGGGAGCCGTGTGCGCTGCGGGGGCTGAGCTGGGAGGGGGCCGGGCTCAGAGGTGGGGCCGGATGGCTGCTGTGCCCCCCGGATGGCAGGAGCCGTGGCACTGATGCCGGGGGCAGTGCTGGCCCCGAGCCGCTCCTTCGGCCGCTGGGCAGCTCCGTGGGGATGAGCGGCAGGCACGGCTCCTCCTGCCCTGTCCCCAAGCGCAGGGGCTCAGTTCTTCCTTTTGCTCGCCATGCAGGGCGGGTGGCATTCTCCTCTCTTCCAGTCTGAGCGTCACCGCGCAGAGCGCTCTGGGCTCGGGGCCAGCCCCACCAAGGGAGCGCTGTTCCCAGAGCCCCTTTCTTTCCCTGGGACACGGCTGGGGAAAACCCTCTCGGGGGCTGTGCTGTGAAACGGCTGCACGCATTCCCATGGCCGCTCCTGCTGCCAGCCTTGCTGCTTCCCTCCTTTGCTTCCAAGGAGGAGCTCGATCCCGAGTTATGTCCGGAATGTGCTCGGTGCCTCTCTGTGGGCACGGACACAGTCGCATGGGCATTTTTCCTATTCCTGCAGCAGTGGGAAACCGCGCAGGGACTGCCAAGGGTGCCTGGGGGCGGCTTCAGGGCTGGAGTTATTGTTGTCCAGGGCAGCCTCTGGCTCCTGAGACTGAACCAGCGCTGGCAGCGCTCTGGTGGGAGAGAATTTGGGAGGGGACAGGGCTGGGAGAAGTGGCCAGAGTGGAGGAGCTCCAGCAGTGACCCTGAGGCATCAGCTCCCTTCCTGAGCAACTGTCCTGCACTGAGGCTCTGCTGCCCAGGGGGCAGCTGGACACGTGCCCAAAGCAAACAATTGGTGTCTAAAGTTTCTCCTGTGCTTTGCCTGCAGGCCAAGCTTTCCTCTGCTGCTGAACTGCCCTTATCTCAAGCCAGAGGCTTTTCCTGCTTCTGCCTTCCCCATCGTGTCCCCATCCTGCTGCTGGGAGTGCACGAGCTGCTGCTGGGGGCTCAGAGCTTGCTGGGACCCAAGCCCAGCGCTGCTTCTCCCCCCTCTCCAGGGTCCTGAGCTTCCCCCCAGCAGCAGCTGCGTGATGTGGGCAGTGGTGGGACGGGGCCCGTGCTGCCCCACTGTCAGTGCTGTTCCCCTGGCTCTGCCCCCTCCACAGCTTGTGTGCTGCCTGAGAGCACAGATGTTCCCTGGACAGCCTCTCACCCAGCAGCGCCCACCAGTCCTTCTCCTCAGGGCTGCTCTCAATCCATTCTCTTCCCAGCTCGTGTCTGTGCCTGGAGTTGCCTGCACCCAGGGGCAGCACCTGCACTTGGCCTTGTTGAGCTTCAGGGGCTTTGCTCCAGCTTCCTTCTGCTGGGGGAGCATGGATGTAGGTCCCAGGTGAAAGCCTGCTCTGCTCACCTCCCCAGAAGAGCCCTGAGGAGTCTTTGCTGCCTGGGCAGTGTCCAGTGGAGGAGAAGGGTTGGCCCCCAGTGCTCCCTGGAATGAATCCTCTGTGCTCATGGCTTGCCTTCTCCTGACTGTCTGCTCTTCTCCTCTAGGATTTCAGGCCTTTCCTTCTTGATTCCTCCTGACTTCTCCAGGGGTTCCCATCACCTTCTCCACACCCCACCGTGTGCCCCAGGCCTGTCGCTGTGCTGTGTCCCCTGAGCTGGGGCCCTCGGCTGCCGGTGTCTGCTGGGAAGCGAAGGCTGGGAGCAAGGAGAGCATCTGCTGAGAGGTGGGTGAGGGGAATCAGAGCCCACAGGCCTTGCACAGATTGCCCAAATCTGCAGGAACTCCCCAGGGAAAGCTGCCCCTGAAGGCTCTGGAAGGCTGCAGGATCCCTTGGATCTACCCCTGAGTCCAAGCCCCTGAGATCAATACCTGTGCTGGTAAGGGAGTTGTGGCCTTGGTGGGACAGGAGCTGAATGGTCACAAGGGTTTTTTGCAGTGAATAAATCTCTCCAGTATCCAAGTGAGCTGAGATTGGGAGAGTTCTCAGGATTGTGTGATAGTGCCAAAAACCCCAGTGTCTGAAAGGCAGGTGAAAAGAACAGGCAAGGAGACTGGCTCCTTTTTAATGCCTTTATTGAGGTCAGCTCTAGCTGGGGACCCGGGGGGGTTGCGCACACCACCACTGCTCCGGGTGGATGACACAGAGGAGGAGGTGTTCAGCTTTGCCACACAGCACAGCTGGGGCTTCCATCCTCACAAGAGTGCCTGGGTTCGTTGAAAATCTAGGGTAGCCATGCATTGAGAGTTTTGGTTTGCTTATGGAAATGAGGCTCGGAGCATCCCTAAGTGGCTCAACATTCTTGTAATTTAAAGTTCAGTTTGAGCCATGGCTCTAGGGGTCTTTTGATGTTAATTCCACTTCCCCTGGGTGCAAACCCCCATGGGAGTTCGCTCATTTACATACTGGGTGGTGTCATCGGTTGCCATTAGCGGGTGCCGGGAGCAGCAGAAGCAAGACAAGGCAAGGTGGCATTTAACAAAGAAGGCTGTGACAACAACATTGGGCATAAGGTATTTAACAAAGGAGGCACCTTATGGTGACAACATTCAACTGGGTTAACATTTTTGTATACAGATCATGACATCACATTTTGCTCTTTACACAGGTGTCCAGTGAAAGGGCCAGGTCTGTTAGGGTGAGACTCATGGAATGATGGAATGGCCTGAGTTGGAAGGGACACACCAGGCTCCTGGGAGAAGCAGGATTGAAAGCTTTACTGAAATCCAAAAAGCACAAATTAACTGCCTGTCCTTAACTAAGTCCATGGGTTAATGTGCTGTGAAAGGAAATTTAGGGTGAGGTGCTGGACTTTCCCTTCTGAGTCGGTAGTGGCAGTGACTCTTGACTGCCTTGTCATTTGAGGGTTTTTCAATGAAAAGTAACCAGTAGTGATGGACCGGATTTAAAAGACAGGTGTCTGCCAAGGAAGGCGGAGACCACCCTGGAATGGAGAATATGACCCTCTTCTCTCCATATTATTTTAACTTTGAATTTATGGGGCTTTCATGCAAAGCTAGGGGAAAGGGAACAACAGGAATTGCCTAGAGTATATCTATATACATCAAGGGCAGCAAACAGCAGCAGCAACAACCAAAATCAGAAAGGCAAAGCCAGCCTTGTGTCCCTGCCGAGCCCGCGCCGCTGGGCTGCAGTTCCGGGCACAGCCAGCAGGGGCGCTGGTGGCTCCCAGCCGGGCCGGGCGGGTGCGATGATTCCCCCGCGGCTGCAGGGGGCGCTGTGGCGCGGGCTCGGCCGCCTCTCCGCTGCCAATGGCGGCTGGGGCGCCGCGGAGAGGAGAGTTGGCTTCCCCTGCACAGCCCGCGGGGAGCAGCCGCTCTCAGTGCCGCTGCAGGCCCGGGCCGGCGAATCCAAGGGTAGCAGAACAGCCGGAGCAGCGGGGGCTGGCCGGGGGATCGCTCCTTTGCGCGCCTCACCGGCGATGGCCGGGCCTGAGGCCGGGCCTGCTGGGGCTGGGGGTGCTCCCAGCTCTCAGCACAGCTCGCAGCAGCTCTGGGCTCCCAAGCAGCAGAGGAGCAGAGAAGCAAGCTGGCAAGCCCTGGTCATGGTGCTGTAATAAATTATTGTATGTATTAAAAATTCGAAGAGTATAAATAAGACAAATGTGTTTGCAATGATATAAAAATATGAAATGTACAAAAAAACCTCTCCCCGGGTCTGGTCGGGATCCCCTCCGAAAAGCTGCCGATTGCTACCAACACCCAGATAACGAACTCAGGCAAGCCCATCAACTCAAACAAATAAGACAGGACAAGGATCGTCAAGACAACAATGGAGCTGGCTCGGAGAAATTATCTGCCTCCGGACCTGAGCAACGCCCTGCAGATTTCCGTGAGGAACAATCTGGCCGATAAAGAAAGACGGGCTCCAAAAGACAGACTTTGCCACGCCTGAACATCCCACCTGTCAGACCGGTGTTGGAAAAGCAATCAAGAAGGACAAAGGGGAAAGCACGGCCGAGATACCCATCGGCACCGGCCCGGATTCCACCGCTCTGCCATTATAACACAAGTTGAAATACATACAGAATCTCCTTTACATATGAGGAGATTCTGCCCGGACACTAGTTAACTTCATTATTCCATGCCAGGAAATCCATTCACTGGACAATCATGGACACTTGGTGAATGGAACCTGCTTGGAATTTTCGCCTAAGGACATAAAATCCCTATAAAAACCGAGGCTTGGGAACCCTCAAGCGTGGATTTGGGAAACCTATACCTCTGGCGTAGACCCTGTCCACCCAGCGCTGCGCTGATCTTTTTATTGTGGGCTTTTTATCGTTGTTTTCTTTCTTTATTGTTTATTAATAAATTTCTCTTTTTTAATTTGTATCACGATTTTGCCTTTGCATTTATAACAGTGCTGAAGCAAGAAAAAACCAAGAGGGAAAAAGAAAGAAAAAACCATAGGGGGGAACAGGAGCTCAGGACAGACCCACTGTGCCGCATGGCCCCAGTGTTGATCACCCCTGCTGGAAGGAAGAGCAGCCCCTGGCCCCAGCCCCACCCAGAGTCCTGGGCCACCCTTCACCCTTCGTCATATTCCTGAGTCAGGGGGCTACAGTGACAGCTCCAGACACAAACCAAAACTGAACTGGCTCTGGGTAAGAACCATCCCCAAGACAGGACCCCAGCACCTTCCAGAGCCGTTTACCGGGGCCCTTTGTAATTCACCCCTGAGCAGCCTGAAGCCTCAAGGCCAGGGTTGAAGGTTTGCTGACACTTTTTCTCCTGTCACCAGAGATTTTAAGTTCAGTGGCCATGTGGTGGCCGTGGCTGAGATGGCCATCAATGGGCGCTGGGCTGACAAGACCCTCTGTGGTAACAAGCAACAGATTGCTGAGGGCACCTGTCCAAGTTGGCTCCCAAAATCTCCAGTCTCTCCTGAAGGGCCACCAGGATACCCCAAGCACAGCTGTGGGCAGGGACAAGGTGGATTTTCCCCCTGATCTGGGGTGGGTCCCGAGTGTGCAGGGAAGCAGCTCCTGGTTAGAGGCGCGAGTGGGGCAAGGAGGGGCTGCGCTGGCAGCTGGAGCAGGAGCACAGCTCAGAGCCCGTGTGGCCGTGCCGGGCATGGGGGGATGTGTCTGGGGAGTGTGGGGTGCCCTGGGGGGAGCGTGTGAGCGCTGCCTCCGGGTGCTGGGAGCAGCAGGCTGGGCCAGACAGCGAGCAGGGCAGCCGTGGGACTGGGCAGAGGGTGCAGGATGCAGGCAGGGGTGTTGGATGGGCAGAGGGGCTGTGCCAGGAGTGTTTCTCACTATTGTTTAGTGAAGGGTTCGTCTGGGAGGATGTGAGCAATGGTGAAGGCAGCAGCTTGTCCAGGGCAGGTTGTGTGGCTGAGTGAGTCTCGGTGTACCAGGGTGTTTGTGTGTACATGTGTCTGTCTCTGGCTGGGTCTCTATGTCTGCAATGTCTCTGTATCTCTGTTTGTGTGTATCTGCCTGTCCCTCTGTGTGCTTCTGTCTCTGTGTCTGTGTCTCTGTGTTGTCTGTTTGGCTCTATGTTTGTGTGTGTCTCTGTGTCTGTGTTTGTCTCTCTGTCTGTCTGTCTGCCTTATGTCTGGGATAAAGACTGAGCTTCAGGGTTGATCCTGCACACAGGAAAGCCACAGGCACATCCAGTGTGCTGGGAAGGGGACCCTGGCTCTTGTGCCATCCCAGGCCTGGCTCCAGCAGCCGGGTGGGAGCAATCCCCAGGGCCGCAGCTGCTGCAGAGCCTCTGCCAGAGGCTGAAGCCTCTGCCTGCACCTTAGGGAAAATCTCTTTTCTTCCTCCACAGCCATGGCTTCGCAGGAGGACACACAGGAGGGGGATACAAAGGCACAGCTCCTGGCAAAGGCATTTCAGGATGAAGGGCTGGATGCTGGATACTGGCTGCCCAAAGTGTCGCAGATCCTGGGAATTGAGTGCAGAGAAGCCCTGCAATATCTCGAGTACGAAGACTACCTCAAGCTGGAGTGTGAGGTAAGGCACCCCTGGGAGAAGAAGGCACTCCAGAAACTCCTGAAAATAAGAGATGACAAAACAACCAGTAAAGATGTGAAGAAGGAGCACTTGGAGAAGAGAAAGGAGAAACAAGAATTGGCCAAACAAGCCCTGAAAGATCTGGCAGAAATGCTCAACAGCCACAGCCACAGCCAGGATGCTCTGAGGGAGAAAGCAGAGACTCTGTGGCAAGCCATGGAGATTCCCAAGGAGTTCTGGCCAGCACCAAAGAAACCCTTGATGGATATGCTGGAGAGCATCCAGAAGCAGCTGGAGCAGCAGGAGTTGCCAGCAGGCAGGAGAGAGAACATCCCTGATGCGGAGGTGCTGAGGCGGGCGTCAGGAGGACTGGCCCTGCAGGGCATCTACAGAACCAGCAGACCTGGAGATGCACTGGCAAAGCGAGATCAGCTCCTCAGGGTTCCTGAGGGATTCCAGCTCGCTGGTCCAGAGCAAGGTTCATTCCTTGAGAAGAAGGACTTCTCCTCCTCTGCAGCAGAATCCTCTTTCACCAAGTCCATGGACCAGCTGGGGTTCAGCATGAGTGTTTCTGCCAAATGCAAGTTCTGGGGAATTAATCTGGGAGCGGATGTAGATGGCAGCAGCTCCTCACGGTCACAGGACACCCACCAGTCCCACTCTGAGCAGAGCTACTTTTGCAGCACCAGGTACCAGTACCTCCCTCTGGCCTCCTGCTACTTCCAAAGGCATCAGCTTTGCCTCTCGGATGCGGCTCTGCGGGAGCTGCAAGACATGGAGCCGCTTTTGAGCTCCACTCAGGAAGAAGACAACCCCACCTTGCTGAATAGCATGTGTGAGAGGTTCTTCAGGAGGTTTGGGTCCCACGTAAACCAGGGTCCCCTCCACTTTGGGGGGATATTCTGGTGGAAGGCGTCTACTGAGGGATTCCGAGAGGAGCAGAGGGAAGAGATGAAGCGACAAACGTCTGAAGCTCTGAACAGCTTTGTCAGGGCCAGCTGGGGTGGCTTCCTGGCAAGTGCTGCAGGGGTCCTGGATGTTTCTAAATCCAGCTCAAAGGCTTCTGTCCTGGGAAGAGCTGGAGAGGGTTCCCATGCAGCGATTCAGCTCTACGTGGCCAACACAGGTGGCCCACCAGACACCGCTTCTCTTCCTCAGTGGAGAACAGGGCTCATGTCTGATAACACAACGTGGTGCGTTATCGACCGTGGGTTTGAGCTGATCCCAGTGTGGGATATCATCCTGTACAATCACAGCAGGGATTTTAAGTCTGTGGGTCAGATGAGCAGAGCCCTCAGGGCTGCGTACAAAGCACTGACGAATCTGAGTGTTGGCAGCATTTTTGGAGAGGAACTGGGCAGTGCAGTGCAGGAGGCCAGAGAATTCATGAGGATTCTGAAAGCCTGGAAGATGCCAGCGGATGAAAGGAAGCTTCTCATGCTGATGGAGCTAAAAGATGTTCTGAATGCAAAAACCAGGAACCCCAGTGTGTGGATCAACGTGTGCCTGTCAGACAAAGCCCTGCAGGACTTCCTGGTGAACACCGTGCGGAGTTGCCAGGAGTCACCTCCAGAAAACACCACCTTTATCAAGGTAATATTGAAAAGCCTCCTGACTCCACATATCTACTCTGTCAAGGACTTCCCTGAGGCTTCCTTCATTATGCAATGGATCTTCCAGACTGAGCACCCACTTCCCAAATCTCCCAAAGTCTCTGAGCTTGAAGACCTCATCAAAACACTGCAGCAAATGAAGGAGCACATCCATGCTGTCTCCTACGCACCAGGAAGCTCTGCTTCCGCCATTCATGAAGCAAAGCGAGAAGCGACCCAGACCAGCAGTCTCGCCATTTATTCCTTACTCCAGTGTCTCCAGGAAAAGGCTCAGAAGGACATGGAACTGTTGGTGCTCTTGATTGCGAGCAGCACAGGGTACCAGGTGGAAAGCAGCACTTTTCAGCACCTCCTTGGACACCCAGAAATTGAGTACATGGCCAAGGAAATGGAAGTGGCACATGAAGAGTACGTGAACCTGAAGGAGCAGGATGCTGACAGAGCTGAGGCCTCTCTTCTGCTGAAGGGTCTGACTGTGACACCAGAAAGTCAAGGGCTGTCCCCTGAGCAGAAGAGGGAGCGTTTAATTTTCATGGAAGATCACATGAAAGGCTTGTGGTCCACACGGATAAAGAATCTGCTCCAAAAGCACAGTGAAGGTGAAGACTGGGAGAGGCTGGAACAGGACTTGCATTCCTTGATCAGTGGGTGCTTGGATGACAACTGGGATGAAGAGAGGATGCAGAACATACTCAGAGACCTGGAAGACACTTTTCCAGCACCTGAGCCTCCCAGTCACTCTCAATCCACCTCAGACAGCAGCCAATCCAAATCAAATGAAGCCATTCCAAACCAGGAGTTCCTCCAGCTGCTCAAGCGCCTTGGACTGGAAAGTCACTATCCAAGAAGAATGGGGATGGGAGATTTCCACACCATCTGCAGGACATGTCTGCAGGACAGCCAGCCCAGCCAGGACACGGAACTGCCAGGTTACTTCCTGCAAAAGCTGCTAACCGTGGATTACCAAAAGGTGAGGGACCTGACTTGCAGGGATGAGATCAACCCAAGCCTCGCACCTGTACCACAAATAAGAAAGCAAGAGCATCAAGAAACAAATTCCTTTGAAAAGTTTCTTGGTAATCTGATGGGAACAACCCCTGAACGTGCAAGCAGGGACAGCCATGTGCACCCCATGGACCTGCAGATGGCCATTTTCCACTGCGCTGATGACTTCCTGAGACAGACCCTTGCAACCAAGCTGGCCTTCTGCCAACTGGCGCTGCCTCTGCTGGTGCCCAACCCGTGCACTTCACGCATCGAGTTCCCGCTCTACGCCCTCAGCCAAATCCAAAGGAGCTGGAAAGAGGTTGAGAAGTCAGGAGAGCAGGCCCAAACAAAGAGTTACAACAACAAACTCATCTTTCAGACACAGACACCCATCGTGTCCTTCATCCGCATTGGCAGCTCGGCCTCCTCTTCCAAGTCTCAGCTCCTGAACGCTCTGCTGAGCAAACGCAAACACGACACTTTCTTCCACCGCCACTGCAGAGGCAGCACCAGGGAGCGTTTGCTGATGGAAGGGGTGGTGGAGATTGCCTGGTACTGCCCCCGTGGAAGCCCCGATGACACCTTTGAGCGCTGTGTGGCTTTCTGCAACCTGCATGGAGATGCCAGGGATCACAAAGCACAGCTGCAGTTCCTGCAGGAGATATCTGCTGTCAACGTGGCTCTGGTGTCTGATTCGGAGCACATGGACAGCAGGGGGAAAAAGCTTCTGCAGGACCTGTGGCAGTCACAAAGGCCTTTGGTTTGTCTTCTCACAGAAAAAGGGAACATTGCAGAGGAACAATCTGACAAAATCATGACAATAGGGATCAGGAACAGAAACGAAGCAGAACTGGTGATCCAGCTGAGCAAAATAATTGGGAATCTCCTGGCAGGTTCTGATCCATGTTTCAGCCTGGACGCCTGCGTGGACAAAGCACGCCAGCATGGATTCATAGTGGATGCAGATCAACCTGGGTGTGTGGCAGCCAAAGCAAAGGCAAAGGAGCTGGTGGAGCTTCTGAAGAAAGAGAAGCTGTCTGAGATCAAATCACAGCTGCTGCCGCTTCAAGGAAAACTGTGGTACCAGTGGTGCAAAAAGGACAAAGAACTGACTCGCTTGCAGGAGAAGGGGAACAAGAGCATTGAGCATCATCGCAGCCAAATTGAAAATGAGAAGAAAGCACTAAGAAGAAAGCAACTTGACCAAGCTTTCCCCCTCAACCCACTGATGAAGTCATTCCTTGCCTTTCTCAAGGGCCAGCCAGCAGATACCAAGAAATATTTCCTGCAGTGGATGAAGGTCTTCATGGATGAGCTGTGCTGTGGTCGCCTTGAAGAACTGAGGAGAGACTATCACAAATTATGGACTGAAATTGTGTCAAGAAAGGAATACAAGAAAAATCCCAGTGTGAATGCTGAGTTCCTGAGTTACTTGGATGCTCTCTCTGCTGAAATCAACAATTCATCCATCGGCCTGGAGCACCTTCTCAGAGAGGTAGGGCAGATTTATGAAGCTCTGCAATTAATGAAGACAAATAATTACAATTTTGCCAAACTGCCGGAAATTGCAGCAGAACTGATGGTTTTGGGTTATCCCGTGGAGCTGATGGATGGGGATGCTTCTTACCTGCCCTTGCGCTGGGTGGGAGCCATCTTTGACAGCTTAATGGAGAGGCTGGGGGACAAACGAGTGTTTGTGCTCTCGGTGCTGGGCATCCAGAGCACAGGCAAGTCCACCCTGCTGAATGCCATGTTTGGTCTGCAGTTCAGCGTCAGCGCGGGGAGATGCACCCGCGGAGCCTTCATGCAGCTCATCCCAGTGGGTGAGGAGCTGCAGCAAGACTTGGGCTTTGATTTTGTGCTGGTGGTTGACACTGAGGGGCTCCGTGCCACTGAGATGGCCAATAAACAGTCCCTGAACCATGACAATGAGCTGGCCACCTTTGTCATTGGTGTTGGCAACATGACTGTGATCAATGTGTTTGGAGAGAACCCGTCAGAAATGCAAGATGTTCTCCAGATCGCTGTGCAGGCTTTCCTGAGGATGAAGAAAGTCAATCTTTCCCCCAGCTGCCTCTTTGTCCACCAAAATGTGGGAGAAGCAACTGCCAAGGAGCAGAACATGGAAGGACAAAGGCGTTTGCAAGAAAAGCTGGATGAAATGACCGTGATAGCTGCTCAGCAGGAATTCTCTGACATCTCCTCCTTCAGCGATGTCATTGGCTTTGATGTGAACACCCACATTCACTACTTTGCCCACCTGTGGGAAGGAAACCCCCCAATGGCACCACCCAACCCCACCTACAGCCAGAACGTCCAGCAACTAAAGAGCAAAATCCTCCAGGCTGCCAAGAAGCAGTCGCAGCACAGCATTTTGAGGCTCTCGAGCCTGAAAGATCGTATTGGTGACCTCTGGAATGCTTTGCTGAATGAAAACTTTGTTTTCAGCTTCAAGAATTCCCTGGAGATTGCAGTGTACAGGAAACTGGAAAGTGCCTTTAGTCGGTGGACGTGGAAGCTGAGGAGTCACATCTTAGATGTACAGATGAGACTGGACAACCGAATTCGGAATGGGAACTTGCAGAATGTCACCAGAAAACACCTTGAAGGGCTGGTGCAAGAGACAAGTGATAGCATTGAGAAAGAAGTGGAGAAGTATTTCAGTGAAGACAAAGACCATGAGACATTGGTCCAGTGGAAATCAGGCACAGAGCTGAAGCTGAAAGAACTAAAAGAGGCTCTTCTCCATGAAACGAAGAAGAAATGTGAGAGTCTTATAGAGCTACAGAAGGAGCAGAGGAAACTGGATGCAAGGAAGTTGGAATATGAAGATGAGCTCCTGAGAACGAGTAGGGATCTGGCTGTGACTCTGAAAGGGAAGAGCCTGAGTGAGAGAGAACTGAGGGACAATTTCACTGTTGTCTGGAACAAGTGGATTGTCGAAGTCTCCAGTGCTGCTCGTCCTCTGGAACAGGTGAATATCGATGCAGACATTGAAGAAGTCCTTCTAGAGCACTTTAAGGAGCCAGGTTTCCATGCACGGATCAGGTCATTTCCCAAAAGCAGTGGATTTTCTTTCGACTTAGAGAAACATGTCATGAAAAAAGAGCATTTTCGCTTTACCTCAGATCCCAGGAGCATTCCCGATGATGATGCTATCAACTGGCAGCACATCACAGACAACATCATAGCGTGTGTGAAGGCTAACATTGAAAAGAAGGAACAGGAGAAACGGGATTACAGTCGAAATTTTATCCATGAAATACTCAATGAAGTAGAGAAAGGTGTGAACTCTGTCCCCAGCCATGCCAAATGTACTTTTAACAGAGAGTACAGCATAGCTTTGTCTCTGTATCTGTGCAAAATGGCAGCGGAAAGGTTTAAAGCCATGCACCAAGCATTCCAAAAGGCAAATGACCCAGTTGTGTACCTGAGCAGCAAGAGAGAAGAGTTCTTCAAATGTTTCCAGATTTCCTGCCAAGGAACCTCTTCAATCACAACTTTTGCTGTTTTCCTTTGTGACAAGATTGAAGCGGCTCTTCGCCGGGCGGTCTATGAGAGGACGGCTAAAGCCATCGCTGAGGACATGCAGGGCAAATGCCCAGATTTCAGGGGCAACAGAGCCAATCTGGAAGTTTGCATCCTGAGATACCTGGCAGAACAAGAAAACTTTGAGTATTTTGTGCAATACCTTCGTTCCCCTGAAAATTTTTCTTGGAGATACATTGAGATACAAGTTACGAATTACTGTTTAGGTAAGAGGGGGAGACTGGCGAAGTTTTTAGGTTCCTCCCTCGATCTTCTCTATGGAAACATCCTGTCAGCTGTTTCTTTTTCAACCCAAATTGTCAAAGACAGAAAAGACAGAGAAGACAAAGCCTCTCTTTGGCTGGATGAATTTTGCAGGGAACTGACAGAAGTGATCAACTTGCCCAGAAGTGACCTGAAGGGCATTGAGCACCAAGAGGTCACAGACACTAAGTTCCTGAGCACTGCCATGGCAGAAGCTCTGGATGACGTGAGGGACAGGCTCAGGAAAGAATTTGCTGGTGCTGATATGAGCTTGTTTTCAACGCAGCCTCACACCATCCTGGTGGAGCAGTTTTCGGGGTGCTGGGAGAAATGTCCCTTTTGTGGGGCTGTCTGCACAAACACCATGCAGGGACATGATGGAGACCATCAGCTGGTCTTCCATCGCCCACAAGCTTTGGTGGGTGTTCGGTATTACAAGACAGACAAGCTGGTCATTGATATTTGTTCCAGCCTTGTTGCAAGTGATTCCTTATTCAGAATTGGAAACAATCAACGTATCCGCTGCAAGACATACCGTAATGCTGGACCTCCTTATTCCAATTGGAACATTCTTCCTGATTCATCCATGCAGGCATACTGGAAATGGTTTGTTTGTCATTTCAGGGTACAGCTGGAAGCTTTGTACAATGGGAAATTTCAGGGCAAAGGAAAAATCCCTGAGGCGTGGCACAGAATTACCAAGCAGGAAGCATTGGCCGAGCTGGACAGGCGTTAGGCCACATCCATGGAAGGAAGAACCACAGGGGCTTTGCAGTTTAGGAGAACTTTGTACCAGACTCACAACAAATTCAGTTACAATGATGATGTTCTCAAGCCCAATGAAGAGAATGGTATCCAACTTCTCACAAGTTTGGTGAAAAAAGGCGTATTACTGTGGCTGTCGCTCAGGAACTCCCTTGCTTGATGAGAAAGCCAGAATCCTCTCGCCTTCTTGCCATAAGCATTTCCCTCTGCTTTGTCCTAGAGCCAAACCAAAGCCCCTCCTTGTGGCGATTGGCCTTATGGCAAGGAATTTAACAGAAAAGTTTTACAGATATGAATCCTTAGTAGAAGGTTCTCTTGAAACAAAAGCAAGCTTTGATAGATAAAAATATGTTTTTAGGGCCAGTTGTTTCTGAAACAGCTGAGAGAACAAAGGTTTGGTTGAGTTGGAAGATTTAGAACCACGGTTTAGTCAGGTGGAAGGAGGTTTTATGGCTAAAGTCCAATAGCTTAAGTGGTCTTCAAACAAAGCGTATTTTCTCCCAAGTGAAAATAGCATTGGTAGTCAGAAGGATGTTTGTTTACCAAACCAATAAGAATTTTCCACTGCAAAACAAGTTTCAAAGTTTAACCTGTACTTACAAACTCAGATGATTGGTTAGTCACTAACATAGTATGGTAATTTTAACAGATTTGATAGGATGTATGTAAATGTAAAGGCACTGTGTATGATGCTGATTGGTTGTTAGGTAATTATATGCACAGCAAAAGAAAGAGATATACTACATTGTAACCAGAACTAAAGGAGCTCCAGGACACAGGGCTTGCCTATAGCCAACAGCTGTAGGCTGACCTACAACCCCCTGCTGTAACCTGGTCTATGGAATAAAGAGCATTTATAAAGAAGAGCCATCTGTAGTCCTTGTCTCTCTACCAGATTTTACAGGCAGCACTCAGAGCACCCCTTGGATCAGGTGCTGTGACACAGGAAGAGACAGTGCCCCCAAGGCAGTTTTCCTGCAGTAAGGAGGTGTCCTGCTCTGAGAAAGTGCTGCAGGACCTGAGGCCAGCTCCACACTGGCTGCAAGCTGGGCTGCTTGGCTTTTGGCTGTCATCCTTCCCTCTCTCACTGCAGCCTCCTGGATCAGCTGAGGCCGTTCTCCCAGCAGGAGCTGTTGTGCCTCCGGGCTCAGGAAAGCAGGGACACGATGGCCCCGGGGCTCAGGTAGTGCTTTCACTCCCAGTCTCGGAGGTGCTGTGTCTCTGTCCAGGGCAGCCGTTCCTGCTCAGGTGCCTGGGGCTGCTGTCCTTCCCTCCAGCCCTCAGGCCTGCAAGGAGCTGCTCCTGCCCTTGGCCTCACTGCTGAGGAAAAGCCTTGGGAATGCCCCATGTGGAGAATCCTGCCTGCCAGCACCTTCCACAGCAGCCCTCGGGGCAGTGCTGGTGCTGTCCAGGCAGGCTGGTGGCACTGGAGCCATGCTCTGGAGAAGGTGGCACCAGCTGGCTCTGGCCCAGGCAGGCATGGGGGCTTTTGCTGTGCAGGTGCTGCAGCCCCGCTGGCAATGTGAGGGCCAAGCCCTGCTGGAGAGCTGGCTGAAGGGCTGCTTCAGCCTCATGGCCTGCAGGCTCTGCTAATAAAGGAGTTGATTTGGACCTCCTCGCTCTGTGTCCCCTTTGTGTTCAGGGCAGACACAGCTGGGGGTATGCAGAGTCCGCCAGCTATTCATCAGCCTTCATAGAAGTAATCGTGAATGCCGTTTATTTCTATTATTAACACACCTTTTATAGGGTTTTACAGGGTCCACGGGCAAAGCAGGCTACTATTGGCTAATACCCTAATACACACAAGTTTACATTTTTTCCCTTGTACACAAGAATATTGGTTTGCTTTACTCTCTCTTCTGCAAACAAGTTTCAAGGATTTTAGCCTTTAATATCACGACTTATTCCAGAGGCTGGTTCATGCAGACAGGCCTTTACTAATATATCATGCCCACCCTCTGCTAAAAAACTCTCTATAATCATGTCCAGGGAAGCTACAGTTACTGAGAACCAGCATGGGACAAGAAAGACGCGAGCCTCTGTTCATGAAATCATTTATTCAGCATGGGAACAAACTCCTTCAGAGACAGAGAGCCTCAAACAAAGGCAGAATGATGGGTTTTGAGGGACAGAACTAGGATGGAGTTCAGGGTCAGGGACTACTAGGAACACAGAAAGGGAGAAACGCCCAGGGACTCAAACCCAGTCAGAACTCCTGGGCCGCCTCTCCTGGGTCCCTGTTTCCCATCTTCCTTCTTTTGGCCTTGCTCCAGCCCAGGGAATCTCCCCAGCCTGCACAAGCTCAGGGGCTGAGGGCTTTGGAGGTTGTCTCTGGGGTCCCTGGGTTGTTCAGAGCACAGAGCTGATGGGATGGCACCAACAGGCATCTCCTCCCATCCCTCCTCTCCTCAGAGCTGGGGGTGTTCACCTGGAGAAGGACCCAGGGAAACCTGAGAGCCCCTTCCAGGGCCTGAAGGGGTTCCAGGAGAGCTGGAGAGGGACTGGGAACAAGGGCTGCAGGGACAGGACACAGGGAAAGGCTTCCCACAGCCTGAGGGCAGGGCTGGATGGGATATTGGGAAGGAATTGTTCCCTAGGAGGGTGGGCAGGCCTTGGCACAGGATGTCCATTTCTGGGATTCCACGATCCAGGCTAAGGGGAGCAGGGTGAGTGGTTTCCAGGCAGGAGCCCCAGGCTCTGCCCAGCTCCTGCTGCCTTTCATGCAAGCATAGAATCATTAAGGTTGGAAAAGACCACCAACATCCTCAAGTTCCACCTCTCACCAAAAAGCTTTTTCAGCCCAAACCAGCCAGCAGCAGCTTCACTTTGACACTGCTGCAGGAAAAACAGGACCTACAGGAAAGCAGTAGCTGCTGCACCACAGCCCCCTGAAAAGAGGAAGCAGCTCCGTCCAAAAGAGCTGGGTCTGGGGGGGCTGTACTGGACTAATACATGATGTAATAGTAAAGAAAGTTATGGAGGATGAATTTCTGCATAAATTCATTCCTAAGAGTGGTGCTGTGCTCCCCCTGCTCCTTTTCCTGATGGAGCACCAGCCCCAGGAAGGGCTGAGAGCCTCACCTGCCCTCCAGGTACCAGCACAGCAGTTAAAAGGTCTGTGCAAAGAGCTGAGAGTTCTCTGACAAGCAGCTCAAACCACGGCTGGTGAGGAAATCGGGCTCGAACTCAAGTAATCGGACTCCAAAAGAGTGGTTTCGTTTTCACATTCGGCTCCTGTAAGAAGCCTGATTTACGGGAATTGCCCCACTGCCTTTGGAAGAGGAAGCCGCACCCACCGGAGAGCCGGGACTGCTTAAAGAGGGGCTGGGATCGGCTTCTCGCATCCCGGGAGCTGCGGGGCTCGGAGGGAGAAGGAGAGAAGGTAGGGCCCTGGGGAGGAGCTGTGCGGCCGGGAGCAGCGGGGAGCGGGATCTTGTTGCTCTCGTGCCTCCTGTTGCGGTGTTTTGGCACGGCCGGGGAGATGGCAGGGCAGGGGAAGAGCGCTGTGAGGGCAGCGGGCGGGCGGTGTCCGCTCCTCCGGGGGCTGGAGGAAGCCGCCGCTGCTGCAGCCGCTTTGGGGGGCTCGGGGGAGCCGTGTGCGCTGCGGGGGCTGAGCTGGGAGGGGGCCGGGCTCAGAGGTGGGGCCGGATGGCTGCTGTGCCCCCCGGATGGCAGGAGCCGTGGCACTGATGCCGGGGGCAGTGCTGGCCCCGAGCCGCTCCTTCGGCCGCTGGGCAGCTCCGTGGGGATGAGCGGCAGGCACGGCTCCTCCTGCCCTGTCCCCAAGCGCAGGGGCTCAGTTCTTCCTTTTGCTCGCCATGCAGGGCGGGTGGCATTCTCCTCTCTTCCAGTCTGAGCGTCACCGCGCAGAGCGCTCTGGGCTCGGGGCCAGCCCCACCAAGGGAGCGCTGTTCCCAGAGCCCCTTTCTTTCCCTGGGACACGGCTGGGGAAAACCCTCTCGGGGGCTGTGCTGTGAAACGGCTGCACGCATTCCCATGGCCGCTCCTGCTGCCAGCCTTGCTGCTTCCCTCCTTTGCTTCCAAGGAGGAGCTCGATCCCGAGTTATGTCCGGAATGTGCTCGGTGCCTCTCTGTGGGCACGGACACAGTCGCATGGGCCTTTTTCCTATTCTTGCAGCAATGGGAAACGGTGCAGGGACTGCCAAGGGTGCCTGGGGGCGGCTTCAGGGCTGGAGTTATTGTTGTCCAGGGCAGCCTCTGGCTCCTGAGACTGAACCAGCGCTGGCAGCGCTGTGGTGGGAGAGAATTTGGGAGGGGACAGGGCTGGGACAAGTGGCCAGAGTGGAGGAGCTCCAGCAGTGACCCTGAGCCATCAGCTCCCTTCCAGAGCAACTGTCCTGCACTGAGGCTCTGCTGCCCAGGGAGCAGCTGGACACGTGCCCAAAGCAAACAATTGGTGTCTAAAGTTTCTCCTGTGCTTTGCCTGCAGGCCAAGCTTTCCTCTGCTGCTGAACTGCCCTTATCTCAAGCCAGAGGCTTTTCCTGCTTCTGCCTTCCCCATCGTGTCCCCATCCTGCTGCTGGGAGTGCACGAGCTGCTGCTGGGGGCTCAGAGCTTGCTGGGACCCAAGCCCAGCGCTGCTTCTCTCCCCTCTCCAGGGTCCTGAGCTTCCCTCCAGCAGCAGCTGCGTGATGTGGGCAGTGGTGGGACGGGGCCCGTGCTGCCCCACTGTCAGTGCTGTTCCCCTGGCTCTGCCCCCTCCACAGCTTGTGTGCTGCCTGAGAGCACAGATGTTCCCTGGACAGCCTCTCACCCAGCAGCGCCCACCAGTCCTTCTCCTCAGGGCTGCTCTCAATCCATTCTCTTCCCAGCTCGTGTCTGTGCCTGGAGTTGCCTGCACCCAGGGGCAGCACCTGCACTTGGCCTTGTTGAGCTTCAGGGGCTTTGCTCCAGCTTCCTTCTGCTGGGGGAGCATGGATGTAGGTCCCAGGTGAAAGCCTGCTCTGCTCACCTCCCCAGAAGAGCCCTGAGGAGTCTTTGCTGCCTGGGCAGTTTCCAGTGGAGGAGAAGGGTTGGCCCCCAGTGCTCCCTGGAATGAATCCTCTGTGCTCATGGCTTGCCTTCTCCTGACTTTCTGCTCTTCTCCTCTAGGATTTCAGGCCTTTCCTTCCTGATTCCTCCTGACTTCTCCAGGGGTTTCCATCACCTTCTCCACACCCCACCGTGTGCCCCAGGCCTGTCGCTGTGCTGTGTCCCCTGAGCTGGGACCCTCGGCTGCCGGTGTCTGCTGGGAAGCCAAGGCTGGGAGCAAGGGGAGCATCTGCTGAGAGGTGGGTGAGGGGAATCAGAGCCCACAGGCCTTGCACAGATTGCCCAAATCGGCAGGAACTCCCCAGGGAAAGCTGCCCCTGAAGGCTCTGGAAGGCTGCAGGATCCCTTGGATCTACCCCTGAGTCCAAGCCCCTGAGATCGATACCTGTGCTGGTAAGGGAGTTGTGGCCTTGGTGGGACAGAAGATGAATGGTGAGAAGGATTTGTTACAATAAATAAATCTTTCCAGTATCCAAGTGAACTGAGACTGGGAGAGTTTTCAGGATTGTGTGACAGTGTCAAAAACCCCAAAGGTTGAAATGCAGGTGAAAAGAACAGGCAGGGAGACTGGCTCCTTTTCAATGCCTTTATTGAGGTCAGCTCTAGCTGGGGACCGAAGGGGGTTGCGCACACCTCCACTGCTCCGGGTGGATGACACAGAGGAGGAGGTGTTCAGCTTTGCCACACGGCACAGCTGGGGCTTCCATCCTCACAAGAGTGCCTGGGTTCGTTGAAAATCTAGGGTAGCCATGCATCGAGAGTGTTGGTTTCTTATGGCGACGAGGCCTGGAGCATCCCTAAGTGGCTCAACATTCTTGTAATTTAAAGTTCAGTTTGAGCCATGGCTCTAGGGGTCTTTTGATGTTAATTCCACTTCCCCTGGGTGCAAATCCCCATGGAGTTCACTCATTTACATACTGGGTGGTGTCATCGGTTGCCATTAGCGGGTGCCGGGAGCAGCAGAAGCAAGACAAGGCAAGGTGGCATTTAACAAAGAAGGCTGTCACAACAACATTGGGCATAAGGTATTTAACAAAGGAGGCACCTTATGGTGACAACATTCAACTGGGTTGACATCTTTGTATACAGATCATGACATCACATTTTGCTCTTTACACAGGTGTCCAGTGAAAGGGCCAGGTCTGTTAGGGTGAGACTCATGGAATGATGCAATGGCCTGAGTTGGAAGGGACACACCAGGGTCCTGGGAGAGGCCGGATTGAAAGATTTACTGAAATCCAAAAAGCACAAATTAACTGCCTGTCCTTAACTAAGTCCATGGGTTAATGTGCTGTGAAAGGAAATTTAGGGTGAGGTGCTGGACTTTCCCTCCTGAGTCGGTAGTGGCAGTGACTCATGACTGCCTTGTCATTTGAGGGTTTTTCAATGAAAAGTGACCAGCAGTGATGGACTGGATTTAAAAGTCAGGTGTCTGCCAAGGAAGGCGGAGACCACCCTGGAATGGAGAATATGACCCTCTTCTCTCCATATTATTTTAACTTTGAATTTATGGGGCTTTCATGCAAAGCTAGGGGAATGGGAACAACAGGAATTTCCTAGAGTATATCTATATACATCAAGGGCAGCAAACAACAGCAGCAACAACCAAAAGCAGAAAGGCAAAGCCAGCCTTGTGTCCCTGCCGAGCCCGCGCCGCTGGGCTGCAGTTCCGGGCACAGCCAGCAGGGGCGCTGGTGGCTCCCAGCCGGGCCGGGCGGGTGCGATGATTCCCCCGCGGCTGCAGGGGGCGCTGTGGCGCGGGCTCGGCCGCCTCTCCGCTGCCAATGGCGGCTGGGGCGCCGCGGAGAGGAGAGTTGGCTTCCCCTGCACAGCCCGCGGGGAGCAGCCGCTCTCAGTGCCGCTGCAGGCCCGGGCCGGCGAATCCAAGGGTAGCAGAACAGCCGGAGCAGCGGGGGCTGGCCGGGGGATCGCTCCTTTGCGCGCCTCACCGGCGATGGCCGGGCCTGAGGCCGGGCCTGCTGGGGCTGGGGGTGCTCCCAGCTCTCAGCACAGCTCGCAGCGGCTCTGGGCTCCCAAGCGGCAGAGGAGCAGAGAAGCAAGCTGGCAAGCCCTGGTCATGGTGCTGAAGCAAGAAAAAACCAAGAGGGGAGAAGAAGGAAAAACCATAGGGGGAAACAGGAGCTCAGGACAGACCCACTGTGCCACCCAGTGTTGATCACCCCTGCTGGAAGGAAGAGCAGCCCCTGGCCCCAGCCCCACCCAGAGTCCTGGGCCACCCTTCACCCTTCGTCATATTCCTGAGTCGGGGGGAACAGTGACAGCTCTGGACACAAACCAAAACTGAACTGGCTCTGGGTAAGAACCATCCCCAAGACAGGACCCCAGCACCTTCCAGAGCCGTTTCCCAGGGGCCCTCTGAAATTCACCCCTGAGCAGCCTGAAGCCTCAAGGCCAGGGTTGAAGGTTTGCTGACACTTTTCCTCCTGTCACCAGAGATTTTAATTTCAGTGGCCATGTGGTGGCCGTGGCTGAGATGGCCACCAATGGGTATTTGACTGACGAGACCCTCTGTGGTAACGAGCAACAGATCGCTGAGGGCACCTGTCCGAGTTGGCTCCCAAAATCTCCAGTCTCTCCTGAAGGGCCACCAGGATACCCCAAGCACAGCTGTGGGTAGGGACAAGGTGGATTTTCCCCCTGATCTGGGGCAGGTCCCGAGTGTGCAGGGAAGCAGCTCCTGGTTAGAGGCGTGAGTGGGGCAAGGAGGGGCTGCGCTGGCAGCTGGAGCAGGAGCACAGCTCAGAGCCCGTGTGGCCGTGCCGGGCATGGGGGGATGTGTCTGGGGAGTGTGGGGTGCCCTGGGGGGAGCGTGTGAGCGCTGCCTCCGGGTGCTGGGAGCAGCAGGCAGGGCCAGACAGCGAGCAGGGCAGCCGTGAGACTGGGCAGAGGGCGCAGGATGCAGTCAGGGGTGTTGGAGGAGCAGAGGGGCTGTGCCAGGAGTGCTTCTCACTCTTGTTTAGTGAAGGGTTCGTCTGGGAGGATGTGAGCAATGGTGAAGGCAGCAGCTTGTCCAGGGCAGGTTGTGTGGCTGAGTGAGTCTCGGTGTACCAGGGTGTTTGTGTGTACATGTGTCTGTCTCTGGCTGGGTCTCTATGTCTGCAATGTCTCTGTATCTCTGTTTGTGTGTATCTGCCTGTCCCTCTGTGTGCTTCTGTCTCTGTGTCTGTGTCTCTGTGTTGTCTGTTTGGCTCTATGTTTGTGTGTGTCTCTGTGTCTGTGTTTGTCTCTCTGTCTGTCTGTCTGCCTTGTGTCGGGGATAAAGACTGAGCTTCAGGGTTGATCCTGCACACAGGAAAGCCACAGGCACATCCAGTGTGCTGGGAAGGGGACCCTGGCTCTTGTGCCATCCCAGGCCTGGCTCCAGCAGCCAGTTGGGACCAATCCCCAGGGCCGCAGCTGCTGCAGAGCCTCTGCCAGAGGCTGGGGCCTCTGCCTGCACCTTAGGGAAAATCTCTTTTCTTCCTCCACAGCCATGGCTTCGCAGGAGGACACACAGGAGGGGGATACAAAGGCACAGCTCCTGGCAAAGGCATTTCAGGATGAAGGGCTGGATGCTGGATACTGGCTGCCCAAAGTGTCGCAGATCCTGGGAATTGAGTGCAGAGAAGCCCTGCAACATCTGGAGTACGAAGACTACCTCAAGCTGGAGTGTGAGGTAAGGCACCCCTGGGAGAAGAAGGCACTCCAGAAACTCCTGAAAATAAGAGATGACAAAACAACCAGTAAAGATGTGCAGAAGGAGCACTTGGAGAAGAGAAAGGAGAAACAAGAATTGGCCAAACAAGCCCTGAATGATCTGACAGAAATGCTCAACAGCCACAGCCACAGCCAGGATGCTCTGAGGGAGAAAGCAGAGACTGTGTGGCAAGCCATGGAGATTCCCAAGGACTTCTGGCCAGCACCAAAGGAACCCTTGGCGGATATGCTGGAGAGCATCCAGGAGCAGCTGGAGCAGCAGGAGTTTTCAGCAGGCAGGAGAGAGAACATCCCTGATGCGGAGGTGCTGAGGCGGGCATCAGGGGGACTGGCCCTGCAGGGCATCTACAGAACCAGCAGACCTGGAGATGCACTGGCAAAGCGAGATCAGCTCCTCAGGGTTCCTGAGGGATTCCAGCTCGCCGGTCCAGAGCAAGGATCGTTCCTTGAGAAGAAGGACTTCTCCTCCTCTGCAGCAGACTCCTCTTTCACCAAGTCCATGGAGCAGCTGGGGTTCAGCATGAGTGTTTCTGCCAAATGCAAGTTCTGGGGAATTAATCTGGGAGTGGGTGTAGATGGCAGCAGCTCCTCGCGGTCACAGGACACCCACCAGTCCCACTCTGAGCAGAGCTACTTTTGCAGCACAAGGTACCAGTACCTCCCTCTGGCCTCCTGCTACTTCCAAAGGCATCAGCTTTGCCTCTCGGATGCGGCTCTGCGGGAGCTGCAAGACATGGAGCAGCTTTTGAGTTTAACTCAGGATGTCAAGACCCCCCTGCTAAATATGTGTGAGAGGTTCTTCAGCAGGTTTGGGTCCCATGTAAACCAGGGTCCCCTCCACTTTGGGGGGATATTCTGGTGGAAGGCGTCTACTGAGGGATTCCGAGAGGAGCAGAGGGAAGAGATGAAGCGACAAACGTCTGAAGCTCTGAACAGCTATGTCAGGGCCAGCTGGGGTGGCTTCCTGGCAAGTGCTGCAGGGGCCCTGGATGTTTCTACATCCAGCTCAAAGGCTTCTGTCCTGGGAAGAGCCGGAGAGGGTTCCCATACAGCGATTCAGCTCTACGCGGTCAACACAGGGGGCCCACCAGACACAGCTTCTCTTCCTCAGTGGAGAACAGGGCTCATGTCTGATAACACAACGTGGTGCGTTATCGACCGTGGGTTTGAGCTGATCCCAGTGTGGGATATCATCCTGTACAATCACAGCAGGGATTTTAAGTCTGTGGGTCAGATGAGCAGAGCCCTCAGGGCTGCGTACAAAGCACTGACGAATCTGAGCGTTGGCAGCATTTTTGGAGAGGAACTGGGCAGTGCAGTGCAAGAGGCCAGAGATTTCATGAGGACTCTGAAGGCCTGGGAGGTGCCGGTGGATGAAAGGAAGCTTCTCATGCTGATGGAGCTAAAAGATGATCTGAGTGCAAAAACCAGGAACCCCAGTGTGTGGATCAACGTGTGCCTGTCAGACAAAGCCCTGCAGGACTTCCTGGTGAACACCGTGCGGAGTTGCCAGGAGTCACCTCCAGAAAACACCATCTTTATCAAGGTAATATTGAAAAGCCTACTGACTCCACATATCTACTCTGTCAAGGACTTCCCTGAGGCTTCCTTCATTATGCAATGGATCTTCCAGACTGAGCACTCACTTCCCAAATCTCCCAAAGTCTCTGAGCTTGAAGACCTCATCAAAACACTGCAGCAAATGAAGGAGCACATCCATGCTGTCTCCTACGCACCAGGAAGCTCTGCTTCCGCCATTCATGAAGCAAAGCGAGAAGCGACCCAGACCAGCAGCCTCGCCATTTATTCCTTACTCCAGTGTCTCCAGGAAAAGGCTCAGAAGGACATGGAACTGTTGGTGCTCTTGATTGTGAGCAGCACAGGGTACCAGGCGGAAAGCAGCACTTTTCAGCACCTCCTTGGACACCCAGAAATTGAGTACATGGCCAAGGAAATGGAAGTGGCACATGAGGAGTACGTGAACCTGAAGGAGCAGGATGCTGACAGAGCTGAGGCCTCTCTTCTGCTGAAGGGTCTGACTGTGACACCAGAAAGTCAAGGGCTGTCCCCTGAGCAGAAGAGGGAGCGTTTAATTTTCATGGAAGATCACATGAAAGGTTTGTGGTCCACACGGATAAAGAATCTGCTCCAAAAGCACAGTGGAGGTGAAGACTGGGAGAGGCTGGAACAGGACTTGCATTCCTTGATCAGTGGGTGCTTGGATGACAACTGGGATGAAGAGAGGATGCAGAACATACTCAGAGACCTGGAAGACACTTTTCCAGCACCTGAGCCTCCCAGTCACTCTCAATCCACCTCAGACAGCAGCCAATCCAAATCAAATGAAGCCGTTCCAAACCAGGAGTTCCTCCAGCTGCTCAAGTGCCTGGGACTGGAAAGTCACTATCCAAGAAGAATGGGGATGGGAGATTTCCACACCATCTGCAGGACATGTCTGCAGGACCGCCAGCCCAGCCAGGACACGGAGCTGCCAGGTTACTTCCTGCAAAAGCTGTTAACCGTGGATTACCAAAAGGTGAGGGACCTGACTTGCAGGGATGAGATCAACCCAAGCCTCGCACCTGAACCACAAATCAGAAAGCAAGAGCATCAAGAATCAAATTCCTTTGAAAAGTTTCTTAGTAATCTGATGGGAACAGCCCCTGCACGTGCAAGCTGGGACAGCCATGTGCACCCCATGGACCTGCAGATGGCCATTTTCCACTGCGCTGATGACTTCCTGAGACAGACCCTTGCAGCCAAGCTGGCCTTCTGCCAACTGGCGCTGCCTCTGCTGGTGCCCAACCCGTGCACTTCACGCATCGAGTTCCCGCTCTACGCCCTCAGCCAAATCCAAAGGAGCTGGAAAGAGGTTGAGAAGTCAGGAGAGCAGGCCCAAACAAAGAGTTACAACAACAAACTCATCTTTCAGACACAGACACCCATCGTGTCCTTCATCCGCATTGGCAGCTCGGCCTCATCTTCCAAGTCTCAGCTCCTGAACGCTCTGCTGAGCAAACGCAAACACGACACTTTCTTCCACCGCCACTGCAGAGGCAGCACCAGGGAGCGTTTGCTGATGGAAGGGGTGGTGGAGATTGCCTGGTACTGCCCCCGTGGAAGCCCCGATGACACCTTTGAGCGCAGTGTGGCTTTCTGCAACCTGCATGGAGATGCCAGGGATCACAAAGCACAGCTGCAGTTCCTGCAGGAGATATCTGCTGTCAACGTGGCTCTGGTGTCTGATTCGGAGCACATGGACAGCAGGGGGAAAAAGCTTCTGCAGGACCTGTGGCAGTCACAAAGGCCTTTGGTTTGTCTTCTCACAGAAAAAGAGAACATTGCAGAGGAACAATCTGACAAAATCATGACAATAGGGATCAGGAACAGAAACGAAGCAGAACTGGTGATCCACCTGAGCAAAACAATTGGGAATCTCCTGGCAGGGTCTAATACACGTTTCAGCCTGGACGCCTGCGCAGACAAAGCTCACCAGCTTGGATTCATAGTGGATGCAGATCAACCCGGGTGTGTGGCAGCCAAAGCAAAGGCAAAGGAGCTGGTGGAGCTTCTGAAGAAAGAGAAGCTGTCGGAGATCAAATCCCAGCTGCTGCCGCTTCAAGGAAAACTGTGGTACCAGTGGTGCAAAAAGGACAAAGAACTGACTCGCTTGCAGGAGAAGGGGAACAAGAGCATTGAGCATCATCGCAGCCAAATTGAAAATGAGAAGAAAGCACTTAGAAGAAAGCAACTTGAGCAAGCTTTCCCCCTCAACCCACTGATGAAATCATTCCTTGGCTTTCTCAAGGGCCAGCCAGCAGATACCAAGAAATATTTCCTGCAGTGGATGAAGGTCTTCATGGATGAGCTGTGCTGTGGTCGCCTTGAAGAACTGAGGAGAGACTATCACAAATTATGGACTGAAATTGTGTCAAGAAAGGAATACAAGAAAAATCCCAGTGTGAATGCTGAGTTCCTGAGTTACTTGGATGCTCTCTCTGCTGAAATCAACAATTCATCCATCGGCCTGGAGCACCTTCTCAGAGAGGTAGGGCAGATTTATGAAGCTCTGCAATTAATGACGACAAATAATTGCAATTTTGCCAAACTGCCGGAAATTGCAGCAGAACTGATGGTTTTGGGTTATCCCGTGGAGCTGATGGATGGGGACGCTTCTTACCTGCCCTTGCGCTGGGTGAGAGCCATCTTTGACAGCTTAATGGAGAGGCTGGGGGACAAACGAGTGTTTGTGCTCTCCGTGCTGGGCATCCAGAGCACAGGCAAGTCCACCCTGCTGAATGCCATGTTTGGTCTGCAGTTCAGCGTCAGTGCCGGGAGATGCACCCGCGGAGCCTTCATGCAGCTCATCCCAGTGGGCGAGGAGCTGCAGCAAGACTTGGGCTTTGATTTTGTGCTGGTGGTTGACACCGAGGGGCTCCGTGCCACTGAGATGGCCAATAAACAGTCCCTGAACCATGACAATGAGCTGGCCACCTTTGTCATTGGTGTTGGCAACATGACTGTGATCAATGTGTTTGGAGAGAATCCGTCAGAAATGCAAGATGTTCTCCAGATCGCTGTGCAGGCTTTCCTGAGGATGAAGAAAGTCAATCTTTCCCCCAGCTGCCTCTTTGTCCACCAAAATGTGGGAGAAGCAACTGCCAAGGAGCAGAACATGGAAGGACAAAGGCGTTTGCAAGAGAAGCTGGATGAAATGACCGTGATAGCTGCTCAGCAGGAATTCTGTGACATCTCCTCCTTCAGCGATGTCATTGGCTTTGATGTGAACACCCACATTCACTACTTTGCTCACCTGTGGGAAGGAAGCCCCCCAATGGCACCACCCAACCCCACCTACAGCCAGAACGTCCAGCAACTAAAGAGCAAAATCCTCCAGGCTGCCAAGAAGCAGTCGCAGCGCAGCATTTTGAGTCTCTCGAGCCTGAAGGATCGTATTGGTGACCTCTGGAATGCTTTGCTGAATGAAAACTTTGTTTTCAGCTTCAAGAATTCCCTGGAGATTGCAGTGTACAGGAAACTGGAAAGTGCCTTTAGTCGGTGGACGTGGAAGCTGAGGAGTCACATCTTGGATGTACAGAGGAAACTGGACAACCGAATTCGGAATGGGGACTTGCAGAATGTCACCAGAGAATACCTTGAAGGGCAGGTGCAAGAGACAAGTGGTGCCATTGAGAAAGAAGTGGAGAAGTATTTCAGGGAAGACAAAGACCATGAGACATTGGTCCAGTGGAAATCAGGCACAGAGCTGAAGCTGAAAGAATTAAAAGAGACTCTTCTGCATGAAACGAAGAAGAAATGTGAGAGTCTTATAGAGCTACAGAAGGAGCAGAGGAAACTGGATGCAAGGAAGTTGGAATATGAAGATGAGCTCCTGAGAAGGAGTAGGGAGCTGGCTGTGACTCTGAAAGGGAAGAGCCTGAGTGAGAGAGAACTGAGGGACGACTTCACTCGTGTCTGGAACAAGTGGATTGCCGAAGTCTCCAGTGCTGCTCGTCCTCAGGAACAGGTGAATATTGATGCAGAGATCGAAGAAGTCCTTCTAGAGCACTTTAAGGAGCCAGGTTTCCATGCACGGATCAGGTCACTTCCCAAAGGCAGTGGATTTTCTTTCGACTTAGAGAAACATGTCATGAAAAAAGAGCATTCTCGCTTTACCTCAGATCCCAGGAGCATTTCCAATGATGAGGCTATCAACTTTCAGCACATCACAGACAACATCATAGCATGTGTGAAGGCTAACATTGATAAGAAGGAACAGGAGAAACGGGATTACAGTCGAAATTTTATCCATGAAATACTCAATGAAGTAGAGAAAGGTGTGAACTCTGTCCCCAGCCATGCCAAATGTACTTTTAACAGAGAGTACAGCATAGCTTTGTCTCTGTATCTGTGCAAAATGGCAGCGGAAAGGTTTAAAGCCATGCACAAAGCATTCCAAAAGGCAAATGACCCAGTTGTGTACCTGAGCAGCAAGAGAGAAGAGTTCTTCCAATGTTTTCAGATTTCCTGCCAAGGAACCTCTTCAATCACAACTTTTGCTGTTTTCCTTTGTGACAAGATTGAAGCGGCTCTTCGCCGGGCGGTCTATGAGAGGACGGCTAAAGCCATCGCTGAGGACATGCAGGGCAAATGCCCAGATTTCAGGGGCAACAGAGCCAATCTGGAAGTTTGCATCCTGAGATACCTGGCAGAACAAGAAAATTTTGAGTATTTTGTGCAATACCTTCGTTCCCCTGAAAATTTTTCTTGGAGATACATTGAGATACAAGTTACGAATTACTGTTTAGGTAAGAGGGGGAGACTGGAGAAGTTTTTAGGTTCCTCCCTCAATCTTCTGTATGGAAACATCCTGTCAGCTGTTTCTTTATCAACCCAAATTGTCAAAGACAGAAAAGACAGAGAAGACAAAGCCTCTCTTTGGCTGGATGAATTTTGCAGGGAACTGACAGAAGTGATCAACTTGCCCAGAAGTGACCTGAAGAGCATCGAGCACCAAGAGGTCACAGACACTGAGTTCCTGAGCAGTGCCATGGCAGAAGCTCTGGATGACCTGATGGACAGGCTCAGGAAAGAATTTGCTGGTGCTGATATGAGCTCGTTTTCAACACAGCCTCACACCATCCTGGTGGAGCAGTTTTCGGGGTGCTGGGAGAAATGTCCCTTTTGTGGGGCTGTCTGCACAAACACCATGCAGGGACATGATGGAGACCATCAGCTGGTCTTTCATCGCCCACAAGCTTTGGTGGGTGTTCGGTATTACAAGACAGACAAGCTGGTCATTGATATTTGTTCCAGCCTTGTTGCAAGTGATTCCTTATTCAGAATTGGAAACAATCAACGTATCCGCTGCAAGACATACCGTAATGCTGGACCTCCTTATTCCAATTGGAACATTCTTCCTGATTCATCCATGCAGGCATACTGGAAATGGTTTGTTTGTCGTTTCAGGGTACAGCTGGAAGCTTTGTACAATGGGAAATTTCAGGGCAAAGGAAAAATCCCTGAGGCGTGGCACAGAATTACCAAGCAGGAAGCATTGGCCGAGCTGGACAGGCGTTAGGTCACATCCATGGGAAGGAAGAACCACAAGGTCTTTGCAGTTCAGGAGAACTTTGTACCAGACTCTCCACAAATTCAGTTACAATGATGATGTTCTCAAGCGCAATGAAGAGAATGGTATCCAACTTCTCACAAGTTTGGTGAAAAAAGGCGTATTACTGTGGCTGTCGCTCAGGAACTCCCTTGCTTGATGAGAAAGCCAGAATCCCCTTGCCTTCTTGCCATAAACATTTCCCTCTGCTTTGTCCTAGAGCCAAACCAAAGCCCCTCCTTGTGGCGATTGGCCTTATGGCAAGGAATTTAACAGAAAAGTTTTACAGATATGAATCCTTAGTAGAAGATTCTCTTGAAACAAAAGCAAGCTTTGATAGATAAAAATATGTTTTTAGGGCCAGTTGTTTCTGAAACAGCTGAGAGAACAAAGGTTTAGTTGAGTTGGAAGATTTAGAACCACGGTTTAGTCAGGTAGAAGGAGGTTTTATGGCTAAAGTCCAATAGCTTAAGTGGTCTTCAAACAAAGCGTATTTTCTCCCAAGTGAAAATAGCATTGGTAGCCAGAAGGATGTTTGTTTACCAAACCAATAAGAATTTTCCACTGCAAAACAAGTTTCAAAGTTTAACCTGTACTTACAAACTCAGATGATTGGTTAGTCACTAACATAGTATGGTAATTTTAACAGATTTGATAGGATATATGTAAATGTAAAGGCACTGTGTATGATGCTGATTGGTTGTTAGGTAATTATATGCACAGCAAAAGAAAGAGATATACTACATTGTAACCAGAACTAAAGGGGCTCCAGGACACAGGGCTTGCCTATAGCCAACAGCTGTAGGCTGACCTACAACCCCCTGCTGTAACCTGGTCTATGGAATAAAGAGCATTTATAAAGAAGAGCCATCTGTAGTCCTTGTCTCTCTACCAGCTTTTACAGGCAGCACTCAGAGCACCCCTTGGATCAGGTGCTGTGACACAGGAAGAGACAGTGCCCCCAAGGCAGTTTTCCTGCAGTAAGGAGGTGTCCTGCTCAGAGAAAGGGCTGCAGGACCTGAGGCCAGCTCCACGCTGGCTGCAAGCTGGGCTGCTTCGCTTTTGGGCGTCATCCTTCCATCCCTCACTGCAGCCTCCTGGATCAGCTGAGGCCGTTCTCCCAGCAGGAGCTGTTGTGCCTCCGGCCTCAGGAAAGCAGGGACACAATGGCCCTGGGGCTCAGGTAGTGCTTTCACTCCCAGTCTCGGAGGTGCTGTGTCTCTGTCCAGGGCAGCCGTTCCTGCTCAGGTGCCTGGGGCTGCTGCCCTTCCCTCCAGCCCTCAGGCCTGCAAGGAGCTGCTCCTGCCCTTGGCCTCACTGCTGAGGAAAAGCCATGGGAATGCCCCATGTGGAGAATCCTGCCTGCCAGCACCTTCCACAGCAGCCCTCGGGGCAGTGCTGGTGCTGTCCAGGCAGGCTGGTGGCACTGGAGCCATGCTCTGGAGAAGGTGGCACCAGCTGGCTCTGGCCCAGGCAGGCGTGGGGGCTTTTGCTGTGCAGGTGCTGCAGCCCCGCTGGCAATGCGAGGGCCAAGCCCTGCTGGAGAGCTGGCTGAAGGGCTGCTTCAGCCTCATGGCCTGCAGGCTCTGCTAATAAAGGAGTTGATTTGGACCTCCTCGCTCTGTGTCCCCTTTGTGTTCAGGGCAGACACAGCTGGGGGTATTCAGAGTCCGCCAGATATTCATCAGCCTTCATAGAAGTAATGGTGAATGTCGTTTATTTCTATTATTAACACACCTTTTATAGGGTTTTACAGGGTCCACGGGCAAAGCAGGCTACTATTGGCTAATACCCTAATACACACAAGTTTACATTTTTTCCCTTGTACACAAGAATATTGGTTTGCTTTACTCTCTCTTCTGCAAACAAGTTTCAAGGATTTTAGCCTTTAATATCACGACTTATTCCAGAGGCTGGTTCATGCAGACAGGTCTTTACTAATATATCGTGCCCACCCTCTGCTAAAAAACTCTCTATAATCATGTCCAGGGAAGCTACAGTTACTGAGAACCAGCATGGGACAAGAAAGACGCGAGCCTCTGTTCATGAAATCATTTATTCAGCATGGGAACAAACTCCTTCAGAGACAGAGAGCCTCAAACAAAGGCAGAATGATGGGTTTTGAGGGACAGAACTAGGATGGAGTTCAGGGTCAGGAACTACTAGGAACACAGCAAGGGAGAAACGCCCAAGGACTCAAACCCAGTCAGAACTCCTGGGCCGCCTCTCCTGGGTCCCTGTTTCCCATCTTCCTTCTTTTGGCCTTGCTCCAGCCCAGGGAGTCTCCCCAGCCTGCACAAGCTCAGGGGCTGAGGGCTTTGGAGGTTGTCTCTGGGGTCCCTGGGTTGTTCAGAGCACAGAGCTGATGGGATGGCACCAACAGGCATCTCCTCCCATCCCTCCTCTCCTCAGAGCTGGGGGTGTTCACCTGGAGAAGGACCCAGGGAAACCTGAGAGCCCCTTCCAGGGCCTGAAGGGGTTCCAGGAGAGCTGGAGAGGGACTGGGAACAAGGGCTGCAGGGACAGGACACAGGGAAAGGCTTCCCACAGCCTGAGGGCAGGGCTGGATGGGATTTTGGGAAGGAATTGTTCCCTAGGAGGGTGGGCAGGCCTTGGCACAGGATGTCCATTTCTGGGATTCCACGATCCAGGCTAAGGGGAGCAGGGTGAGTGGTTTCCAGGCAGGGGCCCCAGGCTCTGCCCAGCTCCTGCTGCCTTTCATGCAAGCATAGAGTCATTAAGGTTGGAAAAGACCACCAACATCCTCAAGTTCCACCTCTCACCAAAAAGCTTTTTCAGCCCAAACCAGGCAGCAGCAGCTTCACTTTGACACTGCTGCAGGAAAAACAGGACCTACAGGAAAGCAGTAGCTGCTGCACCACAGCCCCCTTAAAAGAGGAAGCAGCTCCCTCCAAAAGAGCCGGGTCTGGGGGGGCTGTACTGGACTAATACATGATGTAATAGTAAAGAAAGTTATGGAGGATGAATTTCTGCATAAATTCATTCCTAAGACTGGTGCTGTGCTCCCCCTGCTCCTTTTCCTGATGGAGCACCAGCCCCAGGAATGGCTGAGAGCCTCACCTGCCCTCCAGGTACCAGCACAGCAGTTAAAAGGTCTGTGCAAAGAGCTGAGAGTTCTCTGACAAGCAGCTCAAACCACGGCTGGTGAGGAAATCGGGCTCGAACTCAAGTAATCGGACTCCAAAAGAGTGGTTTCGTTTTCACATTCGGCTCCTGTAAGAAGCCTGATTTACTGGAATTGCCCCACTGCCTCTGGAAGAGGAAGCCGCACCCACCGGAGAGCCGGGGCTGCTTAAAGAGGGGCTGGGATCGGCTTCTCGCATCCCGGGAGCTGCGGGGCTCGGAGGGAGAAGGAGAGAAGGTAGGGCCCTGGGGAGGAGCTGTGCGGCCGGGAGCAGCGGGGAGCGGGATCTTGTTGCTCTCGTGGCTCCTGTTGCGGTGTTTTGGCACGGCCGGGGAGATGGCAGGGCAGGGGAAGAGCGCTGTGAGGGCAGCGGGCGGGCGGTGTCCGCTCCTCCGGGGGCTGGAGGAAGCCGCCGCTGCTGCAGCCGCTTTGGGGGGCTCGGGGGAGCCGTGTGCGCTGCGGGGGCTGAGCTGGGAGGGGGCCGGGCTCAGAGGTGGGGCCGGATGGCTGCTGTGCCCCCCGGATGGCAGGAGCCGTGGCACTGATGCCGGGGGCAGTGCTGGCCCCGAGCCGCTCCTTCGGCCGCTGGGCAGCTCCGTGGGGATGAGCGGCAGGCACGGCTCCTCCTGCCCTGTCCCCAAGCGCAGGGGCTCAGTTCTTCCTTTTGCTCCCCATGCAGGGCGGGTGGCATTCTCCTCTCTTCCAGTCGGAGCGTCACCGCGCAGAGCGCTCTGGGCTCGGGGCCAGCCCCACCAAGGGAGCGCTGTTCCCAGAGCCCCTTTCTTTCCCTGGGACACGGCTGGGGAAAACCCTCTCGGGGGCTGTGCTGTGAAACGGCTGCACGCATTCCCATGGCCGCTCCTGCTGCCAGCCTTGCTGCTTCCCTCCTTTGCTTCCAAGGAGGAGCTCGATCCCGAGTTATGTCCGGAATGTGCTCGGTGCCTCTCTGTGGGCACGGACACAGTCGCATGGGCCTTTTTCCTATTCCTGCAGCAATGGGAAACCGTGCAGGGACTGCCAAGGGTGCCTGGGGGCGGCTTCAGGGCTGGAGTTATTGTTGTCCAGGGCAGCCTCTGGCTCCTGAGACTGAACCAGCGCTGGCATCGCTCTGGTGGGAGAGAATTTGGGAGGGGACAGGGCTGGGAGAAGTGGCCAGAGTGGAGGAGCTCCAGCAGTGACCCTGAGGCATCAGCTCCCTTCCTGAGCAACTGTCCTGCACTGAGGCTCTGCTGCCCAGGGGGCAGCTGGACACGTGCCCAAAGCAAACAATTGGTGTCTAAAGTTTCTCCTGTGCTTTGCCTGCAGGCCAAGCTTTCCTCTGCTGCTGAACTGCCCTTATCTCAAGCCAGAGGCTTTTCCTGCTTCTGCCTTCCCCATCGTGTCCCCATCCTGCTGCTGGGAGTGCACGAGCTGCTGCTGGGGGCTCAGAGCTTGCTGGGACCCAAGCCCAGCGCTGCTTCTCCCCCCTCTCCAGGGTCCTGAGCTTCCCCCCAGCAGCAGCTGCGTGATGTGGGCAGTGGTGGGACGGGGCCCGTGCTGCCCCACTGTCAGTGCTGTTCCCCTGGCTCTGCCCCCTCCACAGCTTGTGTGCTGCCTGAGAGCACAGATGTTCCCTGGACAGCCTCTCACCCAGCAGCGCCCACCAGTCCTTCTCCTCAGGGCTGCTCTCAATCCATTCTCTTCCCAGCTCGTGTCTGTGCCTGGAGTTGCCTGCACCCAGGGGCAGCACCTGCACTTGGCCTTGTTGAGCTTCAGGGGCTTTGCTCCAGCTTCCTTCTGCTGGGGGAGCATGGATGTAGGTCCCAGGTGAAAGCCTGCTCTGCTCACCTCCCCAGAAGAGCCCTGAGGAGTCTTTGCTGCCTGGGCAGTGTCCAGTGGAGGAGAAGGGTTGGCCCCCAGTGCTCCCTGGAATGAATCCTCTGTGCTCATGGCTTGCCTTCTCCTGACTCTCTGCTCTTCTCCTCTAGGATTTCAGGCCTTTCTTTCCTGATTCCTCCTGAGTTCTCCAGGGGTTCCCATCACCTTCTCCACACCCCACCGTGTGCCCCAGGCCTGTCGCTGTGCTGTGTCCCCTGAGCTGGGGCCCTCGGCTGCCGGTGTCTGCTGGGAAGCCAAGGCTGGGAGCAAGGGGAGCATCTGCTGAGAGGTGGGTGAGGGGAATCAGAGCCCACAGGCCTTGCACAGATTGCCCAAATCGGCAGGAACTCCCCAGGGAAAGCTGCCCCTGAAGGCTCTGGAAGGCTGCAGGGGCCTTTGGATCTACCCCTGAGTCCAAGCCCCTGAGATCGATACCTGTGCTGGTAAGGGACTTGTGGCCTTGGTGGGAGAGAAGATGAATGGTCAGAAGGATTTTTTACAGTAAATAAATCTTTCCAGTGTCCAAGTGAACTGAGACTTGGAGAGTTTTCAGGATTGTGTGACAGTGTCAAAAACCCCAAAGGTTGAAATGCAGGTGAAAAGAACAGGCAAGGAGACCGGCTCCGTTTTAATGCCTTTATTGAGGTCAGCTCTAGCTGGGGACCGAAGGGGATTGCGCACACCTCCACTGCTCCGGGTGGATGACACAGAGGAGGAGGTGTTCAGCTTTGCCACACAGCACAGCTGGGGCTTCCATCCTCACAAGAGTGCCCGGGTTTGTTGAAAATCTAGTGTAGCCATGCATCGAGAGTGTTGGTTTCTTATGGCGTCTAGGCTTGGAGCATCCCTAAGTGGCTCAACATTCTCCCTTACTCCTCGACGTCGTTTCAAGTTCAGTTTGAGCCATGGCTCTAGGGGTCTTTAGATGTTAATTCCACTTCCCCTGGGTGCAAATCCCCATGGAGTTCACTCATTTACATACTGGGTGGTGTCATCAGTTGCCATTAGCTGGTGCCGGGAGCAGCAGAAGCAAGACAAGACAAGGTGGCATTTAACAAAGAAGGCTGTCACAACAACATTGGGCATAAGGTATTTAACAAAGGAGGCACCTTATGGTGACAACATTCAACTGGGTTAACATCTCTGTATACAGATCATGACATCACATTTTGCTCTTTACACAGGTGTCCAGTGAAAGGGCCAGGTCTGTTAGGGATGAGACTCATGGAATGATGGAATGGCCTGAGTTGGAAGGGACACACCAGGCTCCTGGGAGAAGCAGGATTGAAAGATTTACTGAAATCCAAAAAGCACAAATTAACTGCCTGTCCTTAACTAAGTCCATGGGTTAATGTGCTGTGAAAGGAAATTTAGGGTGAGGTGCTGGACTTTCCCTCCTGAGTCGGTAGTGACAGTGACTCATGACTGCCTTGTCCTTTGAGGGTTTTTCAATGAAAAGTGACCAGCAGTGATGGATCGGATTTAAAAGACAGGTGTCTGCCAAGGAAGGCGGAGACCACCCTGGAATGGAGAATATGACCCTCTTCTCTCCATATTATTTTAACTTTGAATTTATGGGGCTTTCATGCAAAGCTAGGGGAATGGGAACAACAGGAATTTCCTAGAGTATATCTATATACATCAAGGGCAGCAAACAACAGCAGCAACAACCAAAATCAGAAAGGCAAAGCCAGCCTTGTGTCCCTGCCGAGCCTGCGCTGCTGGGCTGCAGTTCCGCGCACAGCCAGCAGGGGCGCTGGTGGCTCCCAGCCGGGCCGGGCGGGTGCGATGATTCCCCCGCGGCTGCAGGGGGCGCTGTGGCGCGGGCTCGGCCGCCTCTCCGCTGCCAATGGCGGCTGGGGCGCCGCGGAGAGGAGAGTTGGCTTCCCCTGCACAGCCCGCGGGGAGCAGCCGCTCTCAGTGCCGCTGCAGGCCCGGGCCGGCGAATCCAAGGGTAGCAGAACAGCCGGAGCAGCGGGGACTGGCCGGGGGATTGCTCTTTTGCGTGCCTCACCGGCGATGGCCGGGCCTGAGGCCGGGCCTGCTGGGGCTGGGGGTGCTCCCAGCTCTCAGCACAGCTCGCAGCGGCTCTGGGCTCCCAAGCGGCAGAGGAGCAGAGAAGCAAGCTGGCAAGCCCTGGTCATGGTGCTGAAGCAAGAAAAAACCAAGAGGGGAGAAGAAGGAAAAAACCATAGGGGGAAACAGGAGCTCAGGACAGACCCACTGTGCCGCATGGCCCCAGTGTTGATCACCCCTGCTGGAAGGAAGAGCAGCCCCTGGCCCCAGCCCCACCCAGAGTCCTGGGCCACCCTTCACCCTTCGTCATATTCCTGAGTCGGGGGGGAACAGTGACAGCTCCAGACACAAACCAAAACTGAACTGGCTCTGGGTAAGAACCATCCCCAAGACAGGACCCCAGCACCTTCCAGAGCCGTTTCCCAGGGGCCCTCTGAAATTCACCCCTGAGCAGCCTGAAGCCTGCTCCCCTCAAGGCCAGGGTTGAAGGTTTGCTGACACTTTTCCTCCTGTCACCAGAGATTTTAAGTTCAGTGGCCATGTCGTGGCCGTGGCTGAGATGGCCACCAATGGGCACTGGGCTGACGAGACCCTCTGTGGTAACGAGCAACAGATTGCTGAGGGCACCTGTCCAAGTTGGCTCCCAAAATCTCCAGTCTCTCCTGAAGGGCCACCAGGATACCCCAGGCACAGCTGTGGGTAGGGACAAGGTGGATTTTCCCCCTGATCTGGGGTGGGTCCCGAGTGTGCAGGGAAGCAGCTCCTGGTTAGAGGCGTGAGTGGGGCAAGGAGGGGCTGCGCTGGCAGCTGGAGCAGGAGCACAGCTCAGAGCCCGTGTGGCCGTGCCGGGCATGGGGGGATGTGTCTGGGGAGTGTGGGGTGCCCTGGGGGGAGCGTGTGAGCGCTGCCTTCGGGTGCTGGGAGCAGCAGGCTGGGCCAGACAGCGAGCAGGGCAGCCGTGGGACTGGGCAGAGGGTGCAGGATGCAGGCAGGGGTGTTGGATGAGCAGAGGGGCTGTGCCAGGAGTGCTTCTCACTCTTGTGGAGTGAAGGGTTTGTCTGGGAGGATGTGAGCAATGGTGAAGGCAGCAGCTTGTCCAGGGCAGGTTGTGTGGCTGAGTGAGTCTCGGTGTACCAGGGTGTTTGTGTGTACATGTGTCTGTCTCTGGCTGGGTCTCTGTCTGCAATGTCTCTGTATCTCTGTGTGTATCTGCTTGTGTCTCTGTGTGCTTCTGTCTCTGTGTCTGTGTCTCTGTGTTGTCTGTTTGGCTCTATGTTTGTGTGCGTCTCTGTGTCTGTGTTTCTCTCTCTGTCTGTCTGCCTTGTGTCTGGGATAAAGACTGAGCTTCAGGGTTGATCCTGCACACAGGAAAGCCACAGGCACATCCAGTGTGCTGGGAAGGGGACCCTGGCTCTTGTGCCATCCCAGGCCTGGCTCCAGCAGCCGGGTGGGAGCAATCCCCAGGGCCGCAGTTGCTGCAGAGCCTCTGCCAGAGGCTGGGGCCTCTGCCTGCACCTTAGGGAAAGTCTCTTTTCTTCCTCCACAGCCATGGCTTCGCAGGAGGACACACAGGAGGGGGATACAAAGGCACAGCTCCTGGCAAAGGCATTTCAGGATGAAGGGCTGGATGCTGGATACTGGCTGCCCAAAGTGTCGCAGATCCTGGGAATTGAGTGCAGAGAAGCCCTGCAACATCTAGAGTACGAAGACTACCTCAAGCTGGAGTGTGAGGTAAGGCACCCCTGGGAGAAGAAGGCACTCCAGAAACTCCTGAAAATAAGAGATGACAAAACAACCAGTAAAGATGTGCAGAAGGAGCACTTGGAGAAGAGAAAGGAGAAACAAGAATTGGCCAAACAAGCCCTGAATGATCTGACAGAAATGCTCAACAGCCGCAGCCACAGCCAGGATGCTCTGAGGAAGAAAGCAGAGACTCTGTGGCAAGCCATGGAGATTCCCAAAGAGTTCTGGCCAGCACCAAAGAAACCCTTGGCGGATATGCTGGAGAGCATCCAGAAGCAGCTGGAGCAGCAGGAGTTGCCAGCAGGCAGGAGAGAGAACATCCCTGACGCGGAGGTGCTGAGGCGGGCGTCAGGGGGACTGGCCCTGCAGGGCATCTACAGAACCAGCAGACCTGGAGATGCGCTAGCAAAGCGAGATCAGCTCCTCAGGGTTCCTGAGGGATTTCAGCTCACCGGTCCAGAGCAAGGATCGTTCCTTGAGAAGAAGGACTTCTCCTCCTCTGCAGCAGAATCCTCTTTCACCAAGTCCATGGAGCAGCTGGGGTTCAGCATGAGTGTTTCTGCCAAATTCAAGTCCTGGGGAATTAATCTGGGAGAAGGTGTAGATGGCAGCAGCTCCTCGCAGTCACAGGACACCCACCAGTCCCACTCTGAGCAGAGCTACTTTTGCAGCACCAGGTACCAGTACCTCCCTCTGGCCTCCTGCTACTTCCAAAGGCATCAGCTTTGCCTCTCGGATGCGGCTCTGCAGGAGCTGCAAGACATGGAGCAGCTTTTGAGCTCCACTCGGGAAGAAGACAACCCCACCTTGCTGAATAGCATGTGTGAGAGGTTCTTCAGCAGGTTTGGGTCCCACGTAAACCAGGGTCCCCTCCACTTTGGGGGGATATTCTGGTGGAAGGGGTCTACTGAGGGATTCCGAGAGGAGCAGAGGGAAGAGATGAAGCGACAAACGTCTGAAGCTCTGAACAGCTTTGTCAGGGCCAGCTGGGGTGACTTCCTGGCAAGTGCTGCGGGAGCCCTGGATGTTTCTAAATCCAGCTCAAAGGCTTCTGTCCTGGGAAGAGCCGGAGAGGGTTCCCATACAGCGATTCAGCTCTACGTGGCCAACACAGGGGGCCCACCAGACACAGCTTCTCTTCCTCAGTGGAGAACGGGGCTCGTGTCTGATAACACAACGTGGTGCGTTATCGACCGTGGGTTTGAGCTGATCCCAGTGTGGGATGTCATCCTGTACAATCACAGGTGGGATTTTAAGTCCGTGGGTCAGATGAGCAGAGCCCTCAGGGCTGCGTACAAAGCGCTGACGAATCTGAGCATTGGCAGCATTTTTGGAGAGGAACTGGGCAGTGCAGTGCAGGAGGCCAGAGATTTCATGAAGACTCTGAAGGCCTGGGAGGTGCCGGTGGATGAAAGGAAGTTGCTCATGCTGATGGAGCTAAAAGATGATCTGAATGCAAAAACCAGGAACCCCAGTGTGTGGATCAACGTGTGCCTGTCAGACAAAGCCCTGCAGGACTTCCTGGTGAACACCGTGCGGAGTTGCCAGGAGTCACCTCCAGAAAACTCCACCTTTATCAAGGTAATATTGAAAAGCCTCCTGACTCCACATATCTACTCTGTCAAGGACTTCCCTGAGGCTTCCTTCATTATGCAATGGATCTTCCAGACTGAGCACCCACTTCCCAAATCTCCCAAAGTCTCTGAGCTTGAAGACCTCATCAAAACACTGCAGCAAATGAAGGAGCACATCCATGCTGTCTCCTACGCACCAGGAAGCTCTGCTTCCGCCATTCATGAAGCAAAGCGAGAAGCGACCCAGACCAGCAGTCTCGCCATTTATTCCTTACTCCAGTGTCTCCAGGAAAAGGCTCAGAAGGACATGGAACTGTTGGTGCTCTTGATTGTGAGCAGCACAGGGTACCAGGTGGAAAGCAGCACTTTTCAGCACCTCCTTGGACACCCAGAAATTGAGTACATGGCCAAGGAAATGGAAGTGGCACATGAGGAGTACGTGAACCTGAAGGAGCAGGATGCCGACAGAGCTGAGGCCTCTCTTCTGCTGAAGGGTCTGACTGTGACACCAGAAAGTCAAGGGCTGTCCCCTGAGCAGAAGAGGGAGCGTTTAATTTTCATGGAAGATCACATGAAAGGCTTGTGGTCCACACGGATAAAGAATCTGCTCCAAAAGCACAGTGGAGGTGAAGACTGGGAGAGGCTGGAACAGGACTTGCATTCCTTGATCAGTGGGTGCTTGGATGACAACTGGGATGAAGAGAGGATGCAGAACATACTCAGAGACCTGGAAGACACTTTTCCAGCACCTGAGCCTCCCAGTCACTCTCAATCCACCTCAGACAGCAGCCAATCCAAAGCAAATGAAGCCATTCCAAAGCAGGAGTTCCTCCAGCTGCTCAAGCGCCTTGGACTGGAAAGTCACTATCCAAGAAGAATGGGGATGGGAGATTTCCACACCATCTGCAGGACATGTCTGCAGGACAGCCAGCCCAGCCAGGACACGGAGCTGCCAGGTTACTTCCTGCAAAAGCTGTTAACCTTGGATTACCAAAAGTTGAGGCACCTGACTTGCTGGGATGGGAGCAACCCAGGCCTCGCACCTGTACCACAAATCAGAAAGCAAGAGGACCAAGAATCAGATTCCTTTGAAAAGTTTCTTGATAATCTGATGGGAACAGCCCCTGCACGTGCAAGCAGGGACAGCCATGTGCACCCCATGGACCTGCAGATGGCCATTTTCCACTGCGCTGATGACTTCCTGAGACAGACCCTTGCAACCAAGCTGGCCTTCTGCCAACTGGCGCTGCCTCTGCTGGTGCCCAACCCGTGCACTTCACGCATTGAGTTCCCACTCTACTCCCTCAGCCAAATCCAAAGGAGCTGGAAAGAGGTTGAGAAGTCAGGAGAGCAGGCCCAAACAAAGAGTTACAACAACAAACTCATCTTTCAGACACAGACACCCATTGTGTCCTTCATCCGCATTGGCAGCTCGGCCTCCTCTTCCAAGTCTCAGCTCCTGAACGCTCTGCTGAGCAAACGCAAACACGACACTTTCTTCCACCGCCACTGCAGAGGCAGCACCAGGGAGCGTTTGCTGATGGAAGGGGTGGTGGAGATTGCCTGGTACTGCCCCCGTGGAAGCCCCGATGACACCTTTGAGCGCTGTGTGGCTTTCTGCAACCTGCATGGAGATGCCAGGGATCACAAAGCACAGCTGCAGTTCCTGCAGGAGATATCTGCTGTCAACGTGGCTCTGGTGTCTGATTCGGAGCACATGGACAGCAGGGGGAAAAAGCTTCTGCAGGACCTGTGGCAGTCACAAAGGCCTTTGGTTTGTCTTCTCACGGAAAAAGAGAACGTTGTAGAGGGCAAATCTGGCAAAATCATGACAATAGGGACCAGGAACAGAAACGAAGCAGAACTGGTGATCCAGCTGAGCAAAACAATTGGGAATCTCCTGGCAGGGTCTAATCCATGTTTCAGCCTGGACGCCTGCGTGGACAAAGCTCATCAGCACGGATTCATAGTGGATGCAGATCAACCTGGATGTGTGGCAGCCAAAGCAAAGGCAAAGGAGCTGGTGGAGCTTCTGAAGAAAGAGAAGCTGTCGGAGATCAAATCCCAGCTGCTGCCGCTTCAAGGAAAACTGTGGTACCAGTGGTGCAAAAAGGACAAAGAACTGACTCGCTTGCAGGAGAAGGGGAACAAGAGCATTGAGCATCATCGCAGCCAAATTGAAAATGAGAAGAAAGCACTAAGAAGAAAGCAACTTGAGCAAGCTTTCCCCCTCAACCCACTGATGAAATCATTCCTTGGCTTTCTCAAGGGCCAGCCAGCAGATACCAAGAAATATTTGCTGCAGTGGATGAAGGTCTTCATGGATGAGCTGTCCTGTGGTCGCCTTGAAAAACTGAGAAGAGACTATCACGAGTTATGGACTGAAATCTCAACAGGAAAGAAATACAAGAAAAGTCCCAGTGTGAATGCTGAGTTCCTGAGTTACTTGGATGCTCTCTCTGGTGAAATCAACAATTCATCCATCGGCCTGGAGCACCTTCTCAGAGAGGTAGGGCAGATTTATGAAGCTCTGCAATTAATGAAGACAAGTAATTGCAATTTTGCCAAACTGCCAGAAATTGCAGCAGAGCTGATGGTTTTGGGTTATCCTGTGGAGCTGATGGATGGGGATGCTTCTTACCTGCCCTTGCGCTGGGTGGGAGCCATCTTTGACAGCTTAATGGAGAGGCTGGGGGACAAACGAGTGTTTGTGCTCTCCGTGCTGGGCATCCAGAGCACAGGCAAGTCCACCCTGCTGAATGCCATGTTTGGTCTGCAGTTCAGCGTCAGCGCGGGGAGATGCACCCGCGGAGCCTTCATGCAGCTCATCCCAGTGGGCGAGGAGCTGCAGCAAGACTTGGGCTTTGATTTTGTGCTGGTGGTTGACACCGAGGGGCTCCGTGCCACTGAGATGGCCAATAAACAGTCCCTGAACCATGACAATGAGCTGGCCACCTTTGTCATTGGTGTTGGCAACATGACTGTGATCAATGTGTTTGGAGAGAATCCGTCAGAAATGCAAGATGTTCTCCAGATCGCTGTGCAGGCTTTCCTGAGGATGAAGAAAGTCAATCTTTCCCCCAGCTGCCTCTTTGTCCACCAAAATGTGGGAGAAGCAACTGCCAAGGAGCAGAACATGGAAGGACAAAGGCGTTTGCAAGAAAAGCTGGATGAAATGACCGTGATAGCTGCTCAGCAGGAATTCTGTGACATCTCTTCCTTCAGCGATGTCATTGGCTTTGATGTGAACACCCACATTCACTACTTTGCTCACCTGTGGGAAGGAAACCCCCCAATGGCACCACCCAACCCCACCTACAGCCAGAACGTCCAGCAACTGAAGAGCAAAATCCTCCAGGCTGCCAAGAAGCAGTCGGAGCGCAGCATTTTGAGGCTCTCGAGCCTGAAGGATCGTATTGGTGACCTCTGGAATGCTTTGCTGAATGAAAACTTTGTTTTCAGCTTCAAGAATTCCCTGGAGATTGCTGTGTACAGGAAACTGGAAAGTGCCTTTAGTCAGTGGACGTGGAAGCTGAGGAGTCACATCTTAGACATACAGATGAGACTGGACAACCGAATTCGGAATGGGGACTTGCAGAATGTCACCAGAGAACACCTTGAAGGGCTGGTGCAAGAGACAAGTGATAGCATTGAGAAAGAAGTGGAGAAGTATTTCAGGGAAGACAAAGACCATGAGACATTGGTCCAGTGGAAATCAGGCACAGAGCTGAAGCTGAAAGAACTAAAAGAGGCTCTTCTCAATGAAATGAAGAAGAAACGTGAGAGTCTTATAGAGCTACAGAAGGAGCAGAGGAAACTGGATGCAAGGAAGTTGGAATATGAAGATGAGCTCCTGAGAAGGAGTAGGGATCTGGCTGTGACTCTGAAAGGGAAGAGCCTGAGTGAGAGAGAACTGAGGGACAACTTCACTCTTGTCTGGAACAAGTGGATTGCCGAAGTCTCCAGTGCTGCTCGTCCTCAGGAACGGGTGAATATTGATTCAGACATCGAAGAAGTCCTTCTAGAGCACTTTAAGGAGCCAGGTTTCCATGCACGGATCAGGTCACTTCCTAAAGGCAGTGGATTTTCTTTCGACTTAGAGAAACATGTCATGAAAAAAGAGCATTTTCGCTTTACCTCAGATCCCAGGAGCATTACCAGTGATGATGCTATCAACTTTCAGCACATCACAGACAACATCATAGCATGTGTGAAGGCAAACATTGATAAGAAGGAACAGGAGAAACGGGATTACAGTCGAAATTTTATCCATGAAATACTCAATGAAGTACACAATGGTGTGAACTCTGTCCCCAGCAATGCTAAATGTACTTTTAACAGAGAGTACAGCATAGCTTTGTCTCTGTATCTGTGCAAAATGGCAGCGGAAAGGTTTAAAGCCATGCACCAAGCATTCCAAAAGGCAAATGACCCAGTTGTGTACCTGAGCAGCAAGAGAGAAGAGTTCTTCCAATGTTTCCAGATTTCCTGCCAAGGAGCCACTTCAATCACAACTTTTGCTGTTTTCCTTTGTGACAAGATTGAAGCGGCTCTTCGCTGGGCGGTCTATGAGAGGACAGCTAAAGCCATCGCTGAGCATATACAGGGCAAATTCCCAGATTTCAGGGGCAACAGAGCTGATCTGGAAGTTTGCATCCTGAGATACCTGGCAGAACAAGAAAATTTTGAGTATTTCATAGAATACATTTTTTTCCCAAAAGAATTTTTTCAGAAATACATTGAAACACGAGTTACGAATTACTGTTTAGGTAAGAGGGGGAGACTGGAGAAGTTTTTAGGTTCCTCCCTCAATCTTCTGTATGGAAACATCCTGTCAGCTGTTTCTTTATCAACCCAAATTGTCAAAGACAGAAAAGACAGAGAGGACAAAATCTCTCTTTGGCTGGATGAATTTTGCAGGGAACTGACAGAAGTGATCAACTTGCCCAGAAGTGACCTGAAGGGCATCGAGCACCTAGAGGTCACAGACACTGAGTTCCTGAGCAGTGCCATGGCAAAAGCTCTGGATGACGTGAGGGACAGGCTCAGGAAAGAATTTGCTGGTGCTGATATGAGCTCGTTGGCAACACAGCCTCACACCATCCTGGTGGAGCAGTTTTCGGGGTGCTGGGAGAAGTGTCCCTTTTGTCGGGCTGTCTGCACAAACACCATGCAGGGACATGATGGAGACCATCAAGCGGTCTTCCATCGCCCACGAGCTTTAGTGGGAGCCACGTTGTTAATACCGGTATTTCCTGGCTTTGATTTTAATACACGCAGACTTAGCATTGATATTTGTTCCAGCCTTGTTGCAAGTGACTGTGAATTCAAATTAGATGATGGCCGATGGATTCGTTACCAATTATATCGTAATGCAGGACCTCCTTATTCCAATTGGAACATTCTTCCTGATTCATCAGTGCTGGCATACTGGAAATGGTTTGTTTGTCGTTTCAAGACACAGCTGGAAGCTTTATTCAAGAGAAAATTTCAGGCTGAAGGAAAAATCCCTGAGGCATGGCACAGAATTACAAAGCAGGAAGCACTGGCTGAGCTGGACAGGCGTTAGGCCACATCCATGGGAAGGAAGAAGCACAGGGGCTTTGCAGTTCAGGAGAACTTTGTACCAGGGTCTCCACAAATTCAGTTACAATGATGATGTTCTCAAGCGCAATGAAGAGAATGGTATCCAACTGCTCCCAGGTTTGGTGAAATAAGGCATTTTACTGTGGCTGCCGCTCAGGAACTCCCTTGCTTGATGAGAAACCCAGAATCCTCTTGCCTTATTTCCATAAACATTTCAATCTGCTTTGTCCTAGAGCCAAACCAAAGCCCCTCCTTGTGGCGATCGGCCTCATGGCCAAGCCTGAGCCTGAGGGCCAGGGCAAGGGCAGAGACAGCACTCAGAGCACCCCTTGGATCAGGTGCTGTGACACAGGAAGAGACAGTGCCCCCAAGGCAGTTTTCCTGGAGTAAGGAGGTGTCCTGCTCAGAGAAAGGGCTGCAGGACCTGAGGCCAGCTCCACGCTGGCTGCAAGCTGGGCTGCTTCGCTTTTGGGCGTCATCCTTCCATCCCTCACTGCAGACTCCTGGATCAACTGAGGCCGTTCTCCCAGCAGGAGCTGTTGTGCCTCCGGCCTCAGGAAAGCAGGGACACGATGGCCCCGGGGCTCAGGCAGTGCTTTTGCTCCCAGTCTCGGAGGTGCTGTGTCTCTGTCCAGGGCAGCCGCTCCTGCTCAGGTGCCTGGGGCTGCTGCCCTTCCCTCCAGCCCTCAGGTCTGCAAGGAGCTGCTCCTGCCCTTGGCCTCGCTGCTGAGGAAAAGCCTTGGGAATGCCCCATGTGGAGAATCCTGCCTGCCAGCACCTTCCACAGCAGCCCTTGGGGCAGTGCTGGTGCTGTCCAGGCAGGCTGGTGGCACTGGAGCCATGCTCTGGAGAAGGTGGCACCAGCTGGCTCTGGCCCAGGCAGGCGTGGGGGCTTTTGCTGTGCAGGTGCTGCAGCCCCGCTGGCAATGTGAGGGCCAAGCCCTGCTGGAGAGCTGGCTGAAGGGCTGCTTCAGCCTCATGGCCTGCAGGCTCTGCTAATAAAGGAGTTGATTTGGACCTCCCTGCTCTGTGTCCCCTTTGTGTTCAGGGCAGCCACAGCTGGGGGTGACTCGAGACAGGCAGGGGACAGGGGGTGGCACTGGGTGAATTACTAAGGCCTGAACAACGGGCCCTGCCTTAGGCCTGAACATTAGGCCCTGAGCCAAAGTTGCCCAGTGGGTGAACCTTTCCACCAAAAGTGATGTGTATCCACTCATTAGGGAAGCATTATTAGCCATATGATAAATGTATCTGCTCATTAACAAAGCATCATTAACAATATGATCTCGTCCAGTTACCGAGAGGGGCTCTCTGTTCCTTCAGTGTGACAGGGGCTCCCCAGCTGATGTGTGGAGCTGGAAGATGGTTAAGTCTTGGGGTAACTGAAGATGTATCGTGTGTCATCTCACTGTATGCAATCTTTTGTAGTAATGATGATGTGCCTTGCTGAGCTCATCCTTTTGTGATTCTTGGCAGTTTTGCACTATACTAAATTAAACCTCTTCCTTAAGTTGGTGCCTGTTTCTTTTGTGCTGACCCTGCTGCCTGGCAAAACACTGGGCGAGGGTCTGGGAGCTGGGGTGTGGCAGCAGAGGCTCTGCTCCATTCAGGGGCTCTGCTCCATTCAGGGCCTCTGCTCCAGGAGCTGCTTCACTGTCTGCAGGGACAGCAGAGAGGGCAGGAAGCCCCAAACCACAACACCCAGGGAAACCAATGTCAGTGTCAGGTGCCAAGGGAGGCAGCGCTGGGAAGCAGGGCTGGCCTGTCACACACAGGGAGGGCTGAAAAGGTTGATCCCAGCAAGGGTCTGTGCTCTGGAGCTGCTCAGCTGGGAACGAGCAGGACAAAAGGGGAAGGGGCCCAAACTCTGCCAAGCCCAGCCCTGGCCCAGCTGACCCAGAGCCAGTGACAGGAGCCAGAGCTGGGCCATGTGTGCGTGTGCTGCAAGGGCTGAGTGCCAAGGACTGGGGACACCTGGGCTGGGAGGGGATTTGGGTGGCTCCAGGAGCCAGACTGGGAGTGGAGGTGACCCTGGCCATGGTGTCACCTCCTGGGCTGAGTGGGGAATGTCCCAGTGCAGCTCCTGGAGCGAGTGGGGGGGACCCAGCGCCACAGCTGGGTGCAGAGGAGAGGACCCAGTGCATCAAGAGGGGATGGCCTCAGGCCTGGGCTGATATCCCCGAGGCAGGTAGCTCAAAACTGCCAAATAAATTTGGCCATATCAGACCCCCAGATTCAACCTGCCTAGAAATAAACCAAATCCCTGGATGGGGCAGGGATGGGTTGGATTCAGACCCAAGCACGGACCTCAGCCAGTGATGTTCAACCCAGAAAGCAGACACAGCACTGGTCAGGGAGCTGGGCAGTGCTAAAACGTTGACCAATGAATTGTGTTGACCTGGGAGTTTAGAACAGACTATATAAGGAGGTTTTGAACAATAAAACATGCTGTTTGTCTGATGATCAAGAGAGAACTTGAGTCGTGATTTCTGACTCCAACCCACAACTGCACGTAATACCTTTACATGCCATATATGCCTATGGAACGTTAACCTTTATACCTTTGCCTATGGAATATTAACCTTTACAGTTATGGGATATTAACAAAAATTAATAGCTACAATTCATAAACACCATATATATATGTTTCACCAGCAAGTAAATAGATTGAACTGAATAATAGAGCGACTCTGTCTTCAGCTCCCATTGCTGGTTTCGTAAATTTTCTTGTTCCTTTTTCAGTTTTTGTTGCTCTTGTCTTCTGCAATTTCAGTTCTTCTACCTGCTGAAGCAACGTCCCTGCTTGCTGCTTCTCTCCCTCTTGTCTTGTTCTTTTCAAGGCTTCCCTTCATGCAGTTTTGGACTCATTTTCATAACTTTTCTTCTCTCTGAGTTGGGTCACCTGTTTTTGTTCTGTTGTGTTAGTTGGTCACTCCAAGCCTCTCTTATGTGCCACTTGTGCAGCTCTGACTCTGCCTCTCAGAGGCTCACATTGTTTTTGTTCCAGCGCTCCTCGTGCAGCAGCGACTTGGCAAACCTCCTTCTGCACCCTCTGGAGGCCACGCCACCAAATCTGTATCCATCTGTACCTTCTGCCCTAAACCAGGACACTTTTTTGCAGGTGTTTCTCTCTCCTCACTTAGCAGCTGCTCCTGCCACGCGTTCAGGGGACACCTGGCACTGCTCTGGGACCCGGCCAGACTGCGGCTGTCCCTTGGTGGGGGAACACAGGGCTCGCTCTGCCACCCCTGCAGGGAGCTGCAGGCAGCACGAGCAGAAGCGCTGCTGCTGTTCTCCCACACTCTAGCAAAAAAGGGCAGCTTGCATGTTTGCTCCCGAGCCACCTTCTCCGTGCCAAATAAGCAAAGTGCACAGCCTCACTCACGCTCTTTCATATCAAATAAGCAAAGTGCACTGAACTGCCGCAAAGCTGTGAAACAGAGAAATTAACAAGAGTCAAGCATCAAGAAACGCTTTGATTTAAAAGGGGGGGCTGACAAAACCGTGTGAAATGCCTAAAACATTTACTGTTCTCACAAAAACAGGGCAAGAGTAAGACTACAAGGTAAGAAAAAGGGCTAGGGTGTGCAAACAGGACAAGATAAGGGGGTTTGTGGGACTCCTAAGCCAGGAAAAACGGTATCAAATTCTGGAAGAGTGCCAGAGGACAAAAAAGGAGCATGCGTAAGGAGACAAGGTGAAAAGTTCAAATGAGATGAAAATTGCTTACTTCAGCCCCAAAGACCCCGAGATGTCCACCAGAGTGGCCAACAAGGAGCAGTGTGCAGCCACAAAGAGGTGTGCAGCTAATTTTCATACACTGCGGGGACAGGTGGGTTTAGGAGATGAATATGAATTAGGCGTATTTTGTAGTCCTAGATTATAGAGAATAAAAAGCAAGGGGCAAGTCTCCGAGGGGGTGCATGGTTTTGGAGGAGATATTTACCATGTACCTCAGTGCTGAATAAATACCTACCAGCTCTTAAAACTTACTCTGTGGGCTATAGAGAGTTTTCTTTCTGCATATCAGCTGGGCAGGGCAGCCCCCGTCATAGCACCCTGCTGGCTGCAGGGCGCAGCCAGGGACTGCCCAATGATGCTGGCACAGCCTCGCTGGCTCTCCCTGGGGCGCAGCAGCACCAGCCCCGTTGGCAGCGGCAGCACTCGGAATCAGCCCTCAGTCAGCCCCGTGCCGCCCTCGTAAAGACAGAGGCGGCTGCCTGCCAAGGGAAACCGCGGCAGCGCGTCCCCAGCAACCTGTCGCAGTCCGCAACTGCAGGATCGTGTCCACGGAAGCTACAGTTACTGAGAACCAGCATGGGACAAGAAAGACGCAAGCCTCTGTTCATGAAATCATTTATTCAGCATGGGAACAAACTCCTTCAGAGACAGAGGGCCTCAAACAAAGGCAGGGTGATGGGTTTTGAGGGACAGAACCAGGATGGCGTTCAGGGTCAGGAACTACTAGGAACACAGCAAGGGGGAAACGCCCAGGGACTCAAACCCAGTCAGAACTCCTGGGCCGCCTCTCCTGGGTCCCTGTTTCCCATCTTCCTTCTTTTGGCCTTGCTCCAGCCCAGGGAATCTCCCCGGCCTGCACGAGCTCAGGGGCTGAGGACTCTGGAGGTTGTCTCTGGGGTCCCTGGGTTGTTCAGAGCACAGAGCTGATGGGATGGCACCAACAGGCATCTCCTCCCATCCTCCTCTCCTCAGAGCTGGGGGTGTTCACCTGGAGAAGGACCCAGGGAAACCTGAGAGCCCCTTCCAGGGCCTGAAGGGGTTCCAGGAGAGCTGGAGAGGGACTGGGAACAAGGGCTGCAGGGACAGGACACAGGGAAGGGCTTCCCACAGCCTGAGGGCAGGGCTGGATGGGATATTGGGAAGGAATTGTTCCCTAGGAGGGTGGGCAGGCCTTGGCACAGGATGTCCATTTCTGGGATTCCACAATCCAGGCTAAGGGGAGCAGGGCTGCTCCAGGCAGGAGCTCCAGGCTCTGCGCAGCTCCTGCTGCCTTTCATGCAAGCATAGAGTCATTAATGTTGGAAAAGACTTTGAACATCCACAAGTTCCACCTCTCACCCAAAAAGCTTTTTCAGCCCAAACCAGGCAGCAGCAGCTTCACTTTGACACTGCTGCAGGAAAAACAGGACCTACAGGAAAGCAGTAGCTGCTGCCCCACTGCCCCCTTAAAAGAGGAAGCAGCTCCCTCCAAAAGAGCTGGGTCTGGGGGGGCTGTACTGGACTAATACATGATGTAATAGTAAAGAAAGTTATGGAGGATGAATTTCTGCATAAATTCATCCCTGAGAGTGGTGCTGTGCTCCCCCTGCTCCTTTTCCTGATGGAGCACCAGCCCCAGGAAGGGCTGAGAGCCTCATCTGCCCTCCAGGTACCAGCACAGCAGTTAAAAGGTCTGTGCAAAGAGCTGAGAGTTCTCTGAGAAGCAGCTCAAACCACGGCTGGTGAGGAAATCGGGTTCGACCTCAAATAATCGGACTCCAAAAGAGTGGTTTCGTTTTTACACTCGGCTTCTGTCAGAAGCCTGATTTACTGGAATTACTTCATTGCCTCTGGAAGAAGAAGCCGCACCCACCGGAGAGCCGGGACTGCTTAAAGAGGGGCTGGGATCGGCTTCTCGCATCCCGGGAGCTGCGGGGCTCGGAGGGAGAAGGAGAGAAGGTAGGGCCCTGGGGAGGAGCTGTGCGGCCGGGAGCAGCGGGGAGCGGGATCTTGTTGCTCTCGTGCCTCCTGTTGCGGTGTTTTGGCACGGCCGGGGAGATGGCAGGGCAGGGGAAGAGCGCTGTGAGGGCAGCGGGCGGGCGGTGTCCGCTCCTCCGGGGGCTGGAGGAAGCCGCCGCTGCTGCAGCCGCTTTGGGGGGCTCGGGGGAGCCGTGTGCGCTGCGGGGGCTGAGCTGGGAGGGGGCCGGGCTCAGAGGTGGGGCCGGATGGCTGCTGTGCCCCCCGGATGGCAGGAGCCGTGGCACTGATGCCGGGGGCAGTGCTGGCCCCGAGCCGCTCCTTCGGCCGCTGGGCAGCTCCGTGGGGATGAGCGGCAGGCACGGCTCCTCCTGCCCTGTCCCCAAGCGCAGGGGCTCAGTTCTTCCTTTTGCTCCCCATGCAGGGCGGGTGGCATTCTCCTCTCTTCCAGTCTGAGCGTCACCGCGCAGAGCGCTCTGGGCTCGGGGCCAGCCCCACCAAGGGAGCGCTGTTCCCAGAGCCCCTTTCTTTCCCTGGGACACGGCTGGGGAAAACCCTCTCGGGGGCTGTGCTGTGAAACGGCTGCACGCATTCCCATGGCCGCTCCTGCTGCCAGCCTTGCTGCTTCCCTCCTTTGCTTCCAAGGAGGAGCTCGATCCCGAGTTATGTCCGGAATGTGCTCGGTGCCTCTCTGTGGGCACGGACACAGTCGCATGGGCCTTTTTCCTATTCCTGCAGCAATGGGAAACCGTGCAGGGACTGCCAAGGGTGCCTGGGGGCGGCTTCAGGGCTGGAGTTATTGTTGTCCAGGGCAGCCTCTGGCTCCTGAGACTGAACCAGCGCTGGCAGCGCTCTGGTGGGAGAGAATTTGGGAGGGGACAGGGCTGGGACAAGTGGCCAGAGTGGAGGAGCTCCAGCAGTGACCCTGAGCCATCAGCTCCCTTCCTGAGCAACTGTCCTGCACTGAGGCTCTGCTGCCCAGGGGGCAGCTGGACACGTGCCCAAAGCAAACAATTGGTGTCTAAAGTTTCTCCTGTGCTTTGCCTGCAGGCCAAGCTTTCCTCTGCTGCTGAACTGCCCTTAGCTCAAGCCAGAGGCTTTTCCTGCTTCTGCCTTCCCCATCGTGTCCCCATCCTGCTGCTGGGAGTGCACGAGCTGCTGCTGGGGGCTCAGAGCTTGCTGGGACCCAAGCCCAGCGCTGCTTCTCCCCCCTCTCCAGGGTCCTGAGCTTCCCCCCAGCAGCAGCTGCGTGATGTGGGCAGTGGTGGGACGGGGCCCGTGCTGCCCCACTGTCAGTGCTGTTCCCCTGGCTCTGCCCCTCCACAGCTTGTGTGCTGCCTGAGAGCACAGATGTTCCCTGGACAGCCTCTCACCCAGCAGCGCCCACCAGTCCTTCTCCTCAGGGCTGCTCTCAATCCATTCTCTTCCCAGCTCGTGTCTGTGCCTGGAGTTGCCTGCACCCAGGGGCAGCACCTGCACTTGGCCTTGTTGAGCTTCAGGGGCTTTGCTCCAGCTTCCTTCTGCTGGGGGAGCATGGATGTAGGTCCCAGGTGAAAGCCTGCTCTGCTCACCTCCCCAGAAGAGCCCTGAGGAGTCTTTGCTGCCTGGGCAGTGTCCAGTGGAGGAGAAGGGTTGGCCCCCAGTGCTCCCTGGAATGAATCCTCTGTGCTCATGGCTTGCCTTCTCCTGACTCTCTGCTCTTCTCCTTTAGGTTTTCCAGCCTTTCCTTCTTGATTCCTCCTGAGTTCTCCAGGGGTTCCCATCACCTTCTCCACACCCCACCGTGTGCCCCAGGCCTGTCGCTGTGCTGTGTCCCCTGAGCTGGGACCCTCGGCTGCCGGTGTCTGCTGGGAAGCCAAGGCTGGGAGCAAGGGGAGCATCTGCTGTGAGGTGGGTGAGGGGAATCAGAGCCCACAGGCCTTGCACAGATTGCCCAAATCGGCAGGAACTCCCCAGGGAAAGCTGCCCCTGAAGGCTCTGGAAGGCTGCAGGGGCCCTTGGATCTACCCCTGAGTCCAAGCCCCTGAGATCGATACCTGTGCTGGTAAGGGAGTGGTGGCCTTGGTGGGACAGAAGATGAATGGTCAGAAGGATTTTTTTCAGTGAATAAATCTCTCCAGTATCCAAATGAACTGGGAATGGGAGAGTTTTCAGGATTGTGTGACAGTGTCAAAAACCCCAAAGGTTGAAATGCAGGTGAAAAGAACAGGCAAGGAGACCGGCTCCTTTCCAATGCCTTTATTGAGGTCACCTCTAGCTGCGGGCCCGAGGGGTTGTGCACACCGCCACTGCTCTGGGTGGATGACACAGAGGAGGAGGTGTTCAGCTTTGCCACACAGCACAGCTGGGGCTTCCATCCTCACAAGAGTGCCTGGGTTTGTTGAAAATCTTGTGTAGCCATGCACAGAGAGTTTTGGTTTCTTATGGCGACGAGGCCCGGAGCATCCCTAAGTGGCTCAACATTCTCCCTTACTCCTCGACGTCGTTTCAAGTTCAGTTTGAGCCATGGCTCTAGGGGTCTTTTGATGTTAATTCCACTTCCCCTGGGTGCAAATCCCCATGGGAGTTCACTCATTTACATACTGGGTGGTGTCATCGGTTGCCATTAGCGGGTGCTGGGAGCAGCAGAAGCAAGACAAGGCAAGGTGGCATTTAACAAAGAAGGCTGTGACAACAACATTGGGCATAAGGTATTTAACAAAGGAGGCACCTTATGGTGACAACATTCAACTGGGTTAACATCTTTGTATACAGATCATGACATCACATTTTGCTCTTTACAATATCCCCCCTCTACCTTTTTGATCAAGCCTTGGACCCGCATCAATTTGTGTCCTCTGGCTCTTGGAAATATAGTTTTCTCAACTTCCAGTATTGATCATATACATTTCGGGCTGTTTGGTGTTCTTGATTTTGAGTTTCTACTGTCATCATTTTGATTTGCTTTCGATCAGTTACCCATGGGATTTGGAGGCTTACTCAGACTGTAAATGTTACTGTTCGTATTAGGCATGGGAGTGGACATGGTAGGAACAGGAAATTCACGAATGCGCTAGCTATGATAAACACCACTCTCTTCCACCATCCTCCTTTAAATGACCAAAAGTCATCCCACCAATTGGAATTTATCAGGGGACTCCAATCTTTGGTACCCATGTATGCAATTTTACGTATTTCTTTAGAGATATTTTTGATCACTTCACTTTTGTCATCGATCTCCAATCAGTGCTCCAATGAATTAAACTTCCCACAAATTCCTCCTTTGTCAGATAATAAATAATCTACTGCGAGCCGGATTTGGTAAACTACAGCTCGAGTCTGGGCTAACTGATTGCTAATGTGCTCTAGAGCAAGGGCTGTTTTGTTAGAGACAATCTCAAGTACTGCTTGGAGTCAAATTATTCTGTTCAACATATAAATTGGAGTATGATATCCCCAAGATCCATCTTGGGCTCAAGTGGTTGGCCCATATGTTCTCATTATTTCTTCTGGGGTCCAGATTTTTCCTTTCCATTCCTGAGCACTCCCCATGTCAATTATATGTAGTTTCTTTCAGTTAGCCCTTTTTAGGTCATCATAGAGTGTGACTCCTAGACCTGATCCCAACTCCTTTGGGAGGAGGAAGAAAGCGGGTTTGACAATTCCTACGGTGCAACTCCCTCCCCAGTCCTCCGGGAGATGGGTGTTTGCTATATTCCCAGAGATCCAAAATAGGTGTTCAGTGGCTTTCCAGAAATCATCTTGTACCTCTGTAGGACATTCCAAATATTTGGATATCTCTCTTACCTCCCCAAAAGGGGTTTATCCCTTCCTCAGCACATTAGTATAGCTTATATCCTTCATGGTAAATATACCCTTTTTCCCCTTTTCCCATGAACAATATCAATTTGGTCCTCAAGGAACCCTATGACCATTTACCTCCTTTACTATCAAGTACCTTTTGCAAGCCGTTTTTCCCACTTGGGTTTTATACCTCTTCCTTGTTCTTCTAACACATTCTTCACCAATCACTTCCGATTTCAAATCCCACTGCTCTCTTCTCCTCTGCCCTATAGCTTGGGGCTTTTGTTCCATTAATTTCCATCTCAAAATTTCAGAAGGTCCCAAACTGATTCCTTCTTTGGCCAAATCTCAGGCATTTGGGTATTCCCACAAACCCAGCATTTTGTAAGATTTAGTTATTTACTAATCTATTCAATAAAGTGTATGAAGAGATTCTTTCCTAGTGGTTCATCTAAGCCTCCCTTTTTCCCTATTAGTGGCTTTTCCTTTACCATGTCATCCAATCCCTCATATTCAAAACAGAACCAAGTTTCTTCCACAGGGCATTCCCCAAGCAGGCGCTGCCTAAATGAGGCTGTATTTTTCATAATCCAATATGTTTTCCCATTCTCTTGGCAGGTGCCCAATTAGGAATGATCAAAACAAGTGGGGTTCATGTTCATATGGACCTTCACTGGGGACCTGAGGTTCTCACCATCATAAAGTGGGTGACAGCATTTCGTACATCCAGCTCCTGTATCCTCTACGATGTTTTCCATGAGTGGGACTAGTATTAGTCTCCCAAGAGTCCGGTCTGAGCCATTCCTGGTGTGGTGGGCTTCATGGCTCACCTCCTCTTTGGCCTCACCCGGTCTTGCCTCTTGGGTCTGGGAATTTCCCTGGAAAAGATGGTAGAGCCCTCTCTTTGTTCCCACTTTTTATTTATACCCCTTAGGGAATGCTCTGCAGGAGATGTGGGTCCTAAATACCTTTTCCTTAACTTCCCATCTTATAATTTGGTACCATAACAGTTGACAATAACCACTGATATAACTCTTCCTACAATGACAATTAACATTACAGTTAACCAAAGACAGTTAACCACTGATATAACAGTTCTTACAATGACAGTTAACAATAACCATTCATATAACCGTTCCTACAATGACAGTTGACAATAATCATTGATAGAACAATTCCTATGACAGTTGACAATAACCATTGATATAACCCTTCCTACAATTACAGTTAACAATAACCATTGATATAACCCTTTCTACATTTACAGTTAACAATAACCATTGATTTAACCCTTCCTACCATGACAGTTCACAATAACCATTGATATTACTCTTCCTACATTGACAGTTAACAATAACCATTGATATAACAGTTCCTACCATGACACTTCACAATTACAATTGATATAACGGTTCTGGAACCAATGGTATTTTTCAACAAGTCTTCTGCTGTTTCCTAAAGATCACTTTGAGATCTGTGGGACTTTGAATCGCAACCCACTCGAAGAATTGGTGGCTGTCACTGCTGGATCAATTTTATCACTGGGAGATGGTACGGGTCCTTTAATCCTGGTGATATGAGTCCAGCCCTTTTCCTGGGTGCATACTGTGGTGTGGGTGGTAAGCAACACCTAGAAGAGACCTTCAAATTTTGGAGTTAGTGCCATACCAGGACCTACCCAATACCCAATCCGCAGGGTTAATCTGATGGGCATTGGTATCAAGGGGAGAGGTTTGGGGAAGGTATCCCGTCTTCCTCAGAGTTTCTAATGTCCTTCCAATAGTTTCTAAGTATTTATGTGTTATTGCCTCTCCTTCTGAATAATCTCCTACACTATATGCTGTATATGTATATGTGTATATGGTCAGGAAAGGGAGCCTGAACATCATCTCATATGAGGAGACCCCAAAGTCTGATCGAGGCCTCGTCCTAATTCTTAAGAGGGCAAGGGGTAGACACTGGAGCCAGTTCATTTGGGTTTCAGCCATTAATTTGGTCAACACATTCTTTAGGGTTTTGTTCATTCTCTCCACCCTCCTTGAGCTCCTGGAGTGCCATGGAGTGTGTAATCTCTTTTCCCAGAGCTCTGATGGTTGCTTGTAATGTTTGGGCAATCAAATGTGGCCCTCTGTCTGAATCGAGGTTGTTAACTAGCCCATATCTGGGAATGGTGTGCTCTAATATTATTCTGGCAATCACCTCTGCTGTTTCTTTCTTAGTTGGGAAGGCCTCTACCCAGTGAGTAAGATGAACGACTATTTCTAATAGGTGTTTGTAATCTTGTATAGGAGGCATTTTTGTGAAGTCTATTTGTGCATTCTGGAAAGGTCTAAAGGTTAGTTCTCTCCCTCCAGGCTCAGTTTTCCTCATTACCTTCTGGTTCACCTTTTGACAGATTATATAGCCTTTGGTTATAGCCTTTGCGAAATCATCTATCCCAACACACAGATTTTCCCTAAAGAAGTGGTCACATAAACCTTGGGTCCACCAATAAGTGAATCCATGTATCTTGGTTAGTATCTTTTGAGCTAAAGCTTTGTTTGAAAATTTGTGGCCATCAGATGTAAGCCACTCCCCTTGTTCCCCTTGATGTGGTCCCAATTCTTTTATTGATTTTAGTTCTTTTTCACTGAGTATTGGTTCTTCCCCCTTCTCTATCCTAGGTGGTATATTGTCTAATTTGAGAATTCTTATTGGCTCCTCCGGATCTAAAGCTGTTTCCTTGGTTAAAAGGTTTTATAGTGTAATCTGCTCCGGTTCTTGATCTTCTCACCAGGAGGAGTCTCCTCTTCATGAGGGACTGACTCCTTAACCTCTCCATAATGAAGGGCACAGTCCTTAATGCCCAGCTCTGGCTCCGGCACCGGTGTTATGGACACTGCCATTTCAGGTGTTTCGGCTTTCCCAGAGGGGGTGTGACCCACAATGGAAAGGGCACAGCTTGGGAAACCAATTTCAGAATTTGAAGGGCTATTAACCAGGAGTGGGGGAACCAGTTGTGGGTTGGAGAAGGATCCCTGGCAGCTGGCACCTTAACACCAGGGCAAGGGTACCGAGGAGGTTGTGGGGAGCCAGGGAGTCGGTAGCAACCCCTGTGCCTCTGCTCGCTTTTAGGAGACAAAGGGTTAAGATCAGGGGATGAGGGAAAGGGGGCTTTGGGAAGAACTGGGGAAAACTGAGATGGTTGCTTTTCCACCCTCCCATCATCTTCCTTAAAAGATAACATTTGTCCCCAGAAGTATCCGTCTTTACTTCTCTGGGGGACACATGTGGAAAGTGGAAAAAAAAACATCTAACAAAACATTTTAACAAACCCCAAGAAAACTTCAGGGCCCTCTCACTGGGGTTCCCACAACTTGGATATGAATATTCCTCTGTTGCCCTCACAGACGAACACCCATCCTGTCAGGGCAACAAAATCCTCCCTCCCCTGTGGCAAAATGCTAAACTTAAAAGGTCCCAGTAACCACCCTCAATTCCCTTTCCGCTCAGGGCACCAACCAATGCTGCTTCTTCACACAAATCTACTCGTGAGCTCCCAGTCCATCGGGACAACTCACTAAAAACAATAACAAAGATCATCCATAAATGTCCACTGGTGATTTCCCTGTCTGTCAGGACAAGTCACCAATCGTCCATAGGTGTAAATAAAACGAACAATAGCAACTTCCATTCATGAGCTCCCAATCCATCGGGACCTTCCTCAAGGGAAGGAATCTCTGTGCCTTAGATGTCTTAGATCTGGTATTACAATAGGGCCCTTCAATGAGGTTTATATTTTGATCAAGAGTGGGAGATAAAGGGGTTTGATGGTCTCTCAAGGAGAGGCTAGGGTTAGACGTGGGTAAAGTCAACTCCCAGCTGGGAGGAGGCAAAGGAACAGTAATGGGTGTAGGAGAAGGGACTGAGTTAGTGGCAGAGGTCACGGGGGATGGGGCTGAGGAGAATGGCAACGGGGTTAAAGGAACGATTGAAGGTGAAAGAGATGGGGAATTTGGGTAAATTGAGAGAGAGGTGGTAGGTGGAGGTGGTAAGGAGATTACAGCTGTTGGGGAAGGGACGGGTAAGGGTTTTAGAAGGGAGGGAACTAGGGCTCAACAAAAGAAACTATGGGGGTGTTCAGAGAAGAGTGCAAGGGTAGAGGTGGGGGATCCAAGGGAAGGGCCGGGGGTGCTGCTGGGTAAACAGGAGGAGGGGAAGGTAAGTAATTAAGAGGGTCCCAATTGCTATTAACTCTTTTCTCTTGTTCCCTTTCCCTTTTATTATTTTCTTTTTGTTCTTTTAGTTTCCAAATCCTTACAGCCTCACCACCCTCTGTGGTGTCTCTCCACCAACAAGCCACATAAGATAGCTGTTCTGAATCAAAGTCTTCTAGAGCCTTCAAATGATGATTTAGTTGAGAGCACATCCATGGGTCCCTGGTTCTATACCACAACCACTCCCCCTGTAGTTTTAATTTGGGCCAGATTTTGACACAATAGTATATCATTCTGATTTTGTCTAGACTCTTTGTGGCCTCTTGTGCCTCCCATCAATCTAACATTTGCCCCAGGGGGCTTCTAGGAGGAATATTCTTTAGTTTTCTCTTACTTCTTCCTTTGGAGCTTGTTTCCTTAATCAGACCTTAACTAAAACTCTAAGGTGCCCCTACCCAAACAGAAAGTTGAAGACGGGCAACACAACTCCTAAGTAACTTAAAACTTATGTTGGTCCTGATTAACATGTTCATAGGGGAAGGATGGGGTTTACACCCTTACTCCACTCTCCAGCCAGAATCTTTTCACACCTGTTAACCAAAGGGTTTTGGACCTGACCTCTTTGTCAGTCCCCAGGAGTCCCTCCCTGGACCCCTCGCTTATCCCCCATGCCTCGCCCTCTCGGTGGGACTATGAGCACTCCTGGTCAACGTCGGCAGGGTCCCTAGCACTAGGGTTCCCTCAGGACCTTACCTGCCTAGCCTCCTCCCAGGCTAGAACCGTTGTGTCCCTAGTACCACCAAAAAAGTGATTCCAGCAAGGTCAACCTGCAGCCAAACCTCTTGCTCCCTCTGCTCCCTGGCTCTCCCTTCCCCAGAGGAAATAACTTCAGCTCAAGGGATGCATGCATGTGTTGGTGGGACTATTTCCCCTTGCCTCCTAGCCACTCCTCCCACCATGAAATGGCTTTGGCGTAAGGGATGTGTGTACAGTTTATATGATGAGGGCCTTACCCTCCCAGACTCCCTATTCCTGTGCTCTAGGTAGTAGGTTACAGTCTCCCTCCTCGGGACTGGACTGCTACAGTCACCATATCTCAGTACGTCTGTCCCCATCCTGGGAAGCAGAGGTCTTCCTGGGCACTCGGTACCGGTAGGGCCTGCAGACTCCCAATGGGAACCTGGTATGCGCGTGACCCACACCACACCTAGGCCCTCCACACGCCCAGAGCAGCCCAGTCCGCCTAGCCCTAGGGGGGCCTACCCCTTGCATACCACTTAGACTTTGGTTTCCTCTGTATGCCCGAAGGGGGGCCACTATCCCCCAGGAGACATCTCGTTCACTGTTCCTTTTGCTTCTCCCCGTTCCCGTCCGGCCCCCTCGCAAGAGTCCAGAACTGCAGGACTAGGCGGTCCTCACTTGCTCCAGGAGTCTGAGCTGCGGGCCCCCGTCTCACTCACACACCATCCGTTTGCCTCCTTCTCCTACCACCAGTCACTTACTGAACCCAATGCTCCTCTGCATCGCTGGTCCTAGGCTGACCTGGGGTCTGGTGAAGCCAGCGGTCCCTGGAGGCCCAAGGGTGGGCGGCCGTCCCCTCTCTGTGCCTCTTCAAGCATCGCAATCCCGGACGAGCCCCCAGTGGAAAAGAACAGGCAAGGAGACCGGCTCCTTTTTAATGCCTTTATTGAGGTCAGCTCTAGCTGGGGACCCGGGGGGGTTGTGCACACCACCACTGCTCCAGGTGGATGACACAGAGGAGGAGGTGTTCAGCTTTGCCACACGGCACAGCTGGGGCTTCCATCCTCACAAGAGTGCCTGGGTTTGTTGAAAATCTAGGGTAGCCATGCATAGAGTGTTGGTTTACTTATGGCAACAAAGCCTGGAACATCCGTAAGTGGCTCAACATTCTCGTCATTTAAAGTTCAGTTTGAGCCATGGCTTTAGATGTTAATTCCACTTCCCCTGTGTGCAAACCCCCATGGGAGTTCGCTCATTTACATACTGGGTGGTGTCATCAGTTGCCATTAGCGGGTGCTGCAAGACAAGACAAGGTGGCATTTAACAAAGAAGGCTGTCACAACAACATCGGGCATAAGGTATTTAACAAAGGAGGCACCTTATGGTGACAACATTCAACTGCGTTAACATCTTTGTAGACAGATCATGACATCACATTTTGCTCTTTACACAGGTGTCCAGTGAAAGGGCCAGGTCTGTTAGGGTGAGACTCATGGAATGATGGAATGGCCTGGGTTGGAAGGGACACACCAGGGTCCTGGGAGAGGCCGCATTAAAAGCTTTACTGAAATCCAAAAAGCGCAAATTAACTGCCTGTCCTTAACTTAGTCCATGGGTTAATGTGCTGTGAAAGTAAATTTAGAGTGAGGTGCTGGACTTTCCTTCCTGAGACAGTAGTGGCAGTGACTCTTGACTGCCTGGTCCTTTGAGGGTTTTTCAATGAAAAGTGACCAGCAGTGATAGATCGGATTTAAAAGTCAGGTGTCTGCCAAGGAAGGCGGAGACCACCCTGGAATGGAGAATATGACCCTCTTCTCTCCATATTATTTTAACTTTGAATTTATGGGGCTTTCATGCAAAGCTAGGGGAAAGGGAACAACAGGAATTGCCTAGAGTATATCTATATAAATCAAGGGCAGCAAACAACAGCAGCAACAACCAAAATCAGAAAGGCAAAGCCAGCCTTGTGTCCCTGCCGAGCCCGCGCCGCTGGGCTGCAGTTCCGCACACAGCCAGCAGGGGCGCTGGTGGCTCCCAGCCGGGCCGGGCGGGTGCGATGATTCCCCCGCGGCTGCAGGGGGCGCTGTGGCGCGGGCTCGGCCGCCTCTCCGCTGCCAATGGCGGCTGGGGCGCCGCGGAGAGGAGAGTTGGCTTCCCCTGCACAGCCCGCGGGGAGCAGCCGCTCTCAGTGCCGCTGCAGGCCCGGGCCAGCGAATCCAAGGGTAGCAGAATAGCCGGAGCAGCGGGGACTGGCCGGGGGATCGCTCCTTTGCGCGCCTCACCGGCGATGGCCGGGCCTGAGGCCGGGCCTGCTGGGGCTGGGGGTGCTCCGAGCTCTCAGCACAGCTCGCAGCGGCTCTGGGCTCCCAAGCAGCAGAGGAGCAGAGAAGCAAGCTGGCAAGCCCTGGTCATGGTGCTGAAGCAAGAAAAAACCAAGAGGGGAGAAGAAGGGAAAAACCATAGGGGGGAAACAGGAGCTCAGGACAGACCCACTGTGCCGCATGGCCCCAGTGTTGATCACCCCTGCTGGAAGGAAGAGCAGCCCCTGGCCCCAGCCCCACCCAGAGTCCTGGGCCACCCTTCACCCTTCGTCATATTCCTGAGTCGGGGGGGAACAGTGACAGCTCCTGACACAAACCAAAACTGAACTGGCTCTGGGTAAGAACCATCCCCAAGACAGGACCCCAGCACCTTCCAGAGCCATTTCCCAGGGGCCCTTTGTAATTCACCCCTGAGCAGCCTGAAGCCTCAAGGCCAGGGTTGAAGGTTTGCTGACAGGTTTCCTCCTGTCACCAGAGATTTTAAGTTCAGTGGCCATGTCGTGGCCGTGGCTGAGATGGCCACCAATGGGCGCTGGGCTGACGAGACTCTCTGTGGTAACGAGCAACAGATTGCTGAGGGCACCTGTCCAAGTTGGCTCCCAAAATCTCCAGTCTCTCCTGAAGGGCCACCAGGATACCCCAAGCACAGCTGTGGGTAGGGACAAGGTGGATTTTCCCCCTGATCTGGGGTGGGTCCCGAGTGTGCAGGGAAGCAGCTCCTGGTTAGAGGCGTGAGTGGGGCAAGGAGGGGCTGCGCTGGCAGCTGGAGCAGGAGCACAGCTCAGAGCCCGTGTGGCCATGCCGGGCATGGGGGGATGTGTCTGGGGAGTGTGGGGTGCCCTGGGGGGAGCGTGTGAGCTCCCGATGCTGGGAGCAGCAGGCTAGGCCAGACAGCGAGCAGGGCAGCCGTGGGACTGGGCAGAGGGTGCAGGATGCAGGCAGGGGTGTTGGATGGGCAGACAGGCTGTGCCAGGTCTCGAGGGTGCCAGGAATGCTCCTCGCTATCTGCTCTTCTGTGGTGAGGGGTTCTGCTGGGAGGATGTGGCCAATGGTGAAGGCAGCAGCTTGTCCAGGACAGGTTGTGTGGCTGAGTGAATCAGAGTGTACCTGTGTGTGTGAGTCTGTGTGTGTGCCTGTGTCTGTGTCTGAGAGTGTCTCTGTGTGTATGCCTGTGTACGTTTGTGTTTTTGCCTCTATGTGACTCTCTGTGTACTTGTGTGTGTGTCTCTGTGGTTGTGTCCCTGTGTTGTCTGTGTGTCTCTATGTCTGTGTCTGTGTCTTTGTGCCTGTGTGTCTATTTCTCTGTGTGTCTCTGTGTATCTCTGTGTTTGTCTCTCTGTCTATCTGTCTGTGTTGTGTCTGGAATAAAGACTGAGCTTCAGGGTTGATCCTGCACACAGGAAAGCCACAGGCACATCCAGTGTGCTGGGAAGGGGACCCTGGCTCTTGTGCCATCCCAGGCCTGGCTCCAGCAGCCGGTTGGGACCAATCCCCAGGGCCGCAGCTGCTGCAGAGCCTCTGCCAGAGGCTGGGGCCTCTGCCTGCACCTTAGGGAAAGTCTCTTTTCTTCCTCCACAGCCATGGCTTCGCAGGAGGACACACAGGAGGGGGATACAAAGGCACAGCTCCTGGCAAAGGCATTTCAGGATGAAGGGCTGGATGCTGGATACTGGCTGCCCAAAGTGTCGCAGATCCTGGGAATTGAGTGCAGAGAAGCCCTGCAACATCTGGAGTACGAAGACTACCTCAAGCTGGAGTGTGAGGTAAGGCACCCCTGGGAGAAGAAGGCACTCCAGAAACTCCTGAAAATAAGAGATGACAAAACAACCAGTAAAGATGTGCAGAAGGAGCACTTGGAGAAGAGAAAGGAGAAACAAGAATTGGCCAAAGAAGCCCTGAATGATCTGACAGAAATGCTCAACAGCCACAGCCACAGCCAGGATGCTCTGAGGGAGAAAGCAGAGAATCTGTGGCAAGCCATGGAGATTCCCAAAGAGTTCTGGCCAGCACCAAAGGAACCCTTGGCGGATATGCTGGAGAGCATGCAGGAGCAGCTGGAGCAGCAGGAGTTGCCAGCAGGCAGGAGAGAGAACATCCCTGATGCGGAGGTGCTGAGGCGGGCGTCAGGGGGACTGGCCCTGCAGGGCATCTACAGAACCAGCAGACCTGGAGATGCACTGGCAAAGCGAGATCAGCTCCTCAGGGTTCCTGAGGGATTCCAGCTTGCCGGTCCAGAGCAAGGATCGCTCCTTGAGAGGAAGGACTTCTCCTCCTCTGCAGCAGAATCCTCTTTCACCAAGTCCATGGAGCAGCTGGGGTTCAGCATGAGTGTTTCTGCCAAATTCAAGTTCTGGGGAATTAATCTGGGAGCGGGTGTAGATGGCAGCAGCTCCTCGCGGTCACAGGACACCCACCAGTCCCACTCTGAGCAGAGCTACTTTTGCAGCACCAGGTACCAGTACCTCCCTCTGGCCTCCTGCTACTTCCAAAGGCATCAGCTTTGCCTCTCGGATGCGGCTCTGCGGGAGCTGCAAGTAATGGAGCCGCTTTTGAGCTCCACTCAGGAAGAAGACAACCCCACCTTGCTGAATAGCATGTGTGAGAGGTTCTTCAGCAGGTTTGGGTCCCACGTAAACCAGGGTCCCCTCCACTTTGGAGGGATATTCTGGTGGAAGGCGTCTACTGAGGGATTCCGAGCCGAGCAGAGGGAAGAGATGAAGCGACAAACGTCTGAAGCTCTGAACAGCTTTGTCAGGGCCAGCTGGGGTGGCTTCCTGGCAAGTGCTGCGGGGGCCCTGGATGTTTCTACATCCAGCTCAAAGGCTTCTGTCCTGGGAAGAGTCGGAGAGGGTTCCCATACAGCGATTCAGCTCTACGTGGCCAACACAGGGGGCCCAGCAGACACAGCTTCTCTTCCTCAGTGGAGAACAGGGCTCATGTCTGATAACACAACGTGGTGCGTTATCGACCGTGGGTTTGAGCTGATCCCAGTGTGGGACGTCATCCTGTACAATCACAGCAGGGATTTTAAGTCCGTGGGTCAGATGAGCACAGCCCTCAGGGCTGCGTACAAAGCACTGACGAATCTGAGCGTTGGCAGCATTTTTGGAGAGGAACTGGGCAGTGCAGTGCAAGAGGCCAGAGAATTCATGAGGACTCTGAAGGCCTGGAAGATGCCGGTGGATGAAAGGAAGCTTCTCATGCTGATGGAGCTAAAAGATGATCTGAATGCAAAAACCAGGAACCCCAGTGTGTGGATCAACGTGTGCCTGTCAGACAAAGCCCTGCAGGACTTCCTGGTGAACACCGTGCGGAGTTGCCAGGAGTCAACTCCAGAAAACAACAGATTTATCAAGGTAATATTGAAAAGCCTCCTGACTCCACATATCTACTCTGTCAAGGACTTCCCTGAGGCTTCCTTCATTATGCAATGGATCTTCCAGACTGAGCACCCACTTCCCAAATCTCCCAAAGTCTCTGAGCTTGAAGACCTCATCAAGACCCTGCAGCAAATGAAGGAGCACATCCATGCTGTCTCCTACGCACCAGGAAGCTCTGCTTCCGCCATTCATGAAGCAAAGCGAGAAGCGACCCAGACCAGCAGCCTCGCCATTTATTCCTTACTCCAGTGTCTCCAGGAAAAGGCTCAGAAGGACATGGAACTGTTGGTGCTCTTGATTGTGAGCAGCACAGGGTACCAGGTGGAAAGCAGCACTTTTCAGCACCTCCTTGGACACCCAGAAATTGAGTACATGGCCAAGGAAATGGAAGTGGCACATGAGGAGTACATGAACCTGAAGGAGCAGGATGCTGACAGAGCTGAGGCCTCTCTTCTGCTGAAGGGTCTGACTGTGACACCAGAAAGTCAAGGGCTGTCCCCTGAGCAGAAGAGGGAGCGTTTAATTTTCATGGAAGATCACATGAAAGGCTTGTGGTCCACACGGATAAAGAATCTGCTCCAAAAGCACAGTGGAGGTGAAGACTGGGAGAGGCTGGAACAGGACTTGCATTCCTTGATCAGTGGGTGCTTGGATGACAACTGGGATGAAGAGAGGATGCAGAACATACTCAGAGACCTGGAAGACACTTTTCCAGCACCTGAGCCTCCCAGTCACTCTCAATCCACCTCAGACAGCAGCCAATCCAAAGCAAATGAAGCCATTCCAAAGCAGGAGTTCCTCCAGCTGCTCAAGCGCCTGGGACTGGAAAGTCACTATCCAAGAAGAATGGGGATGGGAGATTTCCACACCATCTGCAGGACATGTCTGCAGGACAGCCAGCCCAGCCAGGAGACGGAGCTGCCAGGTTACTTCCTGCGGAAGCTGCTAACCGTGGATTACCAAAAGGTGAGGGACCTGACTTGCAGGGATGAGATCAACCCAAGCCTCGCACCTGAACCACAAATCAGAAAGCAAGAGGACGCAGAATCAGATTCCTTTGAAAACTTTCTTGATAACCTTTTGGGAACAACCCCTGCATGTACAAGCAGGGACAGCCATGTGCACCCCATGGACCTGCAGATGGCCATTTTCCACTGCGCTGATGACTTCCTGAGACAGACCCTTGCAACCAAGCTGGCCTTCTGCCAACTGGCGCTGCCTCTGCTGGTGCCCAACCCGTGCGGTTCACACATTGAGTTCCCGCTCTACGCCCTCAGCCAAATCCAAAGGAGCTGGAAAGAGGTTGAGAAGTCAGGAGAGCAGGCCCAAACAAAGAGTTACAACAACAAACTCATCTTTCAGACACAGACACCCATCGTGTCCTTCATCCGCATTGGCAGCTCGGCCTCCTCTTCCAAGTCTCAGCTCCTGAACGCTTTGCTGAGCGAACGCAAACACGACACTTTCTTCCACCGCCACTGCAGAGGCAGCACCAGGGAGCGTTCGCTGATGGAAGGGGTGGTGGAGATTGCCTGGTACTGCCCCCGTGGAAGCCCCGATGACACCTTTGAGCGCTGTGTGGCTTTCTGCAACCTGCATGGAGATGCCAGGGATCACAAAGCACAGCTGCAGTTCCTGCAGGAGGTATCTGCTGTCAACGTGGCTCTGGTGTCTGATTCGGAGCACATGGACAGCAGGGGGAAAAAGCTTCTACAGGACCTGTGGCAGTCACAAAGGCCTTTGGTTTGTCTTCTCACAGAAAAAGAGAACGTTGCAGAGGGCAAATCTGGCAAAATCATGACAATAGGGATCAGGAACAGAAATGAAGCAGAACTGGTGATCCACCTGAGCAAAATAATTGGTAATCACCTGGCACGTTCTAATACACATTTCAGCCTGGACGCCTGTGCAGACAAAGCACGCCAGCACGGATTCATTGTGGATGCAGATCAACCTGGGTGTGTGGCAGCCAAAGCAAAGGCAAAGGAGCTGGTGGAGCTTCTGAAGAAAGAGAAGCTGTCGGAGATCAAATCCCAGCTGCTGCCACTTCAAGGAAAACTGTGGTACCAGTGGTGCAAAAAGGACAAAGAACTGACTCGCTTGCAGGAGAAGGGGAACAAGAGCATTGAGCATCATCGCAGCCAAATTGAAAATGAGAAGAAAGCACTTAGAAGAAAGCAACTTGAGCAAGCTTTCCCCCTCAACCCACTGATGAAATCATTCCTTGGCTTTCTCAAGGGCCAGCCAGCAGATACCAAGAAATATTTCCTGCAGTGGATGAAGGTCTTCGTGGATGAGCTATCCTGTGGTCGCCTTGAAGATCTGAGGCAAGACTATCAAAAGTTATGGACTGAAATTGTGTCAAGAAAGGAATACAAGAAAAATCCCAGTGTGAATGCTGAGTTCCTGAGTTACTTGGATGCTCTCTCTGCTGAAATCAACAATTCATCCATCGGCCTGGAGCACCTTCTGAGAGAAGTAGGGCAGATTTATGAAGCCCTGCAATTAATGAAGACAAATAATTACAATTTTGCCGAACTGCCAGAAATTGCAGCAGAGCTGATGGTTTTGGGTTATCCCATGGAGCTGATGGATGGGGATGCTTCTTACCTGCCCTTGCGCTGGGTGGGAGCCATCTTTGACAGCTTAATGGAGAGGCTGGGGGACAAACGAGTGTTTGTGCTCTCCGTGCTGGGCATCCAGAGCACAGGCAAGTCGACCCTGCTGAATGCCATGTTTGGTCTGCAGTTCAGCGTCAGTGCGGGGAGATGCACCCGCGGAGCCTTCATGCAGCTCATCCCAGTGGGCGAGGAGCTGCAGCAAGACTTGGGCTTTGATTTTGTGCTGGTGGTTGACACCGAGGGGCTCCGTGCCACTGAGATGGCCAATAAACAGTCCCTGAACCATGACAATGAGCTGGCCACCTTTGTCATTGGTGTTGGCAACATGACTGTGATCAATGTGTTTGGAGAGAACCCGTCAGAAATGCAAGATGTTCTCCAGATCGCTGTGCAGGCTTTCCTGAGGATGAAGAAAGTCAATCTTTCCCCCAGCTGCCTCTTTGTCCACCAAAATGTGGGAGAAGCAACTGCCAAGGAGCAGAACATGGAAGGACAAAGGCGTTTGCAAGAAAAGCTGGATGAAATGACCATGATAGCTACTCAGCAGGAATCCTGTGACATCTCCTCCTTCAGCGATGTCATTGGCTTTGATGTGAACACCCACATTCACTACTTTGCCCACCTGTGGGAAGGAAACCCCCCAATGGCACCACCCAACCCCACCTACAGCCAGAACGTCCAGCAACTAAAGAGCAAAATCCTCCAGGCTGCCAAGAAGCAGTCGCAGCACAGCATTTTGAGGCTCTCGAGCCTGAAAGATCGTATTGGTGACCTCTGGAATGCTTTGCTGAATGAAAACTTTGTTTTCAGCTTCAAGAATTCCCTGGAGATTGCTGTGTACAGGAAACTGGAAAGTGCCTTTAGTCGGTGGACGTGGAAGCTGAGGAGTCACATCTTAGATGTACAGATGAGACTGGACAACCAAATTCGGAATGGGGACTTGCAGAATGTCACCAGAAAACACCTTGAAGAGCTGCTGCAAGAGACAAGTGATGGCATTGAGAACGAAGTGGAGAAGTATTTCAGGGAAGACAAAGACCATGAGACATTGGTCCAGTGGAAATCAGGCACAGAGCTGAAGCTGAAAGAACTAAAAGAGACTCTTCTCAATGAAATGAAGAAGAAATGTGAGAGTCTTATAGAGCTACAGAAGGAGCAGAGGAAACTGGATGCAAGGAAGTTGGACTATGAAGATGAGCTCCTGAGAAGGAGTAGGGAGCTGGCTGTGACTCTGAAAGGGAAGAGCCTGAGTGAGAGAGAACTGAGGGACAACTTCACTGTTGTCTGGAACAAGTGGATTGCCGAAGTCTCCAGTGCTGCTCGTCCTCAGGAACAGGTGAATATTGATTCAGACATCGAAGAAGTCCTTCTAGAGCACTTTAAGGAGCCAGGTTTCCATGCACGGATCAGGTCACTTCCTAAAGGCAGTGGATTTTCTTTTGACTTAGAGAAACATGTCATGAAAAAAGAGCATTTTCGCTTTACCTCAGATCCCAGGAGCATTTCCAATGATAATGCTATCAACTTGCAGCACATCACAGACAACATCATAGCGTGTGTGAAGGCAAACATTGATAAGAAGGAACAGGAGAAACGGGATTACAGTAGAAATTTTATCCATGAAATACTCAATGAAGTAGAGAAAGGTGTGAACTCTGTCCCCAGCCATGCCAAATGTACTTTTAACAGAGAGTACAGCATAGCTTTGTCTCTGTATCTGTGCAAAATGGCAGCGGAAAGGTTTAAAGCCATGCACGAAGCATTCCAAAAGGCAAATGACCCAGTTGTGAACCTGAGCAGCAAGAGAGAAGAGTTCTTCCAATGTTTCCAGATTTCCTGCCAAGGAGCCACTTCAATCACAACTTTTGCTGTTTTCCTTTGTGACAAGATTGAAGCAGCTCTTCGCCGGGCAGTCTATGAGAGGACGTCTAAAGCCATCGCTGAGCATATGCAGGGCAAATGCCCAGATTTCAGAGGCAACAGAGCTGATCTGGAAATTTGCATCCTGAAATACCTGGCAGAACAAGAAAATTTTCTGTATTTCGTAGAATACATTTTTTTCCCAAAAAAATTTTTTCAGAGATACATTGAAACACGAGTTAAGAATTACTGTTTAGGTAAGAGTGGGAGACTGGAGAAGTTTTTAGATTTCTCCCTCAATCTTCTTTATGGAAACATCCTGTCAGCTGTTTCTTTATCAACCCAAATTGTCAAAGACAGAAAAGACAGAGAGGACAAAGCCTCTCTTTGGCTGGATGAATTTTGCAGGGTACTGACAGAAGTGATCAACTTGCCCAGAAGTGACCTGAAGGGCATCGAGCACCAAGAGGTCACAGACACTGAGTTCCTGAGCAGTGCCATGGCAGAAGCTCTGGATGACCTGAGGGACAGGCTCAGGAAAGAATTTGCTGGTGCTGATATGAGCTCGTTTTCAACACAGCCTCACACCATCCTGGTGGAGCAGTTTTCGGGGTGCTGGGAGCAGTGTCCCTTTTGTGGGGCTGTCTGCACAAACACCATGCAGGGACATGATGGAGACCATCAAGCAGTCTTCCATCGTCCAAAAGCTTTAATGGGAATCACGTTTTCGATACGGGTATGTTCTGGCTTCTATTTTAATACACACAATCTTAGCATTGATGTTTGTTCCAGCGCTGTTGCAAGTGACTGTGAATTCAAATTAGATGATGGCCGATGGTTGCGTTACCAATTATATCGGAAGGCAGGACCTCCTTATTCCAATTGGAACATTCTTCCTGATTCATCAGTGCTGGCATACTGGAAATGGTTTGTTTGTCGTTTCAAGACACAGCTGGAAGCTTTGTTGAAGAGAAAATTTCAGGCTGAAGGAAAAATCCCTGAGGCATGGCAGAGAATTACCAAGCAGGAAGCACTGGCCGAGCTGGACAGGCGTTAGGCTACATCCATGGGAAGGAAGAAGCACAGGGGCTTTGCAGTTTAGGAGAACTTTGTACCAGGCTCTCCACCAATTCAGTTACAATGATGATGTTCTCATGCGCAATGAAGAGAAAGGTATCCAACTGCTCCTGAGTTTGGTGAAATAAGGAGTGTTACTGTGGCTGTCGCTTAAGAACTCCCTTGCTTGATGAGAAAGCCAGAATCCTCTTGCCTTCTTGCCATAAACATTTCCCTCTGCTTTGTCCTAGAGCCAAACCAAAGCCCCTCCTTGTGGCGATCGGCCTCGTGGCCAAGCCTGAGCCTGAGGGCCAGGGCAAGGGCAGAGGCAGCACTCAGAGCACCCCTTGGATCAGGTGCCGTGACACAGGAAGAGACAGTGCCCCCAAGGCAGTTTTCCTGGAGTAAGGAGGTGTCCTGCTCAGAGAAAGGGCTGCAGGACCTGAGGCCAGCTCCACGCTGGCTGCAAGCTGGGCTGCTTGGCTTTTGGGCGTCATCCTTCCATCCCTCACTGCAGCCTCCTGGATCAACTGAGGCCGTTCTCCCAGCAGGAGCTGTTGTGCCTCCGGCCTCAGGAAAGCAGGGACACGATGGCCCCGGGGCTCAGGCAGTGCTTTTGCTCCCAGTCTCGGAGGTGCTGTGTCTCTGTCCAGGGCAGCCACTCCTGCTCAGGTGCCTGGGGCTGCTGCCCTTCCCTCCAGCCCTCAGGTCTGCAAGGAGCTGCTCCTGCCTGTGGCCTCGCTGCTGAGGAAAAGCCTTGGGAATGCCCCATGTGGAGAATCCTGCCTGCCAGCACCTTCCACAGCAGCCCTCGGGGCAGTGCTGGTGCTGTCCAGGCAGGCTGGTGCCACTGGAGCCAAGCTCTGGAGAAGGTGGCACCAGCTGGCTCTGGCCCAGGCAGGCGTGGGGGCTTTTGCTGTGCAGGTGCTGCAGCCCCGCTGGCAATGTGAGGGCCAAGCCCTGCTGGAGAGCTGGCTGAAGGGCTGCTTCAGCCTCATGCCCTGCAGGCTCTGCTAATAAAGGAGTTGATTTGGACCTCCCTGCTCTGTGTCCCCTTTGTGTTCAGGGCAGACACAGCTGGGGGTGACTCAAGACAGGCAGGGGACAGGGGGTGGCACTGGGTGAATTACTAAGGCCTGAACAACGGGCCCTGCCTTAGGCCTGAACGTTAGGCCCTGAGCCAAAGTTGCCCAGTGGGTGAACCTTTCCTCCAAAAGTGATGTGTATCCACTCATTAGGGAAGCATTATTAGCCATATGATAAATGTATCTGCTCATTAACAAAGCATCATTAACAATATGATCTCGTCCAGTTACCGAGAGGGGCTCTTTGTTCCTTCAGTGTGACAGGGGCTCCCCAGCTGATGTGTGGAGCTGGAGGATGGTAAAGTCTTGGGGTAACTGAAGATGTATCGTGTGTCATCTCACTGTATGCAATCTTTTGTAGTAATGATGATGTGCCTTGCTGAGCTCATCCTTTTGTGATTCTTGGCAGTTTTGCACTATACTAAATTAAACCTCTTCCTTAAGTTGGTGCCTGTTTCTTTTGTGCTGACCCTGCTGCCTGGCAAAACACTGGGCGAGGGTCTGGGAGCTGGGGTGTGGCAGCAGAGGCTCTGCTCCATTCAGGGGCTCTGCTCCATTCAGGGCCTCTGCTCCAGGAGCTGCTTCACTGTCTGCAGGGACAGCAGAGAGGGCAGGAAGCCCCAAACCACAACACCCAGGGAAACCAATGTCAGTGTCAGGTGCCAAGGGAGGCAGCGCTGGGAAGCAGGGCTGGCCTGTCACACACAGGGAGGGCTGAGAAGGTTGATCCCAGCAAGGGTCTGTGCTCTGGAGCTGCTCAGCTGGGAACGAGCAGGACAAAAGGGGAAGGGGCCCAAACTCTGCCAAGCCCAGCCCTGGCCAAGCTGACCCAGAGCCAGTGACAGGAGCCAGAGCTGGGCCATGTGTGCGTGTGCTGCAAGGGCTGCGTGCCAGGGACTGGGGACACCTGGGCTGGGAGGGGATTTGGGTGGCTCCAGGAGCCAGACTGGGAGTGGAGGTGACCCTGGCCATGGTGTCACCTCCTGGGCTGAGTGGGGAATGTCCCAGTGCAGCTCCTGGAGTGAGTGGGGGGGACCCAGCGCCACAGCTGGGTGCAGAGGAGAGGACCCAGTGCAGCAAGAGGGGATGGCCTCAGGCCTGGGCTGATATCCCCGAGGCAGGTAGCTCAAAACTGCCAAATAAATTTGGCCATATCAGACCCCCAGATTCAACCAGCCTAGAAATAAACCAAATCCCTGGATGGGGCAGGGATGGGTTGGATTCAGACCCAAGCACGGACCTCAGCCAGTGATGTTCAACCCAGAAAGCAGACACAGCACTGGTCAGGGAGCTGGGCGGTGCTAAAATGTTGACCAATCAATTGTGTTGACCTGGGAGTTTAGAACAGACTATATAAGGAGGTTTTGAACAATAAAACATGCTGTTTGTCTGATGATCAAGAGAGAACTTGAGTCGTGATTTCTGACTCCAACCCACAACTGCACGTAATACCTTTACATGCCATATATGCCTATGGAACATTAACCTTTATACCTATGCCTATGGAATATTAACCTTTACACTTATGGGATATTAACAAAAATTAATAGCTACAATTCATAAACGCCATATATTTATGTTTCACCAGCAAGTAAATAGATTGAACTGAATAATAGAGCGACCCTGTCTCCAGCTCCCATTGCTGGTTTCGTAAATTTTCTTGTTCCTTTTTCAGTTTTTGTTGCTCTTGTCTTCTGCAATTTCAGTTCTTCTACCTGCTGAAGCAACGTCCCTGCTTGCTGCTTCTCTCCCTTTTGTCTTGTTCTTTTCAAGGCTTCCCTTCATGCAGTTTTGTACTCATTTTCATGACTTTTCTTCTCTCTGAGTTGGGTCACCTGTTTTTGTTCTGTTGTGTTAGTTGGTCACTCCAAGCCTCTCTTACGTGCCACTTGTGCAGCTCTGACTCTGCCTCTCAGAGGCTCACATTGTTTTTGTTCCAGCGCTCCTCCTGCAGCAGCGACTTGGCAAACTTCCTTCTGCACCCTCTGGAGGCCACGCCACCAAATCTGTATCCATCTGTACCTTCTGCCCTAAACCAGGACACTTTTTTGCAGGTGTTTCTCTCTCCTCACTTAGCAGCTGCTCCTGCCACGCGTTCAGGGGACACCTGGCACTGCTCTGGGACCCGGCCAGACTGCGGCTGTCCCTTGGTGGGGGAACACAGGGCTCGCTCTGCCACCCCTGCAGGGAGCTGCAGGCAGCACGAGCAGAAGCGCTGCTGCTGCTCTCCCACACTCTAGCAAAAAAGGGCAGCTTGTATGTTTGCTCCCGAGCCACCTTCTCCGTGCCAAATAAGCAAAGTGCACAGCCTCACTCACGCTCTTTCATATCAAATAAGCAAAGTGCACTGAACTCCCGCAAAGCTGTGAAACAGAGAAATTAACAAGAGTCAAGCATCAAGAAACGCTTTGATTTAAAAGGGGGGGCTGACAAAACCGTGTGAAATGCCTAAAACATTTACTGTTCTCACAAAAACAGGGCAAGAGTAAGACTACAAGGTAAGAAAAAGGGCTAGGGTGTGCAAACAGGACAAGATAAGGGGGTTTGTGGGACTCCTAAGCCAGGAAAAACGGTATCAAATTCTGGAAGAGTGCCAGAGGACAAAAAAGGAGCATGCGTAAGGAGACAAGGTGAAAAGTTCAAATGAGATGAAAATTGCTTACTTCAGCCCCAAAGACCCCGAGATGTTCACCAGAGTGGCCAACAAGGAGCAGTGTGCAGCCACAAAGAGGTGTGCAGCTAATTTTCATACACTGCGGGGACAGGTGGGTTTAGGAGATGAATATGAATTAGGCGTATTTTGTAGTCCTAGATTATAGAGAATAAAAAGAAAGGGGCAAGTCTCCGAGGGGGTGCATGGTTTTGGAGGAGATATTTACCATGTACTTCAATGCTGAATAAATACCTACCAGCTCTTAAAACTTACTCTGTGGGCTATAGAGAGTTTTCTTTCTGCATATCAGCTGGGCAGGGCAGCCCCCGTCATAGCACCCTGCTGGCTGCAGAGCGCAGCCAGGGGCTGCCCAATGATGCTGGCACAGCCTCGCTGGCTCTCCCTGGGGCGCAGCAGCACCAGCCCCGTTGGCAGCGGCAGCACTCGGAATCAGCCCTCAGTCAGCCCCGTGCCGCCCTCGTAAAGACAGAGGCGGCTGCCTGCCAAGGGAAACCGCGGCAGCGCATCCCCAGCAACCTGTCGCAGTCCGCAACTGCAGGATCGTGTCCACGGAAGCTACAGTTACTGAGAACCAGCATGGGACAAGAAAGAGGCGAGCCTCTGTTCATGAAATCATTTATTCAGCATGGGAACAAACTCCTTCAGAGACAGAGGGCCTCAAACAAAGGCAGGGTGATGGGTTTTGAGGGACAGAACTAGGATGGAGTTCAGGGTCAGGAACTACTAGGAACACAGCAAGGGAGAAACTCCCAGGGACTCAAACCCAGTCAGAACTCCTGGGCCACCCTTCACAAAGGGTTTGGGGTGGAACAACTTCATCCAGGGCCCACACAGCCCCTTCCCCAAAGCAGGAGATCAAAATTCACTAGTTTGGCCTACTGCCATGCCTCTCACGTTAACAATGCTTATCTGAAACTAAGTCTTTGCTTCCCTGAGGCATCTCACAACAGCAACCCACGCAGGCTCCCAGCCACCACCCCAAATCACTGTGGGCCTTAGGGTCACAGTGGCTCTGCCATGGCCATGCCAGTGCTGCTTCCTGAGACAGTGGAATTTGTCACCAGCATTCGGAGGAAGAGGGCAACTCTCAGGCGATACTGGCAGGATAGGCCCCTTCACAGAAGGAGCAGTCACAGAGGGAGGAGGAGACAAAGGGGACAGGGCCACAGAGGGAGGGTCGGCTGCTGGAGCAGAGGCCGTGGCTGAGACTGGGGAAGTGGTGACGGTGGTTTCTGCTTCTCTGCCGGTTTGTACTCGTAGCAAAGAGTCCCGAAGTAATCGGCACGTCATAAGCGACCCTGTAGCTATTTCGTCTACTGTTGTCGCTGCCTCCCACAACACGTGCCCTGCTGCTTCCCGTGTTCCACAAAAAACAAAAAACACAGTCCATGTGCTCGCTCTCATGATATTCTTTTTACAGCACATGAGCAAGGTGCGTAGTGCCCGCTCCTCACTCTTAACACTGTAATAAATGGAGATGATTCGTGTTAACTAAAATTGTAACTATTTAGAAGGTTATTATTATAAAGCAACAAAGAGAATTAGTATTGCAAAACAGATGGACCCCTTTAGAGGTGTTATATGTTAAAAATAAGATACAGGATGTAGTTTTAAGATAAGGAATGTCTCAAGACAGAATTGACCTTGAGATGGACAAACTTGGAATGACTTTAAGCAGAGGGCCTTCGATTATAAGATGTAAAACTAATTAGTGGAATATAATTCTTACTTACGTAACACAAAACTTAGTTCGCACATGCAACCTGTAAAGTTATCCAGAGGACAATGGGGATGAGTGTAAGCCTTTGCCCAAAAACCACCAAAAGAAGACTGAAGACCCCTTAGCAACAAGTGAAGCATGCACCATGAAGTATAGTGATGTAAAATTTAAGAATTGAAAGTGGGAAGAAACTTACAGGAAACATTAATGAATATGTATAAGCAGACAGTATATAGGTTTAGTTTGAATTCTTTTGTTTTGTATACGAAGTGAAGTGAGACTCCCTCTCTGTACCCCAGTCAGTTCGGCTTATGTTTTAATCATACTTAATGACTGGCAAATTACGTAAATAAACTATATTTTTTTAATAAACTGTACTATTTTCTTAAATTATATTCCTTTATACCAAATTATTATTCAATTCACTAAATTGTATTAATTTGTAATTAAACTGCTGTTAATAGATCTAGTTATCTAAATTTTAATCCCATTCATAACAACTTTTCTCTCTAAAGTTCACAGCAGAATGCCCAAAACAGATTCCTCTTCTGCTGCTGTTTCAGCCCCCATCATTACACTTCCCAGTCACTCCCCTAGCCACCAGCGTCTCTATTTTCATAAGTTGTCCGAACGTTCAGGCTCTCACTTTCCACCTGCTTTGCTAGACTGGGCTCCTCCGCCGGCTGCTCTCTGGTCCGCAGTTCCCTGCCCAAATCACCACAGGATCAACACTTGACAGAGGACACACGACTGACACCAGGAATGGTTTCAAGCATCAGCACTTCATTATTCCCTGGCACAACCTTTTATGCCCTTTTCCTTTTGCATAACACCTGTGTGCCCTTTTACCCTTTTGTTATTGGTCAGTGCCCCTCAGCATTCCGTGCTCCTTTTCCTTTAATGATGGTCCCCTGTCTTACACAGCTGCAGCCCATTAGGGATGAGCTCAACCACAGCCCCGTTCCTGATTTCTCTCAGTCTATTCTCCTGAGCCCAGACTCTTGACCTTCTTGTCCCCTGGGGATTATTAATGGATCCTCTGTGGGTTTGCCAGGATGGCTCTGGCTGCAGGAGCTGTGCTGAGGGTCCCTGTTTCCCATTTTCCTTCTTTTGGCCTTGCTCCAGCCCAGGGAATCTCCCCAGCCTGCACGAGCTCAGGGGCTGAGGGCTTTGGAGGTTGTCTCTGGGGTCCCTGGGTTGTTCAGAGCACAGAGCTGATGGGATGGCACCAACAGGCATCTCCTCCCATCCTCCTCTCCTCAGAGCTGGGGGTGTTCACCTGGAGAAGGACCCAGGGAAACCTGAGAGCCCCTTCCAGGGCCTGAAGGGGTTCCAGGAGAGCTGGAGAGGGACTGGGAACAAGGGCTGCAGGGACAGGACACAGGGAAAGGCTTCCCACAGCCTGAGGGCAGGGCTGGATGGGATATTGGGAAGGAATTGTTCCCTAGGAGGGTGGGCAGGCCTTGGCACAAGATGTCCAGTTCTGGGATTCCACAATCCAGGCTAAGGGGAGCAGGGTGAGTGGTTTCCAGGCAGGAGATCCAGGCTCTGCCCAGCTCCTGCTGCCTTTCATGCAAGCATAGAATCATTAAGGTTGGAAAAGACCTTGAACACCCTCAAGTTCCACCTCTCACCAAAAAGCTTTTTCAGCCCAAACCAGGCAGCAGCAGCTTCACTTTGACACTGCTGCAGGAAAAACAGGACCTACAGGAAAGCAGTAGCTGCTACACCACAGCCCCCTTAAAAGAGGAAGCAGCTCCCTCCAAAAGAGCTGGGGCTGGGGGGGCTGTGCTGGACTAATACATGATGTAATAGTAAAGAAAGTTATGGAGGATGAATTTCTTCATAAATTCATTCCTAAGACTGGTGCTGTGCTCCCCCTGCTCTTTTTCCTGATGGAGCACCAGCCCCAGGAAGGGCTGAGAGCCTCACCTGCCCTCCAGGTACCAGCACAGCAGTCAAAATGTCTGTGCAAAGAGCTGAGAGTTCTCTGAGAAGGAGCTCAAACCACAACTGGTGAGGAAATCAGGCTCGAACTCAAATAATCGGACTCCAAAAGAGTTGTTTCGTTTTTACACTCGGCTTCTGTCAGAAGTCTGATTTCCTGGAATTGCTTCACTGCGTCTCGAAGAGGAAACCGCACCCACCGGAGAGCCGGGACTGATTAAAGAGAGGCTGGGATCGGCTTCTCGCATCCCGGGAGCTGCGGGGCTCGGAGGGAGAAGGAGAGAAGGTAGGGCCCTGGGGAGGAGCTGTGCGGCCGGGAGCAGCGGGGAGCGGGATCTTGTTGCTCTCGTGCCTCCTGTTGCGGTGTTTTGGCACGGCCGGGGAGATGGCAGGGCAGGGGAAGAGCGCTGTGAGGGCAGCGGGCGGGCGGTGTCCGCTCCTCCGGGGGCTGGAGGAAGCCGCCGCTGCTGCAGCCGCTTTGGGGGGCTCGGGGGAGCCGTGTGCGCTGCGGGGGCTGAGCTGGGAGGGGGCCGGGCTCAGAGGTGGGGCCGGATGGCTGCTGTGCCCCCCGGATGGCAGGAGCCGTGGCACTGATGCCGGGGGCAGTGCTGGCCCCGAGCCGCTCCTTCGGCCGCTGGGCAGCTCCGTGGGGATGAGCGGCAGGCACGGCTCCTCCTGCCCTGTCCCCAAGCGCAGGGGCTCAGTTCTTCCTTTTGCTCCCCATGCAGGGCGGGTGGCATTCTCCTCTCTTCCAGTCGGAGCGTCACCGCGCAGAGCGCTCTGGGCTCGGGGCCAGCCCCACCAAGGGAGCGCTGTTCCCAGAGCCCCTTTCTTTCCCTGGGACACGGCTGGGGAAAACCCTCTCGGGGGCTGTGCTGTGAAACGGCTGCACGCATTCCCATGGCCGCTCCTGCTGCCAGCCTTGCTGCTTCCCTCCTTTGCTTCCAAGGAGGAGCTCGATCCCGAGTTATGTCCTGAATGTGCTCGGTGCCTCTCTGTGGGCACGGACACAGTCGCATGGGCCTTTTTCCTATTCCTGCAGCAACGGGAAACCGTGCAGGGACTGCCAAAGGTGCCTGGGGGCGGCTTCAGGGCTGGAGTTACTGTTGTCCAGGGCAGCCTCTGGCTCCTGAGACTGAACCAGCGCTGGCAGTGCTCTGGTGGGAGAGAATTTGGGAGGGGACAGGGCTGGGAGAAGTGGCCAGAGTGGAGGAGCTCCAGCAGTGACGCTGAGCCAGCATCTCTCTTCCTATTCCCTTGGCTCTGCCCCTCCACAGCTTGTGTGCTGCCTGAGAGCACAGATGTTCCCTGGACAGCCTCTCACCCAGCAGCACCCACCAGTCCTTCTCCTCAGGGCTGCTCTCAATCCATTCTCTTCCCAGCTCGTGTCTGTGCCTGGAGTTGCCTGCACCCAGGGGCAGCACCTGCACTTGGCCTTGTTGAGCTTCAGGGCCCTTGCTCCAGCTTCCTTCTGCTGGGGGAGCATGGATGTAGGTCCCAGGTGAAAGCCTGCTCTGCTCACCTCCCCAGAAGAGCCCTGAGGAGTCTTTGCTGCCTGGGCAGTGTCCAGTGGAGGAGAAGGGTTGGCCCCCAGTGCTCCCTGGAATGAATCCTCTGTGCTCATGGCTTGCCTTCTCCTGACTGTCTGCTCTTCTCCTCTAGCATTTCAGGCCTTTCTTTCCTGATTCCTCCTGAGTTCTCCAGGGGTTCCCATCACCTTCTCCACACCCCACCGTGTGCCCCAAGCCTGCCGCTGTGCTGTGTCCCCTGAGCTGGGGCCCTCGGCTGCCGGTGTCTGCTGGGAAGCCAAGGCTGGGAGCAAGGGGAGCATCTGCTGTGAGGTGGGTGAGGGGAATCAGAGCCCACAGGCCTTGCACAGATTGCCCAAATCGGCAGGAACTCCCCAGGGAAAGCTGCCCCTGAAGGCTCTGGAAGGCTGCAGGAGCCTTTGGATCTACCCCTGAGTCCAAGCCCCTGAGATCGATACCTGTGCTGGTAAGGGAGTTGGTAAGTGGGACAGAATCTGAATGGTGAGAAGAATTTTTTCAGTGAATAAATCTCTCCAGTATCCAAGTGAACTGAGGCTGGGAGAGTTTTCAGGATTGTGTGACAGTGTCAAAAACCCCAATGGCTGAAAGGCAGGTGTCCAGTGAAAGGGCCAGGACTGTTAGGGTGAGACTCATGGAATGATGGAATGGCCTGAGTTGGGAGGGACACACCAGGGTCCTGGGAGAAGCAGGATCAAAAGATTTAATGAAAGCCAAATTACTCAGATTAACTCTCGGTCCTTGATGAACTCCATGGGTTAATGTGCAGTGAGTAATGAGTGGGTGAATGAGTGAGTAATGTGCAGTGAATGTGTGGTGCCCTGGGGGGAGCATGTGAGGACTGCTTCTCATTACTGGGTGCAGCAGGCTGGGCCAGGCTGCGGAAATTTAGGGTGAGGAGCAAAACTTTCCCTCCTGAGTCTGTAGTGGTAGTGACTCTATGACTGCCAGGTCCTATGGGGGGGTTTCAATTGTTGGAGTCTGGAATACCAAGGGCACACACTCTGTATTCCAGACTCCAACATCAAACAAAAGTGACCAGCAGTGATGGACCTGGTTTAAAAGAAAGGTCCGTCTTCCAAGGAAGACGGGGACCTCCCTGGGATGGAGAATATGACCCTCTTCTGCCACGGTGGTGTCGATGACAGGGATGCTGCAACAAACCTGAAGAAGCCATCCTGAAAAGGACTGCCCAGGGGCACAGGCACGTCCTCTGCCCGGCGAGTGATTTCAGCTCAGCGGCAGTGCACAGGCAACGTGGAGAGAGAGACTAGAGAGCTGTATGGCATTCCACTGAGAAATAGCCTTCATTATAGCAGGGCCCTCAGTGAAGGGAGCCAGTGACAGCAGCTCTCTGAAAAGAGGGGAAAAACCAGGGTATTTATAGGGAAGGAGAGAGGTGGGGGAAACTTGGATACATGTATTGGGGTGGATTGATAGGGAGGGAAACCAATGGGGTGTAACAAATTAACATGTTCAACTCTAGGGCCTCTGGGAGTGATACTTTTTCTCTGCATGACAGAAAAGTGTCTCGCCTAGAAAGAAGCTCTCCAGGGGAGAGCCAGGATTTCTGAACTGGCCGGTTCCCCAGCTTCCACAACTCCCCCTTCTTTATTTAATAAAAAGGCATCTCCCAGAGACCTAGTTATCAACCTTTTAAAACAGGAGAACATACATAGAACAATAACAATAATTAAAAAAATCTAAAAGATGTTTTTAAGGAGGGAGGCAACCCATCCTTTGAGTCCCCAGCTTCCCAAAAGGTCCTCAATCCACTGGGGCTCCTTTTCATCCTTGAGTTCCTGAACCACGTGTTGGAGTCTCTGGATGCAAGTGTGAATGCCTTCACTGTGACTTGATAGGTTGAAGCAGCACAGTCCATCGAATCCTGGGGCTGTGCTACTAGCCAGGCATCCACAGCTGATGTTTTCGGGAGCATCCAGATGGTCAGGAACTCAAGAATGGTTTTGCTCTCCATTTTCTATAACAGAACATAAAAAGATTAGCTCTGACTCTGGGGGGGGGTGCTATTTTCTTTTCCCGTTTCTCTCCTGCCTCCCCCCTTTTTTTTCTGAAAAAAGAAGAAAGAAAATATAAGCAGGGAATGGGTATTGGGGATGAGGTAGTTGTTTTCTGGTGGGGTCATTTTGTGCATAGGGGACACATGACCAGACACCAGCAGCAGCAGCATTAAGGTGCGTCTGGTGCAAATTAGCACGTGGGTAGAGAAAGGGAAGAGGGGGAGGGAAAAGGGAAAGGAAAGGAGTTAGAGGAACTTGTGCGTTTCACAGGGTCGAGCTGTACGTTGGCTCTTGTCTTGGTGGCATGACGATTTGGCTTATATGAAGTGGGTTGTCTGGCGGTAAGCTGTGTCGGTCGCCGTCTGATCGATGGTCTGGTGGCAGGCAGGCTCGGTGGGCTCCGGCGACATCTCTGTCTCCAGGCTGCGGTGGCTTGTTGTTTTTCAGAACCTGTGTGGGTCTCAGGAGATTTTGATTGATCTGGTTCTGGTGCAGGGTTTGCAGGGCCTAAGTATGGTTTTATATTTTTCCCTGGGAGCCACCTAGGACCAGATGGTGTTGACACACAAGCATATCCTCTACCCCAGGTAATCAATGGGAAAGATCCCAGTGTTTGCTGTGATTCAGGGTCTTTGATCAGCACTGGCAGCTTCTCATTGAGTTTGGCATGGGTAGAATTGGAGAAGTGCCGTATAACAGGGGGGTCAGGCTCTGTAGATGAACAATTCAGAAAATTCATAACATACAGAGCCTTACAGAGCCTCTCAATGGGAGGAATGATCTCTCTTCCTCCCCGCTGCTGATCAAGGACTCTCTTAAGGTTCTGGTGTGTCCTTTCCACATTTGATTGCCCTGTGGGAGAGTGAGGTATGCCTGTGGTGTGCCTCACCCCCCACTGGCTGAAGAAATCTCTCAAGTGTCCACCGAAACATGAACATACTTAACTCTCCCGAAGGACGGGACGTGCGTAACATCAGTCTGCCAGATTTGGCAGTTGTTGAGTCCTCAGGGGTTAACTGCAGAATTTATTGCTGGAACTTGAAAAGATTGACAATTGGGACAGGTGGCAACTATTGCCCTGGCCTGATCTCTGGGTAACTTGAACATCCTCATCAGGGCAGGGACGTTCTGATGGTAAAATTGGTGGGACAATTTTGCTTGCGCAAAAATGTCCAGGACTATGGCCGCTCCAGCAGGCATGGCTAAGGTGTCCACTCTCTTGTTACCCTCCGCGATGGCACCTGGGAGGTCAGTGTGTGCCCTCACATGCATGATATAGTATGGTTGCTTTCTGTGGGAGGCAAGATATATTAATTCAGAAAGCAATTTGTATAAATTTGGGTTAGAGACTTCTTTCAGAAATGCATGTTGTGCTCTCACAGCTATTCCAGCCACATAAGCCAAATCGGTCACCAGATTGAAAGGTTCTTGGAATTTCTCAAAAGTTCTGATGACGGCTGCTAATTCAGCAATCTGTGGTGATCCCTCAACCACTTGGACATCAGACTCCCACTTCTGTGTCCTGGGGTCCTTCCAAGTCATTACTGACTTGTGAGATTTCCCTGAGCCATCAGTAAAAACTGTCAGAGCCTTGAGTGGTGTTTTGCTAAGTAATAATTTGGGGACCAAATTAAACGTGGTTTTAAATAATTTGTGGCCAGGTGGGCATACAGAAATTTGGCCTGAATAGCTATCGAGAGCGAACTGAAGGCTCTCGTTGGTTTGGAGTAAAGGCTCCAAACCCCCAGTTGTCAATGGAAGGAAAACGCATGTGAACTCACACCCTGCAAGAGTGTGGAGACAAACTCTTGATTTTTTAATGAGTTTAGCCATGATTTCCTGTGGAGTCGTGATAGTTTTGGTGGGCTGATTGTGTGTGAAGATCCACTCGATGATAAGGAGTGGATCCTTCAATGCCATGTCCAATTGGAAAATGAGCGCATATAAGTGCGGGGCCTTACCCAGGACAACCCGCTGGAAGGGCAGGCTGGGCTCATACTGGTGGGCTTGCCGCGAAGACAGGGCCTCCTGGACCTTGGTGATGGATTCTTGGGCCTCCGGCGTGAGGGCGCGCAGTGAGTTGAGGTCCTCCTGAGCAGATTGAAGAGGGGCGCGAGGACTTACGTTGTTACCCCAAGCAGAGGACGTATCCAGTTGATGGACCCGCAGAGCTGATGCAAGTCCCGCAGGGTCTTGGGGTTGTCTCTGATGGTCAGCTGCTGGGGCACAACGGTCCGCTCATGGATCCGGAGTCCAAGGTAGGTCCAAAGGCAGGTGTACTGGATTTTGTCTTCAAACCCAGCATCCTCAATTGTCTTTATAGTCTTTTGCAAAGTCTGGTGGAGGTAGTCATCATCAGCGGTACAAACCAAGATGTCGTCCATGTAATGTAATATAACTGCATCTGGGAACAGGACCCTCACTGGGGATAGGATGTGGGCTACTTACCATTGGCAGATGGTGGGAGAATTTTTCATCCCTTGTGGGAGAACAAGCCAATGGTATCTTTTTAGAGGCGCCTGTCTGTTTGGGGAGGGAACCGAAAATGCAAACCTGGGGGCATCTTGAGGATGGAGAGGGATGTTAAAAAAGCCATCTTTGATGTCTATGATTGCAAGCTTCCAGTCCTGAGGAAGCATGGAAGGTGAGGGCATACCAGGCTGGAGGGGGCCCATATCCTCAATGACCTCATTGATTTTTCGGAGGTCATGGAGGAGTCTCCAGCTGTCTTTGCCTGGTTTGCGTAAAACAAAGACAGGGGAGTTTCAAGGGCTGTTGGTCTCTGTAATGTGGCCCTTGGTAAGCTGCTCCTCCACGAGGGCTTCTAGTGCGCACAGTTTGGTTTCGGAAAGGGGACACTGATCAACCCACACTGAATGGTGCTGTTTCCAGGTGAGTTGGGGGATGATGGGCTTAGCGCGCTCTTCAGTGACCCCCACTAAAAATCCCTACTGGGAATATGCAAAGAAGCCCCCCATTGGGATAGGAGATCCCTCCTCCAGAGGGTGATTGGTGCCCTCACAACAAATGGCCGAATGGTCGCCATTTTTCCCTCGGGACCTTCTACTATTACATTGTGCCTGCTTCTCATAGACACCGCCACTCCCCCAATTCCCAAAATCATCCCTGCCACAGGCTGCAATTCCCAGTTGGCTGGCCACTCGGAACAGGCAATGACGGTAACATCTGCTCCGGTGTCCAGCATTCCTGGGCAATGGATCTTTTCCCCTTTACAGAACAGGCTGCACTCCATGATAGGCTTGTTGGAGCCCACAACTTGAGTCCACATGGCGGTGGGATTGAGGGGAACCTGTTCCGGACAGTCATTTGGTAACAAAAAGGCTTTTGCCACTGGAGTCTGCTGTTTTAAAAAATAAGGAGGGTCTGTGCAAGTTAAAGTGATGAAAATTTCATCTCCTGGGTGTAAAGTCTGGATTTCAGGTGTATATGGACTTGTCCCGGAGAGTTAATTGGATCCCCAAGTATTAAAATGTTGGAGGGACCGCCTGGTGGTGCACGTTTCCCTGCGGGGATCTTATAAACACAGTCACCCTTAAGCTGCAAGGAGAGTCTGGTTACCAATTGACGCTGGGTTCCCATCTGGATTGCTCCACTTGCTGGGTCTGAGGTTGTGGTCCCTGTGGAGGCGGTATGGTGGACTTGGCAGGAGGGGTGGAGTGGTGCGGCATTTGATATGATGTCAGAGTGCGGGGCTGTTCTGCGCTCTGCTTGAAGTTTCCCGAATGCCAATTTGATCTGGGTAACTGTTGGTGGGTAGGTGGTTGTAGAAAATGTCTCTCCGGGCAGTCTTTAAAAAATGTCCAGGTTCGCCACAATTAAAGCAGCAGCTTGTGCTGGAGTCTGCAGCGTAAGTGCCAGATATCCCTTCTGCCACTCCCTTAGCTATCGCTATTGCCACCATATGTTCAGTTGGGGCAGTGAAGTGCTTGGTGCAGGCTTCCACCATTTGGTCAATGGTTGGTTCAGGATCAAGTGGCAGAACTGCCTTACATTCTGAATTTGCATTGACCATTGCCATCTTGGCCAGTAATTCCTTTTGTGCTTGGCAACCCTCTATTTGTTTTTCAATTGCCAATTTTAGTTTATCCACAAACTTAATAAAGGATTCACTTGCCCCTTGTTTAATGTTTGTGAAGCTCTGCATAGGCACCTTATCATCGGGAATGACAGAGACGTCTTGGCAGCATTAGCGATGTCATGTAACGCTGCCTCAGGCAGATCTCAGGCCTGATCTCTTGGTTTCTGGAAGTCACCTTCTCCTGCCAGTTGTTCTAGAGTTAAATTTGGTTTGTTGGCATCTTTGGCATATGCATCTGCTAACTGTTTCAGATGTTTTTTCCACTGTCTTTCCCATAGCATATATTCTGCTGGGGAGAGAAGGCAGTTCATGATATTTTTAATATCATGAGGCACCATGACATGGGCGGTGAAGGTGGCTTCCAGTAGGTGTTTGAAAAAATGAGAGCCCTGGCCATGCTCTTCAGTGGCTTTGCACAACTCCTGTAACTCCCTGTAGTGTAGGGTCTCCCATACATTCATGAGTGCCCCTGCCCTGTCCCTCTTATGTACAACAGGGAAAGCGAAAATCTTTTTGGACAGGGCTGAGTCCCCTGCCCGCATGGCTTCCCTCTGTACCTTGGCCCAGTGGTCCTCATATTCAGATTCTGAATATGAGGACTCGCTGTCTCCATCTTTTGGAGGAGATGGGGGGCGCTTCATGACAGTGCATGGCCGTTTCTGGCAACCGGTACTGGCTCGCTTGTGAGTGGCTGAGGAAGCCAAGATGGCTTCCTTCCAGTTGCTGTCATTACCACTTCCGGTCCCAGTGTAGGGGGGACTGGTGGTGGGAATGCCACTGGGGGCAGAGCTCTGGTTGGAAGGGGTGGGACTGGGGTCCGCAACAGGGAGGGGTTTCCCAATGGAAGGGGAGGGGCCCGATGCGGCTACACCCAGCAATGCGATGGGAGGGGAAGAAGATCAGGGCGCGACAGGAAGAGAAGGGGTAGAGGCGGGAAAGTGGCCATTTTGAGGTGCAAGGGTGGGAAAACCTGGGTGTGAAGGAGACAAGATAGCGGGGCTGGCCACGTTGCCGGCGCCATCTTTACTAACATTAAGAACCGGGTGGGGATGTAACTGGGTATGTGGGCATAGGGAGGAGGGTAGAAGAAAGGTCCAGAGTGGCATGGCCAGTGCCGTCCTGGTAAGGGTAGAGAGGTGGTGGGGGGGTGTCAGGGAGACGGCAGCAACCCTGTGCCTGGTGGCTACGTCCACCCGCCAACTGTCCCTCAGGTAGGGAAGAGGGTTTAGGAACACTTGGAGAGGGTATCAGGGACAGCGGTTTCAATTGGGGGCACGAAGCTTCATCAACCCTTTTTCCCTCTTTTTCAACAGAAAGTATAATGGTTTGAAACAAAGGAAAAAACTTGGCAACTGATAAATCTCCCCCTGCCTGAACAGTATATAACTTTCTCCCCACATTGTCCCAAAATTTTCACGATTTAACAGAAGTAGAATCAACTTTAAAATGTTTAAAAATCCAATGAATAAATATCTTTAATTCCCCTTTTGAAAACTTAAAATTTCCCGCTTTGAGGGTGCCCACAACTTAGATATAAAAGTCCCTCTCAGGAGGGGTCAGCTTGGGTCTGGAAAGCTGATTCCCCATCCTTCTCACTCCCCACCCAGCAGCAAAATGCAAACAAAAATGAAAAAGACCCAAAAAACCTCAAGGGTATGAACTCACAACTTTTCTTCAGCCGATGCCAATGAGGCCAACAGAAAGCTGGTGGGTGGGTGGTCACCTGGCGGCCAGTCCTCAAGGGCTCTTCTATCTTCTGTCTTCTTAGCCCCGGATGGTCAGCAAGGGTCCCAGTCACAGCCCTTCGGATTGCCTCTTGCTAGAACGCAAGTGGTTCTCCTCGGGGGCTGGCAGCTCCAACAGCGGCATGCTCTGCAGTTAGAACTGCAGGTGGACGCTTCTTCAGGGGCTCTTCGTCAGCCCCACGTTGGGCGCCACTTGCCGCAGCGGTGTCGGTGACAGGGGTGCCACGACTACCCTGAAGAAGCCATCCTGAAAAGGACTGCCCAGGGGCACAGGCACGTCCTCTGCCCGGCGAGTGATTTCAGCTCAGTGGCAGTGCACAGGCAACGTGGAGAGAGAGACTAGAGAGCTGTATGGCATTCCACTGAGAAATAGCCTTCATTATAGCAGGGCCCTCAGTGAAGGGAGCCAGTGACAGCAGCTCTCTGAACAGGGGAAAAAAAACAGGGTATTTATAGGGAAGAAGAGGGGTGGGGGAAATTTGGATACATGTATTGGGGTGGATTGATAGGGAGGGAAACCAATGGGGTGTAACAAATTAACATGTTCAACTCTAGGGCCTCTGGGAGTGATACTTTTTCTCTGCATGACAGAAAAGTGTCTCGCCTAGAAAGAAGCTCTCCAGGGGAGAGCCAGGATTTCTGAACTGGCCGGTTCCCCGGCCTCCACACTCTTCTCTCCGTAGTATTTTAACTTTGAATTTATGGGGTTTTCATGCAAAGCTAGGGACAAAGGAACAACAGGAATTTCCTAGAGTATATCTATATACATCAAGGGCAGCAAACAACAGCAGCAGCAACCAAAAGCAAAAAGGCAAAGCCAGCCTTGTGTCCCTGCCGAGCCCGCGCCGCTGGGCTGCAGTTCCGCGCACAGCCAGCAGGGGCGCTGGTGGCTCCCGGCCGGGCCGGGCGGGTGCGATGATTCCCCCGCGGCTGCAGGGGGCGCTGTGGCGCGGGCTCAGCCGCCTCTCCGCTGCCAATGGCGGCTGGGGCGCCGCGGAGAGGAGAGTTGGCTTCCCCTGCACAGCCCGCGGGGAGCAGCCGCTCTCAGTGCCGCTGCAGGCCCGGGCCGGCGAATCCAAGGGTAGCAGAACAGCCGGAGCAGCGGGGACTGGCCGGGGGATCGCTCCTTTGCGCGCCTCACCGGCGATGGCCGGGCCTGAGGCCGGGCCTGCTGGGGCTGGGGGGGCTCCCAGCTCTCAGCACAGCTCGCAGCGGCTCTGGGCTCCCAAGCGGCAGAGGAGCAGAGAAGCAAGCTGGCAAGCCCTGGTCATGGTGCTGAAGCAAGAAAAAACCAAGAGGGGAGAAGAAGGAAAAAACCATAGGGGGGGAACAGGAGCTCAGGACAGACCCACTGTGCCACATGGCCCCAGTGTTGATCACCCGTGCTGGAAGGAAGAGCAGCCCCTGGCCCCAGCCCCACCCAGAGTCCTGGGCCACCCTTCACCCACTGTTGTAGTCCACAACCTCAGGATCATGTCCAAAGAAACCGTAGGGTTCTGGGGACCAGCATGGAACACCAACAAGACAGGCCTTTGTTCATGAAACCATTTATTCAGCATGGGAACAGACTCAGATCCAGAACAGAGAGCCCCAAACAGAGGCACAGCAGGGGTTTTTAAGGGACGGAACTCTTGAGGGTCTCCACCTTTGAGGGTGGAGTTCAGGGTCAGGGACCACTGGAAACACAGCAAGGGAGAAACCCCCCAGGGACTCAAACCAAATCAGAACTCCTGGGCCGCCCTTCACAAGAGGTTTGGGGTGGGACAATGCCTATCTGAAACTAAGTCTTTGCCTCCCTGAGGCACCTCACAACATCTGCGCCTTTTTTTTTTTTTCTTTCAAATTTTAATTAGGAGCTTAAAATATTTCCAAAACTTATACTATAAAATCTCACCTCCTCTACAAAGCACCTGCTTTGCTTTGTGGGACACTAAAGCCTCAACAACAAAACGCATTAAGCAAACAAAAAAACAAAATTAAAAACAAACACTTAAATCTCGGACAACAGCTGGGCAAATTAAACAGTAATAGTACTTAATACAAACACAACAGTTTTTTCAGTCTCTTCCAGTTCTGGATTTTCTTGTAGGAAGGGTGCAGTTCTTAGATCTCCAGCTTCGGCTCTGGTTCCGAAGGTGTGGGCGTCACCCCTTTAGATGTTCCTGGTGAAATGCTGGCTTTCAGAGCTCGGTTACAGTTTTGATTTCCCTGGAGGGGGTGTTGCCCACGATGGAAAAGGTACAGCCCCCAGGAGTGGAGCAGCTGGAGAAGGGGGTGGCACCGAAGCAGGAGTTACTGGGGGAAGGGAAAGATAGGGGCCGGAAAAGAAGGAGCAAGGCGGGAAAAAGGAATCCCAGACCGCGTGGTCAGCGCCATCTTAGGAAGTGGGGCAGTCTGGGACGGACTTTCCCGGACAGGGAACGGGGAATATGGAAAGACAGGGGGTGAAGGAGGACATGGAACGGCGGGCAGACAGCAGCAGACCCGCATCACTCTGGATGTTCTCTGTCCCTTGCCTGCCTTCAGGAAAACAGGGGATGAGATGGCAGAGAGACACAGGGGTGACGGGGAGCTGGCAGCAGCCCCGAGCCATCTTGGCATTTTTCACCCTTTGTCCTGCCCTTAGGAACATAAAGAGGGGAAGATACAGGGAGGTATACACCAAAAAAAAAGAGGGACTTCACAGAAGACAAAAAAAAGTCCACAGGAAGAGCCATAATCACCCATAATTGTCCATAATGTTAATATCGTCCATAATATGTCTTGTTGGGTGATGTTAGATGTTTGTCCCAGTGTCTGGTCTCTCAGCTCCCTCACCTCCGTAAGCCCTTTTCCCCCATACCCAAGGCACTCTCAACGTGGCCTTCTGCCAGGTACTCTCGAGTCCTCCTCTCTAAGGCGAGGGTCTCGCCGGCTCTCAAGCCATCAGCTGGGGACTTACGGAGTGTCCATGGAGCCAGTCCTGCTGTTCTCCTGGTGCTTCACTGGATGCCACGCATTCTTCCACCATACATTGTAGTCCACAACCTCGGGATCATATCCAGAGAAGCCGCAGAGTTCTGGGGACCTGTTAACGCTAAAGATGAATAGATCACATGCACACAGGTCGAGGTGTGGTGAAAGAAATAGCAAGTTTATTTTTCCTCCCAGGATTTATAGGCTTCTGACCACGGCCAGGGATTGGATGGTCAGGATAACACTTTCTCACTGCACTGGCCATGAGAGATGCCCATCACAAGACGTGGAACAGAAAGAATGTACACATATCTATGTTTACAGTTACTGTCCTGGGAAAGTCCTTAGAAAACTATGTTAGCAAGCTCAGAAGCTGAGTTTTCAGGGCGACATCTCACCCTTTTTGGTTTAACAAAAAGAAAAATGAACAAAGAAACTAGCAACATTATAAACTGACTCGATCTTCTCGAGTGTGGCCCAGCTAGCTGAGTGATGATGTTTCTCTTCACTCGAGTTTCGAGCCAGCATATGTTTATGGGGTTCACTGATTTTCTTCAATAATCCAAGTCTATAGAGCGAGTAAAGAAATCAGGGGGGGACTCTCTCTCTGGTTTGCATTCCACAGTTTATTTCTGTGAAGGGGAATCCAAAGGAAAAGAGACAAAAGATTTGGGGTCTGGGGGGTCTCTTTTAACAGGGTTTCTCGGAGGGAGGGAACATCAGAGAAAAAAACAATTATTTTTCTCAGTTAGTACATCTTACAAACTTTCTACAAATCAAGGTTACACACACCAAGATAAGAAATAACAGACACCAACTTCTTCAAATGCCCACAAAGGTGTAGGAGTATTCTCCACAGAGGAGCAGAGGGGGAGAGAGGGGGGAGGCTGGTTTCCTGGTAACATGGGGGGGGAAGAAAGGGAAGGTAAGCACGCCCTCTCAGCTTCCATAGCTCAGAGGCATTCTGGGACAGGAAAAACAAAGTTAGAAACTTCCGTGTTGGAAAGAAGGGCATCTCTTCTCCCAACCCCGTGCTTTCCTGGGCTAAAGAAACTTCAAGCAGCTGGAAATGCCAGCAGCGTCCTCTCTTTACTCTATCCGGCCTCTCGCTGTGGGGCTGAGGGGAGAAACTTCAGTAACCATGGTAACTTGACGCCAAGTAAACAATTAGGAGAAAGAGAAGCTGGGGGGGGGGGGGGGAATCACAACTAAAAGATGGGAAAAGATGTATTTTAAGCTATCAACTACAACAATAAACAATCAAAAGGATAAATAACAGGAAAATAAAATACTCCATACAATCAGAAGGCTGTAATTTCAGGGTGATATCTCACCCTTTCGTTATTACACAAAAAAACAAAAACCAGAAAAAAAAAACAAAACTCAAAAAATAAATGAAACAAATGTCCAACACCAACACCTGCTTGCGGATGGCTCTCAATTTGGTCATGGAGGCAGAATCCATGGCCAGATTGAAAGATGCCTGGGAAAACCTATGAAATGCTATGACAGCAGCCTGTAATTTCATCAATTGGGCTGATCCAGCCTCATGAGTCTCTAAAAAGAAAAAAACCAAAAAACAAAACAGTGACATCAATGGAAAGATTAATGTAATAAACTTGAGGAGCAGAAACTGCTCACAGAACCTCCTCCAGCATCTACTGTGCCTGTGGGGTCAGTGTCAGAGGTGACTTTAAATCAGAGTCCCCCTTTAATAGTCCAAACAAGGGAGACAGTTCTGTCATGGTCAGTCCCATATAAGGACACAACCATGTAAAAGTCTATTAAGATCTGGACATCATTCATGCAGTGTCTGCACTGAATGCAAAAAAAAATAATTGCACCTCCTGATGCAGGACTGTTTGTCCCAAAAATTATTTTTGACCTTCAAATAATTTCAGGGAGGTTGTAGAGACGAGCAGCAGGAAACTGCTTGCAAACTCCAGAGAGGGCTAGAGCCCCATATCATCAGCAAATGCTGGCAAATTTTCACAAGCCTCATGGCAAAATCTCCATTGATATCTCTGTGTGGGCTCAGCACTAATGATAGCTGGCACCAGAAAGGCAAATTTCAGTCTGTCATTGGGATGCAAAGGAATTGTAAAAAAACAACCCTTCAGATCCACAATGAGGGCTAGCCAATCTGCAGGAAACATAGCAGGTGAAGGCATCCTAGCCTGCAACATCTCCATGCTTTCCATCATAGCAGTAACTTTCTGGAGGTGTTGTAGCAATCTCCATTTCCCAGACTTCTTCTTGATACAGAAAACAGGAGTGTCCCAGGGATTGGTTGAAACTCCAGATCACTGTGATCCAACTGTTCTTGCATCAAGTCACGGAGGGTGACTAGTCTATCATGAGAGAAGACAACAGAAAATGATGAACAAAGAGTCAGTCTCAAGTTCTTCTTTGTGTTGAATGTGTCAGCATTGGGTCCAAGGGTCACTCCGGGGCCCGTCAGCAAACCTGACAATCGTGATGTCCATGCCAGTGTCAAAAAACCCGCAGAAGCTAATCTCTGACAGCATCTCACCAAGGATGGACAGGGTGCAGACCCATTCAGGATGATCCCTGGCTGTCAGAACAGCAGTCCAGTGACCCAGGGAGGTCCAGGGAACCCGAAGCCACCATCTCCCCACAGCTGGTTCTCAGCTCTGCGAATATAAAACTCAAAAGGCACAAATCCAGGTCCTGCAGGGATAGGAACAGGAGGGGTGAATGTGGGATTCATGGCAGAAATGCACCCCAGGAAATCTGAATCAATGTCCCCTAGGTGAGCAATGATACCTTGGGCACTGACATTCAACCATACCACAAGAGGAGCACGCATGCCCTCACCCACCGGATCAAAGCATTCGGAAGCACATGGAATGCCTGATACGCTCAGCTGCACGGTCATTTGAAAAGAGGACAAGGTCCACAGGCCAGCCGAAGAGCCTCCAGCAGCCTGGGACCCTTCGTCCGTCAAGGCCACCGGCTTCTGTCCTGCAGCAGCACCACCGGAGCCAGTGGTAAACAGCTCAGGACCTTGGTCTGCCACAGCCACAGGAGACGACAGGGGAGGGCCGGCTCCAGCCACAGGCTCGGGCGCTGCCTGGGAACCCGAGGTGGGGGGAGTTGGAGGCAGCTCAGCACGGCCCACTCCCAGCACCGGGAAGGACTGAGGCACCGGTAGAAGGACAGCCTGCAAAGCCATGGCACCGTCCTGCTCTGCCACCAGGGAACAACCCGGGCTTACAGGAGGGGAACCCGGCACCATGGGGCCAGCAGAATCCACCCCCACGCCCCACGAATCCGGCGCAGGGGGGGTAGCACTCGGAACCGCCCCTAACAGCGTTTCTCCAGGGGCGAAAGGTCCAAGAAGCCATGCCGGCCGCTCCTGCATTGGAACAGCATGCGTGGCTGCCGGCGCAGGGCCCGGGCCCGGCCCATCCCCCACCGCAGGGCAGGGCACAGCCCAGCCGCAGCAGGGACATGGGACAGACCCTGAGGCATCCCCCAGGGCCGGCCCCGCGCCCCGTTCAAGCACCCCCCCATCGGTCTGCGCCGGGAGGGCACACGGAGGAGGCAACCCTGCCCCAGGCTTCCACCGCTGGGGCGCGGGCCGAGGTGGGGTTACACCCCCCGGGTCTGTGGCGCCTCCGGCAGCTCTCTGGCAAGGATCCAACCCCACCTCGGGCTTACACCGCTGGGGTGCTGGCCAAGACGGGGTCACGCCCACCGGTCCCGCGGCGCCCGCGTTCCACCCGCTGGGGGCCCCGGCAATCCCAGGGGAGCCGACCTCGGGACCTGACCTCAGAACACCGCCGCACCTTCGCCAGATCCCAGCAGCCGGAGCACCCAGGGCTCATAACCGACCAGCAGAGCCTCGAGCAGGGAATCTCCTAAAGACTCCCAAGCCGATTGCGAAAAAATCGCTTCAACCACAGGGAAAAACCCCTCAATTCTGCCATACTCACACAATCACTGAAAGTCAGCATAATAAACATCAATCCCTCTCTGATCAAACACCTCATGCCATATTTCCAAAACCTGACCTTCCATAGGAAAGAGCCCAAAACCATCCATAGCCACAAGCTAGACAGTACCCTGTAACAGTCATGTGCAAGACACGTCGGGGTTCACCACATGTTACCACTGAAGATGAATAGATCACACGCACACAGGTTGAGGTGTGGTGAAAGAAATAGCAAGTTTATTTTTCCTCCCAGGATTTATAGGCTTCTGACCACGGCCAGGGATTGGATGGTCAGGATAACACTTTCTCACTGCACTGGCCATGAGAGATGCCCATCACAAGACGTGGAACAGAAAGAATGTTCACATATCTATGTTTACAGTTACTGTCCTGGGAAAGTCCTTAGAAAACCATGTTAGCAAGCTCAGAAGCTGAGTTTTCAGGGCGACAGGGACCAGCATGGAACACCAATGAGATAGGCCTTTGTTCATGAAACCATTTATTCAGCATGGGAATAAACTCAGATCCAGAACAGAGAGCCCCGAACAGACGCCGAGCAGGGGTTTTTGAGGGACAGAACTCTTGAGGGTCTCCACCTTTGAGGGTGGAGTTCAGGGTCAGGGACCACTGGAAACACAGCAAGGGAGAAACCCCCAGGGACTCAAACCAAATCAGAACCCCTGGACTGCCCTTCACAAGGGGTTTGGAGTGGGACAATGCTTATCAGAAAGTAACTGCCTCCCTGAGGCACCTCACAACAACCCATTGTGATATTCCTGAGTCAGGAGGCTACAGTGACAGCTCCAGACACAAATCAAAACTGAACTGGCTCTGGGTAAGAACCATCCCCAAGACAGGACCCCAGCACCTTCCAGAGCCGTTTCCCAGGGGCCCTCTGTAATTCACCCCTGAGCAGCCTGAAGCCTACTCCCCTCAAGGCCAGGGTTGAAGGTTTGCTGACACTTTTCCTCCTGTCACCAGAGATTTTGAGTTCAGTGGCCATGTCGTGGCCGTGGGTGAGATGGCCACCAATGGGCGCTGGGCTGACGAGACCCTCTGTGGTAACGAGCAACAGATCGCTGAGGGCACCTGTCCAAGTTGGCTCCCAAAATCTCCAGTCTCTCCTGAAGGGCCACCAGGATACCCCAAGCACAGCTGTGGGTAGGGACAAGGTGGATTTTCCCCCTGATCTGGGGTGGGTCCTGAGTGTGCAGGGAAGCAGCTCCTGGTTAGAGGCGTGAGTGGGGCGAGGAGGGGCTGCGCTGGCAGCTGGAGCAGGAGCACAGCTCAGAGCCCGTGTGGCCGTGCCGGGCATGGGGGGATGTGTCTGGGGAGTGTGGGGTGCCCTGGGGGGAGCGTGTGAGTGCTGCCTCTGGGTGCTGGGAGCAGCAGGCTGGGCCAGACAGCGAGCAGGGCAGCCGTGGGACTGGGCGGAGGGCGCAGGGTGCAGGCAGGGGTGTTGGAGGAGCAGAGGGGCTGTGCCAGGAGTGCTCCTCGCCCTTGTGGAGTGAAGGGTTCGTCTGGGAGGATGTGAGCAATGGTGAAGGCAGCAGCTTGTCCAGGGCAGGTTGTGTGGCTGAGTGAGTCTCGGTGTACCAGGGTGTTTGTGTGTACATGTGTCTGTCTCTGGCTGGGTCTCTGTCTGCAATGTCTCTGTATCTCTGTGTGTATCTGCTTGTGTCTCTCTGTGCTTCTGTCTCTGTGTCTGTGTCTCTGTGTTCTCTGTGTCTCTATGTCTGTGTTTGTGTCTTTGTGCCTATGTGTCTATTTCTGTGTGTCTCTGTGTCTGCGTTTGTCTCTCTGTCTATCTGTCTGTGTTGTCTCTGGGATAAAGACTGAGCTTCAGGGTTGATCCTGCACACAGGAAAGCCACAGGCACATCCAGTGTGCTGGGAAGGGGACCCTGGCTCTTGTGCCATCCCAGGCCTGGCTCCAGCAGCCGGGTGGGAGCAATCCCCAGGGCCGCAGCTGCTGCAGAGCCTCTGCCAGAGGCTGAAGCCTCTGCCTGCACCTTAGGGAAAATCTCTTTTCTTCCTCCACAGCCATGGCTTCGCAGGAGGACACACAGGAGGGGGATACAAAGGCACAGCTCCTGGCAAAGGCATTTCAGGATGAAGGGCTGGATGCTGGATACTGGCTGCCCAAAGTGTCGCAGATCCTGGGAATTGAGTGCAGAGAAGCCCTGCAACATCTGGAGTACGAAGACTACCTCAAGCTGGAGTGTGAGGTAAGGCACCCCTGGGAGAAGAAGGCACTCCAGAAACTCCTGAAAATAAGAGATGACAAAACAACCAGTAAAGATGTGCAGAAGGAGCACTTGGAGAAGAGAAAGGAGAAACAAGAATTGGCCAAAGAAGCCCTGAATGATCTGACAGAAATGCTCAACAGCCGCAGCCACAGCCAGGATGCTCTGAGGGAGAAAGCAGAGACTCTGTGGCAAGCCATGGAGATTCCCAAGGAGTTCTGGCCAGCACCAAAGAAACCCCTGGCGGATATGCTGGAGAGCATCCAGAAGCAGATGGAGCAGCAGGAGTTGCCAGCAGGCAGGAGAGAGAACATCCCTGATGCGGAAGTGCTGAGGCGGGCGTCAGGGGGACTGGCCCTGCAGGGCATCTACAGAACCAGCAGACCTGGAGATGCACTGGCAAAGCGAGATCAGCTCCTCAGGGTTCCTGAGGGATTCCAGCTTGCCGGTCCAGAGCAAGGATCGCTCCTTGAGAGGAAGGACTTCTCCTCCTCTGCAGCAGAATCCTCTTTCACCAAGTCCATGGAGCAGCTGGGGTTCAGCATGAGTGTTTCTGCCAAATTCAAGTTCTGGGGAATTAATCTGGGAGCAGGTGTAGATGGCAGCAGCTCCTCGCAGTCACAGGACACCCACCAGTCCCACTCTGAGCAGAGCTACTTTTGCAGCACCAGGTACCAGTACCTCCCTCTGGCCTCCTGCTACTTCCAAAGGCATCAGCTTTGCCTCTCGGATGTGGCTCTGCGGGAGCTGCAAGTAATGGAGCCGCTTTTGAGTTTAACTCAGGAAGAAGACAACCCCACCTTGCTGAATAGCATGTGTGAGAGGTTCTTCAGCAGGTTTGGGTCCCACGTAAACCAGGGTCCCCTCCATTTTGGGGGAATATTCTGGTGGAAGGCGTCTACTGAGGGATTCCGAGAGGAGCAGAGGGAAGAGATGAAGCGACACACGTCTGAAGCTCTGAACAGCTTTGTCAGGGCCAGCTGGGGTGACTTCCTGGCAAGTGCTGCGGGGGGCCTGGATGTTTCTAAATCCAGCTCAAAGGCTTCTGTCCTGGGAAGAGCTGGAGAGGGTTCCCATACAGCGATTCAGCTCTACGTGGCCAACACAGGGGGCCCACCAGACACAGCTTCTCTTCCTCAGTGGAGAACAGGGCTCGTGTCTGATAACGCAACGTGGTGCGTTATCGACCGTGGGTTTGAGCTGATCCCAGTGTGGGACGTCATCCTGTACAATCACAGCAGGGATTTTAAGTCTGTGGGTCAGATGAGCAGAGCCCTCAGGGCTGCGTACAAAGCGCTGACGAATCTGAGCATTGGCAGCATTTTTGGAGAGGAGCTGGGCAGTGCAGTGCAAGAGGCCAGAGAATTCATGAGGACTCTGAAAGCCTGGGAGGTGCCGGTGGATGAAAGGAAGCTTCTCATGCTGATGGAGCTAAAAGATGATCTGAGTGCAAAAACCAGGAACCCCAGTGTGTGGATCAACGTGTGCCTGTCAGACAAAGCCCTGCAGGACTTCCTGGTGAACACCGTGCGGAGTTGCCAGGAGTCACCTCCAGAAAACACCACCTTTATCAAGGTAATATTGAAAAGCCTCCTGACTCCGCATATCTACTCTGTCAAGGACTTCCCTGAGGCTTCCTTCATTATGCAATGGATCTTCCAGACTGAGCACCCACTTCCCAAATCTCCCAAAGTCTCTGAGCTTGAAGACCTCATCAAAACACTGCAGCAAATGAAGGAGCACATCCATGCTGTCTCCTACGCACCAGGAAGCTCTGCTTCCGCCATTCATGAAGCAAAGCGAGAAGCGACCCAGACCAGCAGCCTCGCCATTTATTCCTTACTCCAGTGTCTCCAGGAAAAGGCTCAGAAGGACATGGAACTGTTGGTGCTCTTGATTGTGAGCAGCACAGGGTACCAGGTGGAAAGCAGCACTTTTCAGCACCTCCTTGGACACCCAGAAATTGAGTACATGGCCAAGGAAATGGAAGTGGCACATGAGGAGTACGTGAACCTGAAGGAGCAGGATGCTGACAGAGCTGAGGCCTCCCTTCTGCTGAAGGGTCTGACTGTGACACCAGAAAGTCAAGGGCTGTCCCCTGAGCAGAAGAGGGAGCGTTTAATTTTCATGGAAGATCACATGAAAGGCTTGTGGTCCACACGGATAAAGAATCTGCTCCAAAAGCACAGTGGAGGTGAAGACTGGGAGAGGCTGGAACAGGACTTGCATTCCTTGATCAGTGGGTGCTTGGATGACAACTGGGATGAAGAGAGGATGCAGAACATACTCAGAGATCTGGAAGACACTTTTCCAGCACCTGAGCCTCCCAGTCACTCTCAATCCACCTCAGACAGCAGCCAATCCAAAGCAAATGAAGCCATTCCAAAGCAGGAGTTCCTCCAGCTGCTCAAGCGCCTGGGACTGGAAAGTCACTATCCAAGAAGAATGGGGATGGGAGATTTCCACACCATCTGCAGGACATGTCTGCAGGACAGCCAGCCCAGCCAGGACACAGAGCTGCCAGGTTACTTCCTGCAAAAGCTGTTAACCGTGGATTACAAAAAGGTGAGGTACCTGACTTGCAGGGATGAGATCAACCCAAGCCTTGCACCTGTACCACAAATCAGAAAGCAAGAGCATCAAGAATCAAATTCCTTTGAAAAGTTTCTTAGTAATCTGATGGGAACAGCCACTGCACGTGAAAGCAGGGACAGCCATGTGCACCCCATGGACCTGCAGATGGCCATTTTCCACTGCGCTGATGACTTCCTGAGACAAACCCTTGCAACCAAGCTGGCCTTCTGCCAACTGGCGCTGCCTCTCCTGGTGCCCGACCCGTGCACTTCACGCATCGAGTTCCTGCTCTTCGCCCTCAGCCAAATCCAAAGAAGCTGGAAAGAGGTTGAGAAGTCAGGAGAGCAGGCCCAAACAAAGAGTTACAACAACAAACTCATCTTTCAGACACAGACACCCATCGTGTCCTTCATCCGCATTGGCAGCTCAGCCTCCTCTTCAAAGTCTCAGCTCCTGAACGCTTTGCTGAGCGAACGCAAACACGACACTTTCTTCCACCGCCACTGCAGAGGCAGCACCAGGGAGCGTTTGCTGATGGAAGGGGTGGTGGAGATTGCCTGGTACTGCCCCCGTGGAAGCCCCGATGACACCTTTGAGCGCTGCGTGGCTTTCTGCAACCTGCATGGAGATGCCAGGGATCACAAAGCACAGCTGCAGTTCCTGCAGGAGATATCTGCTGTCAACGTGGCTCTGGTGTCTGATTCGGAGCACATGGACAGCAGGGGGAAAAAGCTTCTGCAGGACCTGTGGCAGTCACAAAGGCCTTTGGTTTGTCTTCTCACGGATAAAGAGAACATTGCAGAGGAACAATCTGACAAAATCATGACAATAGGGATCAGGAACAGAAACAAAGCAGAACTGGTGATCCAGCTGAGCAAAACAATTGGGAATCTCCTGGCAGGTTCTGATCCATGTTTCAGCCTGGACGCCTGCGTGGACAATGCTCGCCACCACGGATTCATAGTGGATGCAGATCAACCTGGGTGTGTGGCAGCCAAAGCAAAGGCAAAGGAGCTGGTGGAGCTTCTGAAGAAAGAGAAGCTGTCGGAGATCAAATCCCAGCTGCTGCCGCTTCAAGGAAAACTGTGGTACCAGTGGTGCAAAAAGGACAAAGAACTGACTCGCTTGCAGGAGAAGGGGAACAAGAGCATTGAGCATCATCGCAGCCAAATTGAAAATGAGAAGAAAGCACTAAGGAGAAAGCAACTTGAGCAAGCTTTCCCCCTTAACCCACTGATGAAATCATTCCTTGGCTTTCTCAAGGGCCAGCCAGCAGATATCAAGAAATATTTCCTGCAGTGGATGAAGGTCTTCATGGATGAGCTGTCCTGTGGTCGCCTTGAAAAACTGAGAAAAGACTATCACAAATTATGGACTGAAATTGTGTCAAGAAAGGAATACAAGAAAAATCCCAGTGTGAATGCTGAGTTCCTGAGTTACTTGGATGCTCTCTCTGGTGAAATCAACAATTCATCCATCGGCCTGGAGCACCTTCTCAGAGAGGTAGGGCAGATTCATGAAGCTCTGCAATTAATGAAGACAAATAATTGCAATTTTGCCAAACTGCCGGAAATTGCAGCAGAGCTGATGGTTTTGGGTTATCCCGTGGAGCTGATGGATGGGGATGCTTCTTACCTGCCCTTGCGCTGGGTGGGAGCCATCTTTGACAGCTTAATGGAGAGGCTGGGGGACAAACGAGTGTTTGTGCTCTCGGTGCTGGGCATCCAGAGCACAGGCAAGTCCACCCTGCTGAATGCCATGTTTGGTCTGCAGTTCAGCGTCAGCGCGGGGAGATGCACCCGCGGAGCCTTCATGCAGCTCATCCCACTGGGCGAGGAGCTGCAGCAAGACTTGGGCTTTGATTTTGTGCTGGTGGTTGACACCGAGGGGCTCCATGCTATTGAGATAGCCAATAAACAGTCCCTGAACCATGACAATGAGCTGGCCACCTTTGTCATTGGTGTTGGCAACATGACTGTGATCAATGTGTTTGGGGAGAATCCGTCAGAAATGCAAGATGTTCTCCAGATCGCTGTGCAGGCTTTCCTGAGGATGAAGAAAGTCAATCTTTCCCCCAGCTGCCTTTTTGTCCACCAAAATGTGGGAGAAGCAACTGCCAAGGAGCAGAACATGGAAGGACAAAGGCGTTTGCAAGAAAAGCTGGATGAAATGACCGTGATAGCTGCTCAGCAGGAATTCTCTGACATCTCCTCCTTCAGCGATGTCATTGGCTTTGATGTGAACACCCACATTCACTACTTTGCCCACCTGTGGGAAGGAAACCCCCCAATGGCACCACCCAACCCCACCTACAGCCAGAACGTCCAGCAACTAAAGAGCAAAATCCTCCAGGCTGCCAAGAAGCAGTCGCAGCGCAGCATTTTGAGGCTCTCGAGCCTGAAAGATCGTATTGGTGACCTCTGGAATGCTTTGCTGAATGAAAACTTTGTTTTCAGCTTCAAGAATTCCCTGGAGATTGCTGTGTACAGGAAACTGGAAAGTGCCTTTAGTCAGTGGACGTGGAAGCTGAGGAGTCACATCTTAGATGTACAGATGAGACTGGACAACCGAATTCGGAATGGGGACTTGCAGAATGTCACCAGAGAATACCTTGAAGGGCAGGTGCAAGAGACAAGTGATGGCATTGAGAACGAAGTGGAGAAGTATTTCAGTGAAGACAAAGACCATGAGACATTGGTCCAGTGGAAATCAGGCACAGAGCTGAAGCTGAAAGAACTAAAAGAGACTCTTCTCAATGAAATGAAGAAGAAATGTGAGAATCTTATAGAGCTACAGAAGGAGCAGAGGAAACTGGATGCAAGGAAGTTGGAATATGAAGATGAGCTCCTGAGAAGGAGTAGGGAGCTGGCTGTGACTCTGAAAGGGAAGAGCCTGAGTGAGAGAGAACTGAGGGACAACTTCACTGTTGTCTGGAACAAGTGGATTGCCGAAGTCTCCAGTGCTGCTCGTCCTCTGGAACGGGTGAATATTGATTCAGACATCGAAGAAGTCCTTCTAGAGCACTTTAAGGAGCCAGGTTTCCATGCACGGATCACGTCATTTCCCAAAGGCAGTGGATTTTCTTTTGACTTAGAGAAACATGTCATGAAAAAAGAGCAATTTCGCTTTACCTCAGATCCCAGGAGTATTTCCCATTATGATGCTATCAACTTTCAGCACATCACAGACAACATCATAGCGTGTGTGAAGGAAAACATTGATAAGAAGGAACAGGAGAAACGGGATTACAGTCGAAATTTTATCCATGAAATACTCAATGAAGTACACAATGGTGTGAACTCTGTCCCCAGCCATGCCAAATGTACTTTTAACAGAGAGTACAGCATAGCTTTGTCTCTGTATCTGTGCAAAATGGCAGCGGAAAGGTTTAAAGCCATGCACCAAGCATTCCAAAAGGCAAATGACCCAGTTGTGTACCTGAGCAGCAAGAGAGAAGAGTTCTTCCAATGTTTCCAGATTTCCTGCCAAGGAGCCACTTCAATCACAACTTTTGCTGTTTTCCTTTGTGACAAGATTGAAGCGGCTCTTCGCCGGGCGGTCTATGAGAGGACGGCTAAAGCCATTGCTGAAGACATGCAGGGCAAATGCCCAGATTTCAGGGGCAACAGAGCCAATCTGGAAGTTTTCATCCTGAGATACCTGGCAAAAAAAGAAAATTTTGAGTATTTCATGCAATACCTTCATTCCCCTAAAAATTTTTTTTGGAGATACATTGAAACACGAGTTAAGAGTTACTGTTTAGGTAATGGTAAGAGACTGGAAAAGTTTTTAGATTGCTTGCTTAATCTTCTCTATCGAAACATCCTGTCAGCTGTTTCTTTATCAACCCAAATTGTCAAAGACAGAAAAGACAGAGAGGACAAAGTCTCTCTTTGGCTGGATGAATTTTGCAGGGAACTGACAGAAGTGATCAACTTGCCCAGAAGTGACCTGAAGGGCATCGAGCACCAAGAAGTCACAGACACTGAGTTCCTGAGCAGTGCCATGGCAGAAGCTCTGGATGACCTGAGGGACAGGCTCAGGAAAGAATTTGCTGGTGCTGATATGAGCTTGTTTTCAACACAGCCTCACACCATCCTGGTGGAGCAGTTTTCGGGGTGCTGGAAGCAGTGTCCCTTTTGTGGGGCTGTCTGCACAAACACCATGCAGGGACATGATGGAGACCATCAGCTGGTCTTCCATCGCCCACAAGCTTTGGTGGGTGTTCAGTATTACAAGACGAAAGAGCTGGTCATTGATATTTGTTCCAGCCTTGTTGCAAGTGATTCCATATTCAGAGTTGGAGACCATCAATGTATCCGCTGCAAGACATACCGTGATGCTGGACCTCCTTTTTCCAATTGGAACATTCTTCCTGATTCATCCATGCAGGCATACTGGAAATGGTTTGTTTGTCGTTTCAGGGTACAGCTGGAAGATTTGTACAAAGGTAAATTTCAGGGCAAGGGAGAAATCCCTGAGGCGTGGCACAGAATTACCAAGCAGGAAGCACTGGCCGAGCTGGACAGGCGTTAGGCCACATCCATGGGAAGGAAGAAGCACAGGGGCTTTGCAGTTTAGGAGAACTTTGTACCAGACTCTCCACAAATTCAGTTACAATGATGATGTTCTCAAGCCCAATGAAGAGAATGGTATCCAACTGCTCCCAAGTTTGGTGAAAAAAGGCATTTTACTGTGGCTGTTGCTCAGGAACTCCCTCGCCTCATGAGAAAGCCAGAATCCTCTTGCCTTCTTGCCATAAACATTTCCCTCTGCTTTGTCCTAGAGCCAAACCAAAGCCCCTCCTTGTGGCGATCGGCCTCATGGCAAGGAATTTAACAGAAAAGTTTTACAGATATGAATCCTTAGTAGAAGATTCTCTTGAAACAAAAGCAAGCTTTGATGGATAAAAATATGTTTTTAGGGCCAGTTGTTTCTGAAACAGCTGAGAGAACAAAGGTTTAGTTGAGTTGGAAGATTTAGAACCACGGTTTAGTCAGGTGGAAGGAGGTTTTATGGCTGAAGTCCAATAGCTTAAGTGGTCTTCAAACAAAGCGTATTTTCTCCCAAGTGAAAAAAGCATTGGTAGTCAGAAGGATTTTTTTTACCAAACCAATAAGAATTTTCCACTGCAAAACAAGTTTCAAAGTTTAACCTGTACTTACAAACTCAGATGATTGGTTAGTCACTAACATAGTATGGTAATTTTAACAGATTTGATAGGATGTATGTAAATGTAAAGGCACTGTGTATGATGCTGATTGGTTGTTAGGTAATTATATGCATAGCAAAAGAAAGAGATATACTACATTGTAACCAGAACTAAAGGGGCTCCAGGACACAGGGCTTGCCTATAGCCAACAGCTGTAGGCTGACCTACAACCCCCTGCTGTAACCTGGTCTATGGAATAAAGAGCATTTATAAAGAAGAGCCATCTGTAGTCCTTGTCTCTCCACCAGCTTTTACAGGCAGCACTCAGAGCACCCCTTGGATCAGGTGCTGTGACACAGGAAGAGACAGTGCCCCCAAGGCAGTTTTCCTGGAGTAAGGAGGTGTCCTGCTCTGAGAAAGGGCTGCAGGACCTGAGGCCAGCTCCACACTGGCTGCAAGCTGGGCTGCTTGGCTTTTGGGTATCATCCCTCCCTCCCTCACTGCAGCCTCCTGGATCAACTGAGGCCGTTCTCCCAGCAGGAGCTGTTGTGCCTCTGGGCTCAGGAAAGCAGGGACACGATGGCCCCGGGGCTCAGGCAGTGCTTTCACTCCCAGTCTCGGAGGTGCTGTGTCTCTGTCCAGGGCAGCCACTCCTGCTCAGGTGCCTGGGGCTGCTGCCCTTCCCTCCAGCCCTCAGGCCTGCAAGGAGCTGCTCCTGCCCTTGGCCTCACTGCTGAGGAAAAGCCTTGGGAATGCCCCATGTGGAGAATCCTGCCTGCCAGCACCTTCCACAGCAGCCCTCGGGGCAGTGCTGGTGCTGTCCAGGCAGGCTGGTGGCACTGGAGCCATGCTCTGGAGAAGGTGGCACCAGCTGGCTCTGGCCCAGGCCGGCGTGGGGGCTTTTGCTGTGCAGGTGCTGCAGCCCCGCTGGCAATGCGAGGGCCAAGCCCTGCTGGAGAGCTGGCTGAAGGGCTGCTTCAGCCTCATGCCCTGCAGGCTCTGGTAATAAAGGAGTTGATTTGGACCTCCCCGCTCTGTGTCCCCTTTGTGTTCAGGGCAGACACAGCTGGGGGTATTCAGAGTCCGCCAGCTATTCATCAGCCTTCATAGAAGTAATCGTGAATGCCGTTTATTTCTATTATTAACACACCTTTTATAGGGTTTTACAGGGTCCACGGGCAAAGCAAGCTACTATTGGCTAATACCCTAATACACACAAGTTTACATTTTTCCCTGGTACACAAGAATATTGGTTTGCTTTACTCTTTCTTCTGCAGGCAAATTTCAAGGATTTTTGCCTTTAATATCATGACTTATTCCAGAGGCTGGTTCATGCAGACAGGCCTTTACTAATATATCGTGCCAACCCTCTGCTAAAAAACTCTCTATAATCATGTCCAGGGAAGCTACAGTTACTGAGAACCAGCATGGGACAAGAAAGACGCGAGCCTCTGTTCATGAAATCCTTTGTTCAGCATGGGAACAAACTCCTTCAGAGACAGAGAAGAGAGCCTCAAACAAAGGCAGGGTGATGGGTTTTGAGGGACAGAACTAGGATGGAGTTCAGGGTCAGGAACTACTAGGAACACAGCAAGGGAGAAACACCCAGGGACTCAAACCCAATCAAAACTCCTGGGCCACCCTTCACAAAGGGTTTGGGGTGGAACAACTTCATCCAGGGCCCACACAGCCCCTCCCCCAAAGCAGGAGGTCAAAATTCACTAGCTTGGCTTACTGCCATGCCTCTCACGTTAACAATAGTTATCTGAAACTAAGTCTTTGCTTCCCTGAGGCATCTCACAACAGCAACCCACGCAGGCTCCCAGCCACCACCCCAAATCTCTGCAGGCCTCAGGGTCACAGTGGCTCTGCCATGGCCATGCCAGTGCTGCTTCCTGAGACAGTGGAATTTGTCACCAGCATTCGGAGGAAGAGGGCAACTCTCAGGCGATACTGGCAGGATAGGCCCCTTCACAGAAGGAGCAGTCACAGAGGGAGGAGGAGACAAAGGGGACATGGGTGCAGTGGGAGGGTCGGCTGCTGGAGCAGAGGCCGTGGCCGGCACTGGGGAAGTGGTGACGGTGGTTTCTGCTTCTCTGCCGGTTTGTACTCATAGCAAAGAGTCCCAAAGTAATCGGCACGTCATAAGCGACCCTGTAGCTATTTCGTCTACTGTTGTCGCTGCCTCCCACAACACGTGCCCTGCTGCTTCCCGTGTTCCGACAAAAAACACAGTCCATGTGCTCACTCTCATGATATTCTTTTTATAGCACATGAGCAAGGTGCGTAGTGCCCGCTCCTCACTCTTAACACTGTAATAAATGGAGATGATTCATGCTAACTAAATTGTAACTATTTAGAAGGTTATTATTATTAAGCAACAAAGAGAATTAGTATTACAAAACAGATGGACCCCTTTAGAGGTGTTATATGTGAGAGGAATGACAGGTTTGACTTTACAAACAGGCTGTGGGTCTGTTGGTAAGATGCAGCTATCTGAGAGAGAACAGAAACAATGGGATGGATTCCACTAAAAGATGAAAGAGGCACTGAATGAGCACCACGATTTCCACAAAAGTTAAGAATTAAGAAGGGATTATGCATTGGCGGGAGGGGAAGGTATCGCAGGTATCAGGTGTTCTGGGAAGCCTGTACCTCTCAAGTACCTCAGCCTATGGGGAAAGAGACAAGGGACAAGTGTCCAGTAAATTGGGATAAAAAGGAGGCTGCGCTCTCCAAAAATTTGAGGGACCCCAGGGGAATGCCCCATGGCCTCTCCCTTTATTTGAATAAAGAAAAAGGATTCCTCTATCTCCTTTTTGTACATAAGCCTCTGGTGTTTGTGGATTAATTTTCCTGACAATTTTTGGGGGCTCGTCCGGGAGATTTCCACCATCCGGGGTGGCAGGCAGTGAGCAGAGCTGAAGGCGCCTCACCCGGTTTCGGTGATCAGCTCCCCTTGGTGGCCGCCAGCACTGGGAGATCGATTGGGTTCCCGAGACTGTCCAGGAGACAGACGAGTGGCGGACCAGGGGGGTCCGTGAAGAGTCCACAGGGAAGGAACACTGAAAATCTCACCAGTGAGTAAAATGGGATCTTCGGGGAGCAAGCCTGGGAGGGCACCCAGGGAGGGTAGCACAGGCAAGCCTGGGAGGGCACCCATGGAGGGTATCAAGGGTACAGCTGGGAAAGGGTCCCAGCAAAAGGGATGATGATCCCATAATACCCCCGGAGAGTCCCTTGGGGAGAATGCTGAGATCTTGGGACAGATTATGCATTCACACAGAGGTAACTATGGAGATGATGGTAAAATATTGTTATTATGTATGGCCAGAGTATAAGTTGCCGAATGGACTTATATGGCCACCTTAGAAAACAGAATTCATTTGTGTTGAGTTCTGTGAAGGTATCTAGAGGAGAATTGGAAAGGATGGATTGAAAGGAAATGTGGATTGATATGGTTTAAACAAACAACAAGAGAAATCTATGTGTTAAGAAAAAAAGGAGAAAAGGAAAAAGAGGGGGAAGAAGAAAACAGTGAAGATTAAAATGTTTTTCAGCACCTTCCCCCATCTTGTCCTCCAGTGTTACCAGCTGACCCAGGGCCAGCTGCAGGTCCCTGTATCCTCACCTTCCAGAGCAAAGGGATCAGGGAAATGCTGTTCCTACAGCTCCACCTGAGAATAACAGTGGTGTAGGGGGAAGGGAACAGCATATCATATCACCCCCTAGAACTAGAAGGGATCTCGAGAATCCACACCTGGGGTGGGGGGGCAATAAGGGGAGTCAAGAAAGAGTCTTTGGCAGCAGGAGATGGATGGATTGTGTTGGTGTGCTGGAACAGAATTGGTTAATGGGGAGTGTGGAGAGATATGGTTGAAGCAGGGACCAGGAGTGGAGGTGCGGGACCAGGAGCACAGGTTGGGGGCCTGTGAGGCTGCTGGGACTCAGCACTGGGCAGTGCCTGACCCCACCGGCCCCGGGCAGGGGCAGCAGCAGCTGCCGGCCCTTTGAGGCTGCAGGATGCCCTGGCCGCCTGTGGTGCTGCCGGCCGTGCCCGCCGGGAGCACTGGAGTGGGGAGGAGCTGTTCGGACAATGTGGCAGGACAGGGACTGGCTCTGGTATTCGGTGTGTGGTAAATAGAGTGAGCACAAGGAGGAAAGGCGAAGGTGATGGCCTTTTTCAGGCCAAAGAGGGAAAAACCGCCAGGTCCAAGGGGTTCCCCGGGGCAGAGGGGACGGGATCGGCCACAGGGAAGTGGCAGAATCTTTCTCTCCCCAGCAGGGGAGACCCAAGCCAAACAGCAGTTGGGAAAGGTTGGGAAAGTGTGCTGTCTTCAGGGCGTAGGACACTGAAAATGGCAATGTCTGCAAAAAAAAGCCAAAAACAGCTGGATTGTCAAGAAAGTCCAGAAGATAAGAGAAATACATTGTTAAGAGTGTCAAAAGCTCTCATTATATCCACCAACCTAGAGCCATTGTCAACTTTTAAAGTGGATCTGGATCGAGGAGAGGTGTGTGTCTTAGTAATAACAAAGACCTCTCGATTCACCTTAATTTTTATCCCCGAGGGGGAAAATTGTCTAAAGATTTTTTTTGATCGTTCAAAGCAGTTGTGAGAATTGTGGTTTCTTCTGTGGGCTCAGAAGTTTGAACACATCTTTCTCTGAAAGGATTGTAAAAATTGGAGTAAATTAATTTGGAGATTTAATTAATTTGTCTACATGAGGTTTTGTGCAGAGCTGAATAGCTCCAGTTTAGAGGGGACCACACCCCTCTGCTTTTTGTATGTTTTGTTGTAAAAAGCCAGAATTAGCAAATTTCAGTTATGAAGCCAATGCTGCAAGTCATACCTTGTGGGGAACACGTCCACCAGTCTGTGGTTTGTTGTGGCCCTAAAGCAAATTCTGTAGCTGCAACCTTGTGAAGATAATGTCCTATGGAAAGCCAAAGGGTATTTGTCATGCACTTCCTCTGTGGAAAACTGGGAAAACTTTAAAGGAAAGTATTTTGTTTTCTTTCCTTAATAAGTTTTAAATGTTAAAGGTTATAAAATGTTATAAATATTAGAGTTTCCTTAATAGAAGTTAATTTGTTAGTCACCTCCCTATGCCTAAGATGGACTTGATACAAAAATTGAGATGGGGAGTGGTTAGTTACTAAAAAATAAAGAAATGTAATGTAATTAGCTTGAAGCAGTGGCATTACTTGCTGCTGAACTAGATCATGTTTATACAAAATCACCTGTTTTATTTGGGCAAACTTTGCAAAAGAAAAATGTTAGGAGAGTTTGCTCCACCTTCTGAGGTTAAGTTGTTGCAGTATGCGGATGATTTGCTGTTATCAGGGGAACAGGAGGAGATGGTTAAAAGAGCTACTGTGAAACTGCTTAAGTTTCTTGCTAAAAAAAAAAAAAAAGACTTAAAGTGTCCAAAAAGAAAGCACAGTTAGTAGTCAAAAAGGTCAAATAGTTAAGACATATTTTAACTGGAGGGTTACGGTGTATTGAGCCAGAAAGAATACAAAGAATTCTACAAGTTATTGTAGAATTGCAAGGGTTTTACAAGGTAATTCTACCATTACCCCAAACAAAAAGGGAATTATGACAGTTTTTAGGGTTAGTAGGATACTGCCAAGTATGGATAGGAGATTTTTCTCTTGTGGCCAGACCTTTATATATCTTTTTAACACAAGACAGTCCTAATGTTGTGGTATGGACACCAGAAGGAGAACAAAGCTTTAAAAAATTAAAAGGCAGAGCCCCAGTCCTAGCTCTTCCAGACACAGAAAAGAATTTGAATTATATGTGGATGTTAAACAAGATCATGCAAAAAGAACTTTGGTTCAAGAGCATGAGACAACACAGAGACCTGTTGCCTATTTTTCTAAAATGTTAGACCCGGTAGCCAGAGGCTGGCCCCATTGTCTGCAGAACTGGGCAGCCACAGCTCTGATGGTGGCTGAGGCCCGAAAGCTGACAAGGGGGGGTTATCTGATTGTTAAAGTTTCACATCAGATTAAAGCTCTGTTAACTGAGAGAGCCTCTAAGTGAATGACCAGCTCTCGGTTATTACAATATGAGTCATGTTTATTAGAACAGGAAGATTTAGAATTTAAAAGCGGGGAAAGTTTTAACCCAGCCTCTTGTTTGAACAGCCCTGAAGAGGGGAGCCAAGGCAAATTCCATGACTATATTCAAGTAATAGATCTGCAGACTAGGGCAAGGAATGATTTGCGAGACATTCCATGGCCTGAAGAAGAAAATGTGTTTATTGACGAGTCTTCAAAGGTGATAGAAGGAAGACGATTTACAGGATACTCTGTCATGAACATAAAGCAATTAAAGGAAGGGGGGAGGTTACCGCCCACCTGGTCAGCTCAGACAGCAGAGCTGTATGCGCTTGTGAAAGCCTGTGAATTATACCAAGACAAGACAGTAAATGTTTTCACTGATTCATGTAGGGTGATACATGCATCTGAAAAACTATGAGAAGAAAGAGGTTTTTTAACCTGCAGAAGAAAGACATTGGCTCATGAGAACTTAATCTCATGCCTATTGGAAGTGGTGAATTTGCCAAAAGAAGTAGCAATGATGCACATTAGAAGGCACCAGGCAGGGTGCTCAGAAGAGGCAAGGAGAAGCAGACTGGCTGATGGAGAAGCTCGAAAAGCTGCATTGTTGCTGGAAGTTTCTGGGATACTTCCCTTGCTCCCAGGGACTGCCCCCTTGCCAGAAAGGTTGTCTTTTCCACTGGAAAAACTTGAGATAGTTGTGGAGAGTGGGGCAGAGAAAAAGAGAGGTAGTTAGTTTGCAGGGGATGGTGAGCGGTGGATGCCAAGAGCTCTGACCTTGCATTTGTTGAAGCAGCTTCAGGGGGGAGGTGCCGAGGCTCCCGAGGGATGGCAGAGACCTTCCTCAAGACGTGTACTGCTGTGGGTTTTTTTGCTCTGGCAAAGCGAGCTTTTAGAGTTTGATTTGTGCTAAAACAAATAACAGAGTTACAAAGAAACCTGCCAGAGGGAGAAGGCTTTGGTCAGTACCCTCCCTTCCAGAGATACCAGGTAGATTTCACTGGAATGCCCCTGGTGGCAAGATTTAAATATCATTTAGTAATAGTATGTCAGTTATGAGTAGCCAGAAGTGTTCCCAGGTGTTTCCACAACTACAGGGTCAGTTATTCAAGTCTTTTTTTAGAACAAGATCAGGCCAAGTTGAAAAGATGAATGGGGAAATAAAGAAGCATCTTCTGAAGCTGGTGATAGAAACTGATATGCCATGGGTGCGGCTCTTGACACTAGCTTTAGCAAGAATACAGGCCAGACCGAAGAGAGATATTCAACTATCTCGCTTCAAATTGATGTTTAGAATTCCTTATCCTTGTAATTCTCGGCCTGGGGCAGGAGTAGAGTTAAGTGATGTATATTTAGAACAATTTGTGGCCTGGATACTGTCTCCTGGGAAATCCCTTTGACAGAAAACTCAGCTGTCACAGACCCTGCCTTTGGACAAGTGAGAACCAAGAGACTGAGTCCTAGTTAAAGAGTGGAAAGAAGCACCACTGGTGGCTAAGTGGCATGGACATTTCCAGGTGTTGCTAATCACAGAAACAGCCGTCAAGACAGCTGGACACAGGTGGACCCATCACACTTGAGTCAAGGTCTCTAAAGCTCCAGAGATTTGGACATCTCAGCTGGAGGAGAAGGATGGGAAGCTGTGGCTGACACTCCGCAGGAGTGGACTGGAGCAGTAGCTGCGCGTCGACATCGGGGGAAGCCCTGAGTGCCTACACACAGACTGCCTGCTGAAATTGTATGGGCATACCCAATCTCAAATCTCCAGTCACTGGGAGCCAATCCATGCTGTCATTGCTTTCTTTATGCTAAGCTGTTTCTGTGCCTTCACTTGCCACAGGTGGTGTAGAAGACAATGTGAAAGTGAAAATTAGGTTAGGAAATTAGATTATTACACTATTAGAATGTTTCTCTTAATAATTTTACCTTTATATTTTCAGTTAAGTTGGGTCTAAATTGGGAAAAAAAAAAATTTAACCTTAGGAGAAGAAGTAGCAAAAAACCTTTAACCTTAGAAATTGTTGGGTCTGTGGAGGGCCACAGAGATCTGAAAACTGGCCATAGGTGGCCAGCCCGGTCGAACCTAAATGGTAGGTTAGCACCCTGAGTGAAGTCCATAATGGAACAGGATTTTGGGACAAAGAAGGAAGTCCATGGCAGCTTTATTCTTCTGAAAGAGGCATATATTGCCTAAATAGAACAGGAAGCACATATGTAGAAAAGAGCGTTTGTGACTAGACTTTATCTTTGAGTTTAGATTGTTGGACCCCAACTGCCCTCCTTATGACTGTTCCAGTTGCAGCAACTCTAATCTCATTACCATGCATGATCCCTTGCTTATTATTATTTTTACCATGCATTATCCCTTGCTTAACTCATTCAACATGTGATCAAAGGAATGCAGGTAGTAGCTGTGCCTACTGACCCAGAGATGGTTACAAAAGGGCCAAGGGTGATGCCACTGCAAATAATTGCAAGGCGAAAAAAAGACCCAAGAAAAAAAAATTAAGTCAATGATAACTAAAGTTTGTAAAGACAAATATTAACAAAAATTAAAAGAGGAGGGATTGAGAGGAATGACGGGTTTGTCTTTACAAACAAGCTGTGGGTCCGCTGATAAGATGCAGCTATCAGTGAGAGACAACAGAAACAATGGGATGGACTCCACTAAAAGATGAGAGGCACTGAAAGAACACCATGAATTCCACAAAAGTTAAGAATTAACAAGGGATTATGCATTGGCGGGGGGGGGAAGGTATCGCAGGTATCAGGTGTTCCGGGAAGTCTGTACCTGTCAAGTACCTCAGCCTATGGGGAAAGAGACAAGGGGCAAGCGGCCGGGAATTAGGATAAAAAAAAGGCTGTGCCCTCCAAAAATTTGAGAGACCCCAGGGGAATGCCCCATGGCCTCTCCCTTTACTCGAATAAAGAAGAAGGACTCCTCTGTCTCCTTTTTGGACATAAACCTGTTCCTTTTAACCCAGTCCTGGGAGGATTTGCCACCATGACTTAAGGACAAGTGCACCCTTCATCCCGCTTAGTAATGCTGTAAATTTCCAGAGGCCTTGCCTTGAACTCACCAGATCCAGAGAACAGAGGATCTCCCTGAAAAAGCCTTTGTCGAGTGCCGGAGTCCTCTCAATACAGCGAAACCATGGAGTGTCAGAAGCACTGTCCCATCTGGAACACCAGAAGCTGTCACCAAAATGAAGCCCCTAAACCCTAGAGAGTATTAAGAAGCTGCATCACTTTTTCACAGCGCTGGGTGCAGGGGGATAACCCCACCTACAGTGCCTGCCTGGCTCAGGGGCTTACAGGTGTTTATTAACTAGAAGGATCCATACTCATTACATAGGCGGTTACAGAAGATTCCAGGATCTTCCTAATATGTTTGGGGTTTATTTTCATTTCGCCTTAGCATCTTCTTGGGGCGCTTGTCAAAGACAAGAAGTGGATGGAGGGTTCAGAATTATATATGGGGTAAGAGGGGGTGGATCTGAGGGTCAAGATCCAATGGGAACAGGTAGAAGTGGTGCAGAGGTGGGGTTAGGAACAGGAACAACCAATAGAAAAACAAGGGGCGGAGGATTGCAGTAAAACTGGGGCCAATGGAGATTGGGAGAAGGGAGAATATTCTAGGGAATATACATAAATGGTAAAGGGGGGCTGAGCAGGGTGACATAAACTTAACAGACTAATGAGTGAACAGGCGTTAACATACAACTGCAGGGAGCTATGGCAGAGAGGCTTTTCTTACCCCAGTCTCAAGGGGTGTTACTTGTTCCCACCTTTCCAGGGTCGAGGACTGGGGATTTTAGTCATTGGCTCTTGGGCCTTCAGACCTGCCTGTGGCAGGGAGTGGGATGAGATGAGCTTTCAGCCCTTTTCACCCCTTCCACCATACTGATTGGTGATTCAGTGACATTCAGGAGGTGCAAACAGAGGATCAGCTTCTTGTCTCCCGCATTGCTGCAACATCCCTGCCCTGGGCAGGGTTGGAATCCAACTCTCACCTTCAGGTACCTCGATTCCCACAACAGGATTTTTCCAGTGATCCTGCAGCCCTGGGTCTGTTTCAGCAGGAAGGTTGGAACAGCCCCGGTAAAGTGGGACATTTCCGAGAGGGTGGGAGCAGCCCCGGGAAAGTGGGAGCAGCCCCGGGAAGGTGGGATATTCCCGAGAGGATGGGAGCAGCCCCGGGAAGGTGGGAGCAGCCTCAGGAAGGTGGGATATTCCCGAGAGGATGGGAGCAGCCCCGGGAAGGTGGGGTATTCCCGAGAGGATGGGAGCAGCCTCAGGAAGGTGGGAGCAGCCCCGGGAAGGTGGGAGCAGCCCGCACCGCCGGCACCCGGTGCACTGCCGAAACCTATTGTCGGTAGCAATCCCTTAATTCCATTACACCTACCGCAGCAATCCGCTTAGGGGAAGCTGTGGAGACGCTGAGAAAGGAGGAGGCATCGTTTAAATACACCTAGGCTTTATCCCGGGGCACGGGAGAGGCCGCAGGGCTCTTGAGCTCTGCTCAGGGTTTGCCGCAGCCTGGAGCCTCCTCCACTGCTCCTGGGACAGCTCCAGCCGCAGCCCTGGCACTGCTGTCACCTGTCCCTCGTGCTGCTCTGAGCTCCCCCAGCCCAGCTGCTCCCCCACATCCTGCAGACGTGTTCGGAGAGCTGGAGCCCCTCTGCTCTGCAGCCAGGCTGGGAGAGCTGGGGGTGCCCACCTGGAGAAAAGAAGGATTTGCAGAGAGCCTTTCAGGGCCTAAAGGGCCTCCAGGAGAGTGGAGAGAGCCCCAGGAGCAAGGGGCTAGAGGGATGATAAAAGAAGGAATGGCTTCCTGCTGCCACAGGGCAAGGATAGATGGGATATTGGGAAGAAATGGTTCCCTGTGAGAGTGGGGAGGCCCTGGCACAGGGTGCCCAGAGCAGCTGTGGCTGCCTCATCCCTGGAAGTGTTCCAGCCAGGTTGGACAGGGCTTGGAGCAGCCTGGGATAGTGGAAGGTGTCCCAGCCCATGGAGTGAGATGGTCTTCAGTGTCCCTTCCCACCCAAATCACTCTGTCACTTGATGAATCCATCTCTGCCCGCTGCCCTCCAGCCCATCCCAGCTCCACCTTTTCATCATGTTCATCAGAAAGAAAAGAGAAACATCAGTAAAAGGTGTGGAAAATTTTATTTCCTACTGAACTTTATTAATATTCTGTTTGGCTTAAACACAATAAATATTTCAGCAGTAGCATTGAACAGACTGCAATTCACACCCCCTGCAGTACCTGAACCCCCAGACTCTGGACTCAGGGAAAGCCATCAGGGTCCCTGGGATCACAGCACCTCAGTGTGGGCCACTGCCAGCATCAGTGTCCCCCTCAGCCCAAGGGACAGGAGCCGTGTCCCTGCTGGCAGGGAGGGATGGGGGCAGATTTCGAGGTCTCCAACCAGCTCTGACCGAACGGGCTCTGCGGGGGCTGTGGCCTGAGGCGATCGGCACCTTGGACGGTGAGCAGGAAATTACCCCGGGAACTTCTGCTCCTGGGGCAGGGATGGCCCAGCCACTTCCTTGGAGACCAGCGTAGGGATTTCTCCAGCCAGGTCTGACCACACCTGGACGGGCCAGAGGGTCTTTTCCACAAGCAGAGAGCTCAGCAGCATAGCTCTCATTGTCACCATGGGACATTGGGGTTGGAAAAGCCCTCTAAGCCCAAGTCCAAAAATTCCCAGCACTATCAAGGCCAAAGTGCTGTCCCATGTCCCCAAGTGCCGCTCCACCCCTGCTCTGGGCAGCTGTGCCATGGCTGGACAAACCTTTCCATGCAGGAATTGTTCCCAGTATCCAACCAGAACCTGCTCTGCCCCAGCCTGAGGCCATTTCCTCTGGTCCTGTCCTTGTCCCAGCAAGAGCAGCCTCTGTGTCATCTCAAACACTGCTTTGACATAGCTCAGAGGTAGAGTGGGCAGAACCAGGAGGAGCCCAGGCTGGTTTCCCAAGGGTCCCCATCCCTGGGGACTTCCCAGCTCTATCACAAGCAGGCATGGCTGCTCTCAGAGGAGACTTTAGGGGCCTCACTGGAGCCGAGATCAAACCAGCTCTGACTCCCAGCTGCAGATCCTTGATAGGCCAGAAGGTGACACCAGGCCAGCTCTATTTAAGGAGCTTAAAGATGTTCCCAGAGCCGGGAGCTCCCACTTCCAGTACGCTGCTCCTGGCTCTGGCAAAGCCTTGGGGCAGGAGGATGATGGGTTACAAGGAGAGGCAGCGGCCAAACCCCACTGTGACCAACCAGGGCCTCCAGGAGAGCTGGAGAGAGCCTGGAGGGACAGGACACAGGGAATATCCTCCCACTGCCAGGGGGAATTTGAGATTTTAGGAAGGAATTGTTCCCTAGGAGGGCGAGCAGGTCTTGGCACGGGGTGCCAGAGAAGCTGTGGCTGTTCCATCCCTGGAAGTGTCCCAGGCTTGGAGCAACCTGACCTAACAGTATCCCTGGAAGAAGAGACAACACAGATCAGCTCTGGGGCACCAGGCAGGAGGAGCTGAGGAGCCAGGACCTGCCCTCTCCATCCCCAGGAGCAGAGCCTGTGGGAAGGACAGAGTCCAGCCAGTGACCACCAGCATGGAACATCCCCTCAGGGGCTGTTTCCCAGAACACTTTAATTCAAAAGGACCTAAACCCAGGGTGGGCAATAGAAGGGTTGGTTCTCAGCTGCCACACAGGGTTTGGTCTCTGTTTCTATTCCTCTCTCAGAATCCAGGAGCAGAAACCACTGGATTTCTTAGAGCCCAAGGAGAACCCCACCCCCCAGCAGCTGCCTGGGGACTGGGATGGGCTCTGCTCGATCCCTGTCCCCACGAGGCACAAGCCAGCCCAAAGCCCAGCACTGATTTAAGGAGACTTTTTTCTACTTTCAAGGTGCAATAAATTAAGGCACCAAAGAGCCAGAACTCCCCCAAGAAAGCCTTGTGCAGAGGAAGCAGTTCCAGTTTTGGACAGGGATGTTTTTCCTACACACCAAGACTTAAGCTCAGACAACCCCAACCAGCCTCAGCAGCATCCCAGCCCTCAGGGGCCCATGGGAAGAGACAGAACAAGGCAAGTGCCAGGTTTGGGAGCCCAGAGTTCAGCTTGAAGCCTGAAGGAACAGCTCAGCTCTTCCCTGTTGGGCAAACACAAAACTAGACAGAAAATCATCCAACATCCACATTTTTCAGTGTTGCCAGCCCATCTCTGCTATCTGAACAAGTCTCACAGGAAGCTGTGTCCCAGTTGAAGATTCCCTCTAATTCCTGTGCAAGCAGGACTTAAAAGTTATCTCCATAATTCTATTTCATGAAATAGCAGGAGTCAAAAACTCAGGTGCAGCCCAAGTCATTTGTCCACGGAGATTTTTTTTTTTGCTGTACAACATCAGTAAAATGGATTGGAGGAAGCCACTTTATTAAATAAACTCCAAAAACCATCGGCCCCCTCTCCCAGCCCTGCCACAGCCATACGGACACGTGAACACACGGAGATCCAGAGCCTCCCATGACGGATGGCAGCCCTGGGAAGGGCCCAGTTTGCTCCTCACAGGCTGTACCGTGACCAGGGGCTGACCAGGGGCTGACCATGAGCTGCCCAAGCAACCCACAAGCTCACAAGCTCAACCTTGGGGTTTCCAGTCTCGTCACCAGCATGACAATGATTTGAATTTCCAAAAGAAAAAGCATTAAATAGCAGTTACACTTTGAAGGTTTCCCACGGCAGGACGAGGCTTTCCCTGCAGAAGGAAATTGCTCTGACCAAGCTGTGATGCCCCACGTTGCACAACAATCAGTGTCTGAAAGAGTTTGTTCCCATGGGAGTTCCACCTGCACGATCGGCTGTGCTTGTTCGCTTCCGGATGCAGCCTTTCCAGAGCCTGGCTTTAAGCTACACTCTTCATTCAAGCACAGGTCTTCATTGAATCAAGCCAGCAGGAAAGAAAATCAGCATTCAGTCTTCACCACCCCACTCCAACTCAATTATAAAAACAAATTAAAAAATGAAATCAATGCAAACACATCTTTGACAAGTGGACAGTAAACAGAAGAGATGCCTGGATGAGACACGCGGGTGCTGGGGACAGAGAGAGGGAGATCTGGAAAGGTTCCCACCCCTGGGAGCATCCTGCAGGTGCACACACGACCAACACGGGGCTTCAGCTGCTTCTCCCAGCAGTGGAACTGCAATTGGGAAGGGCCAGGCTGTTCCTGGCTGTGGAAAAGGGGCTCAGGCAGCAGGAAAGGAGCCACGGAGCCAACCCACAACAGCAAATCCATGCTGGTAGGAATGGGGAGAGCTTGGCTGTGTATTCTCAGCCACCTTCCACAGCCCAGACCCCATTCCCAGACTGGGAACACACATGGACACACGGGAACACGTTGAGATGTGGTCCCAGCTACCACACAATGTACCACATTCCCATTCCCATGGGGAACTGAGCCCTGATTTTCCAAGCTCTGCCAGGGAGGACTGAACTACAAGCTTTGAGCGTCTTCTCTTTTCCCCCACCGCCCTTAAAAAAAAAAAAAAAAAAAAGACAACAGAGGTGCTAGCAAGTGTTTGCCCAAAAGCAGGAAGGCAGGACAGAATGTGGGAGAACTGTCACCATCTGCTCCCAAAGTACCAGCCCAGCACAGGGGCTGTCCAGACAGCAGCACTGGGGACAGTCAGAAGCCACCCCAACCACCAGGATGTCCCCCTGCCCTTGGAGGAATCAGCTGTGTTGGTTTTGGTGTCAGGCCAAGGTGCTTTGCTCAGGTAAAGCATTTGCATCCCCAAGCAGCTTTCCCTGAGCAAGGGCCGGAGTCAGAGGTTTCTCTGGGAACATTCAGCTGGTCTAAGGTACAGTAGCAGCGACCTGAAAGGCTCCTCCAGCTCCACCCAAAACCCGAAGCTCGCAGGGATGGAAGAGCAGCAGGAGCCGCCTCGGCCCAGCCCCGCCCTGGCTGCAGCGGATCCCGCGTGTCCTTGGCCCTGTCCAGAGGATAGTTTGGATCTGTGGTGATGGCTGAAGTATTTACAGGTATTTGCAGCAGGTATTTACAGTCCTTCTGCAGCCCGCAGGCCGATTTTCTCCTCCTCTGCTCCCAGTCAGTCCGGAGTGGGCTTCCGTAGGGAGAAGGGCCGGATGTTGAAGTGCCTGCTCAGCTGGCTCACCTGGGGATGAGACAGACATAGGATTGGTTTATCCCAGATCCCAAGGGGTTATCCCAGCTCCCAGGCACGAGCAGCAGAGCAGGCAGAGCCCCAGACCTGTTCCCACCAAGCTCCTGCCACCCACTCACCCCACAGCCCCATCCCCAGGCACAGGCTCCACAGGGAGCAGCCCTGCTCCCTTCCCATCCTTCCCAAACAACAGCCTGGTCTCTCTGGGAGGGGGCTCACCCTCCATTCTCACCCTCTGCAGGGGCAGGAGTTGGGAATGCTCAGTCCAGACCTGCAGGATTTTACCCTCCTCCTTTATTATTCTGATTAAATTAATTTGATCATCTCAGCTATCTATATAAAATATTCCTGAATCCATTCAAAGTGGGAGCCGGATAATTTACTTCCTGCAAAAGGAGGCTGAGCTTGACACAGTCAGGGCAGAGGCTTTATTCCTAATCATTCTTCCCAAATTCAGAGCAGTTTGGGATTAGGCCTCAATCCCAAAGCCTTTAAAGGCTCTTCAGCTCAAAGTGACTTTCCTCCTGGAAGAGGAGCTGGCACAGATGGGCCCTTGGAAAACCAGAGGGAGGGAAAGAGGGAGCAGAGAGGAGCAGAGCACGGGGAATCTCCCAGGAGGGGATGGCCAGGAGGATTACACCACCCGCTCAGCCCCATCTCCAGCGGTGATTCCAAGACCAAATTTATTTAAGCTTCTTAGTAATTCAAATCCTTCTTTCACAGAAGCCTCATTAGACTAATTGTAAAGACAAGGCAACCTGGCTGTTACTCCTTGGCTGTAATTACAGCTGGGACTCGGCTCCATAGGCTCTAGGGTAGAACCGGGGCTCCCCAAGTAGGGTGTCCCCACTTTAGCTGAGACATGTGGTCCCTTGTCCTCCTTCCTCAGCAGCTTCCCAGGGCATTCCCAGGGGAACCCTGGGCTTCTCCAAGTTTGTTCTCCTGTTAATCAAAACTCAGGGAGCCAGGCAGGGCAGGAGGAGGAAACCAATCCCTGGATCTGTGCACAGACCTTGCAGCAGGGGAGGCCCTGGAGCTGCTGTGTTCCCACTTTACCCAGCAGGAAAATCCCCACTCCAGCCTGGCTTTCACAGCAGCTTGGAGACCTCGGTGGGAGATCTCAGAGCCCCTTCCAGGGCCTGAAAGGGCTCCAGGAGAGGGGAGAGAAGGATTTTGGACATGGGCTGGAGAGACAGGAGCCAGGGAATGGCTCCCAGTGCCAGAAGGCAGGGCTGGATGGGATTTGGGGCAGGAATTGTTCCCTGGCAGGGTGGGCAGGCCCCGGCACAGGGTGCCCAGAGCAGCTGGGGCTGCCCCTGGATCCCTGGCAGTGCCCAAGGCCAGGCTGGACACTGGGACAGTGGGAGGTGTCCCTGCCATGGCAGGGGTGGCACTGGAGGGGTTTCAGGTCCCTCCCAACCCAAACCATTCCAGGACTTTGTGCTTGGTTTCCAACTCAGCCAACACACCCCAGGGGAAGGGCAGCCCGTCACATCCTGTGCAAATTCCTTTCAATCCCATGCAATCCTCCCAAGCCAGCCCACATTCCACAGGCTCACAGAACCATTCCCAGCAATATTCCCAGTTTTACGTGGAGCATTCCCCGCCCCAAACAGCAGCACTCCAGGCCAGGAGCTGTCACCTACCACGACCACTCCGTAGTGGATGTGTGCCAGGGTGAGGAAGGCGGTCAGCAGGTACAGCAGGAACGTTTCGCTGCCGGGAGCCAGCCCGGACAGCACCAGGAGCAGCACGGCCGCGATGGGGAGCAGCATCCAGTTGAGGGGCTGGCACCGCGTGCTGCTCATCTGGCACACGATCAGCTGGCACTGAGGGAACAGGGACAGAGCCTGAGCCTGGTGTGGGCTCCAGGAGTCACAGCTGGTTGTCCCCAGAGCAGAGGGGATGGTCACTCATGTGATCTGTCACTCTGTCCCTGTGCTGGAACTGCTGGGGCACCTCGTGCTGGGGGCAGCTCTGGGCCCCTCCTGACACGAGAGCCCTGGAGGGGCTGGAGCGTGTCCAGGGCAGGGAACGGAGCTGGGAAGGGGCTGGAGCCCCAGCAGAGGCTGAGGGAGCTGGGAAAGGGGCTCAGCCTGGAGAAAAGGAGGCTCCGGGGGGACCTTGTGGCTCTGCACAAGTCCCTGCCAGGAGGGGACAGCCAGGAGGGCTCGGGCTCTGCTGCCAGGGAACAGGGATAGGACAAGGGGAAATGGCCTCAGGGCAGGCTCAGCTTGGACAGCAGTGGGAATTTCTCCCTAGAAAGGCCTTGGCAGGGGCTGCCCAAGGTGATGAAGTCACATCCTTGGAGGGATTTCAAAGCCCTGTGGATGTGGCACTTGGGGACACTGAGCAGGGATGACCTTGGCAGGGCTGGGAGACAGCTGGATTCGGTGGTCTCAGAATGCTTTTCCAACCTTAACAATCCCATGATTCTACCGCTATGCAGCTAAATTAAATTTTGACCAAAAATTCAGTCCTCACATTTTAAATCTATCCCTAAAAGGAGGCAGGAACTCCCTTCCCATCAGTGCTTTGTTCCTCACAGCACATGTGAAAACTCAATTTAACCAATACTCCAGTTCCTCAAGCATAAAGCAGAAGCTCTTACAGAGATGTTGGCGAAGGCTGTTCCAACCATGAAATAGAAGAGTCTGGGCTGGACCTCCAGGATGTCAGTGGGGGACAGGAAGATCCAGGTGGTGCAGAGCAGGAACAGCAACACTGGGGACACGAGGGGCAGCAGGATTTCGTACACAGAGTGGTGCTTCAAGGTGTTATTTTTATAGGCCCTGAAACACAAGCAATGAAATGAAAATACATGGAATCACTGAGAAATCCCTGGTGCTGCCTGCAGTAAGTACCTGAAGGGGCTCCAGGAGAGCTGAAGAGGGACTGGAGGGACAGGACAAGGGGGAATGAGTTTCTACTGCCAGAGGGGCAGGACTGGGTGGGATTTTGGGCAGGAATTGTTCCCTGGCAGGGTGGGCAGGCCCTGGCACAGGGTGCCCAGAGCAGCTGGGGCTGCCCCTGGGTCCCTGGCAGTGCCCAAGGCCAGGCTGGACAAGGCTTGGAGTGACCTGGGGAAAAAGGAAGTGTCCCTGCCCACATCAGGGTTGGCACTGGATGGGCTTTCAGGTCCCTTCCCACCCCAACACTCCTGGGATTCTACAAACTCACTTGTAGAAGTTGTACAGGCTCATGGGCAGGGTCACAGTGAGGGCACAGGCTGGAAGAGAAAAGTGCTGCGTTAGTGCCCCAGGGCACAGGGGCCGCCCCATGCACCCCAAACAGGAGGCTGTGGCTGGGCTCTGCTTTAAGTTCCCTGCACCAAAAATAGATCCGAGGGTGCCCCAGGAATAGCTCAGCACGTTTGGAAGTAGCTGCTCCCAAGTCTGGCCCAAGAGCTGTAATTAAAAGTCGAGGTCTGCTGTAAGCTGAAGACATTTCCATTTGAAAGGGCTGCATTAAGGAGCTAGGTTCATGCTTTAAACAGTGACAAAGCTTAATTATAATACAACTCTAATGAGACACGAGTGCACACTCCTCAAATGACATGGCTGGGCACAAGAGCCTTCACAATAAAGGCAATTTGCTGTTTCTCTGGCTGTGTGCAAACATTTCCAGTGGCCACACTGCCAGAAAGTTGTCATTTAACTGGATAAATGATACAAAGCACCCAAACAACTGTAAAATCCTGACCTCAATCAGAACCATCAGCACTATCCATGATATTCCAGGACAACTCCTTCCCTGTTTATCCAGCAGAAGGTGTGTGAACAGAGCTGGAAATATTCCTGCTCCTCTCCCCCGTGTGGGAATTGGGCTCAGTTTCTCATATAGGAAAAGCACGTTCATTATTCATGTTAAGTCACACAGCTGTCAAAGGAAAGCTGGGAACATCCACCCGATAAAAGTGCAAGAAGTAGATTTAACACACCAATTAACTCCAAACTGAGCAATTACAAAGAACACCTGAAGGGACACAGAAAATAAACTGAGCAGAACTTGTGAATTAGGAAAAGCACTGAACAACATCAGCTCAGCTCTACCCTTCGCAGTGGCTTATTGCAACTGACCACAGGAGAGCGAGGCTGGGCCTTTATTTCAATTTTATTGAGACGAGGATGATGATGATGCAATGTTCAGGTGGGTGGATGGAGGGCAGGATCCCCAAACAGCAGAGCTCCCACCCCTCCATGGCTGCAACCTCCCTCCCACACCGTGTTTGGGCTCTGGGGTGAGGGGGAGCCCCAGAGCAGCAAAACAAAAGTGTGCTGACCCCCTCAAACCAGCCCAAGGCTGGGGAGGCTCCACGGAGAGCCAGGTCCCACCACCCCCTGCACACTGGGCTTTATCCCCTGGAAACTCTGGGTTTATCACACTGGTTTTACCCCCGGGCTCTCACTGAGGACAAACTAAGCTGCTCTGGAGTGAAATCAGCCCAGGCAGAGCGGAGTTAAGTTCTCGAAAATAACTGCAGGAGACAACCCTGTTTTGAAATCCTGGGAAAGGTTTTCAGGCTGTGAGAACACCCTCAATTAGTCACTTCAACAACAGCCCGGGGCAGCAAACAGAGCAGTGTTAGCAGGTCATTAGCAGGGGGTTTGGGAAAAAGGTGCAGTTTAAAAGACAGGCTTCAACATGGAGTTTCTTACCAATAATCATTGCAGTGAATAGGTCTCTATATAAGAAATTAAACAGGAAAGGTGCATACCAGGCCTCAACTCCCACAAAGGCTGTCACTATGTAGACAATTGAAATGGTCTGAAAGAAAGCACAGGACAAGCAGGGGTGAGAAATGTGATGGGCAAGTCTGGCAGCACCTGGGCTGACAGCACCTTGCGTGTGCCAGGCAGCTCCGGGGAAAGGCAGCTCTAAGCTATGATATCTTCAGTCCTACTCTCCAGCAGGAAGGAGAAAAATAAAACAAATCACAAATATCCCACGTTACCAGGTGTAGTAAGGGTGAGCTGCTCAGCAGGGATTGGATTGGGAAGTACCTGTCCCCTGTGCTGGAACTGCTGGGGCACCTCCAGTGCTGGGGGCAGCTCTGGGCCCCTCCTGCCAGGAGAGCCCTGGAGGGGCTGGAGCGTGTCCAGGGCAGGGAACGGAGCTGGGAAGGGGCTGGAGCCCCAGCAGAGGCTGAGGGAGCTGGGAAAGGGGCTCAGCCTGGAGAAAAGGAGGCTCCGGGGGGACCTTGTGGCTCTGCACAAGTCCCTGCCAGGAGGGGACAGCCAGGAGGGCTCGGGCTCTGCTGCCAGGGAACAGGGACAGGACAAGGGGAAATGGCCTCAGGCTGGGCCAGGGCAGGCTCAGCTTGGCCAGCAGCAGGAATTTCTGCCTGGAAAGGGAGCTCAGGCCTTGGAAGAGGCTGCCTAGGGAGGTGCTGGAGTCACATCCTTGGAGGAATATAAAAACCACGTGGAAGTGGCACTTGGGGACCTGGGCCAGTGGTGGCCTTGGCAGTGCTGAGGACATGGCTGGACTCGATGGTCTCAGACAGCTTTTCCAACCTCAATGATTCCATGAGAAGGATATGACCAGGAGCTGCAGGAGAGATGCCCTGGCACAGCCTTGAACTCTTGAGGTGACCAAAGCACAGGTTTTACACAAGTTGCAGTGACCCTGAAGGGGTCATCCAAGGACTCTTCCTTATCCATCTGCTGCTGGATTACAAGGAGAAGCTCACCAGGGCTATTTCAGCTTTAATAGTCCCCTGAAGCTGGGTGGAACATGCTGCTCTGCCCTCCACCCCTGCCCTTCTCCAGCAGGCAGCTCAAAGACCTGAGTTAAGCAACATTTTGGGAGAAAGGATCAGAGTATAGACAGGGACAAGCTCTGGTCTCCTGAGAGAGAGGAGAGAGGACTATTCCAATTAATACAGCTGCATTAATTGAACTCTCCTCCCAACTCACTGCATTTCCCACCCAGCATCTGACAAGCCAGAAGATAAATAAATGGACATAAGAGTTATATATATATATATATATAACGAAGAAGGTTTTTGACAATGAGGGTGGTTGCCCAGAGAAGCTGTGGCTCCCCCGTCCTTGAAATTGTCTGAGGCCAAGCAGGACAAAGCTTGGAGCAAACTGGGCTGCAGGAAGGCACTGCCAGCAATCCAGGTGAGCTGCCTCATCCTCAGGTCCCAGTTCTCTTCAGGAAGAGCTTCCTGCAGAGAATTCCTTAATGAGGGATGGACACACCAGCACCCCAAAGGGCCACCAATCTCAACACCCACTGCCCACAGACCATGGTCTGGAGGGGCACCTCCCTAGGAATCTTTGCTCCAGGAACAGCAATTAACAAGGCAATTACCACTGCTGAATTTTTGACCCAGATCCTGGGAGTGTCAAAAGGCATCCCAAACTTCCAGGCTTCAATTTACCCACCCTGGCACCATGTAGGGAACTACATAAAGCAACAATCCTGGTGGGCAAAGGAACCAGGGAGAGGAGAGCCAAGGCAATGTCCATCCTTCAAGCCTTGTTTGTCATGGAGAGCCCATCTCCATGGACTGACTCCATGATTTACAAGGCTCTGGATCCACAGCAGAACAGCCCTCAGTAGGCAGCAGGTTCTCAGGGTGTGTACTTACCACCTGGCTGACGTCATATCCCCAGGGCAGGAAGAGAATCCCTGTGTTATACTTCTCCCAGTGGGAGAGGATGAAGGAAAACAAGACCACCCACAGCAGGAGGTAGAGGACGAAGACACTGACGCCGGTGGAACCCCGGCCAAAGGTGGAGTACACGGTGACCACAAAGTAGACGCAGGCCCAGCTGTCCAGGCCGTGGTCAAAGAGCTCTCCCAAGGGGGTGCTGGAGTTGGTCCGGCGTGCCTGCTTCCCATCAACACCGTCTGGGAAAAGGGAAAGAAACATGGAGCTTTCCTGGACATTCCACACCAAGCAATGGGCCAGGGAACAGCATCTTTCCCCACCTCCATCCTCAGTCATGGAATGGGCTCCCCACCCCCTGCTCCATGGGAGGCTGAAAAATGCAACAGTCTGATGACATGATATTTATTTCCTTGTATTTCCTTTAGATTCCTTAAAGCAGCCTCTTCCTGTGCCTAAAGGAGGTCCAAGAGAGCTGGAGAGCAACTGGGGACAGCAGGAATGGCTCCAAACTGGAAAAGGGGAAATTTGGGTGGGATATTGGGAAGGAATTCCTTGCTGTGAGTGTGGGCAAGCCCTGGCACAGAGAAGCTGTGGCTGACCCTGGATCCCTGAAAGTGTCCAAGGCCAGGCTGGACACTGGGGCTTGGAGCAACCTGGGATAGTGGAAGGTGCCCCTGCCCATGGCAGGGGGTAGAACTAGAGGATTTTCCAGGTCCCTTCCAACCCAAACCATTCTGGGATTCTCTGATTATTCAAAGCAGACCCAAGACAGAGTTTCACAGGTCATCTCAAAGCCAGTTCCAGTATCCTTTTTTCCCATCAGATGCTCTGGGATAACTTCCTTGTCTCCACATTGCAAAGCAGCTCCCAGAAACTGCTCCTGGCAAGAGCACAGAATGTAACACTTCCTGTGGGCTCAGAGAGGGGCAACACAACCACAGCACCAGTGGGTGACCCTGAAAACTCTTACCTAATGTGTAGGCCATGAAGTTGAGGAGCCCCACCACAATCCACACGCCGTTTGGAACGTGCTGGTGATCAGGAGCTGCAGGGATCAGACAGACCTGTGTCAGGACAGCTCAGGATGTGCTTCCAGAGGGTTTGTTTTGGCCCAAGAGGCACAGCCATGAGGACTCAAACAGTGAATCTGGGATGTGAGCTGTGCAGGGTGTGATGGCAGAGCTGCCCCACAACAGCTCATGAAACCAGGTCAGTGAGGACTTTGCCTTCCAGGATGTATTTGTCCTTTGTTCCCAGCTCTCCAAAATCATGGGATCTGAGAACTGGGGCCAGGTCTGTAGTGCCACTGCAGGCTGTGGCAGTGTGTGCAAAGGACACTTCTCAGTCACTGGCTCACAGAGCATCAAGTGGAGCCTCTTTGATGTGGCAACTCCCTGCCCCCGCAGGAACATGCCAGGATTCCCCGCCCAGTCTCCAGTCCCATCCTGCCAATGGAAACCGAGCTCTTCCCTAATGGCACCTCCACCTCCTCTGCACGGCTCGGGCAGCGAGCCAGCCGAGCTGGCTGCAATCAGGGAGCCCAAAGGGACACTGGAGAAGGGCAGGAAGAGGCATGGATCCTTGGCAGCAGGAGGGAACAGGGAGGTCTCCTGGGGGGACGATGAGCCCATGAAATGCCACCTCCTGTTTCCTCAGGGCAGCAGGATGGGGCCTTTCCAGCAGCAAAGGGAAGGAGGGTATCACATCTGCAAAGCCATCCAAGGAGGAGGGAAGGCACAAAATTTTGGAGACCTCAGCAGCACCAGGAAAAGTTCTCTGTCCAAGCAGGACGTGCAAAACATGTATGTGAAAGGGTCCCAAGCCATGAGCTTCTCCATCCTTCCAAAGCCAATTTTTGAGAAGCTGGCAGAGTCTGGGATGTCCAGCCTGGAGAAGAGAAGGCTCCAGGGAGCTCTTGGAGCCCCTTCCAGGGCCTAAAGGGCCTCCAGGAGAACTGTAGAGGGTGGGACAGGACAAGGGGGAATGGCTTCCCACTGCCAGAAGGCAGGGTTAGATGGGACACTAGGGCTTGAAGCAGCCTGGGACAGCAGAAGGTGTCCCTGTCCCTGGCAGGGGGTGGGACTGGATGGGTTTAAGGTCTCTTCAACTCAAACCATTCTGGGATTCCATGATTGTGGATGTCTGACGTCCTGAGGGTTTTCACCTTGAGCTACTGGCAGCTTTTCCTCTCATAGCTCATGGACCATAACAGCCCAAATCCTGGCCAACAGCCACGGGATGCCACCTGAGCCTTCAACAGCCTTGACTTGTTTACCAATAAAGGCAATCCCAAGAAACCAGGATTTCTGCCACGTAACTGTGCTTTGATAATGGGTCCAGTTTAGAAGAACTACACAAACTCTCCTGAGCAACCTAAACCAAACCTGGCAGGGTCTAAGGGAGAGAAAAGCATGGAGAAGCAGCTCCTGAGAATTATCACACTGCATTAATCCTTTCTCTGGGTACTCCTCCATGTGCAAAGGGACAGAACCACTGGATTCACAGACAGATGAACATGGGGACTGTTAAGAAAGTTTAAAGCTCTAAGTGGTGAAGCTCAGAAAGAGGATTTGGCCTTGTTAGTCTGATGTGGTGGTGGTTCTGCCAAGAGGGGAATGAGCTGGGATGTGAAAAACAAGGCTCTTCCTTGATTTCCTGTTAGATTTTCAAACGAGGGCACTGGGTTGTTTGCTCTGCAGGCAGAGCCAATTCCAACCCAAGATTCCAGCTGTCTCCTCCTCCCTCTCCCAGCCAGGAGCACCTTTCCCTGGCAGCCAGAGGGAAGGTGTCACACCCAGACAAGTCCTTATCACAAAACCCAGCGAGTTCAATCCCCTCCTCTGTCCCAGTCCCTTTGGGAAGGCCCAGACCCACAGGCCTCCCCAGCAAGCACTGGAATTCCCAACAGAGGAGGTGACAGATTTCCCATCTGACCAGGAACATGCAGCCTTACCAGAAGCATAAAAGTCAGGGTCGAAGTATGCCATGAGGAAGAAGTTGAAGACAAGCAGCAGGAAGCCAGAAAACGTTATCAAATTTGGGGCCAGCCAGGTAGGGAAGATCTATGGGAAAGCAGCAAAAGAACAGATGAACTCATTAAAACATGGACTGAGGAGGAGGTGCTGCTCCAGCCATGGCTGCACCGCTCGGGGTTAGACAATACTGCCAGGAGCACCCGGAGCAGCCCGGGGCAGCAGGAAGCGCTGGGCTGGGATGCAGGCATTCAGGGATTTGGGGCAGGCTGCAGGCAGCTCCTCAGTCATTAGTGGCACCACAAAAGAAGCAGCTGATGGTGTTACAGAGGTGATCTGGGTTGTGATGGGGACTCACCTTCACGATGGCATTCCAGAAGGGATGCATGACATACAGGGACAGGGGGTTGCTGTCCACGGCGCTGTACTGGGAAAGGAAAGCAAAACCCAACAGTTAGGGCTCCAGCAACTCGCAGGAAAAGCCAGAGATCTGGAACCTTCTGAGCCCCATCCTGTGTGGAACCTCCACGGGACTCCTGCTGTAGCCCCACCAATCCTCCACCCTTCGGAAATGCCAACTCCAGCTCTCCAAGTGGATGCAGGCAAGGAGCAAGATGCTGATCCTTTCAACTGCTTCCAATTGCTCTGCCCCACCTGGGTGAGGAGAAATGCTGTGGGTCCTGCCCTCCAACAGTGCCATCTGTCACCTGCTCTGCTGTGACCCCTTTGTTCTCCTGCTGGTCCCAGTCTCCACCCCCGCCTCCAGCAGTGGAACTGGGAACCCCTTGAGCAGGATGGGTCTCAGAGGGCCCCTCTCCACTAAGGAGCTGAGATTTCACCACAGGCAGCTTAGGGAATGGGGAGGGAGAGCTCTTACCCATCGCTTTTATATTTGAGGTTCTCAGGGTGTGTTTGTGGTGGGGGAAATAAAAATAGAAATAAAAATCAAAGACCCAGACAAGGCATGAAACAACTTCCAGCTAGGAAGTTCAAAATTGACATCATTTGGCTCTTGAGAGCAGCATGAGCTGTTACCTGCTCTCACAGCTCCTTCCAAACACAGATTACCCTGGCTGAAATCCTCTTCTCCCAGGAACTCTTGAATAAGAATCCCAAGAACAGTTCCATAGGCTACCAAACTCCTGGGCTCACATGCTTGGTGCTGGGCTGAGCAGAACCTGCTGCTCACCCCCAGCTCCAGCACAGGCATCTGCCTGAGTCCAGTCCCAACCACAGAATCCCAGACTGGTTCGGCTGGGAAGGGACCTTCCAGAAACTCCACTGCCACCCCTGCCATGGCAGGGACACCTCCCACTGTCCCAATGTCCAGCCTGGCCTTGGGCACTGCCAGGGATCCAGGGGCACCCCCAGCTGCTCTGGGCACCCTGTGCCAGGGCCTGCCCACCCTGCCAGGGAACATATCCCATATCCTGCTCCATACCCCATCCAGCCCTGCCCTCTGGCACTGGGAGCCATTCCCTGGCTCCTGGCCCTCCAGCCCTTGTCCCCAGTCCCTCTCCAGCTCTCCTGGAGCCCCTTTGGGCCCTGCAAGGGGCTCTGAGCTCTCCCTGGATCCTTCTCCAGGTGAGCAACCCCAGCTCTCCCAGCCTGGCTCCATGGCAGAGGGGCTCCAGCCCTGGAGCAGCTCCGGGGCCTCCTCTGGACTCATTCCAACAGGTACCAAATTTGGTTTGGTTGGTAAAAGGAAACCCCTCAGCAAAGAGCAGCTCCAGGTCCCCCTCCCAGCCCATGTCTTTGAACCAGCCCCTGTCACTACATCCATGGATTGCTCCAGCCTGTTCCTCTCCTTGTCTGCATACCCCACTTTTCCCTGGAAGCGACAAGTGGTGGGAAAGGGCAAAGCACCACCCCCCCAAGACAGGGCACAGGACCAAGAAGGGGCACCAGGTCTCGCTGGGGTCCCATCTCACGGCATTTGTTCCCACCTGAGTGAATCCCATCCCTGGCAAGGATTTCTGTACCCCGTCCCAGTCCTTCCCTTCCCTCCCTGTGCAGGGCCAGTCCATCTCCCAGGGATTCAGCCTCAGAAGTTGCATGCCCATACCATCAAAGCCACAGGAGCTGCAGAACAAGAAGCAACAAACCCCGTACAGAGGCAACTCTAAGCCGCAAGGAATTTCCATCTCAGCTTAATGCAATTTTGGGGGACAGAATTCCAAATGCTTTACAAGATAATAGGATTTGAAGCACCAGTTAGAGGAGGAGGAGAGACTGATTTAATCTCATTATCCCTAAAACAGCCTGGAACAAGAAAACAGATGCAAGGCTTGAAGCAAGGCAGGGAAAGCGCTCTGGAGTCTCTGTGCCCATGGTTGGAAGGTACCTGAGGGAAGTTTCAATGGCTCATGGCTCGGGAAGCTTTCCCCTCTCTGTGCAATGACTGGGGATAATACTCAACAGACAGCTTTTCCCCATGGCCACACGTATTCCTGCTCTGCTTGCAGAACTCAAAGAGCTGGGAAGAGCTGTTTCTCGGATAAAGGGCAGCTGCTCTGCAGAGGTTTGCTGATACAACCATGGAATTATGGAATATCCTGGGTTGGAAGGGACCATGGAATCATTGAGTTCAACTGTTGGCCCTGTACAGACCCCCAGCAATCCCACCCTGGGCATCCCAGAGCGTCCAAAGGTTCCTGAAGCTCTGACAGCTTTGGGGCCATGCCCATTCCCTGGGGAGCCTGGGCAGGGAAGAACCTTTCCCTGAGATCCACCCTGAGCCTCCCTGGCACAGCTCCAGTGGTTCCCTTGGGTCCTGTCCCCATCAGAGATCGGAACTCCCCCTCAGGAGATACTTGCTGACATCCATGAGCTCTCCTCTCAGTCTCTTCTCCAGCTGAACAAGCCAAGTGCCCAGAGCTGCTCCTTGTGTGGCCCCTCCAGACCCTTCCCTATGTGTGTGCCCCTTTGGATGCTCTCCCGTGCCCTGAGCTGCTCCTTGTGTGGCCCCTCCAGACCCTTCCCTATGTGTGTGCCCCTTTGGATGCTCTCCCCGTGCCCTGAGCTGCTCCTTGTGTGGCCCCTCCAGACCCTTCCCTATGTGTGTGCCCCTTTGGATGCTCTCCCACAGTTTGAGATCCTTCCTGTGCCCCCCAGCTCCTGCCAGGCTCCAGCCAGGACACTTCTTTGTGCGCTGAGCAAGGCCAGCACCACTGTGCCCACTCTGGGGACACCCTGGGGCACAGGGACACAACCAGGGCTGGCTCTGTTGCCAGGCTGGCTGCCACCCTTGGGGACAGCACTCTGGACAGCCAGGACACGGCTGCCTGCCCAGGACAGCCGCTCCCAGAATACCAAAGAGTTGCCAGGCATCTTCAGGAACAAATCCCAAGAGCATCTTGGCCATGCTCAGCCTCCTCCAGCTGCTTTTCCTTGTTGGGGTCTTCCTTACAAACATTACTAAAGTTGTCCCTTCCACCTCCTCACTTGTGAAGCCTCAAACCCAGCAGCGTTTCAGCCTGGCACTGGCTTCATCATTCCCTCACCTCATCCTCACTGGAAATCAGCATCACTTTCAGCATTTTGGATCTCCACACACTGGTCTAGTGACTCACATCCCTCTAAAAGTTGTTTTTCTATCACAACCAATGACTCCTACCAGCCTCTGGATTTCTGCCCCTTTTTCAGGGAAAGAAGGTTAAAGGAAAAGGAGAAATGTTCAGAAGGAATTTCATCCATCCCAGAGTCTCCTTCCCACAGCAGCCAGGCATTTGAAAAGGGTGCTCTAACTCTGTGTTCACAGTCACAGCTTCTCCTCACGGCTGCAGGGAGGGGCCAATCCAGCCCAGGATTGGGGTCAGAACTCCTCAGGGAAAGAGCAAAACCAGCAGCCACAATCTTCTACCACTGGCACCACAAAGGAGCCTCCTGTCCATGCCAGGATGGCTCCAGGGAGCCACAGGCACCCCAGGAGCTGGGGACTGGCCCGGTGGCTGTGGTGCCATCACAGACGAGCTGGCTGGCGTTTTTATGGGATTTACAGACATAAATGGCTTGTATGGCTTCAACCCAACATCAATCGTGCAACCAGGATGCCTCTGGGAGATCCAATTATGTGTCCAAAGAGGAAAAAAACACAGATTTATAGTCCAGATTCTACTAATGGTCTTCCTGTCCCAGAAAAAACACAATTCTGCTTTGAAGTGATCTGGTTACCTGGAGCCAGCAGCAGACCAAGCACTGCCACAGAATTCTGGAGTATCCTGAGCTGGGGGGGACCCACATGGGTCATCAAGGCCAGCTCCAGGCCCTGCAGAGGACATGCCAAGAATGCCACTACGTGCCTGGTGTGATTCACACCATCACCACTGTCTGGTCTTGGTGGTGTTGGCGTGTGACACCCAGGTGGGCTGGGACAGCAAACTGGTGGCACCTGTGCTCAGGACAGCAAACAAAGATAGATTTGCACATCCCATCTTGCTCACAGGTGCTCCAAGCAAAATGAGAGAACTCAGCAGAGCAGCTCCAGCAAGTCCTTGAGGCTGCTCCCTACAAATCTCCTTAAATAAGGCTAAGAACCTTCTCCCCTCAGGCCCAAGATAAACCAGGAGGCAGAAAACTCAACCAATCCCAGCAAATGGAAGTGAGCAGAGCCGTGCCAGGAAAAGCAAGGCACGTTTGCCCTATGCCCACCCTCAGCCGGTGTGTGAGGAGTCACCTCGCCCTGTAATGGCACTGATTAACTCGAGCCCTGTTTGTCTTTCCCAAGGTCACTTCTCAGCTGGCACCAGAACACAGCATGTTGGCAGCAGACAGCTGCACCCACCACGTGAGCCCATGGCTTTGGCTCCCACCAGGAAGCTGCAGGAAGGATGTGGATGTCCTGGCTGTGTGTCCCAGCTGCAGCGTGTCCCTCTTCCTATCTGGGTTTCACTGCGGTTTTAGACATCCAGCAATGAAAGATGCTCCAAAACACAGCATAAAGTCACAGAATCACTGAGGTTAAAGTCCTCTTCAAGCATCGAGTCCAACCATCCTCTGGCACCAGCAAGGCCACCACTGTCCCAAGTCCCCAAGTGCCACACCCACAGGGCTGCAAAATCCCTCTAGGGATGGGGACTTCAGCACTGCCCTGGGCAGTTGTGCCAGGGCTGGAGAGCCCTTTCCATGCAGGAATTATTCCCCAATATCCAGCCTGAGCCTGCCCTGGCCCAGCCTGAGGCCATTTCCCCTTGTCCTGTCCCTGTTCCCTGGCAGCAGAGCCCGAGCCCTCCTGGCTGTCCCCTCCTGCCAGGGACTTGTGCAGAGCCACAAGGTCCCCCCAGAGCATCCTTTTCTCCAGGCTGAGCCCCTTTCCCAGCTCCCTCAGCCTCTGCTGGGGCTCCAGCCCCCTTCCCAGCTCCGTTCCCTGCCCTGGACACGCTCCAGCCCCCCACAGGGCTCTCTTGTCAGGAGAGGCAGAGGACTGAACATCTGCAGGGTCCCAGCAAGGCCAGAGCCCCACTCCTCAACAAGGAACATGAGTGAATCTCACACAGAGCAGAAGCCTCCCTCCTGCTCCCCAATCCCTGCAGCATGTGCTAATTCATTGGGAAAACCACATTCCTGCCCTGCCAACACACTCAAATTCACAGCCTTGGTTCTCAGACACCAACTGGGGAGGTTCACGGAATTCCAGATTGCTTTGGATTGAATGGACCTTAAAGCTCATCCAGCCATGGGCAGGGACACCCTCCCACTATCCCAGGTCACTCCAAGCCCCAATGTCCAGCCTGGCCTGGGAACACTTCCAGGGATAGAACAGCCACAGCTTCTCTGGGCAGTGTGTGCCAGGGCCTGCCCACCCTCCCAGGGCAGAATCCAGTGCAGCCTCTCTCTCCGGCACAGCAGCTCCAGGTGGGACACTCAGCAGGCTGTGGCTCTGTCCTGGCACTGGAATCACCCCAGGAGGGGGGAGTTGGCCCCACCACTGTGGTGCCAAGTCCTGACCCATCCCACTGATGTGTTGGTGCAAGGGAAGTTCATTTCCCCACGGATACATAATGTGGAGCAACATTTGATGTTGATGGCAGGCTTTGGCAAGCAGCCAGCCAATTCCAGCTGCATCCAGGAGCTCTCCCTGTTTGGCAGCATCAAACATCCATGAATCTGGGTCACCTCACAGTGCAAGGTGATCAGCTGCACAGGGGTGCATGGATGGTGAGCCCAGGGTTGGGAATGATGAACCCTCAGGGAAGCAGAGTTAGGAGAGGATCAGTCAGCAATGAACCTCTGGGGTGGCTGATCAAGGGATCAGAGCAGTCACTGGGGGAGGGGGGAAAAAGGCAGAGTCAAAAATGCAGGAACAGGAAGCTTGTTAAAATAACACTGGGACAGCCAGAAGAATTTCCTATGTTGCCAGAGCTGGTTTGGTCTTCAAAAAATAGGGGAGATATGCTTGAAAGGCAGATCAGACCAGCTCTGTGTGCCCAAGGAGAACAGGAGGGACCAGGAGAGCAAGGCAGTAACAGCAGAGAAGGCAGCAGTCTCTCACCATCCCCAAATTTCCACACCCCTGTGCTGTCCCCAAGGGCAGATCCCAAACCTACTTCCTGCAGGGTCAGTGAGCTGCTCTGGCACCTCAAGGTTGGGATGCCCCTCACGGAGGCCATAAGCCACCAGGAGATCAAACACTGGCAAGACCTCAGCCCCTCTGGAGAACTGGATTTGATCCCCACCCACCAACCATGAGAACAGGACAGGGGGAATGGCCTTAAAGTGAAGGAGGGTGGGTTTAGATTAGACTTTAGGAAGGGATTATTCCCTGGCAGGGTGGGCAGGCCCTGGCACAGGGTGCCCAGAGCAGCTGGGGCTGCCCCTGGATCCCTGGCAGTGCCCAAGGCCAGGCTGGACACTGGGGCTGGAGCAGTCTGGGACAGTGGGAGGTGTCCCTGGCCCTGGCAGGGGGTTGGAATTAAATGATATTTAAGTCACTTCCCAACCAAACCAGTCTGGGATTCTGATAATGCACAAGTCAGTGGAAGAAAGAAAATTTCTTACAATCTCTAGAAAAAGAAATCAAGTTGAACTTTTCCACTCAAGGAAGCCACAAGCCCACACACATCAGGAGATGATTCCAGGTAAAGCAAGGCACTGCAGGGAAGAAGGAGCAATGCTACCCCCAAGTTTCAACAGAGCCTTTGTGAAGGGCACAAATAAAACCTTCTCTTCCAAAGCACATTTCTGCCTCTCTCTCATCCCTCTTCACAAGGAAGAAATTCACAATTAACAGGAAAAAACTCACACTTGACATCCAGCTTTATGCAAGATGTGAGGCAGAGAGAGTCAGGTCACTGACACAAACCCTTGTAACATGGCCATTTTTGGAGCCAGCCACGGGAAGTGATACTTGAATTTCCACAATGCACTCCCAGTTCTCTTCCAAACCCTCTGGACAGCCAAAGACTCGCTGTTCATTAGCAATGAGTAACTTTTCTGATGGAATTCCCTGTAGCCAAGACTCAACAGACACCAATAAACATTGCAGCAAACTTTCAGTGCAATTAAAGAGCCTCAGGATGGGCTGACAAGCAGCCCACGCTCTGTTTAAGTGATGGCTCTGCACACCTTGCAACACTCAAGCCACGAGCTGGGACCCAGCTCTGCTTTGCATGCCAAGGAGAGAGGTTTTTCCAGCACATGGAAAAGCCACACAGCCAAAGGCACCAGCAGGCTTAGCACTCTCACCACTTCAACTACTGTTTCCCCTCCACAGGCCTGTGGCTGCTCATCATGGCACCTCTGTGCCCACACTGACAGCTGGGACTGGGAATGCAGCTTCCTGCTGCTCCACTGTGCTCACATCCATGAGAAAGGCACCTGCTTTTAGCAGATGTCCCCAGCCACCAGCTGGGAACAGCAACCTCCTGCTCCAGGTGGGCCTGAGGATGCAGGATGTGTGCAGCAGGCAGATGGGCACAGCAGGAGCTGTGTTCTTCACCTGCAGTGCAAGACAAGAGCCCAGAGGGCTCCTGCTGTGGGACAGGACAAGGAAAACCCAGGAAGAAGGACAGTACCTGGCTGTGTGTGCTGACACCTGAAAACCCTCAGTCCTGGGCTGATCCCCAGTGTGGGCAGCAGGGAGGGGGGATTCTGCCCCTGTGCTCAGGTGAGACCCCAGCCCTGGGGATCCCAACAGCACAAGGAGCTGGAGCTGCTGGAGAGAGCCCAGAGGAGGCCCCGGAGCTGCTCCAGGGCTGGAACCCCTCTGCCATGGAGCCAGGCTGGAAGAGCTGGGGGTGCTCACCTGGAGAAGGATCCAGGGAGAGCTCAGAGCCCCTTGCAAGGCCCAAAGGGGCTCCAGGAGAGCTGCAGAGGGACTGGGGACAGGGGATGGAGGGACAGGCAAGGTGGAATGGCTTTCCATGGCAGAGAGCAGGGACAGATGGGATACTGGGCAGGAATTTTCCTTGTGATGATGGTGAGGCTCTGGCACAGGGTGCCCAGAGCAGCTGTGGTTGTTGCATCCCTGGAAGTGTCCAGGGGAGGTGTGGCAGCCAATACAGCCACAAGCTCCCTGTCCCTGGGTGAGTCATTGTCTCATACAAAAACCCACAGAGGTTGAAATTCCTCCTGGAAACCCTGGGGACTGAAGCTGCAATAGGTCCTGACCACGAAGAGCTTCATCCCCACCACTGTGTGGTTAAAACAAGTGAGTTTGGGAATCCCCCACTAAAACATGGCTCAAGACCTTTGACACCCTGTAGAGCAAAGGCTGCTGCTCAGAAACCAGCAGCACTTCAGCAGCAGTTTCAGGGCTGTTCTGGATGAAGAGATACAAACACAGCCAGACCAAGTCCCAGGAGTGGCACCAGTTCCTCACTCATCAAAACCCTCCAGCACGTCAGAAGTGTCTCTAGAAAGCAGCATAAATCCCTTCCCCTCATCTCATCGCTTAGCACAGAGGAAAAGCTCAGCCAAGGCTCGTGAGCTGAGTCGCTCCCAGTTAATCCATGAGCACTGCTGCTGTCTCCTCCAGCCACAGCGCTTTTCAGACCACAAGAGCTGCAAGGGACATGCTAAGCTGGGCAGTGATTCAAACCCCCGAATTTAATCACAGAAAAGGAGAAGGAAGAAGAAAAAAAACCTCTGTTTTGGAAATCATAGAGTCTAGGAGGTGCTCAGCAGGTGCCAGGCAGCGCCTTGGGAAGCTGCCGTGTGTTTGAAGGCAGACACACACCCGGATGTCTCACAGCAATTAAAAGAGCCCTTGGGGAAGGAGTTAAGTGATTCCAGAGCTGGGCTCAAAGGCTTTCCCTCCTTCTCACCCTTCCTGCTACGGAGAAGCCAAGCTGCCAGGCTGGGGGGAGGCACTGGCCTTTAATCACTGTGGCGTTGAGCCTCACAGCCACAGACCAGCAGCAAAACACTTCCCTTCCTGCTTCCCTTGCTCCCAGAATTGTTGTTCCATTGGTCTGAGCTGCCATTGGTGTTTCTGAACACCCTGCAGAGATCTCTTCAGGGCTCCTTTTTGCAGAGCAGCCTAAAGAATCCTGCCAGGAACAGCTTCCAGCCATGTGCTTCCCATGGTGGAGCATGTGCAGCCCAGCTCCCGGTGGCACTCCAAGGCTGGAGGCAATGGGGGTTCTGGGTGAGTGGCACAGGACCCTCTTCTTCAGGGCACAGATGGGACCAGTAGCTGGGTTCCCACCTGGGAGAAGGGTGCACAAAACGGGAAGAGAGCATCCAGAAGGAAAATGCTTTCCACAGTTAATGGAAATCCCTGAAGCCTGACCCTTGGGTGCATCCAGTGCCCCAGGTCTCCGAGCTCTCCTGTGAACGTCCTTTCCATCTAACACTGGAAATGAGGAATAGAGTTGTTTTCCTGTAAGAAAACCCTTTAAGAACTTGAATAATCAAAGGTGGGAAGGATCCAGATTTTCTACAGATGAGGCCTGCCAATCACATGGATCACAGGCCCATTTGCTGCTCCCCCACCTGGAATTCCCACCATCCAAATGGATGTAGTATCCATACTCTTCCCTCCTTCGAGTGTCAGCTCTAATAAACAGCATTTCAAAGGGCACCTTTAGGTCCCTTAAGGCCACCACCAGCTCCTACTCAGACACAAGGGCACAGAATGGAAGGGTTTGAGGGTTTTTGGAGCAGCAGTTTTGCTACAAAAGGTCCTTCCAAAGCCTCATTTGAGTTTCCTCTTGCTGAAGTCACACTGGTTCCAGAAGCTTCTGGGGTGAGCCACCAGTCTGGTCCACCTTTGGATTCAAACATGACATGTGTCATCACCTTCCCTCTCCATTCCTCCTGTGCCTCAGGTAAGGAGTGGCATTCCCACTTCTCCCTTCGCTGGAATTTGCCCCAGACCAAGATCCCTGAGGATAAGATCCCAGGAATGCCTGAGGCCCATGTGGCATCGTGATAGAGCCTTGTACCTGTGCTTCCAGCCAGCTCACACCAGGAGGAAACCAGGGCAGCAGACACTCACATGCAGCCAGAGCCTCCTGCACAATACTTGTCACTCAAGCACCTTCCCAACTCCTGGGATCAAAGAGCCACACGGATCACAGCCCCGGGAACAGTCACCAGCAGGGACACTAGAAGGGGACAGGATCCTTCGGGGTAGAGCAGGACAACACAGAATCACAATCAGCTCAGACAAGGCTAGGTGAAAAGAGGCTATGGAGAGGGAAGGGCGTGTGACTGGAATAGGGAAAGACAGGGACAAACCATCAGAGCTGGCTGCAACTGCCAAGGACATGTGAAGCTGCAGAGCTGTGTCCTCACTTAGAATCACCCAATCCCAGAATGGTTTGGTTGGGAAGGGACCTCAGAGCCCCTCCAGTGCCACCTCTGCCACAGCGGGGACACCTCCCACTGTCCCAGTGTCCAGCCTGGCCTTGGGCACTGCCAGGGATCCAGGGGCAGCCCCAGCTGCTCTGGGCACCCTGTGCCAGGGCCTGCCCACCCTGCCAGGGAACAATTCCTGCCCCAAATCCCATCCAGCCCTGCCCAATGGCACTGGGAGCCATTCCCTGGCTCCTGGCTCTCCAGACTCATGTCCAAAGTCCCGCTCCAGCAGAGGAAGCAAAGCAGAACAGACACTTCAGTGAACACTCACAAGGGCCCCATTTCCCCCTCTCCCACATATTTACAGGAGGTTGCCCAGAAGCTGGCCACAAGGCCATCTGCAGACACTTATTAAGCACCTGACCACTGGCATCCAAGTGCAAGTTTCCACTCAGAAATAGCAGTGCCTGGCTGCAGCTTTCCTGGCAGAGGACATCCCACACCTGACAGTAACAGTGCTGGGGTTTGGCAGAGGACATTCAACACCCAGCCAGAGCAGGGTGCCTTGATCACTTTTCCCTTGCGATGTGGACACAAGTCCTGCTCAGCAGCCTCAAAATCAGCACTGCAGTTTGGATATCCAGACCTCCAGCCTACAAGGATCAGCCTTCACCTGCTCCAGGCTGACAAGTCACACCTGGCATTTGTCTGGCCTCAGGGGAAGCCTCAGCACCTGCCAGGCAGGGCTGGGACACATCGCCTGCAAAGCACGGATTTGGTTCCTCCCTTCCCAGATTCGCTTAGCCTGTCTCCACAGGGATATTTCCTATTCCCAAAGAATTCTCTGCTGCAGGAGTGCTACAGGCACAGAATCCTGGGATCAGTGAGGTTGGAAAAGGCCTCCCAGACCATCCAATCCAACCTGTGACAGATCCCCACCTTGTCCCCAGCCCAGAGCTCTGAGTGCCACATCCAGGCCTTCCCTGGACATCTCCACCTCCCTGGGCAGCCCCTGCCAAGGCCTGAGCTCCCTTTCCAGGCAGAAATTCCTGCTGCTGGCCAAGCTGAGCCTGCCCTGGCCCAGCCTGAGGCCATTTCCCCTTGTCCTGTCCCTGTTCCCTGGCAGCAGAGCCCGAGCCCTCCTGGCTGTCCCCTCCTGGCAGGGACTTGTGCAGAGCCACAAGGTCCCCCCGGAGCCTCCTTTTCTCCAGGCTGAGCCCCTTTCCCAGCTCCCTCAGCCTCTGCTGGGGCTCCAGCCCCTTCCCAGCTCCGTTCCCTGCCCTGGACACGCTCCAGCCCCTCCAGGGCTCTCGTGTCAGGAGGGGCCCAGAGCTGCCCCCAGCACTGGAGGTGCCCCAGCAGTGCCAGCACAGGGGACGGGCACTGCCCTGGCCCTGCTGCCACCCCAGAGCTGGCACAGCCCAGGGCCAGTGGCCTCTTGCCCACCTGGGCACTCCTGGGCTCCTGTCTAGCTGCTGGCACAGCACACCCAGGAAAACATCTCCAGCACCATGAAACCCTGACACCCGCTACACATTGTGCTGCACTCTTTCCTCAGGCTCACGAGCTTCTCAGTGTCAAGAGCTGCCAGAGGACCCTTCCCTATCTGCCCCTGCCAGCCTGGGACAGCAGGAGCACACTCCTGCCTCACCCCCAGCCAGCAGGAACATGCACACTGCAAACTGAAACCATCTTGACTCCTGGCTCCATGGCAGGAGTGACCCGGCCACAGCTGGAGAAGGTTCTGGATCATCCTGCATGAAGCTCCTCTGCTCCTGCTCTGTCAGCTACAGGAACACCAGCTCTTCTCCAAGGACAGGCTCCTTCCCTGGGGCACATTGTCTCTTCCACATCCCCCCAAACCCACTTGCTCTCCTCCAAATCGATGGTGTGTGGCCAGAGAGCTTCTGCCAGGCACAGCTCAAAGGCTGAGGCACAGCCAGGCCCTGGCACAGATTGCCCAGAGCAGCTGTGGCTGCCCCATCCTTGGAACTGTTCCAGTCCAGGCTGGATGGGACTTGCAGACACCTGGGATAGTGGAAGGTGTCCCTGTCTGTGGCATGGGGTGGCACTGGATGAGTTCTAAGGTCCCTTCCAGCCCCATTTCTGAGTCTGACAAGGTAACCCAGCTTTGGAAGATGCAAAGGGCAGAGCACGCCAAGCCTCAATGCCTAAATCAAGGCTGGAATATGTGGAATCACTGCCGAGATTTCTGCTCAATCAGCCACTTTCCCAAGGCTAAAATAGCCAAGAACAAAGCTCCCCTAGGAAACAAGACATGAAGGAAACAAGGAAGGCAGCAGGGTAGAGACACAAGTGGGGCACAGACGGTGCTCTTGGAGCACTAAGTGAACCCACCCACTCCTGCCAAAGTCACTTCACTTGGAAAAACCACAGGCTCTGAGGCAAAGCTCCTCCAGTCCTCAGGACACAGCTCCATCACAGCCCTGCTCCCACATTCCAGCCCTGTGTCCCCAAAGCTAGGCCAGGGAGCATCCCACCAGTGCCTAACTGGGGACAGCGAGCGGCTGATGCTTCCTGTGCTGTGTGGGACCTTCCTCCTCACCCCACGCACCTTTCAGGGCCCTGCTCCCAGATTTAACTGCAGCAGCATTTCTGTCAGAGGTGTCTCCAGGAAAAAAACTGGGAGCAGTTTTGGTCCCTGCCACACAGTCCAGAAGGGCTGAAGTTGGAGACCCCCCTGTCCCTGCACACATGCTAAGAGGGATGGCAACAATTCCTCCAGCACAACAGAAAACAGGCTGAACATCCAACAGCCTCCCTCTTGGAGCAAAAGAACTGTCTTTGCAGGAGCCAAACCAGTCCCTTTGGGAGGCCTGGCTCACAGCTGAGTGTTTTGATTACCTTTCTCCAGCACCCACACAAACCCACAATCATTCATTGCCTTTCTAAACACGCGGATACTTTCCTGATAAATCCCCACACAGCCAGCCTCCCACAGGGAATCTCATGTACCCAGACACATCATTCCAAGTCGCTCTCCCAAGTCCATTTCCCTCCACCTCACCAGGGTGCAAGAGGACCGTGAGCAAGCCCTGGCTGCCCCAGCCCCCACAGACAGCTCCAGGAGGAGCTTTGCTCCCTGAAGGCCTCAGACTTGTCCCGACTGTCCCTCACTCTTAAGTGACACCGCACAAGCCACCCTGGAAGGACAACCAGAACATGGGCCCACATGATGGGTCCCACAACAAGAGCAAAGCAACGAAGGCGAGGTGAAGCCTTTTAATTCACTGCTGGTGTGGGAGAAGAAACAAATATGGAAAACACCCTCCTCTCCACATAAACACAGGATCCAGTGCTGCCCTGTGTTAAGGATGTCGCCTCCTTTGGCCCAAAACCAGCCCCTGGGGATTTAAATGCCACGGCAGAGCCTGTTGGCACTTCCAGCGCTTCCTTCCAAGGTTCCCAGCACTTTGAACAAGACACAGCTTGGCACCAGCAGACGGGAGCGATAGGGATTCCATGGCTGTGACTGCACGGAGCAGCCACAGGGCAGGAGTGTGGCAGTCCTGAGCTCCATGGGGGCAGTTCCTGGGCCGGCCCTGCTCCCGGGAAACCCAGTCCCCTCTGCGATCCCTTCATGGTGGGGACAGCCCCAGAGCTCGCTGTGTGTGGGGACAGGTCACCACTGCCTCCCTGGGCCCCAGCCCAGGAGGAGAAGCTCCTTGTCACACCCTGATCATCCCAGCAAGGAGGGTCCTGTCCTGCACACAGTCTCACCTTCACCACACTCATCCTCCCTACATCCACAGCCTCCCTAACACCAGCTCTCACTCACTGCAATTCCTCTGCCACAAAACCTCGGTCCCACTGTAGCCATTCCCCCAAACCCTGCGTTTCCCTGCAACCACCCCCAAACCGGGCTCTTACTGCACAGCTCCCGCTACTCTGAAACCCCAACGTCTCACTGAAGCCTCGCCCCAAAACCCAGGTTTCCCTGCCACGTCCCGTCCCCAAAGCCCAGGCTCCCCTGCAGCTCCGCCATCCCAAAGCCCGTTCCCAAACCCCAGTGCGTCCCTGCAAACCCACCCAACCCTGGCGCTCACTGCACCTCCCACCCCTTCCAAACCCGGGTTTCGGCTCTCACTGCAGTCCCCCAAAACCCCACACATCGCTGCAAACCCTCTTACCCCCAACCCCCGGATCTCACTGCAGACCCTCACAAAACTCGGACCGCCCTACCCTTCCCCCTCGCTCCCTTTAAATCTCGGCATTCACTGCGGCCGCTCCCTCCGCTCCAAACCACGGCACTCCCTCCACATCCCCTCCCCACACCCCTGTAGGGTCTCCCTACAGCACCTCCGAAGATCCCAGCCCGGCCCCCAGGCCCCGATGGAGCCTCCCCTCCTCCAAGCACCCCAGCCTCCCCCAGCCGCCTCTCCCAGGCGCGGCCGCCCCTCAGCGCCCCCCTCACGGCGCCAGGCCCCGAGCCCGGCCCCCGTCAGCGCCGCTACCTTGTACTTGCTGAAGCCGGCGAGCTGCTCGGGGCTCACGTACTCCATGGTGCCGCTCCCGCTGTTCCCGCTGTCGCCCTTCGCAGTGCTACCGGCGCTCTCGGTGCCGCTGTTCCCAGTGCCGTTCCCGCTGTTCCCGGTGCCGCCGCCGCCGCATCGGCCCACCCGGCGTGGCCGTGACGTCACCGCGCCCCGCCCCGCCGCCATGGCGCCGCCTGGCGGCCGGGAGGGCCCCGCGCATGAGGGGAGCGGGAAAAGCGGGAAAAAAGATCCCGAAAAACGCGTCTAGCCCTGCCCTGGGTCAGCGTGCAGCGATTGCCCGTGTCCCGGCACTCCAGCTCTGCTAAGAAGTCTCTCTCCGTCTCTCTTGGAGGGCTCAAAGGTATCCCTGTACCATTCTTATCTCCCTAAATCCTCATGGATTCCGTGTGGCAAGACACCCTAAAGACTATCCAGTGCCACCCCCTGCCATGGCCAGGGACAACCTTCCACTATCCCAGGGTGCTCCAAGTCCCATCCAACCTGCCCTTGGGCACTGCCAGCGATGGGGCAGACACAGCTTCTCTGGGGAGGGAGAGGGAAGAGCAGGAAGGTAAACTAAGGGCAAAATTGGTCTTCTCAGACCTGCCCAGCTGGCCCTCCATCCCGAACCCAGCTCCTCGCACCAGGCGCCCCAGCCCTGTCCCCCTCCTTTGCCAGCCCCGTCTTTCCCAGCGTGTGCAGCCGACAGATCCCGCTGGACAGTTCCTGCTCCGCTCCATGACCCACCCCAACACCATCAGCTCTCCTCATAACACAGGCACGGCGTCAGAGACGGGAAAGGTCAATCAAATACCTTGATTTTGTATCTTTTGCCACCAAAGTTCTGTGTAATTTTGACCTCTTGAGAATATCTGCTCGGTATTTCTCCTGTGTGCCAAGCCAGCGTAAAGGAATCTCAGTCTAGTGCCTTCCATTTCAATGTTCTGGGGTGTTACACAGCGTCACCACACCCTTGGTCCCAAGTGCTGCAGCCTGGCAGAGCTGTTGCACCCCAGTGTCACTGGAAGGCACCGGATACAAAAATTGTTGAGGCTGGAAAACATCTTTAAGCTGTTTGTGCTCCTCCCCACACCAGGGCCTGAAAGGAAGGAGGTGCCAGACAATCTGACTGAGGGAACCTTTGGCCAAGGGGTCCTGCCAGAGACAGGGAAAGGTGCAGAGAACAGTCTGGCTGTCCTGGAGAGGGCGCTGAGAAAGCTAGCACAGGTGAAGGTAGCAGGTGAGGAACCCAGCACCCTACAAGTACACCAGCCCAGGCCTGAGGCCACCCCCCTTGCTGCACTGGGTCCTCTCCACTGCACCCAGCTGTGGCACTGGGTCCCCCCCACTCCAGGAGCTGCACTGGGACATTCCCCACTCAGCCCTGGAGGTGACACTATGGCCAGGGTCACCTCCACTCCCAGTCTGGCTCCTGGAGCCACCCAAATCCCCTCCCAGCCCAGGTGTCCCCAGTCCTTGGCACTCAGCCCTTGCAGCACACGCACACATGGCCCAGCTCTGGCTCCTGTCACTGGCTCTGGGTCAGCTGGGCCAGGGCTGGGCTTGGCAGAGTTTGGGCCTCTTCCCCTTTTGTCCTGCTCGTTCCCAGCTGAGCAGCTCCAGAGCACAGACCCTTGCTGGGATCAACCTTTTCAGCCCTCCCTGTGTGTGACAGGCCAGCCCTGCTTCCCAGCGCTGCCTCCCTTGGCACCTGACACTGACATTGGTTTCCCTGGGTGTTGTGGTTTGGGGCTTCCTGCCCTCTCTGCTGTCCTTGCAGACAGTGAAGCAGCTCCTGGAGCAGAGCCCCTGAATGGAGCAGAGCCTCTGCTGCCACACCCCAGCTCCCAGACCCTCACCCAGTGTTTGCCAGGCAGCAGGGTCAGCACAAAAGAAACAGGCACCAACTTAAGGAAGAGGTTTAATTTAGTATAGTGCAAAACTGCCAAGAATCACAAAAGGATGAGCTCAGCAAGGCACATCATCATTACTACAAAAGATTGCATACAGTGAGATGACACACATTACATCTCCAGTTACCCCAAGACTTTACCATCCTCCAGCTCCACACATCAGCTGGAGAGCCCCTGTCACAGTGAACGAACACAGAGCCCCTCTCGGTAACTGGGAATTACTGTGGGGTGTCCACCTGCAGGCAACGAGGCTTCCAACTGCACTGTGGGAGGGTCCTGTTCTTAGATTGTTCAATAACCAAGCTGACATCACTTCTAGGGAAGGAACATCTCCTTTCTTTTTCCTCTTGGGTTCCTCCCAAAGCCTGGCATTGGCCAAAGCAGGAACCAAGAGAGTTGTCTTTGAACCTACAACCCCAAACAAGGACAGATGTCAGATTTCATGGATCTTGTCCCAATTGTAAATATGGAGAGATAAATGCATGTTTACCTAATGAGCACATTCATAGATCATATTGTTAATGATGCTTCTTTAATGAGCAGATACATTTATCATATGGCTAATAATGCTTCCCTAACGAGTGGATACACATCACTTTTGGTGGAAAGGTTCACCCACTGGGCAACTTTGGCTCAGGGCCTAACGTTCAGGCCTAAGGCAGGGCCCGTTGTTCAGGCCTTAGTAATTCACCCAGTGCCACCCCCTGTCCCCTGCCTGTCTTGAGTCACCCCCAGCTGTGTCTGCCATGAACACAAAGGGGACACAGAGCAGGGAGGTCCAAATCAACTCCTTTATTAGCAGAGCCTGCAGGGCATGAGGCTGAAGCAGCCCTTCAGCCAGCTCTCCAGCAGGGCTTGGCCCTCGCATTGCCAGCGGGGCTGCAGCACCTGCACAGCAAAAGCCCCCACGCCTGCCTGGGCCAGAGCCAGCTGGTGCCACCTTCTCCAGAGCACGGCTCCAGTGCCACCAGCCTGCCTGGACAGCACCAGCACTGCCCCAAGGGCTGCTGTGGAAGGTGCTGGCAGGCAGGATTCTCCACATGGGGCATTCCCAAGGCTTTTCCTCAGCAGCGAGGCCAAGGGCAGGAGCAGCTCCTTGCAGGCCTGAGGGCTGGAGGGAAGGGCAGCAGCCCCAGGCACCTGAGCAGGAGCGGCTGCCCTGGACAGAGACACAGCACCTCCCAGACTGGGAGTGAAAGCACTGCCTGAGCCCCGGGGCCATCATGTCCCTGCTTTCCTGAGCCCGGAGGCACAACAGCTCCTGCTGGGAGAACGGCCTCAGTTGATCCAGGAGGCTGCAGTGAGGGATGGAAGGATGACGCCCAAAAGCCAAGCAGCCCAGCTTGCAGCCAGTGTGGAGCTGGCCTCAGATCCTGCAGCTCTTTCTCAGAGCAGGACACCTCCTTACTCCAGGAAAACTGCCTTGGGGGGCACTGTCTCTTCCTGTGTCACAGCACCTGATCCAAGGGGTGCTCTGAGTGCTGTCTCTGCCCTTACCCTGGCCCTTGGGCTCAGGCTTGGCCATGAGGCCGATCGCCAAAAGGAGGGGCTTTGGTTTGGCTCTAGGTCAAAGCAGAGGGAAATGCTTATGGCAAGAAGGCAAAAGGATTCTGGCTTTCTCATCAAGCAAGGGAGTTCCTGAGCGACAGCCACAGTAACACTCCTTATTTCACCAAACCTGGGAGCAGTTCGATACCATTCTCTTCATTGGGCTTGAGAGCGTCACCATTGTAACTGACTTTGTGGAGAGCCTGCTGCAAAGTTCTCCTAAACTGCAAAGCCCCTGTGGTTCTTCCTTCCCATGGATGTGGCCTAACGCCTGTCCAGCTCGGCCAATGCTTCCTGCTTGGTAATTCTGTGCCACGCCTCAGGGATTTCTCCTTTGCCCTGAAATTTCCCATTGTGCAAATCTTCCAGCTGTACCCTGAAATGACAAACAAACCATTTCCAGTACGCCTGTATGGATGAATTAGGAAGAATGTTCCAATTGGAAAAAGGGGGTCCAGCATCACGGTATGTCTTATAAGGGATCCATTCATTACCATCAACTCTGAATATGGAATCACTTGCAACAAGGCTGGAACAAATATCAATGACCAGCTCGTTTGTCTCACAATATTTGTCTCCCACCAAAGCTTCTGGGCGATGGAAGACCAGCTGATGGTCTCCATCATGTCCCTGCATGGTGTTTGTGCAGACAGCCCCACAAAAGGGACACTTCTCCCAGCACCCTGAAAACTGCTCCACCAGGATGGTGTGAGGCTGTGTTGCAAACGAGCTCATATCAGCACCAGCAAATTCTTTCCTGAGCCTGTTCCTCAGGTCATCCAGAGCTTCTGCCATGGCACTGCTCAGGAACTCAGTGTCTGTGACCTCTTGGTGCTCGATGCCCTTCAGGTCACCTCTGGGCAAGTTGATCACTTCTGTCAGTTCCCTGCAAAATTCATCCAGCCAAAGAGAGACTTTGTCCTCTCCGTCTTTTCTGTCTTTGACAATTTGGGTTGATAAAGAAACAGCTGACAGGATGTTTCCATAGAGAAGATTAAGCGACCAATCTAAAAACTTCTCTAGACTCCCCCTCTTACCTAAACAGTAACTCTTAACTCGTGTTTCAATGTATTTCTGAAAAAATTCTTTTGGGAAAAAAATATACTGCATGAAATACTCAAAATTTTCTTGTTCTGCCAGGTATCTCAGGATGCAAACTTCCAGATTGGCTCTGTTGCCCCTGAAATCTGGGCATTTGCCCTGCATGTCCTCAGCAATGGCTTTAGCCGTCCTCTCATAGACCGCCCGGCGAAGAGCCGCTTCAATCTTGTCACAAAGGAAAACAGCAAAAGTTGTGATTGAAGTGGCTCCTTGGCAGGAAATCTGGAAACATTGGAAGAACTCTTCTCTCTTGCTGCTCAGGTACACAACTGGGTCATTTGCCTTTTGGAATTCTTTCTGCATGGCTTTAAACCTTTCCGCTGCCATTTTGCACAGATACAGAGACAAAGCTATGCTGTACTCTCTGTTAAAAGTACATTTGGCATGGCTGGGGACAGAGTTCACACCTTTCTCTACTTCATTGAGTATTTCATGGATAAAATTTCGACTGTAATCCCGTTTCTCCTGTTCCTTCTTATCAATGTTTGCCTTCACACACGCTATGATGTTGTCTGTGATGTGCTGCAAGTTGATCACATCAGTGTAAGAAATGCTCTTAGTGAAGACACCAAAATACTTTTTTTTCATGACATGTTTCTCTAAGTCAAAAGAAAATCCACTGCTTTTGGGAAATGATGTGATCCGTGCATGGAAACCTGGCTCCTTAAAGTGCTCTAGAAGGACTTCTTCGATGTCTGAATCAATATTCACCTGTTCCTGAGGACGAGCAGCACTGGAGACTTCGGCAATCCACTTGTTCCAGACAAGAGTGAAGTTGTCCCTCAGTTCTCTCTCACTCAGGCTCTTCCCTTTCAGAGTCACAGCCAGCTCCCTACTCCTTCTCAGGAGCTCATCTTCATATTCCAACTTCCTTGCATCCAGTTTCCTCTGCTCCTTCTGTAGCTCTATAAGACTCTCACATTTCTTCTTCGTTTCATGCAGAAGAGTCTCTTTTAGTTCTTTCAGCTTCAGCTCTGTGCCTGATTTCCACTGGACCAATGTCTCATGGTCTTTGTCTTCACTGAAATACTTCTCCACTTCGTTCTCAATGCCATCACTTGTCTCTTGCACCAGCCCTTCAAGGTGTTTTCTGGTGACATTCTGCAAGTCCCCATTCCGAATTCGGTTGTCCAGTTTCATCTGTACATCTAAGATGTGACTCCTCAGCTTCCACGTCCACCGACTAAAGGCACTTTCCAGTTTCTGGTATACTGCAATCTCCAGGGAATTCTTGAAGCTGAAAACAAAGTTTTCATTCAGCAAAGCATTCCAGAGGTCACCAATACGATCCTTCAGGCTCGAGAGCCTCAAAATACTGTGCTGCGACTGCTTCTTGGCAGCCTGGAGGATTTTGCTCTTTAATTGCTGGACATTCTGGCTGTAGGTGGGGTTGGGTGGTGCCATTGGGGGGTTTCCTTCCCACAGGTGAGCAAAGTAGTGAATGTGGGTGTTCACATCAAAGCCAATGACATCGCTGAAGGAGGAGATGTCACAGAATTCCTGCTGAGCAGCTATCACGGTCATTTCATCCAGCTTTTCTTGCAAACGCCTTTGTCCTTCCATGTTCTGCTCCTTGGCAGTTGCTTCTCCCACATTTTGGTGGACAAAAAGGCAGCTGGGGGAAAGATTGACTTTCTTCATCCTCAGGAAAGCCTGCACAGCGATCTGGAGAACATCTTGCATTTCTGACGGATTCTCCCCAAACACATTGATCACAGTCATGTTGCCAACACCAATGACAAAGGTGGCCAGCTCATTGTCATGGTTCAGGGACTGTTTATTGGCCATCTCAATGGCACGGAGCCCCTCGGTGTCAACCACCAGCACAAAATCAAAGCCCAAGTCTTGCTGCAGCTCCTCGCCCACTGGGATGAGCTGCATGAAGGCTCCGCGGGTGCATCTCCCCGCGCTGACGCTGAACTGCAGACCAAACATGGCATTCAGCAGGGTGGACTTGCCTGTGCTCTGGATGCCCAGCACCGAGAGCACAAACACTCGTTTGTCCCCCAGCCTCTCCATTAAGCTGTCAAAGATGGCTCCCACCCAGCGCAAGGGCAGGTAAGAAGCATCCCCATCCATCAGCTCCATGGGATAACCCAAAACCATCAGCTCTGCTGCAATTTCCGGCAGTTTAGCATAGAGCTCATCCTTGGAGTTCAATAATTGCAGAGCTTCATAAATCTGCCCTACCTCTCTCAAAAGGTGCTCCAGGCCAATGGATGAATCGTTGATTTCATCAGAGATGGAATCCATCTGATTCAGCAACTGGTTTTTCTTTCCTGTTGAGATTTCAGTCCATAACTCGTGATAGTCTCTTCTCAGTTTTTCAAGGCGACCACAGGACAGCTCATCCATGAAGACCTTCATCCACTGCAGGAAATATTTCTTGGTATCTGCTGGCTGGCCCCTGAGAAAGCCAAGGAATGACTTCATCAGTGGGTTGAGGGGGAAAGCTTGCTCAAGTTGCTTTCTTCTTAGTGCTTTCTTCTCATTTTCAATTTGGCTGCGATGATGCTCAATGCTCTTGTTCCCCTTCTCCTGCAAGCGAGTCAGTTCTTTGTCCTTTTTGCACCACTGGTACCACAGTTTTCCTTGAAGCGGCAGCAGCTGGGATTTGATCTCCGACAGCTTCTCTTTCTTCAGAAGCTCCACCAGCTCCTTTGCCTTTGCTTTGGCTGCCACACACCCAGGTTGATCTGCATCCACTATGAATCCATGCTGGCGAGCTTTGTCTGCGCAGGTGTCCAGGCTGAAACATGGATTAGACCCTGCCAGGAGATTCCCAATTGTTTTGCTCAGCTGGATCACCAGTTCTGCTTCGTTTCTGTTCCTGATCCCGATTTTTATTTTTGTACTTGATCGTCCAGGTGCAACGTTCTCTTTTTCTGTGAGAAGACAAACCAAAGGCCTTTGTGACTGCCACAGGTCCTGCAGAAGCTTTTTCCCCCTGCTGTCCATGTGCTCCGAATTGGACACCAGAGCCACGTTGACAGCAGATATCTCCTGCAGGAACTGCAGCTGTGCTTTGTGATCCCTGGCATCTCCATGCAGGTTGCAGAAAGCCACACAGCGCTCAAAGGTGTCATCGGGGCTTCCACGGGGGCAGTACCAGGCAATCTCCACCACCCCTTCCATCAGCAAACGCTCCCTGGTGCTGCCTCTGCAGTGGCGGTGGAAGAAAGTGTTGTGTTTGCGTTTGCTTAGCAGAGCGTTCAGGAGCTGAGACTTTGAAGAGGAGGCCGAGCTGCCAATGCGGATGAAGGACACGATGGGTATCTGTGTCTGAAAGATGAGTTTGTTGTTGTAACTCTTTGTTTGGGCCTGCTCTCCTGAATTCTCAACCTCTTTCCAGCTCCTTTGGATTTGGCTGAGCGCGTAGAGTGGGCAGTCGATGCGTAAAGTGCACGGGTTGGGCACCAGCAGAGGCAGCGCCAGTTGGCAGAAGGCCAGCTTGGTTGCAAGGGTCTGTCTCAGGAAGTCATCAGCGCAGTGGAAAATGGCCATCTGCAGGTCCATGGGGTGCACATGGCTGTCCCTGCTCACAAATTCAGGCGCTGCTTCCTCCAAATCATCAAGAAAGTTATCAAAGGAATCTGACATTTCATCCTCTTGCTTTGTAGTTACTCGCACAGATGCAAGGCCTGGGATGTTCTCATCCCAGCAAGTCAAGTACCTCACCTTTTGGTAATCCACGGTTAACAGCTTTTGCAGGAAGTAACCTGGCAGCTCCGTGTCCTGGCTGGGCTGGCTGTCCTGCAGACATGTCCTGCAGATGGTGTGGAAATCTCCCATCCCCATTCTTCTTGGATAGTGACTTTCCAGTCCCAGGCGCTTGAGCAGCTGGAGGAACTCCTGCTTTGGAATGGCTTCATTTGCTTTGGATTGGCTGCTGTCTGAGGTGGATTGAGAGTGGCTAGGGAGTTCAGATGTTGGAAAAGTGCCTTTCAGGTCTCTGATTATGTTCTGCAACCTCTCTTCATTCCCCTGGTCATCCAAGCACCCACTGATCAAGGAATGCAAGTCCTGTTCCAGCCTCTCCCAGTCTTCACCTTCACTGTGCTTTTGGAGCAGATTCTTTATCCGTGTGGACCACAAGCCTTTCATGTGATCTTCCATGAAAATTAAACGCTCCCTCTTCTGCTCAGGGGACAGCCCTTGACTTTCTGGTGTCACAGTCAGACCCTTCAGCAGAAGAGAGGCCTCAGCTCTGTCAGCATCCTGCTCCTTCAGGTTCACGTACTCTTCATGTGCCACTTCCATTTCCTTGGCCATGTACTCAATTTCTGGGTGTCCAAGGAGGTGCTGAAAAGTGCTGCTTTCCGCCTGGTACCCAGTGCTGCTCGCAATCAAGAGCACCAACAGTTCCATGTCGTTCTGAGCCTTTTCCTGGAGACACTGGAGTAAGGAATAAATGGCGAGGCTGCTGGTCTGGGTCGCTTCTCGCTTTGCTTCATGAATGGCGGAAGCAGAGCTTCCTGGTGCGTAGGAGACAGCATGGATGTGCTCCTTCATTTGCTGCAGTGTTTTGATGAGGTCTTTAAGCTCAGAGACTTTGGGAGATTTGGGAAGTGGGTGCTCAGTCTGGAAGATCCATTGCATAATGAAGGAAGCCTCAGGGAAGTCCTTGACAGAGTAGATATGTGGAGTCAGGAGGCTTTTCAATATTACCTTGATAAAGGTGGTGTTTTCTGGAGGTGACTCCTGGCAACTCCGCACGGTGTTCACCAGGAAGTCCTGCAGGGCTTTGTCTGACAGGCACACATTGATCCACACACTGGGGTTCCTGGTTTTTGCACTCAGATCATCTTTTAGCTCCATCAGCATGAGAAGCTTCCTTTCATCCACCGTCATCTTCCAGGCTTTCAGAGTCCTCATGAATTCCCTGGCCTCTTGCACTGCACTGCCCAGTTCCTCTCCAAAAATGCTGCCAACGCTCAGATTCGTCAGCGCTTTGTACGCAGCCCTGAGGGCTGTGCTCATCTGACCCACGGACTTAAAATCCCACCTGTGATTGTACAGGATGACGTCCCACACTGGGATCAGCTCAAACCCACGGTCAATAACGCACCACGTTGCGTTATCAGACACGAGCCCTGTTCTCCACTGAGGAAGAGAAGCTGTGTCTGGTGGGCCCCCTGTGTTGACCACGTAGAGCTGAATCGCTGTATGGGAACCCTCTCCAGCTCTTCCCAGGACAGAAGCCTTTGAGCTGGATGTAGAAACATCCAGGGCCCCCGCAGCACTTGCCAGGAAGCCACCCCAGCTGGCCCTGACAAAGCTGTTCAGAGCTTCAGACGTTTGTCGCTTCATCTCTTCCCTCTGCTCCTCTCGGAATCCCTCAGTAGACGCCTTCCACCAGAATATCCCCCCAAAGTGGAGGGGACCCTGGTTTACGTGGGACCCAAACCTGCTGAAGAACCTCTCACACATATTTAGCAGGGGGGTCTTGTCATCCTGAGTTAAACTCAAAAGCTGCTCCATGTCTTGCAGCTCCCGCAGAGCCGCATCCGAGAGGCAAAGCTGATGCCTTTGGAAGTAGCAGGAGGCCAGAGGGAGGTACTGGTACCTGGTGCTGCAAAAGTAGCTCTGCTCAGAGTGGGACTGGTGGGTGTCCTGTGACTGCGAGGAGCTGCTGCCATCTACACCCTCTCCCAGATTAATTCCCCAGAACTTGCATTTGGCAGAAACACTCATGCTGAACCCCAGCTGCTCCATGGACTTGGTGAAAAAGGATTCTGCTGCAGAGGAGGAGAAGTCCTTCCTCTCAAGGAGCGATCCTTGCTCCGGACCGGTGAGCTGGAATCCCTCAGGAACCCTGAGGAGCTGATCTCGCTTTGCTAGCGCATCTCCAGGTCTGCTGGTTCTGTAGATGCCCTGCAGGGCCAGTCCTCCTGACGCCCGCCTCAGCACCTCCGCATCAGGGATGTTCTCTCTCCTGCCTGCTGGCAACTCCTGCTGCTCCAGCTGCTCCTGCATGCTCTCCAGCATATCCACCAAGGGTTCCTTTGGTGCTGGCCAGAACTCCTTGGGAATCTCCATGGCTTGCCACACAGTCTCTGCTTTCTCCCTCAGAGCATCCTGGCTTCGGCTGCGGCTGTTGAGCATTTCTGCCAGATCTTTCAGGGCTTCTTTGGCCAATTCTTGTTTCTCCTTTCTCTTCTCCAAGTGCTCCTTCTGCACATCTTTACTGGTTGTTTTGTCATCTCTTATTTTCAGGAGTTTCTGGAGTGCCTTCTTCTCCCAGGGGTGCCTTACCTCACACTCCAACTTGAGGTAGTCTTTGTATTCCAGATGTTGCAGGGCTTCTCTGCACTCAATTCCCAGGATCTGCGACACTTTGGACAGCCAGTATCCAGCATCCAGCCCTTCATCCTGAAATGCCTTTGCCAGGAGCTGTGCCTTTGTATCCCCCTCCTGTGTGTCCTCCTGCGAAGCCATGGCTGTGGAGGAAGAAAAGAGACTTTCCCTAAGGTGCTGGCGGAGGCCTCAGCCTCAGTCCTTATTCCAGACACAAGGCAGACAGACACAAACACAGACACTGAGACACACACACACAGACACATGAATCACACAGACAGAGACATATAGACACAGATAGAGAGACATAAACACAGACATACACTCAGAAACACACACATACAGGCACACTCAGCCACACAACCTGCCCTGGACAAACTGCTTCCTTCACCATTGCCCACATCCTCCCAGCAGAACCCCTCATGACACAAGAGCAAGGAGCACTCCCGGCTTCCTCGAGCACTGACACAGCCCCTCTGCCCATCCAACACCCCTGCCTGCATCCTGCACCCTCGACCCAGTCCCATGGCTGCCCTGCTCGCTGCCTGGCCCAGCCTGCTGCTCCCAGCACCCGGAGGCAGCGCTCACACGCTCCCCCCAGGGCACCCCACACTCCCCAGACACATCCCCCCACGCCCGGCACGGCCACACGGGCTCTGAGCTGTGCTCCTGCTCCAGCTGCCAGTGCAGCCCCTCCTCACCCCACTCACGCCTCTAACCAGGAGCTGCTTCCCTGCACACTCAGGACCCACCCCAGGTCAGGGGGAAAATCCACCTTGTCCCTACCCACAGCTGTGCTTGGGGTATCCTGGTGGCCCTTCAGGAGAGACTGGAGATTTTGGGAGCCAACTTGGACAGGTGCCCTCAGCGATTTTTTGCTCGTTACCACAGAGGGTCTCGTCAGCCCAGCGCCCATTGGTGGCCATCTCAGCCACGGCCACCACATGGCCACTGAACTCAAAATCTCTGGTGACAGGAGGAAAAATGTCAGCAAACCTTCAACCCTGGCCTTGAGGCTTCAGGCTGCTCAGGGGTGAATTACAAAGGGCCCCGGGAAACGGCTCTGGAAGGTGCTGGGGTCCTGTCTTGGGGATGGCTCTTACCCAGAGCCAGTTCAGTTTTGGTTTGTGTCTGGAGCTGTCACTGTAGCCCCCTGACTCAGGAATATGACGAAGGGTGAAGGGTGGCCCAGGACTCTGGGTGGGGCTGGGGCCAGGGGCTGCTCTTCCTTCCAGCACGGGTGATCAACACTGGGGCCATGTGGCACAGTGGGTCTGTCATGGGCTCCTGTTCCCCCCTATGGTTTTTTCCTTCTTCTCCCCTCTTGGTTTTTTCTTGCTTCAGCACCATGACCAGGGCTTGCCAGCTTGCTTCTCTGCTCCTCTGCTGCTTGGGAGCCCAGAGCCGCTGCGAGCTGTGCTGAGAGCTGGGAGCACCCCCAGCCCCAGCAGGCCCGGCCTCAGGCCCGGCCATCGCCGGTGAGGCGCGCAAAGGAGCGATCCCCCGGCCAGCCCCCGCTGCTCCGGCTGTTCTGCTACCCTTGGATTCGCCGGCCCGGGCCTGCAGCGGCACTGAGAGCGGCTGCTCCCCGCGGGCTGTGCAGGGGAAGCCAACTCTCCTCTCCGCGGCGCCCCAGCCGCCATTGGCAGCGGAGAGGCGGCCGAGCCCGCGCCACAGCGCCCCCTGCAGCCGCGGGGGAATCATCGCACCCGCCCGGCCCGGCTGGGAGCCACCAGCGCCCCTCAACATTCACCCATGGGGGAGCTCAAGGACAGCCAGGTAAGCTGAGCTTTTTGGATTTCAGTAAACCTTCGATCCTGCTTCTCCCAGGACCCTGGTGTGTCCCTCCCAACTCAGGCCATTCCATCATTCCATGATTCTCACACTAACTGTCCTGGCCCTTTCACTGGACACCTGCCTTTCAGCCTTTGGGGTTTTTGACACTGTCACACAAGCCTGAAAACTCTCCCAGTCTCAGTTCACTTGGATACTGGAAAGATTTATTCACTGAAAAAAATCCTTCTGACCATTCAGCTTCTGTCCCACCAAGGCCACAACTCCCTTACCAGCACAGGTATCGATCTCAGGGGCTTGGACTCAGGGGTAGATCCAAGGGCTCCTGCAGCCTTCCAGAGCCTTCAGGGGCAGCTTTCCCTGGGGAGTTCCTGCCGATTTGGGCAATCTGTGCAAGGCCTGTGGGCTCTGATTCCCCTCACCCACCTCTCAGCAGATGCTCCCCTTGCTCCCAGCCTTGGCTTCCCAGCAGACACCGGCAGCCGAGGGCCCCAGCTCAGGGGACACAGCACAGCGACAGGCCTGGGGCACACGGTGGGGTGTGGAGAAGGTGATGGGAAGCCCTGGAGAAGTCAGGAGGAATCAGGAAGGAAAGGCCTGAAATCCTAGAGGAGAAGAGCAGACAGTCAGGAAAAGGCAAGCCATGAGCACACAGGATTCATTCCAGGGAGCACTGGGGGCCAACCCTTCTCCTCCACTGGACACTGCCCAGGCAGCAAAGACTCCTCAGGGCTCTTCTGGGGAGGTGAGCAGAGCAGGCTTTCACCTGGGACCTACATCCATGCTCCCCCAGCAGAAGGAAGCTGGAGCAAAGCCCCTGAAGCTCAACAAGGCCAAGTGCAGGTGCTGCCCCTGGGTGCAGGCAATTCCAGGCACAGACACGAGCTGGGAAGAGAATGGATTGAGAGCAGCCCTGAGGAGAAGGACTGGTGGGCGCTGCTGGGTGAGAGGCTGTCCAGGGAACATCTGTGCTCTCAGGCAGCACACAAGCTGTGGAGGGGGCAGAGCCAGGGGAACAGCACTGACAGTGGGGCAGCACGGGCCCCGTCCCACCACTGCCCACATCACGCAGCTGCTGCTGGAGGGAAGCTCAGGACCCTGGAGAGGGGGGAGAAGCAGCTCTGGGCTTGGGTCCCAGCAAGCTCTGAGCCCCCAGCAGCAGCTCGTGCACTCCCAGCAGCAGGATGGGGACACGATGGGGAAGGCAGAAGCAGGAAAAGCCTCTGGCTTGAGATAAGGGCAGTTCAGCAGCAGAGGAAAGCTTGGCCTGCAGGCAAAGCACAGGAGAAACTTTAGACACCAATTGTTTGCTTTGGGCACGTGTCCAGCTGCTCCCTGGGCAGCAGAGCCTCAGTGCAGGACAGTTGCTCAGGAAGGGAGCTGATGCCTCAGGGTCACTGCTGGAGCTCCTCCACTCTGGCCACTTCTCCCAGCCCTGTCCCCTCCCAAATTCTCTCCCACCAGAGCGCTGCCAGCGCTGGTTCAGTCTCAGGAGCCAGAGGCTGCCCTGGACAACAATAACTCCAGCCCTGAAGCCGCCCCCAGGCACCTTTGGCAGTCCCTGCACGGTTTCCCATTGCTGCAAGAATAGGAAAAAGGCCCATGCGACTGTGTCCGTGCCCACAGAGAGGCACCGAGCACATTCCGGACATAACTCGGGATCGAGCTCCTCCTTGGAAGCAAAGGAGGGAAGCAGCAAGGCTGGCAGCAGGAGCGGCCATGGGAATGCGTGCAGCCGTTTCACAGCACAGCCCCCGAGAGGGTTTTCCCCAGCCGTGTCCCAGGGAAAGAAAGGGGCTCTGGGAACAGCGCTCCCTTGGTGGGGCTGGCCCCGAGCCCAGAGCGCTCTGCGCGGTGACGCTCCGACTGGAAGAGAGGAGAATGCCACCCGCCCTGCATGGGGAGCAAAAGGAAGAACTGAGCCCCTGCGCTTGGGGACAGGGCAGGAGGAGCCGTGCCTGCCGCTCATCCCCACGGAGCTGCCCAGCGGCCGAAGGAGCGGCTCGGGGCCAGCACTGCCCCCGGCATCAGTGCCACGGCTCCTGCCATCCGGGGGGCACAGCAGCCATCCGGCCCCACCTCTGAGCCCGGCCCCCTCCCAGCTCAGCCCCCGCAGCGCACACGGCTCCCCCGAGCCCCCCAAAGCGGCTGCAGCAGCGGCGGCTTCCTCCAGCCCCCGGAGGAGCGGACACCGCCCGCCCGCTGCCCTCACAGCGCTCTTCCCCTGCCCTGCCATCTCCCCGGCCGTGCCAAAACACCGCAACAGGAGGCACGAGAGCAACAAGATCCCGCTCCCCGCTGCTCCCGGCCGCACAGCTCCTCCCCAGGGCCCTACCTTCTCTCCTTCTCCCTCCGAGCCCCGCAGCTCCCGGGATGCGAGAAGCCGATCCCAGCCCCTCTTTAAGCAGCCCCTCCTCTCCGGTGGGTGCGGCTTCCTCTTCCAAAGGCAGTGAAGTAATTCCAGGAAATCAGGCTTCTGACAGAAGCCGAATGTGAAAACGAAACCACTCTTTTGGAGTCCAATCATTTGAGTTCGAGCCCGATTTCCTCACCAGCCGTGGTTTGAGCTGCTTCTCAGAGATCTCTCAGCTCTTTGCACAGACCTTTTAAGTGCTGTGCTGGTACCTGGAGGGCAGGTGAGGCTCTCAGCCCTTCCTGGGGCTGGTGCTCCATCAGGAAAAGGAGCAGGGGGAGCACAGTACCACTCTCAGGGATGAATTTATGCAGAAATTCATCCTCCATAACTTTCTCTCCTGTTGCATCATCTATCAGTTTGCTTCAGCAATGATAAAAGTGCAGTGACTGTGGTGGTGCATTCCCCCACTTCCCTCCTTTCCAGGCTGCAGTGTGAGCTCAGAAAATGCCTCTTAGGCCCTGAAAACAGCACCTGGGCTCAGCTCTTCCTGAGCTTGTCAGAAACACTGTGTGCTCCCAGGGGCTGCTAACAAGCTCCTGCTTTTCTTATGACCAGCCTTGGGAAATATTCCTCTGGCCTGAATGGCAAAGCATCCCTGTTCTCACACTTTCAGAGAAAATGCCGACCCAGACTCTGTCCAGGCTGAAACACTGTCATGCCTGAAGCCTGCTCTCTTGCAGTCCAAAATGAGACCTTTCTGAGCTGTCCCAAAACCACAGTGGGCTGTGACCAGCCCGCTCCCAGCCCTGCAGCTCATCCCCATGTCCCCACCTTCTCCGTCCATGCCCCACAGCTCCTGGGGAGAAGCTGGGAGAAGTCCAGCACAGCCCCCCCAGCCCCGGCTCTTTTGGAGGGAGCTGCTTCCTCTTTTAGGGAGGGGGTGCAGTGGGGCAGCTACTGCTGTTTTCCTGTAAGTCATATGTTTTCCTGCAGCAGTGTGAAAGTGAAGCTGCTGCTGCCTGGTTTGGGCTGTGTCCTGGTTTAAGGCTAATTTGGGAGAGAACCTCCGAATGGGGTTCTCCCATGAAAGCACAGTCAAACATCCTCTCCCTACAACTGGTTCAGGAAAAGAGATTTCTTTGGAGAGAAGTGGGGAAAAAAAATGTTTATTTAACAGAAATTGAATTATATTAAACAGTAAAACTTCTCACTGTTTGATGAGATGGCAAATCCAGGGGAAAAAAAAAAACAACACAAAAGTCTTTTTCATGTGGTGTAGCTCAGCCTGCTCAGATTCTTTTCAGTCTGTCCAGCACCGGAAAGTGCCAAGGCCCAGGCCTCTGTGGGCTACAGGCATGAGATCCCAGGATTTGGCTGGGTTTTTAGTCCAAAGCAGGTTTGAACAGATCCAAGAAAAAAGGAAAAAAAGTCCAGGGAACTCTTCTACCTCAGCTAGCTAAAAACTAACGAAAAGCGAAAGAGAATCTCTGTCCCACTGTCTGTCTGTGCTGCAGACAGCACAGTCCAGCAGCAGGATGTGGGGGAGTGATGTTTTCCTTCAGCATGAACTACATGCTTCTTCTTCCCCCCTTCACTCTGAGAGCCAGTCTTAAAGGTGCAGAACTTAATATGTAACATGAACAAAGCGAGTAGGAATACAAACATCATAAAGTCACCCCAGGACATTCTACCCCTTATCCCCATATCATCAACTTATTACCAAAACTACTGTATATTCTAACTCCACAGCACATGTTATATACAGATAAGGGCAGTGATATTCATTCATGGTTTTCACTTAACAATAGGATTTCTTTGAGGTACACATTGTGTACCTCAGATGCATATTATTCAGATTACTCAGATGCAGATATTTTTCTGCATTATCTAGTATGTGCAACTTGGTTCTTGAGCAAAGACAACTCCACAAATGGGTTTGTCTGTACTCAACGCAGAATTGATCCAAACTGTCTTTCTTAACGAACTTCTGACATGTACCACTGGGACTTTGTCTCTATTTACTGTATGCAGGGGTTCAAACTGTGCAGGGTCTGCTAAGTTTGTGGAACTTCAGGTGTTAACTATCTAGGTGGTTTTTGTTAGATGCTGCTCTTAATTTTTGAAAGATCCTCCACCCAATGCTTTCAAGGTGGTTTTTAACAGTTCATTGTACCTCTCCACTTTCCCAGCAGCAGGTGCATGGTAGGGGATACGGTACACCTACTCAACACCATGTTCCCTAGCCCAGCTGTTTATAAGGCTGTTCTTGAAATGAGTCCCATTGTCTGACTCAATCCTCTCAGGGGTGCCATGCCTCCAAAGGACCTGCTTTTCAAGTCTCAGGATGGTGTTACGGGCTGTAGCATGAGGCACAGGGTAGGTTTCCAACTATCCAGTGGTGGCTTCTACCATTGTGAGCACGTAACGCTTGCCTTGGCGGGTTTGGGGCAGTGTGACGTAGTCAATCTGCCAGGCTTCCCCATACTTATATTTGGACCAATGCCCACCATACCATAGTGGCTTTAGTCACTTGGCCTGCTTGATCATGGCACACGTCTCACAGTCATGGATAACTTGAGAAATACTGTCCATGGTTAGATCCACCCCTCAGTCTCATGCCCATTTATAGGTGGCATCTCTACCCTGATGACCTGAGGCGTCATGGGCCCATCAAGCTAGGAACAACTCTCCCTTGTGTTGCCAATCTAAGTCTATCTTTGACACCTCTATCTTTGCAGCCTGATCCACCTGCTCATTGTTTCGGTGCTCTTCATTAGCCCTACTCTTGGGGACATGGGCATCTACATGACAGACCCTCACAGACAGTTTCTCTACCCTGGTGGCGATGTCTTTCCACTCATCAGCAGCCCAGATTGGCTTTCCTCTGCGCTGCCAATTGGCCTTTTTCCACTTCTCCCCACAGAGCATTGGCCACCATCCATGAATCCGTGTAGAGGTAGAGCTTTGGCCACTTCTCTCTTTCAGCAACGTCCAGGGCCAGTTGAACAGCTTTGAGTTCAGCAAGTTGGCTTGATCCACTTTCTCCTTCAGCAGCTTCTGCAAACTGTCATGTGGGGCTCCATACAGCTGCTTTTCACTTGTGGTTCATCCCTACAATGAACTATCAGTTCGCTATCTGTTTTACTATCAGTGAAAAGAGCATAACATGTTTCTTCTGCTGGCAGTTGGTTGTACGGTGGAGCTTCTTCAGCCAGTGTCACTTGTTCCTGCTCCTCTTCATCAGTGAGACCAAAGTTTTCACCTTCCAGCCAGTTTGTAATTCTCTCCAAAATTTCAGGGCGATGCGGGTTTCTAATAGGGGCATGATGTGTGATGAGGGCGATCCACTTGCTCCATGTGGCATTGGTGACATGGTGGATAGAGGGAACCTTTCCTTTAAACATCCACCCCAGCACTGGCAGTCGGGGTGCCAGAAGGAGTTGTGCTTCTGTGCCAATCACTTCTGAGGCAGCTTGGACTCCTTCATAGGTGGCTAAAATTTCCTTTTCTGTGGGAGTGCAGTTGGCTTTGGACGCTCTTTAGCTCCGACTCCAAAATCCCAGTGGTCGGTCTCGAGTCTCACCAGACACCTTCTGCCAAAGGCTCTAGGACAGACCATGGCTCCCAGCTGCAGAGTAGAGCACGTTCTTCACATCTGGTCCTGTCCTGACTGGGCCAAGGGCTACTGCATGAGTGATCTCCTGCTTGATTTGGGCAAAGGCTTGTTGTTCAGGGCCCCACTGGAAAGTGTTCTTTTTGTGGGTGATCAGGTAGAGAGGGGTCACGATCTGGCTGTATTCAAGTATGTGCATCCTTCAAAAATCTATGGCACCTAAGAAAGCTTGTGTTTCCTTCATGCTGCCTGGTGGAGACATTGCTGTGATCTTGTTGATGACATCAGTAGGAACCTGATGCCGTCCATCTTGCCACTTTACTCCCAGCAGCTGGATCTCTCGAGCAGGTCCCTTAACTTTGTTCTTCTTGATGGCAAAACCGGCTTTCAGGAGAATCTGGATGATTTTCTCTCCTTTCTCAAAGACCTCTGCAGCTGTGTTTCCCCACACAATGATGTCATCAACATACTGCAGATGTTCTGGAGCCTCACCCTCTTCCAGTGCAGTCTGGATCAGTCCATGGCAGATGGTGGGGCTGTGCTTCCACCCCTGGGGCAGTCGGTTCCAGGTGTACTGCACTCCCCTCTGCCGCGGCGGCGGAAAGCCCGGAGCACCGCGACTTCTCCAGAAGCAGCCTTGAGAAAGGCTGGCTCGAAGCGCGTGTGAGCGGCTTCGAGCAGTCGAGTGATTCCAGCTCAGCTCAGTAATAGTATAGCGATTTTCAGCTCAGCTCAGCTCAGTTCGGCAGCGGCGGCGGCAGGCAACACAGGAAGCAGGGACGAGATAGCTGGTCCGGCGTTCCACCGAGGCACAAGCCTTTATTTAGGCAGAGCTCCAGTGAAGGGTGCCAGTAACAGCGAATCTCTCGAACAGAGAAAAACCCGGGATATTTATGGGGAAGGAGAGGGGCGGGGGGAAGCCCGAGATACCTGTATCGGGGTGGGACAGCAGGGGGGAACACCAATGGGGCACAACAGTTTAACATAACTAACTCAAAGACCCCTGGGAGCAACACATTGTGTCGCTCTTACAGAGAAGTATCTCCTCTCCAGGGGAGAGCCAGGATCTCGGGCCCAGCGGGCTCCTCCGTACCCACACCCCTCTACGTGAAAGCAAACTGAGGCCTGCATTCTGCTGCCTGGGGAATGGAGAAAAATGCATTGGCAATGTCAATAGTGGCATACCACTTCGCTGCCTTGGACTCCAGCTCGTACTGGAGCTTTAACGTGTCCGGCACAGCAGTGCTCAGCAGTGCTCAGCAGTGCAGTCACTTCATTCAATGCACAATAGTCCACAGTCAATCTCCATTCTCCTTCAGATTTGCGCACAAGCCAAATGGGACTGTGGGTTTTGCTGACCACCCCTTGGCTCTCCAGCTCAAGGATCATCTTCTGGATGGGGATCACAGCATTTCAAATCATCTGATACTGTCGGTGGTACACCATCAAGGTGGCAATTGGTACTCGATATTCATCTGCTTTCAGGGGTCCTACTGCAGATGGGTTTTTTGATAGTCTAGGCAAGGTGTTCAATTGCTTGACACCTTCTGTCTTTACAGCTGCTATCTTAAATGCTCACTTGAGTCTTTTTCGGTCTTCAAAATATCTGCTTCAGAGGAAGTTTATGCTCAAAATGCATGGGGCCTCTGGGCCAGTCACATTTGGTGTTTGTTTTACTTATTTTTAGTCAGGCTCACATCAGCTTTTACTGAAGTAAAGTTTTGTGATCCCCCGTCACACCAACAATAGAAACAGATTTTGCCCTCACATGTCTTGATGGGATTAATGTGCACTGTGCACCAGTGTCAACTAAGGCCTCATATTTTCATGGTTCTTGCTGCAGCGGGGTGGATGTCAGGGGTGCCATGACCTTCCTGAAAAAGTATCCTGAGAAGGACGGCTCTCAGTGGCACAGACACGTCCCTCTCCTGGCCTGGCGAGCGATGACCAGCTCAGCAGCAGCTCCTTCCCAGGAGACACAGGGAGAAAAAGGACTAGAGCTCTGGCCAGCAATTACCACAGAGAAGTCAGCCTTTATTAGTGCAAAGGGGGCTAGCACAGCAGCTCCACTCAACTGGGAAAAAAAAACAGGTTATATATAGGGAAGGAGAGGGGCGGGGGAAACTTGGATACAAGTAGCAGGGTGGAATGGCAGGGAAGAACACCAATGGGGTACAACAGTTTAACATGTAACACTAAAGGGTATCTGGGAGAGACACTTTGCTCACTGTGAGGGAAGTGCCTGGCCTATGATGAAGCTCTCCAGGGGAGCGCCAGCACTCCTCTGTTTGCCAATTCCTCGGCCTCCACAGTTCTGATGTGCTAGGCTAACAAATCCACACAGTTCAAAACACAAGGTTTTCCCTAGCTTCTACCTGGCTAGATGCAGGGCCCCTCTAAGCTTGGTTATCCTTCTTCGCATATTTGTCTTGGAGATTCTTTTAAGGGTATCAGACATGTTGTCATCATCATTATACTTTGGTAGTTTGGTTACAGGATACTGGAGCTGCTTTTTGTTTGGTGGAACTTTTTCTGAGCTTTGCTGTCTTCTAATTTATGCACCTGCTTTGCCAGAGCAGCAGTAGATTTTCTATTCTATTCCTTCATGTTTTCTCCATAGTCACGCAGGAAGATGTACAGCTCAGCTCGTAGTTTTTTCTCTTTATCTGGAGAACTTTTGCGTTGAGTATGAGGACTCTTGATTTTTATTGCCGAAATTTGGAGAAGGTCTTCTTTAATTTCTTCCTTGAGTTTCTTGTGGTTTTCTTCTATCTTGTCTTTTAATGTCTGTAGATGTGTTTCAACAGCTGAGAGTCTTGCATGTATGGGGCCATGCACAGTATTTGCATATGCTCGGAGCTTCTTTGCTATATCAAGCACAGTCTTTTCTTTGTCATCCCGCTTCATCACTGTTACAGCAGAAGCATATTCTTGTGGCCTGAGTTGAGTAAGTTTTTGCTACATTACGGATGTACATGGTACTAAGTCTGGATTTCTAGAGTTTAGGTCATCTATCAAGACAGTTTTTACTACTGCTATTTTTCTCAAGCGTTGAATCCCTTGTTCTATGGTCTTCCAGTGAGTTTGCTGTATATAGAGATCATCTGCACACAGACATCTTTGTGCCACACCTCCTAGGACCTGTTCCTAGAGATTATGAGGGTCAGCCACCTTTATTAGTCTTTGCTCGATAACCAGATCATATGACAGGGATCTCAAATGCTTTGCTTCAGTACTGTCTAGAACTGTAGCTTCACTTGCAGAGTCTCACAGATGGACTAACAAAGTAATTATAGATTCATCAGTTCATTGAGTGTCATCTCTCAGGCTACGAAGGTCTTTCAGGGAGAAGGGCTCACTAGTGTTTCTTGAGTTTGGATCAGTGTAAGAGACGGTTCGAAGATTCTCTCATCTGTCTCACAACCGTCTCAAGGACAGAGACTGAGACCCTGTTTATCACAAGGGACTTCGTTTAGGGGTTTGGGCCTAGCTGAGATGGATGTTTGCTAAGTGATTGTTTGCAGGTGGTTGCACGGTACACTGCTCTTGTTCCTGCTGGTGAGCAGAGGCTTGTGTGTTGTACTCTGCACAATGGGTTTCCACGACACATTGCCCTCGTTCCTGCTGGTGAGCAAAGACTTGCAAGATGTGGTTTGCTCTCTACCCTACACCTGCCCCCTGCACAATGGAATTCATCACAATGATCATCAATCTCCTCAGGTTTTGGCCCTATGCCCCTCGCTTTGTAAAAGACTATAAAATTACACCCCAAACTTACCTTCCTTTGAGATCTCCCCAATAAATAGAAGACTCTGCATCGATGGATGGCTGAGTGGACTTCGACGTTGGTAGCTATAATCCCCTTACTCTCTTTTCTTATGCCTTACTTTCTCCTCTTTTCCCTCTATCACATATTAGTGCTGATGAGCACTCAATAAAATGTGTTTTGCTGTTTGAGTCTCTGGTTTGCTGATAACCTTTTGTACTCTACGATCAAATAAAAGAAGCACATCATGAATCCCACCTTGCAGATCGTGACAGTCAGTTGCTGGTATTGAGGGTTTTTCTCTCCCATCACCATTATCATTTACTGGTCAATCAGTTTTTGTTTAGAATTTCATGCTTCTCGTGGTAGGAGCAACAGACATTGGCTTAGGCTCACTGTCTGGTTTAGCTGCTGATTAGATTAGAGTGATTTATATCCCTGCCCTACAATATCTAGCACCATGCAATAAGCATATGCTAGGGCCCAGTTTATTGCAATGAGATTATTTTTTTTTTTTTTAAGAATCATCATGGCAATTTTCTTCCACATGTTTCTTCACTTTGTTTGAGTTCTGAATTTGTTCAAGTGAAAATTCCCAGGCTGGGGAATCAGAAAATTTCTTCAGGGTCTGGCTCATTCTCTCTCATTCTCTCTCAATCTCTGCACTACTTAGGATTTTCTACACCTGGGTTTACTTTTGGGGTAGGGTTCTCATTGGTTCTTCTGGATATCTCAGCCCTCATTCTAGAGAAATTGAGGATGTTGGAGGTCTTTTCCAACTTTAATGATTCTATGCTTGCATGAAAGGCAGCAGGAGCTGGGCAGAGCCTGGGGCTCCTGCCTGGAAACCACTCACCCTGCCCCCCTTAGCCTGGATCATGGAATCCCAGAAATGGACATCCTGTGCCAAGGCCTGCCCACCCTCCTAGGGAACAATTCCTTCCCAATATCCCATCCAGCCCTGCCTCTGAGAGGTGGAGATGGAGCTGCACAAGTGGCACGTAAGAGAGGCTTAGAGTGACCAACTAACACAGCAGAACAAAAACAGGTGACCCAACTCAGAGAGAAGAAAAGTTATGAAAATGAGTACAAAACTGCGCGAAGGGAAGCATTGAAAAGAACAAGACAAAAGGGAGAGAAGCAGCAAGCAGGGACGTTGCTTCAGCAGGTAGAAGAACTGAAATTGCAGAAGACAAGAGCAACAAAAACTGAAAAAGGAACAAGAAAATTTACGAAACCAGCAATGGGAGCTGAAGACAGAGTCGCTCTATTATTCAGTTCAATCTATTTACTTGCTGGTGAAACATATATATTGTGTTTATGAGTTGCAGCTATTAATTTTGGTTAATATCCCATAAGTGTAAAGGTTAATATTCCATAGGCATAGGTATAAAGGTTAATGTTCCATAGGCATATATGGCATGTAAAGGTATTACGTGCAGTTGTGGGTTGGAGTCAGAAATCACGACTCGAGTTCTCTCTTGATCATCAGACAAACAGCATCTTTTATTGTTCAAAACCTCCTTATATAGTCTGTTCTAAACTCCCAGGTCAACACAATTCATTGGTCAATGTTTTAGCACCGCCCAGCTCCCTGACCAGTGCTGTGTCTGCTTTCTGGATTGAACATCACTGGCTGAGGTCCGTGCTTGGGTCTGAATCCAACCCATCCCTGCCCCATCCAGGGATTTGGTTTATTTCTAGGCTGGTTGAATTTGGGGATCTGATATACCCAAATTTATTTGGCAGTTTTGAGCTACCTGCTGCGGGGACACCAGCCCAGGCCTGAGGCCATCCCCTCTTGATGCACTGGGTCCTCTCCTCTGCACCCAGCTGTGGTGCTGGGTCCCCCCCACTCACTCCAGGAGCTGCACTGGGACATTCCCCACTCAGCCCAGGAGGTGACACCATGGCCAGGGTCACCTCCACTCCCAGTCTGGCTCCTGGAGCCACCCAAATCCCCTCCCAGCCCAGGTGTCCCCAGTCCTTGGCACTCAGCCCTTGCAGCACACGCACACATGGCCCAGCTCTGGCTCCTGTCACTGGCTCTGGGTCAGCTTGTCCAGGGCTGGGCTTGGCAGAGTTTGGGCCCCTTCCCCTTTTGTCCTGCTCGTTCCCAGCTGAGCAGCTCCAGAGCACAGACCCTTGCTGGGATCAACCTTTTCAGCCCTCCCTGTGTGTGACAGGCCAGCCCTGCTTCCCAGCGCTGCCTCCCTTGGCACCTGACACTGACATTGGTTTCCCTGGGTGTTGTGGTTTGGGGCTTCCTGCCCTCTCTGCTGTCCTTGCAGACAGTGAAGCAGCTCCTGGAGCAGAGGCCCTGAATGGAGCAGAGGCCCTGAATGGAGCAGAGCCTCTGCTGCCACACCCCGGCTCCCAGACCCTCACCCAGTGTTTGCCAGGCAGCAGGGTCAGCACAAAAGAAACAGGCACCAACTTAAGGAAGAGGTTTAATTTAGTATAGTGCAAAACTGCCAAGAATCACAAAAGGATGAGCTCAGCAAGGCACATCATCATTACTACAAAAGATTGCATACAGTGAGATGACACACATTACATCTCCAGTTACCCCAAGACATTACCATCCTCCAGCTCCACACATCAGCTGGAGAGCCCCTGTCACACTGAAGGAACACAGAGCCCCTCTCGGTAACTGGGAATTACTGTGGGGTGTCCACCTGCAGGCAACGAGGCTTCCAACTGCACTGTGAGAGGGTCCTGTTCTTAGATTGTTCAATAACCAAGCTGACATCACTTCTAGGGAAGGAACATCTCCTTTCTTTTTCCTCTTGGGTTCCTCCCAAAGCCTGGCCTGGGCTAAAGCAGGAACCACGGGAGTTGTCTTTGATCCTACAACCCCAAACAAGGACAGATGTCAGATTTCATGGATCTTGTCCCATTTGTAAATATGGAGAGATAAATGCATGTTTCACTAATGAGAACATTCATAGATCATATTGTTAATGATGCTTCTTTAATGAGCAGATACATTTATCATATGGCTGTAAAAAGTGCAATAACGCTTCAGAATTTTTAAGGTGCAATAGGGAACAAAATAAGAGACAAAAGTGCAGTGCCGGTTTCTCCTGGCAAACAGCAAAAGAAAACACAAATAGTCACTGGTATTGTTGTCTTTATACTAATACCTTACTGAGGAACATGCATTTTCGTAAAGTCTATACATTATTTACACTTTCTTGTGAAAAGTTTGATGTTACAGAAATTCTTCTGTTTGGTTTCTTGTCGTGGTTTTAAACCAGTAATTAACAAAAAGGGGAAAAAATTACTTATTTCTTGTTGTGAGACATGGATTAAAACAAGAGCAAAACAGGCATAAAACTTAAAAGGAATAAAGAAAGTTTATTGACAAACTACAATAATAAGAACACCAGAATAAACTTCCAGAAAAAACCTTTTCATTTCTTACTGCTCACCATTCTTTTGTTCACATGACAACAGAGACAAAAAGTTTAGAACTTTGGTGTTTAAAACAGTTCTAATTCTTGCTGGAGTCTTTTCATCAGTCTTTGTAGAGAAACAGAAGTCTCTTTCTGCAAATTTATGGAGTTTCTCACAAGAAAACTATTTCTGCTATAGTCTTCTACTGCCCTGATGTCAGCTGCCTTGAAATCTGACATCAGAGTTTACTCCTCCCATTTCACCTCACTCTGAGGTGTGTATAGGCTATTAGTCTAGGGATGGCATTTTAAGGATGAGTTTTCAAAAGCAAAAGTCTTCTTCATCTGTTTCTGTGAGCTTCACTAGAAAACAGTTTTTCCTCATTGCCTCTCAAGGCTTCAAATTTCCCAGCACTTCACTATACCATAATTACTCTACTTTTTACTCAAATTTACACTTTGAACACTCTATTCCTCCCCATACTTCATCATGAATTAAAAGAGTTCTTTTCAGGACTTCATTGTCCACCCCCATAGTTTTAACAGAAAGATATTTCAGCTTAATCAAAGCATCTTCTTAATTCTCTACCTTTCCTGAAGCTTCTTTTCTTTCTTGCCACTAGTAGTTTATAAAGTCTATTTTCATGTTGATCACTCTCCTTTTCTCTCTCTGGATAAAAAGATTAATTTGCAAGTCTCATCTGGATAAGAAAGAGTTAAAATCTTGCTTAAGCTTTTGTAGATAGTTCTGTAGCCTCGGCCAGTGCAGGAGCTGGAGCCATCTGCGATACAAAGTTCCTCATGGCTGCTCTGGAGAGTGTGGTCACCGTCTCTGCTTGCTGCAGGCTCAGAGCTCCTCTCCTCCTTCACTCGGCAGTTTCTGGTGAATTCCATCACGGCAAAACCTGCAGCCAAGCCAGGAACCGGCCTGGCCCGGCCCGGGGCAAGCCCCCCGCAGGCCCCATCTCCCGGCCCGGGAGACGCGGCAGGCCCGGCCTGGCCTGCCCCCCCCCCCGGCCGCATGGCCGGGCAGAGAGCGAGAGACCGGAGCTCTGCTACCTTTTACAGCCAGAAAACAAAGAGAACCACAGAGCTCTGGTTTTACACTTTAAGGTGGGGTTCACAAGTTGATCTCCCTTTTCAATGGCTGAAACTCTTCTCAGTTCTCAGCAATGACCGATAATTGGTCAGGAGGAAAGACTCTAGACAGCCTTCAGCAACTTTAACTTTCTTAAAGGTAAAGTAATCCCGTGACATTTCTTCATACTCTAGTTTATCTGCATGACATTCTGTGTGCCAAGTTAATACATTTTATTCATTCTTGTGTCTCCATCATGGTCTTTAACGTCCTCTATTAAGGATTTAGTATGTCCACATCAAAATTAACACGGTATTTTCTAATTGCCCTCTTGTGCTCTGATTTGTGTCAAGGTTATCACCTGGAGAATTTGGTCTGCAGAGAAGGGGGAGCAACATGATTGCCTTACACAATTTGTTTTGGTTACACAGAGGTATTCTAACACCCAGTGTTTATTTAAGGCCTATAATTTCGTGTATTCACCACAGTACTATCTCGATAAGATATGCAATACATATTTAAACTTGTAGAATACATTATATTAACAGCTAAATAAAGGTATGTATGAAACTATTATCTAAATATTGTGTGCAATGCGGAAACTAATACATATATGCAAAAGCCAGTATCATATTGCAGTCTCTTTTAACATAGCTAATAATGCTTCCCTAATGAGTGGATACACATCACTTTTGGTGGAAAGGTTCACCCACTGGGCAACTTTGGCTCAAGGCCTAACGTTCAGGCCTAAGGCAGGGCCCGTTGTTCAGGCCTTAGTAATTCACCCAGTGCCACCCCCTGTCCCCTGCCTGTCTCGAGTCACCCCCAGCTGTGGCTGCCCTGAACACAAAGGGGACACAGAGCAGGGAGGTCCAAATCAACTCCTTTATTAGCAGAGCCTGCAGGCCATGAGGCTGAAGCAGCCCTTCAGCCAGCTCTCCAGCAGGGCTTGGCCCTCACATTGCCAGCGGGGCTGCAGCACCTGCACAGCAAAAGCCCCCACGCCTGCCTGGGCCAGAGCCAGCTGGTGCCACCTTCTCCAGAGCATGGCTCCAGTGCCACCAGCCTGCCTGGACAGCACCAGCACTGCCCCGAGGGCTGCTGTGGAAGGTGCTGGCAGGCAGGATTCTCCACATGGGGCATTCCCAAGGCTTTTCCTCAGCAGCGAGGCCAAGGGCAGGAGCAGCTCCTTGCAGGCCTGAGGGCTGGAGGGAAGGGCAGCAGCCCCAGGCACCTGAGCAGGAACGGCTGCCCTGGACAGAGACACAGCACCTCCAAGACTGGGAGTGAAAGCACTGCCTGAGCCCCGGGGCCATCGTGTCCCTGCTTTCCTGAGGCCGGAGGCACAACAGCTCCTGCTGGGAGAACGGCCTCAGTTGATCCAGGAGGCTGCAGTGAGGGATGGAAGGATGACGCCCAAAAGCCAAGCAGCCCAGCTTGCAGCCAGTGTGGAGCTGGCCTCAGGTCCTGCAGCTCTTTCTCAGAGCAGGACACCTCCTTACTCCAGGAAAACTGCCTTGGGGGCACTGTCTCTTCCTGTGTCACAGCACCTGATCCAAGGGGTGCTCTGAGTGCTGTCTCAGCCCTTGCCCTGGCCCTCAGGCTCAGGCTTGGCCACGAGGCCGATCGCCAAAAGGAGGGGCTTTGGTTTGGCTCTAGGACAAAGCAGAGGGAAATGTTTATGGCAAGAAGGCAAGAGGATTCTGGCTTTCTCATCAAGCAAGGGAGTTCCTGAGTGACTGCCACAGTAACACTCCTTATTTCACCAAACCTGGGAGCAGTTCGATACCATTGTCTTCACTGGGCTTGAGAACATCATCATTGTAACTGAATTTGCGGAGAGCCTGCTGCAAAGTTCTCCTAAACTGCAAATCCCTTGCGGTTCTTTTTTCCCATGGATGTGGCCTAAGGCCTCTCCAGCTCGGCCAATGCTTCCTGCTTGGTAATTCTCTGCCATGCCTCAGGGATTTTTCCTCTGCCCTGAAATTTCCCATTGTACAAAGCTTCCAGCTGTGCCCTGAAATGAGACACAAACCATTTCCAGTATGCCTGCATGGATGAATCAGGAAGAATGTTCCAGTTGGAAAAAGGAGGTCCTGCATTACGATATAATTTGTAACGGATACATGGGCGGCCACAAAATTTGAATTCACAGTCACTTGCAACAAGGCTGGAACAAATATCAAGGTTCAGTTCTTGTGTATCATAATCAAAACCATGTAATGCCTGTACCCGCCATGTGGTTCCCATCAAAGCTTGTGGGCGATGGAAGACCAGCTGATGGTCTCCATCATGTCCCTGCATGGTGCTTGTGCAGACAGCCCCACAAAAGGGACACTTCTCCCAGCACCCTGAAAACTGCTCCACCAGGATGGTGTGAGGCTGTGTTGAAAACAAGCTCATATCAGCACCAGCAAATTCTTTCCTGAGCCTGTTCCTCAGGTCATCCAGAGCTTTTGCCATGGCACTGCTCAGGAACTCAGTGTCTGTGACCTCTTGGTGCTCGATGCCCTTCAGGTCACTTCTGGGCAAGTTGATCACTTCTGTCAGTTCCCTGCAAAATTCATCCAGCCAAAGAGAGACTTTGTCCTCTCTGTCTTTTCTGTCTTTGACAATTTGGGTTGATAAAGAAACAGCTGACAGGATGTTTCCATAGAGAAGATTAAGCGAGCAATCTAAAAACTTCTCTAGACTCCCCCTCTTACCTAAACAGTAATTCTTAACTCGTGTTTCAATGTATTTCTGAAAAAATTCTTTTGGGAAATTAAGGTATTGTACGAAATACTGAAAATTTTCTTGTTCTGCCAGGTATCTCAGGATGCAAACTTCCAGATTGGCTCTGTTGCCCCTGAAATCTGGGAATTTGCCCTGCATGTCCTCAGCGATGGCTTTAGCCGTCCTCTCACAGACCGCCCGGCGAAGAGCCGCTTCAATCTTGTCACAAAGGAAAACAGCAAAAGTTGTGATTGAAGTGGCTCCTTGGCAGGAAATCTGGAAACATTGGAAGAACTCTTCTCTCTTGCTGCTCAGGTACACAACTGGGTCATTTGCCTTTTGGAATGCTTCGTGCATGGCTTTAAACCTTTCCGCTGCCATTTTGCACAGATACAGAGACAAAGCTATGCTGTACTCTCTGTTAAAAGTACATTTGGCATGGCTGGGGACAGAGTTCACACCTTTCTCTACTTCATTGAGTATTTCATGGATAAAATTTCGACTGTAATCCCGTTTCTCCTGTTCCTTCTTATCAATGTTTGCCTTCACACACGCTATGATGTTGTCTGTGATGTGCTGCCAGTTGATAGCATCATCATTGGAAATGCTCCTGGGATCTGAGGTAAAGCGAAAATGTTCATTTTTCATGACATGTTTCTCTAAGTCGAAAGAAAATCCACTGCCTTTGGGAAATGACCTGATCCGTGCATGGAAACCTGGCTCCTTAAAGTGCTCTAGAAGGACTTCTTCGATGTCTGAATCAATATTCACCTGTTCCTGAGGACGAGCAGCACCGGAGACTTTGGCAATCCACTTGTTCCAGACACGAGTGAAGTTGTCCCTCAGTTCTCTCTCACTCAGGCTCTTCCCTTTCAGAGTCACAGCCAGCTCCCTACTCCTGCTCAGGAGCTCATCTTCATAGTCCAACTTCCTTGCATCCAGTTTCCTCTGCTCCTTCTGTAGCTCTATAAGACTCTCACATTTCTTCTTCGTTTCATGCAGAAGAGTCTCTTTTAGTTCTTTCAGCTTCAGCTCTGTGCCTGATTTCCACTGGACCAATGTCTCATGGTCTTTGTCTTCACTGAAATACTTCTCCACTTCGTTCTCAATGCCATCACTTGTCTCTTGCACCAGCCCTTCAAGGTGTTCTCTGGTGACATTCTGCAGGTCCCCATTCCGAATTCGGTTGTCCAGTCTCCTCTGTACATCTAAGATGTGACTCCTCAGCTTCCACGTCCACCGACTAAAGGCACTTTCCAGTTTCCTGTACACAGCAATCTCCAGGGAATTCTTGAAGCTGAAAACAAAGTTTTCATTCAGCAAAGCATTCCAGAGGTCACCAATACGATACTTCAGGCTCGAGAGCCTCAAAATGCTGCACTGCGACTGCTTCTTGGCAGCCTGGAGGATTTTGCTCTTTAGTTGCTGGACGTTCTGGCTGTAGGTGGGGTTGGGTGGTGCCATTGGGGGGTTTCCTTCCCACAGGTGGGCAAAGTAGTGAATGTGGGTGTTCACATCAAAGCCAATGACATCGCTGAAGGAGGAGATGTCACAGAATTCCTGCTGAGCAGCTATCACAGTCATTTCATCCAGCTTTCCTTGCAAACGCCTTTGTCCTTCTATGTTCTGCTCCTTGGCAGTTGCTTCTCCCACATTTTGGTGGACAAAGAGGCAGCTGGGGGAAAGATTGACTTTCTTCATCCTCAGGAAAGCCTGCACAGCGATCTGGAGAACATCTTGCATTTCTGATGGGTTCTCTCCAAACACATTGATCACAGTCATGTTGCCAACACCAATGACAAAGGTGGCCAGCTCATTGTCATGGTTCAGGGACTGTTTATTGGCCATCTCAGTGGCACGGAGCCCCTCGGTGTCAACCACCAGCACAAAATCAAAGCCCAAGTCTTGCTGCAGCTCCTCGCCCACTGGGATGAGCTGCATGAAGGCTCCGCGGGTGCATCTCCCCGCGCTGACGCTGAACTGCAGACCAAACATGGCATTCAGCAGGGTGGACTTGCCTGTGCTCTGGATGCCCAGCACCGAGAGCACAAACACTCGTTTGTCCCCCAGCCTCTCCATTAAGCTGTCAAAGATGGCTCCCACCCAGTGCAAGGGCAGGTAAGAAGCGTCCCCATCCATCAGCTCCACGGGATAACCCAAAACCATCAGCTCTGCTGCAATTTCCGGCAGTTTGGCAAAATTGCAATTATTTGTCTTCATTAATTGCAGAGCTTCATAAATCTGCCCTACCTCTCTGAGAAGGTGCTCCAGGCCGATGGATGAATCGTTGATTTCATCAGAGATGGAATCCATCTGATTCAGCAACTGGTTTTTCTTTCCTGTTGAGATTTCAGTCCATAACTCGTGATAGTCTCTTCTCAGTTTTTCAAGGCGACCACAGGACAGCTCATCCATGAAGATCTTCATCCACTGCAGGAAATATTTCTTGGTATCTGCTGGCTGGCCCTTGAGAAAGCCAAGGAATGATTTCATCAGTGGGTTGAGCGGGAAAGCTTGCTCAAGTTGCTTTCTTCTTAGTGCTTTCTTCTCATTTTCAATTTGGCTGCGATGATGCTCAATGCTCTTGTTCCCCTTCTCCTGCAAGCGAGTCAGTTCTTTGTCCATTTTGCACCACAGGTACCACAGTTTTCCTTGAAGCGGCAGCAGCTGGGATTTGATCTCCGACAGCTTCACTTTCTTCAGAAGCTCCACCAGCTCCTTTGCCTTTGCTTTGGCTGCCACACACCCGGGTTGATCTGCATCCACTATGAATCCATGCTGGCGAGCTTTGTCTGCACAGGCGTCCAGGCTGAAACATGGATTAGACCCTGCCAGGAGATTCCCAATTGTTTTGCTCAGCTGGATCACCAGTTCTGCTTCGTTTCTGTTCCTGATCCCAATTTTTATTTTTGTACTTGATCGTCCAGGTGCAATTTTCTCTTTTTCTGTGAGAAGACAAACCAAAGGCCTTTTTGACTGCCACAGGTCCTGAAGAAGATTTTTCTCACTGCTGTCCACGTGGTCCAAATCGGACACCAGAGCCACGATGACAGCAGATATCTCCTGCAGGAACTTCAGCTGTTCTTTGGGCTTCCTGGCATCTCCATGCAGGTTGCAGAAAGCCACACAGCGCTCAAAGGTGTCATCGGGGCTTCCACGGGGGCAGTACCAGGCAATCTCCACCACCCCTTCCATCAGCAAACGCTCCCTGGTGCTGCCTCTGCAGTGGCGGTGGAAGAAAGTGTTGTGTTTGCGTTCGCTCAGCAGAGCGTTCAGGAGCTGAGACTTGGAAGAGGAGGCCGAGCTGCCAATGCGGATGAAGGACACGATGGGTGTCTGTGTCTGAAAGATGAGTTTGTTGTTGTAACTCTTTGTTTGGGCCTGCTCTCCTGACTTCTCAACCTCTTTCCAGCTCCTTTGGATTTGGCTGAGGGCGTAGAGCGGGAACTCGATGCGTGAAGTGCACGGGTTGGGCACCAGCAGAGGCAGCGCCAGTTGGCAGAAGGCCAGCTTGGTTGCAAGGGTTTGTCTCAGGAAGTCATCAGCGCAGTGGAAAATGGCCATCTGCAGGTCCATGGGGTGCACATGGCTGTCCCTGCTTGCACGTTCAGGGGCTACTTCATCCAAATCATCAAGAAAGTTATCAAAGGAATCTGACAGTTCATCCTCTTGCTTTGTAGTTACTGGCACAGGTGTATGGCCAGGGATGTTCTCATCCCTGCAAGTCAGGTCCCTCACCTTTTGGTAATCCACGGTTAACAGCTTTTGCAGGAAGTAACCTGGCAGCTCCGTGTCCTGGCTGGGCTGGCTGTCCTGCAGACGTGTCCTGCAGATGGTGTGGAAATCTCCCATCCCCATTCTTCTTGGATAGTGACTTTCCAGTCCCAGGCGCTTGAGCAGCTGGAGGAACTCCTGGTTTGCAATGGCTTCATTTGATTTGGATTGGCTGCTGTCTGAGGTGGATTGAGAGTGGCTATGGTGTTCAGATGTTGGAAAAGTCTCTTCAAGGTCTCTGATAACATTCTGCATCCTCTCTTCATCCCAGTTGTCATCCAAGCACCCACTGATCAAGGAATGCAAGTCCTGTTCCAGCCTCTCCCAGTCTTCACCTCCACTGTGCTTTTGGAGCAGATTCTTTATCCGTGTGGACCACAAGCCTTTCATGTGATCTTCCATGAAAATTAAACGCTCCCTCTTCTGCTCAGGGGACAGCCTTTGACTTTCTGGTGTCACAGTCAGACCCTTCAGCAGAAGAGAGGCCTCAGCTCTGTCAGCATCCTGCTCCTTCAGGTTCATGTACTCCTCGTGTGCCGCTTCCATTTCCTTGGCCATGTACTCAATTTCTGGGTGTCCAAGGAGGTGCTGAAAAGTGCTGCTTTCCGCCTGGTACCCTGTGCTGCTCACAATCAAGAGCACCAACAGTTCCATGTCCTTCTGAGCCTTTTCCTGGAGACACTGGAGTAAGGAATAAATGGCGAGGCTGCTGGTCTGGGTCGCTTCTCGCTTTGCTTCATGAATGGCGGAAGCAGAGCTTCCTGGTGCGTAGGAGACAGCATGGATGTGCTCCTTCATTTGCTGCAGTGTTTTGATGAGGTCTTCAAGCTCAGAAACTTTGGGAGATTTGGGAAGTGGGTGCTCAGTCTGGAAGATCCATTGCATAATGAAGGAAGCCTCAGGGAAGTCCTTGACAGAGTAGATATGTGGAGTCAGGAGGCTTTTCAATATTACCTTGATAAAGGTGGTGTTTTCTGGAGGTGACTCCTGGCAACTCCGCACGGTGTTCACCAGGAAGTCCTGCAGGGCTTTGTCTGACAGGCACACGTTGATCCACACACTGGGGTTCCTGGTTTTGGCACTCAGATCATCTTTTAGCTCCATCAGCATGAGAAGCTTCCTTTCATCTGCCGGCACCTCCCAGGCCTTCAGAGTCCTCATGAAATCTCTGGCCTCCTGCACTGCACTGCCCAGTTCCTCTCCAAAAATGCTGCCAACGCTCAGATTTGTCAGCATTTTATACGCAGCCCTGAGGGCTGTGCTCATCTGACCCACGGACTTAAAATCCCTGCTGTGATTGTACAGGATGACGTCCCACACTGGGATCAGCTCAAACCCACGGTCGATAACGCACCACGTTGTGTTATCAGACACGAGCCCCGTTCTCCACTGAGGAAGAGAAGCTGTGTCTGGTGGGCCACCTGTGTTGACCACGTAGAGCTGAATCACTGTATGGGAACCCTCTCCGGCTCTTCCCAGGACAGAAGCCTTTGAGCTGGATGTAGAAACATCCAGGGCCCCCGCAGCACTTGCCAGGAAGCCACCCCAGCTGGCCCTGACAAAGCTGTTCAGAGCTTCAGACGTTTGTCGCTTCATCTCTTCCCTCTGCTCCTCTCGGAATCCCTCAGTAGACGCCTTCCACCAGAATATCCCCCCAAAGTGGAGGGGACCCTGGTTTACGTGGGACCCAAACCTGCTGAAGAACCTCTCACACATGCTATTCAGCAAGGTGGGGTTGTCTTCTTCCTGAGTGGAGCTCAAAAGCGGCTCTATCTCTTTCAGCTCCTTCAGAGCCTCATCCGAGAGGCAAAGCTGATGCCTTTGGAAGTAGCAGGAGGCCAGAGGGAGGTACTGGTACCTGGTGCTGCAAAAGTAGCTCTGCTCAGAGCGGGACTGGTGGGTGTCCTGTGACTGCGAGGAGCTGCTGCCATCTACACCCGCTCCCAGATTAATTCCCCAGAACTTGCATTTGGCAGAAACACTCATGCTGAACCCCAGCTGCTCCATGGACTTTGTGAAAGAGGATTCTGCTGCAGAGGAAGAGAAGTCCTTCCTCTCAAGGAGCGATCCTTGCTCTGGACCGGCAAGCTGGAATCCCTCAGGAACCTTGAGGAGCTGATCTCGCTTTGCCAGTGCATCTCCAGGTCTGCTGGTTCTGTAGATGCCCTGCAGGGCCAGTCCCCCTGATGCCCGCTTCAGCACCTTCGCATCAGGGATGTTCTCTCTCCTGCCTGCTGGCAACTCCTGCTGCTCCAGCTGCTTCTGGATGCTCTCCTGCATATCCACCAAGGGTTTCTTTGGTGCTGGCCAGAACTCCTTGGGAATCTCCATGGCCTGCAACAGATCCTCTGCTTTCTCCCTCAGAGCATCCTGGCTTTGGCTGCGGCTGTTGAGCATTTCTGTCAGATCATTCAGGGCTTCTTTGGCCAATTCTTGTTTCTCCTTTCTCTTCTCCAAGTGCTCCTTCTGCACATCTTTACTGGTTATTTTGTCATCTTTTATTTTCAGGAGTTTCTGGAGTGCCTTCTTCTCCCACGGGTGCCTTACCTCACACTCCAGCTTGAGGTAGTCTTCGTACTCCAGATGTTGCAGGGCTTCTCTGCACTCAATTCCCAGGATCTGCGACACTTTGGGCAGCCAGTATCCAGCATCCAGCCCTTCATCCTGAAATGCCTTTGCCAGGAGCTGTGCCTTTGTATCCCCCTCCTGTGTGTCCTCCTGCGAAGCCATGGCTGTGGAGGAAGAAAAGAGATTTTCCCTAAGGTGCAGGCAGAGGCTTCAGCCTCTGGCAGAGGCTCTGCAGCAGCTGCGGCCCTGGGGATTGGTCCCACCCGGCTGCTGGAGCCAGGCCTGGGATGGCACAAGAGCCAGGGTCCCCTTCCCAGCACACTGGATGTGCCTGTGGCTTTCCTGTGTGCAGGATCAACCCTGAAGCTCTGTCTTTATCCCAGACACAAGGCAGACAGATAGATAGAGAGACAAACACAGACACAGAGAGACACACACACAGAACCAGAAACACAGGCACAAAGACACACAGAGACAGAGAGACACACACACAGGCACACAGAGAGACACTTAGAGACGAAAACACAAACACACACAGAAGCAGACACGCAGACAGGCATACACATGCAGAGACACTCTCAGACACAGATACAGGCACACACATAGACTCTCACACACGCACGTACATTCAGCCACACAACCTGCCCTGGACAAGCTGCTGCCTTCACCATTGCCCACATCCTCCCAGCAGAACCCCTCATGACACAAGAGCAAGGAGCACTCCCGGCTCCCTCGAGCACTGACACAGCTCCTCTGCCCATCTAACACCCCTGCCTGCATCCTGCACCCTCTGCCCAGTCCCACGGCTGCCCTGCTCGCTGCCTGGCCCAGCCTGCTGCTCCCAGCACCCGGAGGCAGCGCTCACACGCTCCCCCCAGGGCACCCCACACTCCCCAGACACATCCCCCCATGCCCGGCATGGCCACACGGGCTCTGAGCTGTGCTCCTGCTCCAGCTGCCAGTGCAGCCCCTCCTTGCCCCACTCACGCCTCTAACCAGGAGCTGCTTCCCTGCACATTCGGGACCAACCCCAGATCAGGGGGAAAATCCACCTTGTCCCTACCCACAGCTGTGCTTGGGGTATCCTGGTGGCCCTTCAGGAGAGACTGGAGATTTTGGGAGCCAACTCGGACAGGTGCCCTTCATGATCTCTTGTTTGTTACCACAGAGGGTCTTGTCAGTCAAATACCCATTGGTGGCCATCTCACCCACGGCCACGACATGGCCACTGAACTCAAAATCTCTGGTGACAGGAGGAAAAGTGTCAGCAAACCTTCAACCCTGGCCTTGAGGGGAGCAGGCTTCAGGCTGCTCAGGGGTGAATTACAGAGGGCCCCTGGGAAACGGCTCTGGAAGGTGCTGGGGTCCTGTCTTGGGGATGGTTCTTACCCAGAGCCAGTTCAGTTTTGGTTTGTGTCGGGAGCTGCAGCCCAGAAGCGCGGGCTCGGCAGGGACACAAGGCTGGCTTCGCCTTTCTGATTTTGGTTGTTTGCTGCCCTTGGTGTATATAGATACATTCTAGGAAATTCCTGTTGTTCCCTTTCCCCTAGCTTTGCATGAAAGCCCCATAAATTCAAAGTTAAAATTATATGGAGAGAAGAGGGTCATATTCTCCATTCCAGGGTGGTCTCTGCCTTCCTTGGCAGACACCTGTCTTTTAAATCTGGTCCATCACTGCTGGTCACTTTTGATAGAAAACCCCCAAAGGACCAGGCAGTCATGAGTCACTGTCACTACAGACTCAGGAGGGAAAGTCCAGCACCTCACCCTAAATTTCCTTTCACAGCACATTAACCCATGGACTTAGTTAAGGACAGGCAGTTAATTTGTGCTTTTTGGATTTCAGTAAAGCTTTCGATCCTGCTTCTCCCAGGAGCCTGGTGTGTCCCTTCCAACTCAGGCCATTCCATCATTCCATGAGTCTCACCCTAACAGACCTAGCCCTTTCACTGGATGCCTGTGTAAAGAGCAAAATGTGATGTCATGATCTGTATACAAAGATGTTAACCCAGTTGAATGTTGTCACCATAAGGTGCCTCCTTTGTTAAATACCTTATGCCCAATGTTGTTGTCACAGCCTTCTTTGTTAAATGCCACCTTGCCTTGTCTTGCTTCTGCTGCTCCCGGCACCCGCTAATGGCAACCGATGACACCACCCAGTATGTAAATGAGTGAACTCCCATGGGGATTTGCACCCAGGGGAAGTGGAATTAACATCAAAAGACCCCTAGAGCCATGGCTCAAACTGAACTTGAAACGACGTCGAGGAGTAAGGGAGAATGTTGAGCCACTTACGGATGTTCCAGGCCTTGCTGCCATAAGAAACCAACACTCTATGCATGGCTACCCTAGATTTTCAACAAACCCAGGCACTCTTGTGAGGATGGAAGCCCCAGCTGCGCCGTGTGGCAAAGCTGAACACCTCCTCCTCTGTGTCATCCACCCGGAGCAGTGGTGGTGTGCGCAACCCCCTTCGGTCCCCAGCTAGAGGTGACCTCAATAAAGGCATTGAAAAGGAGCCAGTCTCCTTGCCTGTTCTTTTCCACTGGGGGCTCGTCCGGGATTGCGATGCTTGAAGAGGCCCAGAGAGGGGACGGCCGCCCACCCTTGGGCCTCCAGGGATAGCTGGCTTCAGCGGACCCCAGGTCAGCCTAGGACCAGCGATGCAGAGGAGCATCGGGTTCAGTAAGTGACTGGTGGTGGGAGAAGGAGGCAAACGGATGGTGTGTGAGTGAGACGGGGGCCCGCAGCTCAGACTCCTGGAGCAAGTGAGGACCGCCTAGTCCTGCAGTTCTGGACTCCTGCGAGGGGGCCGGACAGGAACGGGGAGAAGCAAAAGGAACAGTAAACGAGATGTCTCCTGGGGGATAGTGCCCCCCCTTCGGGCATACGGAGGAAACCAAAGTGTAAGTGATATGCAAGGGGTAGGCCCCCCAGGGCTAGGCGGACTGGGCTGCTCTGGGTGTGTGGAGGGCCTAGGTGTGGTGTGGGTCACGCGCATACCAGGTTCCCATTGGGAGTCTGCAGGCCCTATGGGTACCAAGTGCCCAGGAAGACCTCTGCTTCCCAGGATGGGGCCAGATGTACTGAGATATGGTGACTGTAGCAGTCCAGTCCCGAGGAGGGAGACTGTAACCTACCACCTAGAGCACAGGAATAAGGAGTCTGGGAGGGTAAGGCCCTCATCATATAAACTGTACACACATCCCTTACGCCAAAGCCATTTCATGGTGGGAGGAGTGGCTAGGAGGCAAGGGGAAATAGTCCCACCAACACATGCATGCATCCCTTGAGCTGAAGTTATTTCCTCTGGGGAAGGGAGAGCCAGGGAGCAGGGGAGCAGGAGGTTTGGCTGCAGGTTGACCTTGCTGGAATCACTTTTTTGATGGCACTAGGGACACGACGGTTCTAGCCTGGGAGGAGGCTAGGCAGGTAAGGTCCTGAGGGAACCCTAGTGCTAGGGACCCTGCCGACGTCGACCAGGAGTGCTCATAGTCCCACCAAGAGGGCAAGGCATGGGGGATAAGTGAGGGGTCCAGGGAGGGACTCCTGGGGACTGACAAAGAGGTCAGGTCCAAAACTCTTTAGTTAACAGGTGTGAAAAGATTCTGGCTGGTGAGTGGAGTAAAGGCGTAAACCCCATCCTTCCCCTATGAACATGTTAATTAGGATCGACATAAGTTTTAAGTTACTTAGGAGTTGTGTTGCCCGTCTTCAACTTTCTGTTTGGGTAGGGGCACCTTAGAGTTTTAGTTAAGGTCTGATTAAGGAAACAAGCTCCAAAGGAAGAAGTAAGAGAAAACTAAAGAATATTCCTCCTGGAAGCCCCCTGGGGCAAATGTTAGATTGATGGAAAGCACGAGAGGCCACAAAGGGTCGAGACAAAATCAGAATGATATACTATTGTGTCAAAATCTGGCCCAAATTAAAACTACAGGGGGAGTGGTCGTGGTATAGAACCAGGGACCCATGGATGTGCTCTCAACTAAATCAACATTTGAAGGCTCTAGAAGACTTTGATTTAGAACGACTATCCTATTTGGTTTGTTGGAGGAGGGACACCACGGAAGGTGGTGAGGCTGTAAGGATTTGTAAACTACAATTGATCCTGCTTCTCCCAGGGCCCTGGTGTGTCCCTCCCAACTCAGGCCATTCCATCATTCCATGATTCTCACACTAACTGACCTGGCCCTTTCACTGGACACCTGCCTTTCAGCCATTGGGGTTTTTGACACTGTCACACAAGCCTGAAAACTCTCCCAGTCCCAGTTCATTTGGATACTGGAGAGATTTATTCACTGAAAAAAATTCTTCTGACCATTCAGCTTCTGTCCCACCAAGGCCACAAGTCCCTTACCAGCACAGGTATCAATCTCAGGGGCTTGGACTCAGGGGTAGATCCAAGGGATCCTGCAGCCTTCCAGAGCCTTCAGGGGCAGCTTTCCCTGGGGAGTTCCTGCCGATTTGGGCAATCTGTGCAAGGCCTGTGGGCTCTGATTCCCCTCACCCACCTCTCAGCAGATGCTCTCCTTGCTCCCAGCCTTGGCTTCCCAGCAGACACCGGCAGCCAAGGGCCCCAGCTCAGGGGACACAGCACAGCGACAGGCCTGGGGCACACGGTGGGGTGTGGAGAAGGTGATGGGAACCCCTGGAGAACTCAGGAGGAATCAGGAAGGAAAGGCCTGAAATGCTAGAGGAGAAGAGCAGACAGTCAGGAGAAGGCAAGCCATGAGCACAGAGGATTCATTCCAGGGAGCCCTGGGGGCCAACCCTTCTCCTCCACTGGACACTGCCCAGGCAGCAAAGACTCCTCAGGGCTCTTCTGGGGAGGTGAGCAGAGCAGGCTTTCACCTGGGACCTACATCCATGCTCCCCCAGCAGAAGGAAGCTGGAGCAAAGCCCCTGAAGCTCAACAAGGCCAAGTGCAGGTGCTGCCCCTGGGTGCAGGCAACTCCAGGCACAGACACGAGCTGGGAAGAGAATGGATTGAGAGCAGCCCTGAGGAGAAGGACTGGTGGGCGCTGCTGGGTGAGAGGCTGTCCAGGGAACATCTGTGCTCTCAGGCAGCACACAAGCTGTGGAGGGGGCAGAGCCAGGGGAACAGCACTGACAGTGGGGCAGCACGGGCCCCGTCCCACCACTGCCCACATCACGCAGCTGCTGCTGGGGGGAAGCTCAGGACCCTGGAGAGGGGGGAGAAGCAGCTCTGGGCTTGGGTCCCAGCAAGCTCTGAGCCCCCAGCAGCAGCTCGTGCACTCCCAGCAGCAGGATGGGGACACGATGGGGAAGGCAGAAGCAGGAAAAGCCTCTGGCTTGAGATAAGGGCAGTTCAGCAGCAGAGGAAAGCTTGGCCTGCAGGCAAAGCACAGGAGAAACTTTAGACACCAATTGTTTGCTTTGGGCACGTGTCCAGCTGCTCCCTGGGCAGCAGAGCCTCAGTGCAGGACAGTTGCTCAGGAAGGGAGCTGATGCCTCAGGGTCACTGCTGGAGCTCCTCCACTCTGGCCACTTGTCCCAGCCCTGTCCCCTCCCAAATTCTCTCCCACCACAGCGCTGCCAGCGCTGGTTCAGTCTCAGGAGCCAGAGGCTGCCCTGGACAACAATAACTCCAGCCCTGAAGCCGCCCCCAGGCACCCTTGGCAGTCCCTGCACTGTTTCCCATTGCTGCAGGAATAGGAAAAAGACCCATGCGGCTGTGTCCGTGCCCACAGAGAGGCACCGAGCACATTCCGGACATAACTCGGGATCGAGCTCCTCCTTGGAAGCAAAGGAGGGAAGCAGCAAGGCTGGCAGCAGGAGCGGCCATGGGAATGCGTGCAGCCGTTTCACAGCACAGCCCCCGAGAGGGTTTTCCCCAGCCGTGTCCCAGGGAAAGAAAGGGGCTCTGGGAACAGCGCTCCCTTGGTGGGGCTGGCCCCGAGCCCAGAGCGCTCTGCGCGGTGACGCTCAGACTGGAAGAGAGGAGAATGCCACCCGCCCTGCATGGCGAGCAAAAGGAAGAACTGAGCCCCTGCGCTTGGGGACAGGGCAGGAGGAGCCGTGCCTGCCGCTCATCCCCACGGAGCTGCCCAGCGGCCGAAGGAGCGGCTCGGGGCCAGCACTGCCCCCGGCATCAGTGCCACGGCTCCTGCCATCCGGGGGGCACAGCAGCCATCCGGCCCCACCTCTGAGCCCGGCCCCCTCCCAGCTCAGCCCCCGCAGCGCACACGGCTCCCCCGAGCCCCCCAAAGCGGCTGCAGCAGCGGCGGCTTCCTCCAGCCCCCGGAGGAGCGGACACCGCCCGCCCGCTGCCCTCACAGCGCTCTTCCCCTGCCCTGCCATCTCCCCGGCCGTGCCAAAACACCGCAACAGGAGGCACGAGAGCAACAAGATCCCGCTCCCCGCTGCTCCCGGCCGCACAGCTCCTCCCCAGGGCCCTACCTTCTCTCCTTCTCCCTCCGAGCCCCGCAGCTCCCGGGATGCGAGAAGCCGATCCCAGCCCCACTTTAAGCAGCCCCGGCTCTCCGGTGGGTGCGGCTTCCTCTTCCAGAGGCAGTGGGGCAATTCCAGTAAATCAGGCTTCTTACAGGAGCCGAATGTGAAAACGAAACCACTCTTTTGGAGTCCAATCATTTGAGTTCGAGCCCGATTTCCTCACCAGCCGTGGTTTGAGCTGCTTCTCAGAGAACTCTCAGCTCTTTGCACAGACCTTTTAACTGCTGTGCTGGTACCTGGAGGGCAGGTGAGGCTCTCAGCCCTTCCTGGGGCTGGTGCTCCTTCAGGAAAAGGAGCAGGGGGAGCACAGCACCACTCTCAGGGATGAATTTATGCAGAAATTCATCCTCCATAACTTTCTCTCCTGTTGCATCATCTATCAGTTTGCTTCAGCAGTGATAAAAGTGCAGTGATTGTGGTGGTGCATTCCCCCACTTCCCTCCTTTCCAGGCTGCAGTGTGAGCTCAGAAAATGCCTCTTAGGCCCTGAAAACAGCACCTGGGCTCAGCTCTTCCTGAGCTTGTCAGAAACACTGTGTGCTCCCAGGGGCTGCTAACAAGCTCCTGCTTTTCTTATGACCAGCCTTGGGAAATATTCCTCTGGCCTGAATGGCAAAGCATCCCTGTTCTCACACTTTCAGAGACCCAGACTCTGTCCAGGCTGAAACACTGTCATGCCTGAAGCCTGCTCTCTTGCAGTCCAAAATGAGACCTTTCTGAGCTGTCCCAAAACCACAGTGGGCTGTGACCAGCTCGCTCCCAGCCCCGCAGTTCATCCCCATGTCCCCACCTTCTCCCTCCATGCCCCACAGATCCTGGGGAGAAGCTGGGGGGAGTCCAACACAGCCCCCCCAGCCCTGGCTTTTTGGAGGGAGCTGCTTCCTCTTTTGTGGGGGGGCGGGGGGCAGTGGGGCAGCAGCTACTGCTTTCCTGTAAGTCATATGTTTTCCTGCAGCAGTGTCAAAGTGAAGCTGCTGCTGCCTGGTTTGGGCTGAAAACGCTTTTTCGTGAGAGGCGGAACTTGAGGATGGTCGAGGTCTTTTCCAACCTTAATGATTCTATGCTTGCATGAAAGGCAGCAGGAGCTGCGCAGAGCCTGGGGCTCCTGCCTGGAAACCACTCACCCTGCTCCCCTTAGCCTGGATCGTGGAATCCCAGAAATGGACATCTTGTGCCAAGGCCTGCCCACCCTCCTAGGGAACAATTCCTTCCCAATATCCCATCCAGCCCTGCCCTCAGGCTGTGGGAAGCCTTTCCCTGTGTCCTGTCCCTGCAGCCCTTGTTCCCAGTCCCTCTCCAGCTCTCCTGGAACCCCTTCAGGCCCTGGAAGGGGCTCTCAGGTTTCCCTGGGTCCTTCTCCAGGTGAACACCCCCAGCTCTGAGGAGAGGAGGGATGGGAGGAGATGCCTGTTGGTGCCATCCCATCAGCTCTGTGCTCTGAACAACCCAGGGACCCCAGAGACAACCTCCAAAGCCCTCAGCCCCTGAGCTCGTGCAGGCTGGGGAGACTCCCTGGGCTGGAGCAAGGCCAAAAGAAGGAAGATGGGAAACAGGGACCCTCAGCACAGCTCCTGCAGCCAGAGCCATCCTGGCAAACCCACAGAGGATCCATTAATAATACCCAGGGGACAAGAAGGTCAAGAGTCTGGGCTCAGGAGAATAGACTGAGAGAAATCAGGAACGGGGCTGTGGTTGAGCTCATCCCTAATGGGCTGCAGCTGTGTAAGACAGGGGACCATCATTAAAGGAAAAGGAGCACGGAATGCTGAGGGGCACTGACCAATAACAAAAGGGTAAAAGGGCACACAGGTGTTATGCAAAAGGAAAAGGGCATAAAAGGTTGTGCCAGGGATTAATGAAGTGCTGATGCTTGAAACCATTCCTGGTGTCAGTCGTGTGTCCTCTGTCAAGTGGTGATCCTGTGGTGATTTGGGCAGGGAACTGCGGACCAGAGAGCAGCCGGCGGGGGAGCCCAGTCTAGCAAAGCAGGTGGAAAGCGAGAGCCTGAACGTTCGGACAGCTTATGAAAATAGAGACGCTGGTGGCTAGGGGAGTGACTGGGAAGTGTAATGATGGGGGCTGAAACAGCAGCAGAAGAGGAATCTGTTTTGGGCATTCTGCTGTGATTTTTACAGAGAAAGGTGTTAAGTGTTAAGCACATGATCAGGCACTTCGTGCCTTGCTCATGTGCTGTAAAAAGAATATCGTGAGAGCGAGCACATGAACTGTGTTTTTTGTTGGAACACGGGAGGAAGCAGCAGGGCACGTGTTGTGGGAGGCAGCAATGACAGGAGACGAAATAGCTACAGGGTCGCTGATGACGTACCGGTTACTTTGGGACTCTTTGCTACGAGTACAAACCGGCAGAGAAGCAGAAACCGCCGTCACCACTTCCCCAGTGCCGGCCACGGCCTCTGCTCCAGCAGCCGACCCTCCCTCTGTGGCCGTGTCCCCTTTGTCTACTCCTCCCTCTGTGACTGCTCCTTCTGTGTAGGGGCCTATCCTGCCAGTATCGCCTGAGATTTGCACTCTTCTTACAAATGCTGGTGACGAAATTCCACTGTCTCAGGAAGCAGCACTGGCATGGCCATGGCAGAGCCACTGTGACCCTGAGGCCCGCAGAGATTTGGGGTGGCTGGGAGCCTGTGAGTGTTGCTGGGGACGCGCTGCCATGGTTTCCTTTGGCTGGGAGCCGCCCCTGCGTTTATGAGGGCAGCGCAGGGCTGACCGGGTGTTGATTCCGAGCGCTGCCGCTGCCAGTGGGACTGGTGCTGCTGCGCCCCAGGGAGAGCCAGCGAGGCTGTGGCAGCATCATCGGGCAGCCCCTGGCTGCGCTCTGCAGCCAGCAGGGTGCTATGACGGGGGTTGCCCTGCCCAGCTGATATGCAGAAAGAAAACTCTCTATAGCCCACAGAGTAAGTTATGAGAGCTGGTAGGTATTTATTCAGCATTGAAGTACATGGTAAATATCTCCTCCAAAACCATGCACCCCCTCAGAGACTTGCCCCTTTCTTTTTATTCTCTATAATCTAGGACTACACAATATGCCTAATACATATTCATCTCCTAACCCTGCCTGTCCCTGCTTCGTATGAAAATTAGCTCCACACCTCTCTGTGGCTGCACACTGCTCCTTGTTGGACACTCTGGTGGTTGTCTGGGGGTCTCTTTACAAAAAAGTCTCTGGGGCTTAAGTAAGCAATTTTCATCTCAGTTGAATGACGCAGGGCCAAAGCCAGCTAGCTCTCCCTCAGCTCCGTGTCAGGAGCGGGACACACCTTGGGAGCAGGATGACCCGAGGTGCGGCTTAGAGCAATGTTTTACGGCACTTCAGGCTAGTCAGGCACAGAGTGGAGGCAAAAATGGGGGGTGGTCTTTTTTGTGGGTTTTGAAGATGGGTTTAATCTCCAAAGGATCCAGGGACAGAAAACAAGAGTCGCAGGCTGTGCAACATCTTATATACAGGGGAGGAGTAAGGGGAAGATACAAATCATAAACCAATAGGGAAGACTTAAGGGAGGAGTTTAAGGTGGAGTTTACAAAGCATAAGCCAATGGGGAAGGTTGGGGCGGGAACAGGTAACATAATCCAATGGAGTATCAAATACAATATGATTGACATGGAGGATTCTAGAACAAAGGGTAAGTACTAAGTAAGAGTGACAGGGAAGGATCTGGATAAAGGGGTAGGGTAACAATGACTGACAGGGAAGGCACTGGAAAAAGGGGTTGGGATACAATGATTGATGGCAGTAGGGAGGATGGTACAATTTGGAACAAACCAACATCAAAAGGGGAAAACAGAACAAACCATTTGTACAGCAAACTTTAAACTTAATAAACTAAAACACACAACCACAGTTGAACTTTTCACCTTGTCTCCTTGCGCATGCTCCTTTTTTGTATTTGGCACTTTTCCAGAATTTCTGCCACTGATGTCTTCCAGATATTTGACTTTTGGAGTTTGAGTAGGGTGATAGGCACACTGTCCCATCATCAATCTTCTGTTTCCAATCACCTGTCGGCTTGCTAGGTTATGCTGTGAATTTATTGAAAAACAGGAGAATATAAGAGTACCAATGACTTCTGTGGGCGGGGGGAGGGTAAATCCATCCCACACCTTCTTCCCCTTCCCTGTTTCAACAACCACAACAGGAACAAAACATGGACCTTTGAAGAAAATTAACAAGCTGAAACTTACAACTGCCTGTATGTTTTACTATCACCAGTGTCTGCCATCGCTGAGGAGCCTCCTTTTCACACTGAGGACTTGAAAGGCTTCTTCCGGACAAAGCCTCCCTGTTTACCTCAAAGGAAATAGGTTCAGCTTTTGCAAAGCCAAATCAGCTAGTCAGAGTGACTTGTTTCATTTTCAGCCCAGGAACACCTCGGTTTGATAGGATATTTTCCCTTGCCAGTTAAGTGTTATTTAATTCAGTGGTTTTCTGGATCTTAGAACTAAGTATCAGAAACAAGGGCACACACTCTGTATCCCAGACTCCAACAGTTATCTATCCTTGGCTAAATAACTAATGATAAATAAATAACTTGTAAATAACTATAACTTTATGCACATATATATGCAACTCTTTTGAGATTACTATTTACCTTTTTGTTATAAACAAGGCAATTAAAAACTACCAAAGGAAACATTTGTTTCACCCAGGTTTTACAGGTTATGTCTTGGCATACAATTACAAATGATACGCCTTTGTGTTAGCAGTGTCTCATAGATGTTTTAAGGTGTGTATTTGGAGCTTTTGGATTTCTCTTGTGAAGGCTTCTTTGCTTGGTTATGATCTGAACTACACCATTCAGTTGCATTAGTTAATTTCAATTTGAAAGGATAGCTTACAAAAATTTAAAATTCTATTTACCAACAGCAATTAAAGCAAAGTAGGGGGTCACAACGGTGGTGTGGTAAGAGGGTTTGGAGTAGTGGTAACATGGGCATAACATCAGTATGGACTCTTTAAATCATATAGCAATTGCTATTTGAATAACAAAAAAACCCAGAAAAGTTCCACGGACTATCTGGAGAAACAACGGGCTTAGCTTGCACTTTTTTTTTTTTTGCACAGGGTTTCCTGAGGAAGGGCTTACCTGTCCAGCCAGGTGTCAGTGTTTGCTCACAAGGGTTTGTAGCAGATGGGAACTTTGGCTGCTGTTGGAGCAGTGGAAGCAGCGAGGGTTGGGGGTAGTGCCGGGCGGCTCTGTAGGGCTTTCCCAGCCCACAAGGCATGGCCGCACCTTCTCTGCTGGCACTGCCTCTGCCGGCACTGCCAAGTTCCTTGGTTTGCCCCTTCACTGCCCACACACAGGGAGCTGCTGGAATGGGCCCCTGGCTCCAGCCAATGCCACACAGCACACGGCGGCATGGGCTCTCCCATGATACTTTTAGGGCTGACCTCTAGATTAACCAAACTGGGGGATCGGGGGCCATCTTTTAGTTCTCCTCCCACAGCCCTGGCAAACTTAAGAGTTTTTGGCTCAAGAAGTAGAAAGGGTCGATATTGCTGCTGCTGTGTTTGCCAGGCAACGCAGTTTCAGTTTGTTGATGGTGGTGGGTGGTCCCGCTTCGCTCTGACAGAGTCCCGGGCTGTTCTCAGCCGGCATGATGTGTTGTCCCACAGTCCCAGGCATCGCTGGCACTGGCTGGGTCTTGCAGTCCTTGGGTGCCTGCCTGCAGTCCTGACTGCAGGCCGGTTGTCTTGGTTTTTTGAGTCTTGACTGCAGATGCGGTGGTATGCAGCAGGCTTCAGCGCAGGGCGCCAACAGCTCCACAAATGGCACAGGCGAGTGTGGAGCTGGGACTGCTCTGGGAATGGGGCTGACAGCTTCTCTTCTGCTTTTTTGCGTTGCGATGTTTCCGGGATTTGGTGGGCAAACTGGATTAAGTCCCTGGCTCCACGATGGGGGAACTCTGACCACTGTCTCCACTTGGCTGGCATGGCATCTCTCCATCCATGGGCTGCCTCCTGCACTCTGCCATCTTGTGTTACAAGTGATCTTTTTGTTGAACTTGGCAGGTTAATTAAAGTTGTTATTACTAGAGTGTTAATTGATGTTATGAATTACAAAGTTATGAGGGATAAAAGTTAATTGTGTTTAATTATGGTAAAAAGTTGTTAATATGATGTTTACTGGGAATATTAAGGACTTTGGAATATTCGGGGTGAGACTGGATTGGGGTCGGGTGGACAGAATGGGGGATTGGTAAGAAATATAAGGGGGCGCTAATGGAGGCCTGGAATAGAGCATTTGAGTACATGAAGTAATGAAGATGCAGCACCATGAGTAATGATTGGAAGAAGAGTCCACCAATCATTCAACATTCTGGACAAATGATTGGATCACGATGAATGCTGCTATAAACCAATCAGAGCCCAAGAAAGCGACCAATGCTGGAGAGGATCCAAAACAGACCAATCCAGGACTAAGGCAGGGTATAAATCAGGATGCTGAGTGTTATCAGGGGCTTTTTCTGTTGGGGATCCCATTTCTATAGTTTGTTGCTATCCTGGTTTGTAGCGTGGGGCACACAGGATTAGCCTGTGTCCTCTTTCGGCTGCAGCTCAGTCTTAATAAACGAGCCTGACTTGAATTTACATCAAAAAGTCTCGAGCCTCAGTTGTAAAAGTTTTCTGGGGGCTCGTCCGGGATATAGTCACAGCCTTAGAGTGGTCCAGGAGTAGGACAAGACCAGGGTGACATGTCCAGCCTCGCTTTTGGCTGCCCGAACTTGGACTATGTCAGGATCGTTGATGGGCTTGCTGGCTGTACCCGAGGCTGCGGACGAGACTACAACTGGGAGTTTAAGGATCCTCCGAGAGAGAGCGAGGGTTCTGATGTGTGGATGGGTGTCAGGAGTGGGGTTTACGGTTAAAAAGGGGGGTGTGGAATAACCTAAGGACCCCCGGGAGTAGGGGAGATGGGAAGTACTTTCCTTTCAGCTGCCCTTACTCGTTTAGGTTCCCGCTCCTCCCAGGGAGAGAGGTCCAAGGGGTGGGTCTGGCCTAATCCCCGAGTTAGAAACCCAAGGGACTCACAGGGAACTTTTCCCAAACTAGGAGTCCAAGGGGTTTGTAGGGGAGAGCAGAAATTCCACCTGGAGGGTTGTTACCCAGGAGCAGACTTGGGGCAAGTTCACTGTCTGGGGAACTAGGACTCCAGAGTAGCAGAGAAAGACACTTACCCAGGGATTGCCAAAGCAAAAGGGGTCCCCGGATAGGTGAGTGCCCCTCCTTTTGACAGGGGGAGGGGACCTACCCTGGAGGAAAGCTAGGGGCCCCCTGAGTTAGAAATCCAAGGGGTTCATAAGGAGGGTTCAGTCCTTCCCTGAACTAGGAACCCAAGGGATTTGTAGGGGAGGCACAAACCCTGCAGCAAGGTGACTCCAAAGGCCCAAATTAGAAACCCAAAGGGGGTTTGTAGGGGGAGACTCAATTCCCCGAGCTAGGAACCCAGAAAGGTGTTTATAGGGAGGGGCCTCCGGCTATGGAAGGATCTTCCCAGTCACTAGGACTGGGGATAAAGGGTTAGAACCTGTAAATATAGGGAATTTCAGGAATTCTTGGGTTTTTTTTTTCTAACTCCCAAATTAGCTAAATACTTAATACAAAATACCTATTTCAGCTGAGTTGTTTGTTGTCAATTAAAGGTGTATCTTGATTAGCAGTTGACCTCTAATTGTTTAAGGGCAGTTGAATTGTCATTTAGAAATTACCTTTTGGTGTGCAATATATATTGAGTTTTGCTTGTTATTATCTAAGGATTGAGTTTGTTTTAGTTTATTTGGTCATAAGTCAAGTGTTGCTTTAAAGCAGGATTTGATTATTGAGTATTTTTAAAGGATTGCTTATTGTTATTACCGAAGGTCAGTTGTTCCTGTCATATTTAGTTGTTATTGGCCTTGAAGTCACAGGTGACTGAGGAGTGAGGTTCTGGGGTGAGGGCTAGCCTAGAGTCCCCAGAGCACTCCTCAGGGGAGGGGCAGAGGAGGAGTCTGCCATTTTTAGGGGCTTTCTGTTGCAAGGTAGCAGCCATTTTGTAGGAGGTTGAATCCTTTTGGAGAGAAGTCCCTCTCATTGCTAAATTGAGTTAGAATGTGGTTTCTTTATTACCTTTTTATATCTACAGAGTATTTGGACAATCTGTTTCTTCTTACATTACCTCTATTTTCTTAAGTCACTGTCTTATTATTCTGTATATTTTGAGTTTTCACTTTAGGGATTCTTTCTGACATTTGAGCGTTTAAATTAAGACCCACCATTTTGTTTTATAAGTACTGCCATATTTATTTTTCTAGAACATCTCTTTAGTCATTTCTGTTTTCCCACATACCCTTTCTGTCATTCTCGGTTTTCCTAGGCCATTCTCCCCTAAAGCCACCCCATGACAACTGTCATTTGAATTCCCACCAAATCTTTCTGTATTGCACCACTTTGTGGGATAAACCCTCCTTATTATTTATAGTCTAGTATTTTGATTTATCAAGCCACCTTTGTTAGTACCGTTTCTGTTTTCCCATCCTTTCCTACCCTTAGTTTGCTAATTTATTCACAAAGTCATTTTGTTTTTCCCACATTCCTTTCTAGCTATCTTTCTGATTTTATAAATTTTAACTCTCTTTTTCTGCTAAAACTGAAGTTTTCCTTTGTGTTGTGACCTGAGTATTTGGGCCATGGGCCAGTGTGTTAGCAAACAGGTAGGCAGGTCAAAGAAAGGGAAAACTCTGTTAAGAGATATTCCTCCGAATAGCCTTGTGGGGGAAATGTTAGATAGGTGGGATAGGGACGCCATGCTAAATGGTCTGGATAAGATAAAAATGATTGAATATTGTCTGGAGATCTGGCCGCAAGAGAGTATCGCAGAAGGCCCAGTATATTGGCCATGGTATGGGTCCAAGGAGGAATGGATGTGTCTGACATTAAATAAGCACATTAATGTAAAAAGAAATCAAAGTGAAGGAGATAAAATATGCTGCATGCTGGTTAGAAAACATAAGAAGGGAAAAAGAGGTTGTTTAAGGTGTCACAAGGACAGGATAATTGTAGAGAAAGATCTAAGGAGAAATGGGATCCTCTGGATCATCTTCCTCCACCACCACCTCCAGCTATTGCTATAGTACCCCTTCCTCCGCCACCATTAGCACCTCAACCCCAATTTGCACCTTTGCCCACCTACCCTGATCCATCTCAAACTATACCTAATCCTCTTCAACTACAATCCTCCTCTACACCACTATCTCTACCCATAGGAACTATTCTTCCTGTTTCCTCCATGGAGGATATTTCATCTCCAAACCCTGTAAATTCCACCTCCTTGGAACCCACCTCAGAACTTCAATTTTCTTTGGTCACCCCCACGCCACCTTCAGCCGCCTTAGTAGCTATACCTGCTTCCTCCAAATTACATCCCATCTCTCAAAATATACCAAGGCATGTACTAGCCCCAATTATTGTTCAGACGGGTCCCTCTCATTTTTCACCAATATCCCAAACCCCAAGTGGTACTCTGGAAGTACAGAATAGAAAAGAGACCAAATTAAAAGAGCTGGGGGACATCATTAAATCCATCAAGGGGGAGAAAAAGTTGTGGTTGCAAAACCCCAGACGCAGGAGGCCAAGGAAAGTAGGATGGGAATTTGGAAGGTCATGACTACAATACAAGATTGCAGAAAGAACCAGATGGAGAGAGAGAGTTGAGAGGTTGTTGCTGCTGAGGGAGGTGCCCATGGGAGGGGCTTGGGGAGGAATAGGTTTGGTGAATGTCCCACTAACAGCTTCCAAATTGCGAAATTTTAAGAAGGAAAGAGAAAGTTTATTGGAGGATCCAATTGGCATCTCCAACCAGTTAGATCAAGTCCTGGGCCCAAGTATTTACACATGGGAGAAATTACATCCCATTTTGGGAATACTATTCTCCCCTGAAGAAAAGCAATTGACACGAGCAGCTGGCATGTGGATCTGGGAGTGGGAGAACCGAGGTTGTCCAAGGGGTGAAGAGAAAATGCCCCATAATCAACCTGATTGGGACCCGAATGAAGAAGAGGGGAGGAGAGTGATGAGGGACTATAGGTCACTAATCATTAGGGGAATAAAGGAAGCTGTTCCCAGAACTACCAATGCAAAACTAGCATTTGACAGTCAGCAGGAAAAAGATGAAATCCTGAGTGCCTGACTAGAAAGGCTGAAAAGAAATTTTCAGTTATATTCTAGTGTGAATGCAGAGAGCCCGGAAGGGCAGGTATTAGTAAAAGTCCAATTTGTCACCACAGCTTGGATAGATATAAGGAGAAAATTGGGCAAGTTAGATGACTGGCAGGAGAAAGGTTTGAATGAATTATTGATGGAGGCACAGAAGGTATATATGAGGAGAGAAGAAGAAGAAAAGATGAAAACAAAAGCAAAGATTATGGTGCCTGTTACAAGGGAGAGTATGGGAATGGGAAAAGAGGAAGGGACTGAGGGAGCCAGAAAAGGAGAGGAAAAGAGGACCAGTGGGAGGTGACGGGGACATCAAAGGAGAGAAACGAAGGATAATGAAGAGATCAGGAAAGAAGGAAGGTCACCATGGATGAGTATAACCTGCTATTATTGTAATGAAAAAGGACACACACAGACCGGCTTTGTAGGAAGCGGAGGGTGGATGAGGGGATAGCAAAAGAACAGGATGCTTTGGAGAAAATACTGAGGGGCGATGATTAGGGGTGTCAGGGATTCTATGCTTAGAGGGAAGAACTGGAACACCAAAAAGAGCCCCTGGTAAACCTGGAAATAGGCCCTCAGAGCAAAGGGTATATATTTTTAGTAGACACTGGGGCGGTTAGGTCAAGTGTAACAGAAATTCCCGAAGGATATGGAATAAGCAATCATAAATGTTCTGTTAAGGGTGCTGAAAGTGATCCATTCAAAACCTCTGTAATAGGAAGAGTCCAGGTGAGGGGAAATTTTCGGGAAAGTTGTGTTGATCTTTTATATATGCCTGGTTTGGGAATTAATTTATTAGGCAGAGACTTGCAAGAGCAATTGGGAATAGGGTTAATACCTGAAGGAGGACGCATGGTGGTTAAAATGATGGTGCTAAGGGAAGAAGATGGGAAAGGAATAAATCCGATAGTATGGGCAGAAAAAGACAACCATGGATTGTTAAATATGCCTCCTTTGGTATCTGTCTCTGTGAGCATCTCTGGAAACAGAAGTTCTCTCTTTGTCTCTTAAGGGCGACAAATTTTCAAGAACTCTCACTTCTCCATTTCTGTTCCAGCATCACATAAGATCACAACTACTTCACCATTTTACTCAGCTTTATTAATGAATTACTTTTGCTTCGATCCACACTTTGAAATACTCTATTCCCCCCAAAGTACTCTCAGAACATTTTTGTTCATCTCCATAGCTTTAACAAAAAAATATTTCAGCTAATTAAAGCGTCTTCTTATTTCTCTCTCCATCTGAAGCTTAATTCCTTTCTTCACTGTCTGTGAGAGTTTATGTTGTCTCTTTACCTGTTGATCGCTCTCTCTTGCTCTCTTCCTAGAAAAAGGATTAAATCTGCAAGTCTCATCTGGGTAGTAAAAGGGTTAAAATCTTGCTCAAGCCACAGCAGGTATTTATGGTGCCAAGTTTCAGCTCAGCGGTGCTCAGAGCCGGGGACCCCCCTGGGAAAAGCTTTGGCCACTCCAGAAGCTTCCAGGGAAGCTGCAGCAGAGCTCAGCCCGGCCTGGGCCCAGAAGAATCCCCGCAGGCTCCATCTCCCAGCTTGGAATCATGGCAGGCCCAACCCAGCCCCTGCCAGGATGCATGGCCTGGGCAGGAGATGGGAGCCAGCTAGAGCTCTGTTACCTTTCACAGCCAGAAACAAAGAGACAAAGAAATTCCCAGCCTTATGTCTTAAGGTGGTGTTCACAGGTTGATCTCACTTTTCAATGGTCAAAACTACCGTCAGTTCTCAGAAATGGCCGTTTATTGGCCAGGAGAAAAACTCCCATCAGCCTCCAGCAGCCTTAACTTCCTTAAGTGTTTCCCTTTGTTTTCCTAAATGTCAATCCATCAGACTCACCCAAGACGACAGAGTGCAGGAGGCAGCCCGCGGGTGGAGAGACGCCACATCTGCCAAGTGGAGACAGGGGTCGGAGTCCCCCCATTGTGGCGCCTGGGACTTAATCCAGTTCACCCATCAAATCCCGGAAACATCGCAACGCAAAAAAGCAGAAGAGAAGCTGTCAGCCCCATTCCCAGAGCAGTCCCAGCTCCACACTCGCCTGTGCCATTTGTGGAGCTGTTGGCGCCCTGCGCTGAAGCCTGCTGCATACCACCGCATCTGCAGTCAAGACTCAAAAAACCAAGACAACTGGCCTGCAGTCAGCACCCAAGGACTGCAAGACCCAGCCAGTGCCAGCGATGCCTGGGACTGTGGGACAACACATCATGCCGGCTGAGAACAGCCCGGGACTCTGTCAGAGCGAAGCGGGACCACCCACCACCATCAACAAACTGAAACTGCGTTGCCTGGCAAACACAGCAGCAGCAATATCGACCCTTTCTACTTCTTGAGCCAAAAACTCTTAAGTTTACCAGGGCTGTGGGAGGAGAACTAAAAGATGGCCCCCGATCCCCCAGTTTGGTTAATCTAGAGGTCAGCCCTAAAAGTATCATGGGAGAGCCCATGCCGCCGTGTGCTGTGTGGCATTGGCTGGAGCCAGGGGCCCATTCCAGCAGCTCCCTGTGTGTGGGCAGTGAAGGGGCAAACCAAGGAACTTGGCAGTGCCGGCAGAGGCAGTGCCAGCAGAGAAGGTGCGGCCATGCCTTGTGGGCTGGGAAAGCCCTACAGAGCCGCCCGGCACTACCCCCAACCCTCGCTGCTTCCACTGCTCCAACAGCAGCCAAAGTTCCCATCTGCTACAAACCCTTGTGAGCAAACACTGACACCTGGCTGGACAGGTAAGCCCTTGTCATGGAGTAGCTTTACCTTTAAGACAGCTTAAAAAAGTAGGGGAAGTGAAGATGCTGGTGGCTGATTGGAATTTTTCCTCCAGACCAATTATCAGTTATTTCCAAGGATTGACAGTCGTTCTGACCATTAAAAAGTGAATTCAACTTGTAAACACCCCCTCAAGAAGTACAGACAGAGTTCTCTCGGTCTCTTTTAGTTTCCAGCTTTTGACAAGGTAACAGGCTCTGTGTTGGCTTCCCCCCCCTCCCAGGCCCGGGACAAGGCCGCAGGGAGGGGGGGGAGGAGAGAAAGCAGAGCTCGGCAGTTTAGTGTTCAAAGTCTGCTGCTGGACTAAAACTTGACACTATGAACTCTTGCAGCTTTCCTAAAGCTTTTAATTCTTTTACTACCTGGATAAATGAACAGATTACTCTTTTTCTCAGAAAAGACAGAGAACGAGAGAGACAATCAACATGTAAAAGACATCATTAGAACCACCAAAAACAGTGAAAGAAAGAGTTAAGTTTAAATGAGAAAGAGAGAAAAAGAAGATGCTTGTTGCTGAAATATCTTTTTGTTACAGCTATGGAGATGGACAGCAGTAATTAAAAGACTCCTTTAATTCATGACTAGAGTATGGGAGGAATGGAGTATTCAAAGTGTAGACTTTCAGAAAAAGAGAGAGTGGTTGTGGTACTGTGAGTTGCTGGAAATGAGTAGAGAAGATTTTGAGGCCTTGAGGGGGCAAAGAGATAGCTGCTTTCCAGGAAGGCTCACAGAAACAGATGAAGAAAACTTCTACCTTTGAATAACTTATCCTTAAAATAACATCCCTGGACTCAATTTGACCCATGCACACTTCGAAGTAGTGTGGGATGGGAGGAGTGAACTCTAGAAACTCCATAGATTGGCAAAAAGAGACTTCTGTTTCTCTACAAAGACTGATGAAAAGACTCTAGAAATTAAGACTGTTTTTTGACCACCAGGATTCTAAAGTTTTTATCTCTATGTTGTTATGTGTACCAAGAAATAGTCAAGTGGGGGGGAAGTAAAAGAGTTTTCTGAAAGTTTATTCTGGTATTCTTATTCTTGTAGTTTGTTAATAAACTGTCTTTATTCCTTTTAAGTTTTAAGCCTGTTTTGCTCTTATTTTAATCCATATCCCACAGCAAAAAATGAGTAATTTTTGTTACTAGTTTAAAACCACGACAGCCCTTCCTCAGGAAACCCTGTGCAAAAAAAAAAAAAAAAAGTGCAAGCTAAGCCCATTGTTTCTCCGGATAGTCCGTGGAACTTTTCTGGGTTTTTTTGTTATTCAAATAGCAATTGCTATATGATTTAAAGAGTCCATACTGATGTTATGCCCATGTTACCACTACTCCAAACCCTCTTACCACACCACCGTTGTGACCCCCTACTTTGCTTTAATTGCTGTTGGTAAATAGAATTTTAAATTTTTGTAAGCTATCCTTTCAAATTGAAATTAACTAATGCAACTGAATGGTGTAGTTCAGATCATAACCAAGCAAAGAAGCCTTCACAAGAGAAATCCAAAAGCTCCAAATACACACCTTAAAACATCTATGAGACACTGCTAACACAAAGGCGTATCATTTGTAATTGTATGCCAAGACATAACCTGTAAAACCTGGGTGAAACAAATGTTTCCTTTGGTAGTTTTTAATTGCCTTGTTTATAACAAAAAGGTAAATAGTAATCTCAAAAGAGTTGCATATATATGTGCATAAAGTTATAGTTATTTACAAGTTATTTATTTATCATTAGTTATTTAGCCAAGGATAGATAACTGTTGGAGTCTGGGATACAGAGTGTGTGCCCTTGTTTCTGATACTTAGTTCTAAGATCTGGAAAAACACTGAATTTCAAAAAACATGAAATTCACGAGCATGTTTTCATGGTGATACGTGAAAACAACTGTTAAAGTTAGATAGAAAAAGCTAAAAGTGTGAGTGTGTAGATTAGAAAGTTTTCTTAAGTCACTGGGTGGAAAAGTTAGTTTAAAGAACAGGAAACAAGATGGATGATTTAGGCTGTTGTCTCTTGACCTTCTTTCTTCTTCATGTTATTCTTCTAGAAGTTTTTGAGTAATAGTAAGTGATTGGTCAGAAAATGCCGCAGTGCAGCACACAGGTGATGGGTCATTGGGTCATTAAGAAAAATAATATACGTGTCTATTGTTAATTGAGTACAAATAAGTTTAAAGATAAAAGCACTGCGTAATTCAGGGCCATTTTGTGCTATCAAACACAAAGTGAGCCACAAGGCCTTGTTTGTACCATCAGAAGAAAGAAATGTACCAGATTGCAAAAAATTAAGCTTGTGCAGCCAGCCTAGAGAGACCTGTTAAGTTTTGTGATGACCTTCTAATAAACACGAGAAACAAGATTCTAACGAGCTCAGGAGTTTTCTTCAAACCTAAAGAACTGAGATAAGCAGGACTCCCCATGAGGGAGGATCCCAAAAGAATTCAGCCCAAAGGAGACTGAGAAAAAAAAAGAGAAAGAAAAATACAGAAGAAATGCAGCAGAATCAGAGAAAGAGAAAAAGGATTTTTTTAGAGAAAAGTCACAATAACAAAGCCAGCTGCTTTGTGAGTTAATACTGGAAGATTTCTTTGAAAGATATGATAGGGAAGCCTTCCCAATTTAGGTCTTAGTTCTGGGCAAACTGTGGTTTAAACTGACAAGTGAAAATATCCTATCAAACCGAGGTGTTCCTGGGCTAAAAATGAAACAAGTCACTCTGACTAGCTGATTTGGCTTTGCAAAAGCTGAACCTATTTCCTTTGAGGTAAACAGGGAGGCTTTGTCCGGAAGAAGCCTTTCAAGTCCTCAGCGTGAAAAGGAGGCTCCTCAGCAATGGCAGACACTGGTGATAGTAAAACATACAGGCAGTTGTAAGTTTCAGCTTGTTAATTTTCTTCAAAGGTCCATGTTTTGTTCCTGTTGTGGTTGTTGAAACAGGGAAGGGGAAGGAGGTGTGGGGTGGATGTACCCCCCCCACCAAATGTCATTGGTGCTCTTATATTCTCATGTTTTTCAATTAATTCACAGCATAATCTAGAAGGCAGACAGCTGATTGGAAACAGAAGATTGATGATGGGACAGTCTGCCCAACTCAAACTCCAAAAGTCAAATATCTGGAAGACATCAGTGGTAGAAATATGTGTGTTTTTAATTGAAATAGTTTTGAGTTGAATTGTTTATAGTGTTAAGTTGCAACTTGTAACTTCCAAGCAATTAAGCTGTGACACGCTAGCCTGAGGGATTGTGATATTGGTGGTTTTACCTGAGAGCTCTTAGACATGAATGCTGCAGCTCCAGTGATACATGGAGCACACCACAGTCTGGAGGAGCTAGGTTTGTCAAATTGAGTAGAAAAGCCTCTTTCAAATTAGACTCATGCTATCTTTGTCTTCTTGTCTGCAAGGCACCTGCAGGAAAGGTAACAGAGAACATTTTTACATTTTTTTTAATATAACCAAAAAGGTGATTTGTCACTGTGGCAGCTGGCTTACAGTGGGGTGACTTTATGATGCTTGTATTCGATTAATGTACAAAACACGCACAGTGAGAGACTTCTCCAGGGTAAAGCTGTTCAGGTTTAAGTAATTTATTATATGGGTAGAGGGAGGAAGAGACCCATAACCACTGCCAGCTGCGGCGTACACATGGTCAGGGAAGGAGAGAGAGTGGAGCAGGGAAAGAGACAGTTTAAGAGCCAGGGGAGACAGCTTAAAGAGAGAGAGCAAGGGGGGAACACGAGTAAGAGTACTTAAGAGAGAGGGGAGAACAAGAGAGGAGAGCTTAAAAAGAGAGAGAAGTTCTTGTTACAACACATTATATACTTTTCTATAGTGAATATTGTAATTCCCAGTAACCACTCACTACGAGACACACCCACTAAAGAATTTACATACAGCCCATAAGAACTACTACTTTACCATACAGTGTTACATTTCAAACTCTAAAAGCTTTACAAATTCTTCTCTTGCTGCTTGACCTTTGGATTCTCTATCTGCAGAAGGACACTGTTTCATCAACAGGGATTCTCCTTTAGCTGACTAAGCTACTGTTCTTTGGTTACATAGTAAACTAGTACTCAGCATCTTATGACTCAAAGCGAGCTTTCATTTCTATTTTGATTCTAGGCTTCATATTTTCAGAATCTTTTGCTAAACAATCATATTCATAAGGTTTCCCTGTTTCATCCTCCCCAATGGTATACCCAATTCCCTTGTATATGTTACATATTAAGTTCTGCACCTTTAAGCCTGGCACTGAGAGCAAGCTGGGGGGAAGAAGAAACCACACTGTTTCTGTTCAGAAACAGCACTCACTCCCCCTCATCCTGCTCCTGGACTGTGCTGTCTGCAGCACAGACAGACAGCAGGACAGAGCTCTCCTTTGCTGTTAGTTTTTAGCTAGTTGAGGCAGAGAAGTTCCCTGGACAGTTTTTTTTTTCCTTCTCTCCTGGATCTGTTCTATCCTGCTCTGGACTGAAAACCCAGACAAACCCTGGGAGCTCACGCCTGTGGCCCACTGGGGCCTGGGCCTTGGCACTTTCCAGCACCGGAGGGACTGATAAGAGACTAAGCGAGCTGAGCTACACCACACAAAAAGGACTTTTTTCTGGATTTGCCATCGCATTGAAAAGTGAGAGGTTTTATTGTTTACTACTATTCAATTTCTGTTAAGTAAACAGTTTTTTCCACTTTTCTCCAAGAAAATATTTTTTCCCAAATCAGTTGGGGGAGGGGCCGCTTAAATTTGTTTTCTGGAGGGACCCCATTCGGAGGTTCTCTCCCAAATTTGCCCTAAACCAGGACAAGCTGCTAAATAAATTTGGCCATATCAGACCCCCAAATTCAACCAGCTTAAAAATAAAACAAGTCCCTGGAATGGGCAGGGATGGGTTGGATTCAGACCTAAGCAGGGACCTCAGCCAGTGATGTTCAATCCAGAAAGCAGACACAGCACTGGTCAGGGAGCTGGGCAGTGCTAAAACCTTGGCCAATCAATTGTCTAGATCCGGGGGTGTTGAACCAACTATCTAAGGAGGTTCCGAACACTAAAACACACTGTTTGTCTGATGATCAATAGAGAACTTGAGTCGTGATTTCTGTCTCCAACCCATAACGGCACGTAACACCTTTACACTTATGCCTATGGAATATTAATCTTTATACCCACACCTATGGAATATTAACCTTTGCACTTATGCCTATGGAATATTAACCTTTGCACTCTCTTACGTGCCACTTGTGCAGCTCTGACTCTGCCTCTCAGAGGCTCACGTTGTTTTTGTTCCAGCGCTCCTCGTGCAGCAGCGACTTGGCAAACTTCCTTCTGCACCCTCTGGAGGCCACGCCACCAAATCTGTATCCATCTGTACCTTCTGCCCTAAACCAGGACACTTTTTTGCAGGTGTTTCTCTCTCCTCACTTAGCAGCTGCTCCTGCCACGCGTTCAGGGGACACCTGGCACTGCTCTGGGACCCGGCCAGACTGCGGCTGTCCCTTGGTGGGGGAACACAGGGCTCGCTCTGCCACCCCTGCAGGGAGCTGCAGGCAGCACGAGCAGAAGCGCGGCTGCTGTTCTCCCACACTCTAGCAAAAAAGGGCAGCTTGCATGTTTGCTCCCGAGCCAACTTCTCCGTGCCAAATAAGTAAAGTGCACAGCCTCACTCACGCTCTTTCATACCAAAAAAGCAAAGTGCACTGAACTGGGAAGTTCAAAGAAAAGCAAAGCTGTGAAACAGAAATTAAGAAGTAAGAATCAAGCATCAAGAAAGTTTGACTAAAAAAAGGGGGGGGGGGAATGTCACAGTGGCTCTGCCATGGCCAGGCCAGTGCCACTTCCTGAGACAGTGGAATTTCATCACCAGCATTTGGAGGAAAAAGGCAACTCTCAGGCGATACTGGCAGGATAGGCCCCTTCACAGAAGGAGCAGTCACAGAGGGAGGAGGAGATAAAGGGGACACGGCCACAGAGGGAGGGTCGGCTGCTGGAGCAGAGGCCGTGGCCGGCACTGGGGAAGTGGTGACGGTGGTTTCTGCTTCTCTGCCGGTTTGTACTCATAGCAAAGAGTCCCAAAGTAACCGGTACGTCATCAGCGACCCTGTAGCTATTTCGTCTCCTCTTGTCGCTGCCTCCCACAACACGTGCCCTGCTGCTTCCTCCCGTGTTCCGACAAAAAACACAGTCCATGTGCTCGCTCTCACGATATTCTTTTTACAGCACATGAGCAAGGCACGTAGTGCTCACTCCTCACACTTAACACCTTTCTCTGTAAGTTCACAGCAGAATGCCCAAAACAGATTCCTCTTCTGCTGCTGTTTCAGCCCCCATCATTACACTTCCCAGTCACTCCCCTAGCCACCAGTGTCTCTATTTTCATAAGTTGTCCGAACGTTCAGGCTCTCGCTTTCCACCTGCTTTGCTAGACTGGGCTCCTCCGCCGGCTGCTCTCTGGTCCGCAGTTCCCTGCCCAAATCACCACAGGATCACCACTTGACAGAGGACACACGACTGACACCAGGAATGGTTTCAAGCATCAGCACTTCATTAATCCCTGGCACAACCTTTTATGCCCTTTTCCTTTTGCATAACACCTGTGTGCCCTTTTACCCTTTTGTTATTGGTCAGTGCCCCTCAGCATTCCGTGCTCCTTTTCCTTTAACGATGGTCCCCTGTCTTACACAGCTGCAGCCCATTAGGGATGAGCTCAACCACAGCCCCGTTCCTGATTTCTCTCAGTCTATTCTCCTGAGCCCAGACTCTTGACCTTCTTGTCCCCTGGGTATTATTAATGGATCCTCTGTGGGTTTGCCAGGATGGCTCTGGCTGCAGGAGCTGTGCTGAGGGTCCCTGTTTTCCATCTTCCTTCTTTTGGCCTTGCTCCAGCCCAGGGAGTCTCCCCAGCCTGCACGAGCTCAGGGGCTGAGGGCTTTGGAGGTTGTCTCTGGGGTCCCTGGGTTGTTCAGAGCACAGAGCTGATGGGATGGCACCAACAGGCATCTCCTCCCATCCTTCCTCTCCTCAGAGCTGGGGGTGTTCACCTGGAGAAGGACCCAGGGAAACCTGAGAGCCCCTTCCAGGGCCTGAAGGGGTTCCAGGAGAGCTGGAGAGGGACTGGGAACAAGGGCTGCAGGGACAGGACACAGGGAAAGGCTTCCCACAGCCTGAGGGCAGGGCTGGATGGGATATTGGGAAGGAATTGTTCCCTAGGAGGGGGGGCAGGCCTTGGCACAAGATGTCCATTTCTGGGATTCCACGATCCAGGCTAAGGGGAGCAGGGTGAGTGATTTCCAGGCAGGAGCCCCAGGCTCTGCGCAGCTCCTGCTGCCTTTCATGCAAGCATAGAATCATTAAGGTTGGAAAAAACCTCGAACATCCTCAAGTTCCACCTCTCACCAAAAAGCTTTTTCAGCCCAAACCAGGCAGCAGCAGCTTCACTTTGACACTGCTGCAGGAAAACATATGACTTACAGGAAAGCAGTAGCTGCTGCACCACAGCCCCCATAAAAGAGGAAGCAGCTCCCTCCAAAAGAGCTGGGGCTGGGGGGGCTGTGCTGGACTTCCCTCAGCTTCTCCCCAGGAGCTGTGGGGCATGGAGGGAGAAGGTGGGGACATGGGGATGAGCTGTGGGGCTTGGGAGCGAGCTGGTCACAGCCCACTGTGGTTTTGGGACAGCTCAGAAAGGTCTCATTTTGGGCTGCAATGGAGCGGGCTTCAGGCATGACAGTGTTTCAGCCTGGACAGAGTCTGGGTCTCTGAAAGTGTGAGAACAGGGATGCTTTGCCATTCAGGCCAGAGGAATATTTCCCAAGGCTGGTCATAAGAAAAGCAGGAGCTTGTTAGCAGCCCCTGGGAGCAGACAGTATTTCTGACAAGCTCAGGAAGAGCTGAGCCCAGGTGCTGTTTTCAGGTCCTAAGAGGCATTTTCTGAGCTCACACTGCAGCCTGGAAAGGAGGGAAGTGGGGGAATGCACCACCACAATCACTGCACTTTTATCACTGCTGAAGCAAACTGATAGATGATGCAACAGGAGAGAAAGTTATGGAGGATGAATTTCTGCATAAATCCATCCCTAAGAGTGGTGCTGTGCTCCCCCTGCTCCTTTTCCTGAAGGAGCACCAGCCCCAGGAAGGGCTGAGAGCCTCATCTGCCCTCCAGGTACCAGCACAGCAGTTAAAAGGTCTGTGCAAAGAGCTGAGAGTTCTCTGAGAAGCAGCTCAAACCACGGCTGGTGAGGAAATCGGGCTCGAACTCAAATGATTGGACTCCAAAAGAGTGGTTTCGTTTTCACATTCGGCTCCTGTAAGAAGCCTGATTTACTGGAATTGCCCCACTGCCTCTCGAAGAGGAAGCCGCACCCACGGGAGAGCCGGGGCTGCTTAAAGAGGGGCTGGGATCGGCTTCTCGCATCCCGGGAGCAGCGGGGCTCGGAGGGAGAAGGAGAGAAGGTAGGGCCCTGGGGAGGAGCTGTGCGGCCGGGAGCAGCGGGGAGCGGGATCTTGTTGCTCTCGTGCCTCCTGTTGCGGTGTTTTGGCACGGCCGGGGAGATGGCAGGGCAGGGGAAGAGCGCTGTGAGGGCAGCGGGCGGGCGGTGTCCGCTCCTCCGGGGGCTGGAGGAAGCCGCCGCTGCTGCAGCCGCTTTGGGGGGCTCGGGGGAGCCGTGTGCGCTGCGGGGGCTGAGCTGGGAGGGGGCCGGGCTCAGAGGTGGGGCCGGATGGCTGCTGTGCCCCCCGGATGGCAGGAGCCGTGGCACTGATGCCGGGGGCAGTGCTGGCCCCGAGCCGCTCCTTCGGCCGCTGGGCAGCTCCGTGGGGATGAGCGGCAGGCACGGCTCCTCCTGCCCTGTCCCCAAGCGCAGGGGCTCAGTTCTTCCTTTTGCTCCCCATGCAGGGCGGGTGGCATTCTCCTCTCTTCCAGTCTGAGCGTCACCGCGCAGAGCGCTCTGGGCTCGGGGCCAGCCCCACCAAGGGAGCGCTGTTCCCAGAGCCCCTTTCTTTCCCTGGGACACGGCTGGGGAAAACCCTCTCGGGGGCTGTGCTGTGAAACGGCTGCACGCATTCCCATGGCCGCTCCTGCTGCCAGCCTTGCTGCTTCCCTCCTTTGCTTCCAAGGAGGAGCTCGATCCCGAGTTATGTCCGGAATGTGCTCGGTGCCTCTCTGTGGGCACGGACACAGTCGCATGGGCCTTTTTCCTATTCCTGCAGCAATGGGAAACCGTGCAGGGACTGCCAAAGGTGCCTGGGGGCGGCTTCAGGGCTGGAGTTATTGTTGTCCAGGGCAGCCTCTGGCTCCTGAGACTGAACCAGCGCTGGCAGCGCTCTGGTGGGAGAGAATTTGGGAGGGGACAGGGCTGGGACAAGTAGCCAGAGTGGAGGAGCTCCAGCAGTGACCCTGAGGCATCAGCTCCCTTCCTGAGCAACTGTCCTGCACTGAGGCTCTGCTGCCCAGGGAGCAGCTGGACACGTGCCCAAAGCAAACAATTGGTGTCTAAAGTTTCTCCTGTGCTTTGCCTGCAGGCCAAGCTTTCCTCTGCTGCTGAACTGCCCTTAGCTCAAGCCAGAGGCTTTTCCTGCTTCTGCCTTCCCCATCGTGTCCCCATCCTGCTGCTGGGAGTGCACGAGCTGCTGCTGGGGGCTCAGAGCTTGCTGGGACCCAAGCCCAGCGCTGCTTCTCCCCCCTCTCCAGGGTCCTGAGCTTCCCTCCAGCAGCAGCTGCGTGATGTGGGCAGTGGTGGGACGGGGCCCGTGCTGCCCCACTGTCAGTGCTGTTCCCCTGGCTCTGCCCCCTCCACAGCTTGTGTGCTGCCTGAGAGCACAGATGTTCCCTGGACAGCCTCTCATCCAGCAGCGCCCACCAGTCCTTCTCCTCAGGGCTGCTCTCAATCCATTCTCTTCCCAGCTCGTGTCTGTGCCTGGAGTTGCCTGCACCCAGGGGCAGCACCTGCACTTGGCCTTGTTGAGCTTCAGGGGCTTTGCTCCAGCTTCCTTCTGCTGGGGGAGCATGGATGTAGGTCCCAGGTGAAAGCCTGCTCTGCTCACCTCCCCAGAAGAGCCCTGAGGAGTCTTTGCTGCCTGGGCAGTGTCCAGTGGAGGAGAAGGGTTGGCCCCCAGTGCTCCCTGGAATGAATCCTCTGTGCTCATGGCTTGCCTTCTCCTGACTGTCTGCTCTTCTCCTCTAGCATTTCAGGCCTTTCCTTCCTGATTCCTCCTGACTTCTCCAGGGCTTCCCATCACCTTCTCCACACCCCACCGTGTGCCCCAGGCCTGTCGCTGTGCTGTGTCCCCTGAGCTGGGGCCCTCGGCTGCCGGTGTCTGCTGGGAAGCCAAGGCTGGGAGCAAGGAGAGCATCTGCTGAGAGGTGGGTGAGGGGAATCAGAGCCCACAGGCCTTGCACAGATTGCCCAAATCGGCAGGAACTCCCCAGGGAAAGCTGCCCCTGAAGGCTCTGGAAGGCTGCAGGGGCCCTTGGATCTACCCCTGAGTCCAAGCCGCTGAGATCGATACCTGTGCTGGTAAGGGAGTTGTGGCCTTGGTGGGACAGAAGCTGAATGGTCAGAAGGATTTTTTACAATAAATAAATCTTTCCAGCATCCAAGTGAACTGAGGCTGGGAGAGTTTTCAGGCTAGTGTGACAGTGTCAAAAACCCCAAAGGCTGAAAGGCAGGTGTCCAGAGAAAGGGCCAGGTCAGTTAGTGTGAGAATCATGGAATGATGGAATGGCCTGAGTTGGGAGGGACACACCAGGGTCCTGGGAGAAGCAGGATCGAAGGTTTACTGAAATCCAAAAAGCTCAGCTTACCTGGCTGTCCTTGAGCTCCCCCATGGGTGAATGTTGAGGGGCGCTGGTGGCTCCCAGCCGGGCCGGGCGGGTGCGATGATTCCCCCGCGGCTGCAGGGGGCGCTGTGGCGCGGGCTCGGCCGCCTCTCCGCTGCCAATGGCGGCTGGGGCGCCGCGGAGAGGAGAGTTGGCTTCCCCTGCACAGCCCGCGGGGAGCAGCCGCTCTCAGTGCCGCTGCAGGCCCGGGCCGGCGAATCCAAGGGTAGCAGAACAGCCGGAGCAGCGGGGGCTGGCCGGGGGATCGCTCCTTTGCGCGCCTCACCGGCGATGGCCGGGCCTGAGGCCGGGCCTGCTGGGGCTGGGGGGGCTCCCAGCTCTCAGCACAGCTCGCAGCGGCTCTGGGCTCCCAAGCAGCAGAGGAGCAGAGAAGCAAGCTGGCAAGCCCTGGTCATGGTGCTGAAGCAAGAAAAAACCAAGAGGGGAGAAGAAGGAAAAAACCATAGGGGGGAACAGGAGCTCAGGACAGACCCACTGTGCCGCATGGCCCCTGTGTTCATCACCCCTGCTGGAAGGAAGAGCAGCCTCTGGCCCCAGCCCCACCCAGAGTCCTGGGCCACCCTTCACCCTTCGTCATATTCCTGAGTCGGGGGGGAACAGTGACAGCTCCCGACACAAACCAAAACTGAACTGGCTCTGGGTAAGAACCATCCCCAAGACAGGACCCCAGCACCTTCCAGAGCCGTTTCCCAGGGACCCTTTGTAATTCACCCCTGAGCAGCCTGAAGCCTCAAGGCCAGGGTTGAAGGTTTGCTGACACTTTTCCTCCTGTCACCAGAGATTTTAAGTTCAGTGGCCATGTGGTGGCCGTGGGTGAGATGGCCACCAATGGGTATTTGCCTGACAAGACCCTCTGTGGTAACAAACAAGAGATCATGAAGGGCACCTGTCCAAGTTGGCTCCCAAAATCTCCAGTCTCTCCTGAAGGGCCACCAGGATACCCCAGGCACAGCTGTGGGTAGGGACAAGGTGGATTTTCCCCCTGACCTGGGGTGGGTCCCGAGTGTGCAGGGAAGCAGCTCCTGGTTAGAGGCGTGAGTGGGGTGAGGAGGGGCTGCGCTGGCTGCTGGAGCAGGAGCACAGCTCAGAGCCCGTGTGGCCGTGCCGGGCATGGGGGGATGTGTCTGGGGAGTGTGGGGTGCCCTGGGGGGAGCGTGTGAGCGCTGCCTCCGGGTGCTGGGAGCAGCAGGCTGGGCCAGGCAGCGAGCAGGGCAGCCATGGGACTGGGTCGAGGGTGCAGGATGCAGTCAGGGGTGTTGGATGGGCAGAGGGGCTGTGCCACTGCTCGAAAGAGCCAGGAGTGCTCCTCGCTGTCTGCACTTGTGTCGTGAGGGGCTCTGCTGGGAGGATGTGGGCAATGGTGAAGGCAGCAGCTTGTCCAGGGCAGGTTGTGTGGCTGAGTGAATCCGGGTGTATCTGTGTGTGAGAGAGTCTGTGTGCCTGCCTGTATCTGTGTCTGAGAGTGTCTCTGAGTGTGTATGCCTCTGTGTGATTTTTTTTTCTCTGTGTGTGTTGTGTTTTCATCTCTACGTGTCTCTCTGTGTGCCTGTGTGTGTGTGTCTCTCTGTTGTGTGTGTGTGTGTCTCTGTGTTGTGTGTGTGTCTCTGTGTCTGTTTGTGTCTTTGTGCCTGTGTGTCTATTTCTCTGTGTGTCTCTGTGTATCTGTTTGTGTCTCTGTCTGCGTTGTCTCTGGGATAAAGACTGAGCTTTAGGGTTGATCCTGCACACAGGAAAGCCACAGGCACATCCAGTGTGCTGGGAAGGGGACCCTGGCTCTTGTGCCATCCCAGGCCTGGCTCCAGCAGCCGGGTGGGAGCAATCCCCAGGGCCGCAGCTGCTGCAGAGCCTCTGCCAGAGGCTGAAGCCTCTGCCTGCACCTTAGGGAAAATCTCTTTTCTTCCTCCACAGCCATGGCTTCGCAGGAGGACGCACAGGAGGGGGATACAAAGGCACAGCTCCTGGCAAAGGCATTTCAGGATGAAGGGCTGGATGCTGGATACTGGCTGCCCAAAGTGTCGCAGATCCTGGGAATTGAGTGCAGAGAAGCCCTGCAACATCTGGAGTACGAAGACTACCTCAAGCTGGAGTGTGAGGTAAGGCACCCCTGGGAGAAGAAGGCACTCCAGAAACTCCTGAAAATAAGAGATGACAAAACAACCAGTAAAGATGTGCAGAAGGAGCACTTGGAGAAGAGAAAGGAGAGACAAGAATTGGCCAAACAAGCCCTGAAAGATCTGACAGAAATGCTCAACAGCCGCAGCCACAGCCAGGATGCTCTGAGGGAGAAAGCAGAGACTCTGTGGCAAGCCATGGAGATTCCCAAGGAGTTCTGGCCAGCACCAAAGAAACCCTTGGTGGATATGCTGGAGAGCATCCAGAAGCAGCTGGAGCAGCAGGAGTTTTCAGCAGGCAGGAGAGAGAACATCCCTGATGCGGAGGTGCTGAGGCGGGCATCAGGGGGACTGGCCCTGCAGGGCATCTACAGAACCAGCAGACCTGGAGATGCACTGGCAAAGCGAGATCAGCTCCTCAGGGTTCCTGAGGGATTCCAGCTCGCCGGTCCAGAGCAAGGATCGCTCCTTGAGAGGAAGGACTTCTCCTCCTCTGCAGCAGAATCCTCTTTCACCAAGTCCATGGAGCAGCTGGGGTTCAGCATGAGTGTTTCTGCCAAATGCAAGTTCTGGGGAATTAATCTGGGAGCGGGTGTAGATGGCAGCAGCTCCTCGCGGTCACAGGACACCCACCAGTCCCGCTCTGAGCAGAGCTACTTTTGCAGCACCAGGTACCAGTACCTCCCTCTGGCCTCCTGCTACTTCCAAAGGCATCAGCTTTGCCTCTCGGATGCGGCTCTGCGGGAGCTGCAAGACATGGAGCAGCTTTTGAGTTTAACTCAGGATGACAAGACCCCCCTGCTAAATATGTGTGAGAGGTTCTTCAGCAGGTTTGGGTCCCATGTAAACCAGGGTCCCCTCCACTTTGGGGGGATATTCTGGTGGAAGGCGTCTACTGAGGGATTCCGAGCCGAGCAGAGGGAAGAGATGAAGCGGCAAACGTCTGAAGCTCTGAACAGCTTTGTCAGGGCCAGCTTCCTGGCAAGTGCTGCAGGGGCCCTGGATGTTTCTACATCCAGCTCAAAGGCTTCTGTCCTGGGAAGAGCTGGAGAGGGTTCCCATACAGCGATTCAGCTCTACGTGGTCAACACAGGGGGCCCAGCAGACACAGCTTCTCTTCCTCAGTGGAGAACGGGGCTCGTGTCTGATAACACAACGTGGTGCGTTATTGACCGTGGGTTTGAGCTGATCCCAGTGTGGGACGTCATCCTGTACAATCACAGGTGGGATTTTAAGTCCGTGGGTCAGATGAGCACAACCCTCAGGGCTGCGTACAAAGCACTGACAAATCTGAGCATTGGCAGCATTTTTGGAGCGGAACTGGGCAGTGCAGTGCGGGAGGCCAGAGAATTCATGAGGACTCTGAAGGCATGGGAGGTGCCGGTGGATGAAAGGAAGCTTCTCATGCTGATGGAGCTAAAAGATGATCTGAGTGCAAAAACCAGGAACCCCAGTGTGTGGATCAATGTGTGCCTGTCAGACAAAGCCCTGCAGGACTTCCTGGTGAACACCGTGCGGAGTTGCCAGGAGTCACCTCCAGAAAACACCAGATTCATCAAGGTAATATTGAAAAGCCTCCTGACTCCACATATCTACTCTGTCAAGGACTTCCCTGAGGCTTCCTTCATTATGCAATGGATCTTCCAGACTGAGCACCCACTTCCCAAATCTCCCAAAGTCTCTGAGCTTAAAGACCTCATCAAAACACTGCAGCAAATGAAGGAGCACATCCATGCTGTCTCCTACGCACCAGGAAGCTCTGCTTCTGCCATTCATGAAGCAAAGCGAGAAGCGACCCAGACCAGCAGCCTCGCCATTTATTCCTTACTCCAGTGTCTCCAGGAAAAGGCTCAGAAGGACATGGAACTGTTGGTGCTCTTGATTGCGAGCAGCACAGGGTACCAGGCGGAAAGCAGCACTTTTCAGCACCTCCTTGGACACCCAGAAATTGAGTACATGGCCAAGGAAATGGAAGTGGCACACAAGGAGTACGTGAACCTGAAGGAGCAGGATGCTGACAGAGCTGAGGCCTCTCTTCTGCTGAAGGGTCTGACAGTGACACCAGAAAGTCAAGGGCTGTCCCCTGAGCAGAAGAGGGAGCGTTTAATTTTCATGGAAGATCACATGAAAGGTTTGTGGTCCACACGGATAAAGAATCTGCTCCAAAAGCACAGTGGAGGTGAAGACTGGGAGAGGCTGGAACAGGACTTGCATTCCTTGATCAGTGGGTGCTTGGATGACAACTGTGATAAAGAGAGGATGCAGAACATTCTCAGAGATCTGAAAGGCACTTTTTCAAAATCTGAACTCCCTAGCCACTCTCAATCCACCTCAGACAGCAGCCAATCCAAAGCAAATGAAGCCATTCCAAAGCAGGAGTTCCTCCAGCTGCTCAAGCGCCTGGGACTGGAAAGTCACTATCCAAGAAGAATGGGGATGGGAGATTTCCACACCATCTGCAGGACATGTCTGCAGGACAGCCAGCCCAGCCAGGACACGGAGCTGCCAGGTTACTTCCTGCAAAAGCTGTTAACCGTGGATTACGAGGTAAGGTACCTGACTTGCTGGGATGAGAACATCCCAGGCCTTGCATCTGTGCCAGTAACTACAAAGCAAGAGGATGAACTGTCAGATTCCTTTGATAACTTTCTTGATGATTTGGAGGAAGCAGCCCCTGCACGTGCAAGCAAGGACAGCCATGTGCACCCCATGGACCTGCAGATGGCCATTTTCCACTGCGCTGATGACTTCCTGAGACAGACCCTTGCAACCAAGCTGGCCTTCTGCCAACTGGCGCTGCCTCTGCTGGTGCCCAACCCGTGCACTTCACGCATCGAGTTCCCGCTCTATGCCCTCAGCCAAATCCAGAGGAGCTGGAAAGAGGTTGAGAAGTCAGGAGAGCAGGCCCAAACAAAGAGTTACAACAACAAACTCATCTTTCAGACACAGACACCCATCGTGTCCTTCATCCGCATTGGCAGCTCGGCCTCCTCTTCCAAGTCTCAGCTCCTGAACGCTCTGCTGAGCAAACGCAAACACGACACTTTCTTCCACCGCCACTGCAGAGGCAGCACCAGGGAGCGTTTGCTGATGGAAGGGGTGGTGGAGATTGCCTGGTACTGCCCCCGTGGAAGCCCCGATGACACCTTTGAGCGCTGTGTGGCTTTCTGCAACCTGCATGGAGATGCCAGGAATCACAAAGCACAGCTGCAGTTCCTGCAGGAGATATCTGCTGTCAACGTGGCTCTGGTGTCAGATTCGGAGCACATGGACAGCAGGGGGAAAAAGCTTCTGCAGGACCTGTGGCAGTCACAAAGGCCTTTGGTTTGTCTTCTCACAGAAAAAGAGAATGTTGCACCTGGACGATCAAGTACAAAAATAAAAATCGGGATCAGGAGCAGAAACGAAGCAGAACTGGTGATCCAGCTGAGCAAAACAATTGGGAATCTCCTGGCAGGTTCTAATACACATTTCAGCCTGGATTCCTGTGCAGACAAAGCACGCCAGCATGGATTCATAGTGGATGCAGATCAACCCGGGTGTGTGGCAGCCAAAGCAAAGGCAAAGGAGCTGGTGGAGCTTCTGAAGAAAGAGAAGCTGTCGGAGATCAAATCCCAGCTGCTGCCACTTCAAGGAAAACTGTGGTACCAGTGGTGCAAAAAGGACAAAGAACTGACTCGCTTGCAGGAGAAGGGGAACAAGAGCATTGAGCATCATCGCAGCCAAATTGAAAATGACAAGAAAGCACTTAGAAGAAAACAACTTGAGCAAGCTTTCCCCCTCAACCCACTGATGGAATCATTCCTTGGCTTCCTCAAGGGCCAGCCAGCAGATATCAAGAAATATTTCCTGCAGTGGATGAAGGTCTTCATGGATGAGCTGTCCTGTGGTCGCCTTGAAAAACTGAGAAGAGACTATCACGAGTTATGGACTGAAATCTCGACAGGAAAGAAAAACCAGGAAAAAAGCAGTGGGAATGCTGAGTTGGTGAATCAGCTGGATTCCATCTCTGATGAAATCAAGAATTCATCCATCGGCCTGGAGCACCTTCTGAGAGAGGTAGGGCAGATTTATGAAGCTCTGCAATTATTGAACTCCAAGGATGAGCTTTATGCCAAATTGCCAGAAATTGCAGCAGAGCTGATGGTTTTGGGTTATCCCGTGGAGCTGATGGATGGGGACGCTTCTTACCTGCCCTTGCGCTGGGTGAGAGCCATCTTTGACAGCTTAATGGAGAGGCTGGGGGACAAACGAGTGTTTGTGCTCTCGGTGCTGGGCATCCAGAGCACAGGCAAGTCCACCCTGCTGAATGCCATGTTTGGTCTGCAGTTCAGCGTCAGCGCGGGGAGATGCACCCGTGGAGCCTTCATGCAGCTCATCCCAGTGGGCGAGGAGCTGCAGCAAGACTTGGGCTTTGATTTTGTGCTGGTGGTTGACACCGAGGGGCTCCGTGCCACTGAGATGGCCAATGAACAGTCCCTGAACCATGACAATGAGCTGGCCACCTTTGTCATTGGTGTTGGCAACATGACTGTGATCAATGTGTTTGGAGAGAACCCGTCAGAAATGCAAGATGTTCTCCAGATCGCTGTGCAGGCTTTCCTGAGGATGAAGAAAGTCAATCTTTCCCCCAGCTGCCTCTTTGTCCACCAAAATGTGGGAGAAGCAACTGCCAAGGAGCAGAACATGGAAGGACAAAGGCGTTTGCAAGAAAAGCTGGATGAAATGACTGTGATAGCTGCTCAGCAGGAATTCTCTGACATCTCCTCCTTCAGCGATGTCATTGGCTTTGATGTGAACACCCACATTCACTACTTTGCTCACCTGTGGGAAGGAAACCCCCCAATGGCACCACCCAACCCCACCTACAGCCAGAACGTCCAGCAACTAAAGAGCAAAATCCTCCAGGCTGCCAAGAAGCAGTTGCAGCACAGCATTTTGAGGCTCTCGAGCCTGAAGGATCGTATTGGTGACCTCTGGAATGCTTTGCTGAATGAAAACTTTGTTTTCAGCTTCAAGAATTCCCTGGAGATTGCTGTGTACAGGGAACTGGAAAGTGCCTTTAGTCGGTGGACCTGGAAGCTGAGGAGTCACATCTTAGATGTACAGATGAAACTGGACAACCGAATTCGGAATGGGGACTTGCAGAATGTCACCAGAAAACACCTTGAAGGGCTGGTGCAAGAGACAAGTGATGGCATTGAGAAAGAAGTGGAGAAGTATTTCAGGGAAGGCAAAGACTATGAGACATTAGTCCAGTGGAAATCAGGCACAGAGCTGAAGCTGAAAGAACTAAAAGAGACTCTTCTCAATGAAACGAAGAAGAAATGTGAGAATCTTATAGAGCTACAGAAGGAGCAGAGAAAACTGGATGCAAGGAAGTTGGAATATGAAGATGAGCTCCTGAGAACGAGTAGGGAGCTGGCTGTGACTCTGAAAGGGAAGAGCCTGAGTGAGAGAGAACTGAGGGACAACTTCACTGTTGTCTGGAACAAGTGGATTGCCAAAGTCTCCAGTGCTGCTCGTCCTCAGGAACAGGTGAATATTGATTCAGACATTGAAGAAGTCCTTCTAGAGCACTTTAAGGAGCCAGGTTTCCATGCACGGATCACATCATTTCCCAAAAGCAGTGGATTTTCTTTCGACTTAGAGAAACATGTCATGAAGAAAAAAAAATATTTTTGTTTCTTCACTCAGAAGATTTCTGATGCTGATGCGATCAACTTGCAGCACATCACAGACAACATCATAGCGTGTGTGAAGGCAAACATTGATAAGAAGGAACAGGAGAAACGGGATTACAGTCGAAATTTTATCCATGAAATACTCAATGAAGTACACAATGGTGTGAACTCCATCCCCAGCCATGCCAAATGTACTTTTAACAGAGAGTACAGCATAGCTTTGTCTCTGTATCTGTGCAAAATGGCAGCGGAAAGGTTTAAAGCCATGCACGAAGCATTCCAAAAGGCAAATGACCCAGTTGTGTACCTGAGCAGCAAGAGAGAAGAGTTCTTCCAATGTTTCCAGATTTCCTGCCAAGGAGCCACTTCAATCACAACTTTTGCTGTTTTCCTTTGTGACAAGATTGAAGCAGCTCTTCGCCGGGCGGTGTATGAGAGAACAGCTAAAGCCATCGCTGAGGACATGCAGGGCAAATTCCCAGATTTCAGGGGCAACAGAGCCAATCTGGAAATTTGCATCCTGAGATACCTGGCAGAACAGGAAAATTTTGAGTATTTCGTACAATACCTTAATTTCCCAAAAGAATTTTTTCAGAAATACATTGAAACACGAGTTAAGAATTACTGTTTAGGTAAGAGTGGGAATCTGGAGAACTTTTTAGATTGCTCCCTTAGTCTTCTCTATCGAAACATCCTGTCAGCTGTTACTTTATCAACCCAAATTGTCAAAGACAGAAAAGACAGAGAGGACAAAGCCGCTCTTTGGCTGGATGAATTTTGCAGGGAACTGACAGAGGTGATCAACTTGCCCAGAAGTGACCTGAAGGGCATTGAGCACCAAGAAGTCGCAGACACTGAGTTCCTGAGCAGTGCCATGGCAGAAGCTCTGGATGACCTGAGGGACAGGCTCAGGAAAGAATTTGCTGGTGCTGATATGAGCTCGTTTTCAACACAGCCTCACACCATCCTGGTGGAGCAGTTTTCAGGGTGCTGGGAGCAGTGTCCCTTTTGTGGGGCTGTCTGCACAAACACCATGCAGGGACATGATGGAAAACATCAGCTGGTCTTCCATCGCCCTGAAGCTTTGGTGGGAGGTCAGTATTATAAGACACAAGAGCTGGTAATTGATATTTGTTCCAGTCTTGTTGCAAGTGATGTCTTATTCAGAGTTGGTGACAATGAATGGATCCCCTGCAAGACATACCGTGATGCTGGACCTCCTTTTTCCAATTGGAACATTCTTCCTGATTCATCCATGCAGGCATACTGGAAATGGTGTGTGTCTCATTTCAGGGCACAGCTGGAAGCTTTGTACAATGGGAAATTTCAGGGCAAAGGAGAAATCCCTGAGGCCTGGCAGAGAATTACCAAGCAGGAAGCATTGGCCGAGCTGGACAGGCGTTAGGCCACATCCATGGGAAGGAAGAACCACAGGGTCTTTGCAGTTTAAGAAAACTTTGTACCAGGCTCTCCACCAATTCAGTTACAATGATGATGTTCTCAAGCCCAATGAAGACAATGGTATCGAACTGCTCCCAAGTTTGATGAAATAAGGAGTGTTACTGTGGCTGTCGCTCAGGAACTCCCTTGCTTGATGAGAAAGCCAGAATCCTCTTGCCTTCTTGCCATAAGCATTTCCCTCTGCTTTGTCCTAGAGCCAAACCAAAGCCCCTCCTTTTGGCGATCGGCCTCGTGGCCAAGCCTGAGCCCGAGGGCCAGGGCAAGGGCAGAGGCAGCACTCAGAGCACCCCTTGGATCAGGTGCTGTGACACAGGAAGAGACAGTGCCCCCAAGGCAGTTTTCCTGGAGTAAGGAGGTGTCCTGCTTGGAGAAAGGGCTGCAGGACCTGAGGCCAGCTCCACGCTGGCTGCAAGCTGGGCTGCTTGGCTTTTGGGCGTCATCCTTCCCTCTCTCACTGCAGCCTCCTGGATCAGCTGAGGCCGTTCTCCCAGCAGGAGCTGTTGTGCCTCCGGCCTCAGGAAAGCAGGGACACGATGGCCCTGGGACTCACGCAATGCTTTCATTCCCAGTTTCGGAGGTGCTGTGTCTCTGTCCAGGGCAGCCACTCCTGCTCAGGTGCCTGGGGCTGCTGCCCTTCCCTCCAGCCCTCAGGCCTGCAAGGAGCTGCTCCTGCCCTTGGCCTCACTGCTGAGGAAAAGCCTTGGGAATGCCCCATGTGGAGAATCCTGCCTGCCAGCACCTTCCACAGCAGCCCTCGGGGCAGTGCTGGTGCTGTCCAGGCAGGCTGGTGGCACTGGAGCCATGCTCTGGAGAAGGTGGCACCAGCTGGCTCTGGCCCAGGCAGGCGTGGGGGCTTTTGCTGTGCAGGTGCTGCAGCCCCGCTGGCAATGCGAGGGCCAAGCCCTGCTGGAGAGCTGGCTGAAGGGCTGCTTCAGCCTCATGGCCTGCAGGCTCTGCTAATAAAGGAGTTGATTTGGACCTCCTTGCTCTGTGTCCCCTTTGTGTTCAGGGCAGACACAGCTGGGGGTGACTCGAGACAGGCAGGGGACAGGGGGTGGCACTGGGTGAATTACTAAGGCCTGAACAACGGGCCCTGCCTTAGGCCTGAACATTAGGCCCTGAGCCAAAGTTGCCCAGTGGGTGAACCTTTCCACCAAAAGTGATGTGTATCCACTCGTTAGGGAAGCATTATTAGCCATATGATAAATGTATCTGCTCATTAGCGAAGCATCATTAACAATATGATCTATGAATGTTCTCATTAGTGAAACATGCATTTATCTCTCCATATTTACAAATGGGACAAGATCCATGAAATCTGACATCTGTCCTTGTTTGGGGTTGTAGGTTCAAAGACAACTCCCCTGCTTCCTGCTTTAGCCCAGGCCAGGCTTTGGGAGGAACCCAAGAGGAAAAAGAAAGGAGATGTTCCTTCCCTAGAAGTGATGTCAGCTTGGTTATTGAACAATCTAAGAACAGGACCCTCTCACAGTGCAGTTGGAAGCCTCGTTGCCTGCAGGTGGACACCCCACAGTAATTCCCAGTTACCGAGAGGGGCTCTGTGTTCGTTCACTGTGACAGGGGCTCTCCAGCTGATGTGTGGAGCTGGAGGATGGTAAAGTCTTGGGGTAACTGGAGATGTAATGTGTGTCATTTCATTGTATGCAATCTTTTGTAGTTATGATGATGTGCCTTGCTGAGCTCATCCTTTTGTGATTCTTGGCAGTTTTGCATTATACTAAATTAAACCTCTTCCTTAAGTTGGTGCCTGTTTCTTTTGTGCTGACCCTGCTGCCTGGCAAACACTGGGCGAGGGCCTGGGAGCTGGGGTGTGGCAGCAGAGGCTCTGCTCCATTCAGGGGCTCTGCTCCAGGAGCTGCTTCACTGTCTGCAGGGACAGCAGAGAGGGCAGGAAGCCCCAAACCACAACACCCAGGGAAACCAATGTCAGTGTCAGGTGCCAAGGGAGGCAGCGCTGGGAAGCAGGGCTGGCCTGTCACACACAGGGAGGGCTGAGAAGGTTGATCCCAGCAAGGGTCTGTGCTCTGGAGCTGCTCAGCTGGGAACGAGCAGGACAAAAGGGGAAGGGGCCCAAACTCTGCCAAGCCCAGCCCTGGACAAGCTGACCCAGAGCCAGTGACAGGAGCCAGAGCTGGGCCATGTGTGCGTGTGCTGCAAGGGCTGAGTGCCAGGGACTGGGGACACCTGGGCTGGGAGGGGATTTGGGTGGCTCCAGGAGCCAGACTGGGAGTGGAGGTGACCCTGGCCATGGTGTCACCTCCTGGGCTGAGTGGGGAATGTCCCAGTGCAGCTCCTGGAGTGAGTGGGGGGGACCCAGCGCCACAGCTGGGTGCAGAGGAGAGGACCCAGTGCAGCAAGAGGGGATGGCCTCAGGCCTGGGCTGATATCCCCGAGGCAGGTAGCTCAAAACTGCCAAATAAATTTGGCCATATCAGACCCCCAGATTCAACCTGCCTAGAAATAAACCAGATCCCTGTATGGGGCAGGGATGGGTTGGATTCAGACCCAAGCACGGACCTCAGCCAGTGATGTTCAATCCAGAAAACAGACACAGCACTGGTCACGGAGCTGGGCGGTGCTAAAACCTCTGCCAATCAATTGTCTAGATCCGGGAGTTTTGAACCAACTATCTAAGGAGGTTACGAGCACTAAAACACGCTGTTTGTCTGATGGTCAAGAGAGAGCTCACGTTATGATTTCTGTCTCCAACCCATGACCGCACATATCACCTGATGACCCTGATGTGAGGACACAGCCAGCCAGCCAGGTGATCCAGGGGAGACATAACAGCCCAACAGGATGTATAAAAATATGGCGAGCTAGAAGAGCCTCCAAAGACAGTGTGAAGAGCTGACCAAAACCGGCATGAATAGCTGACCAATAATCCTGATTCCCCTTGATAAATATCCTTTCGAAACAGAAAAAGGCTCCAAAGAAATGTGAGGATATCTTTCACTAGAAGAAAAACTCATTGTCAAGGTATGGATTCTCCTTTTACCTAAATTGGTAGTAAAGTATATACAGCAGGCCTTGTTAGCCTTGCTAGCACATTGCTAGCCTTGCTAGCGTGGTCTTGGAACCATGGATTGAACATTATAAAGCTTTGGGAAATAGTTTCAGACTTTCTGGGGAAGTCCAGCATAACAAATGAATGCAATAGAAATGTCGCTAGGCCCCGTTTTCTGCTGAAAATCCTGCCAAGGACACAGAGCGAGGCAGAGCAGCGAGTGAAAAAGCGAGGGGGCAGCAGCCGTTATTCACTGGAGCTCCTCCACCGGTGCAGCTGTGACTGCATTGTGGGCGAGTTCACCCATGTAGTGACCGCCCAAGCCGCTACCACAAGGTGCATCCACCGAATGCCCAGGGCCCCCCAAGCCCCAGCTACAGAAATCATCTTTAGGCTCCACAACCCGTAATGCAGCACAGAGACTGCCTGCCTGTCGTGGTTTTAAACCAGTAATTAACAAAAGGGGAAAAAATTACTTATTTCTTGTTGTGAGACATGGATTAAAACAAGAGCAAAACAGGCATAAAACTTAAAAGGAATAAAGAAAGTTTATTGACAAACTACAATAATAAGAACACCAGAATAAACTTCCAGAAAAAACCTTTTCATTTCTTACTGCTCACCATTCTTTTGTTCACATGACAACAGAGACAGAAACTTTAGAACTTTGATGGTTTAAACAGTTCTAATTCTTTCTACAGTCTTTTCATCAGTTTCTGTAGAGAAACAGAAGTTTCTTTCTGCAAATTTATGGAGTTTCTCACAAGAAAACTATTTCTGCTATAGTTTCCTATTGCTCTGATGTCAGCTGCCCTGAAATCTGACATCAGAGTTTACCGTTCCCATTTCTACATCACTCTGAAATGTGTTATGGGTCATGATGTTCAGGGATGTCATTTTAAGGATGAGTTACTCAAAAGCAAAAGTCTTCTTCATCTGTTTTTGTGAGCTTCACTAGAAAACAGTTTTTTCTCATTGCCTTTCAAGGCTTCAAGTCTCTCAGCACTTCACTATACCATAATTACTCTACTTTTTACTCAAATTTACACTTTGAACACTCTATTCCTCCCCATACTCCATCATGAATTAAAAGAGTTCTTTTTAGGACTTCATTGTCCACCCCCATAGTTTTAACAGAAAGATATTTCAGCTTAATCAAAGCATCTTCTTAATTCTCTACCTTTCTTGAAGCTTCTTTTCTTTCTTGCCACTAGTAGTTTATAAAGTCTCTTTTCATGTTGATCACTCTACTTTTTCTCTCTCTGAGTGAAAAGATTAATCCGCAAGTCTCATCTGGATAAGAAAGAGTTAAAATCTTGCTTAAGCTTTTGTAGATAGTTCTGTAGCCTCGGCCGGTGCAGGAGCTGGAGCCATCTGCGATACAAAGTTCCTCATGGCTGCTCTGGAGAGTGTGGTCACCGTCTCTGCTTGCTGCAGGCTCAGAGCTCCTCTCCTCCTTCACTCGGCAGTTTCTGGTAAATTCCATCACAGCAAAACCTGCAGCCAAGCCAGGAACCGGCCTGGCCCGGCCCGGGGCAAGCCCCCCGCAGGCCCCATCTCCCGGCCCGGGAGACGCGGCAGGCCCGGCCCGGCCCCCGCCCGGCCACATGGCCGGGCAGAGCACGAGAGACCGGAGCTCTGCTGCCTTTTACAGCCAAGAAACAAAGAGAACCACGGAGCTCTGGTTTTACACTTTAAGGTGGGGTTCACAAGTTGATCTCCCTTCTCAATGGCTGAAACTGTTGTCAGTTCTCAGCAATGACCGATAATTGGTCAGGAGGAAAGACTCTAGGCAGCCTTCAGCAACTTTAACTTTCTTAAAGGTAAAGTAATCCCATGACACTGCCAAAGGAACCCCAGCATGGAGGATAGCACATGGAGCGGGAGTCACTCATCCAAGATGTTATAAAACAGGCTGGAGACTTTTTGATGTAAATTCAAGTCAGGCTCGTTTATTAAAACTGAGCTGCAGCCGAAAGAGGACACAGGCTAATCCTGTGTGCCCCACGCTACAAACCGGGATAGCAACAAACTATAGAAATGGGATCCCCAACAGAAAAAGCCCCTCATAACACTCAACACCCTGATTTATATCCTCCCTTAGTCCTGGATTGGTCTGTTTTGGATCCTCTCCAGGACTGGTCACTTTCTTGGGCTCTGATTGGTCTATAGCAGCGTTCATCCTGATCCAATCATTTTTCCAGCGCATTGAATGATTGGTGGACTCTTCTTCCAATTATTACTCACGGTGCTGACAACATCTTCATTACTTCATGTTCCTGAATGCTCTATTCCAGGCCCCCATTAGCGCCCCCTTATATTTCTTACCAATCCCCCATTCTGTCCACCCGACCCCAATCCAGTCTCAACCACGAATATTCCAAAGTCCTTAACAATCCTAGTAACCATCATCTTAACAACTTTACACCATAATTAAACATAGTTAACTTTTATCCCTTATAACATTTGTAATTCATAACATCAGTTAACACTCTAGTAATAACAACTTTAATTAACCTGCCAAGTTCAACAAAAAGATCACTTACAACAGTTCCCCCCTCTAAAACTTTGATCAGGCTTTTAGCCCACATCAACAGTCTATTACACAGTCTCTTCATAATCCTGATAAAATTTTCACAGCTTCTGGTAGTTTTCATATATTTCTTTTGCCGCTTCTGAGCTTTGGTCTTCTTCTGGACTTTCAATTTTCATCACCCAGAAGTTCTCAATTCTTTCATCAGTTAGATTGTTTTGTAAGCTCAGTTCAAGGGAGGTTTGGACGGCATTTTTTACCGCGGCGCGGTGTCGATGGTAGGGTGCCGCAATCTTTCCAGAAGTGTCTCCGGGAAAGCAGCTTCAGACAGAGCCACACACCCACACAGACACTCACACAGCCAGATAGATGTAGTTGGAGTCAATGGCAAGGAGTCGAAAGGGGCCTTTATATGGGTTCCACGGGGAGGGTTTATTTCTTCTGACTCATGAAAGGTCCAGGAACAAAGGGCCCAGAACAGGGCTGTGCAACATGTTTTGTACTGGGGGCGGAGAGCAACTGGGACCAATGAGGTTAGGGCCAGGGGGTGGTACAGAGGAGGGTCTAGGGTGTTAGAGCAAATCAGTTTGAGGTAGGGGAGGGATTAGAGAACTCGGACCAATGGGGATCCAAGGATGAGAGAAGGTTCTAGGGATAGGGGAAGGCCCAAGGAAAGGAGGCAGGGAAGAGACCACCCAGGGGGAGAGAAAAGGGGCTGGCCAACAGGCCAGGGGGAAGGCTAGAACTGGGGTACATGTATCATCAACAGGGAGACATCATAGGAGAGGCCTCAACCTCATATCATAGTGGCCTCCCTCCAAGGGGATTTAGCACTCTTCTCGATAGAGGGCTCACAAATCCCCACAGTTACAGTTCGATTCATGCAAGGAATTAAGACAGGGAAGAAAAACAATACTTATTAGTGCACCTCCAGCAATTACCAACCATTTCTTCCACCCCTCCCCATTGAACAAATTGTCCGACCACTTCATTTTGATCAAGGGTGTCTGTCCACCTTTCAGCTGGTACATGGGCTAATTTTCTTATATTAGTAGTGATGTTTGTAATTACTTCGCTCTGATCATCTATTTCAATTCAACACTCAGAAGAATTAAATTTCCCACAAACACTACCCTCTTTGGCTAAGAGAGGTGCTAACAATGCTAACCTGTTCTGATATATCATCGCTCTCATTTGGTGAGACTGGGCTGAGAGTAAATCGATGGCCAAAGATGATTGGTTTGAAATAATTTCTATGAATTGTAGACGGATGATGCAATTTTGCATATATATAGGGGTTCTGCGTTCCCATGACGCATCCTCAGCCCATGTAGCAGGGCCATATGTAGCTATTATCCTCTCAGGAGGCCACTCATCTTCTCCCCACTTTGGCATACCCCCAATTAAAATCTCTCTCCTTTTCCTTCATAACTCATCATAAAGTGGGATCCCTAAATGCTGCTTTTCTATTCTGGGGAGCAAGAAAAAGGAAGGTTTAATGATCCCCAGGGTGCATCTCCCTGCCCAGTCTTTAGGAAGCTTTACATAAGCTGACTTCTCACATAACCACAAGAGACTTTTTGGGGCTTTCCAGTATTTGTCTGTTTTTACTGAAGTTATACCACTTTTATTCCAAAACTTGGAGATTTGTGGCTCATCTAGAAAGGGGTTTTCTTCTTTTGTAATACATTCATATAATTTTTCCCTTTTTACCAGCCCACAACCTGTTTTTCACTTCTTAGCCCAATGTAAGTGTGGTGCCTTTGGAATCCACCATTGGTTGGTATAATTTGTTACCAGGTATCTTTTACATGTGGGAGAGTGAAGCTCTCCCACATATACTGTATACCTTGGACCTCTTCGCCACAAGCATTCTTCCCCCATCACCTTGGATCTCAAACTCCAGGTTTCTTCTTATGGTCTATTATCTGGTCCTGGCTCTGCTTTGTCTAATAGCTTTAAAATCTCCTGCAGGTTTAAAGGTATTCCTTCCCATGGCCATATTTCTGCCATCCTCATATCACCACAAATCCAACAATTTGTTACATTAAATTCTCAACTGATTTTCTCAACTAAATCCAGAAACAAACTTTTACCTCCCACCAACTGGATTTCAGGAGACCTCTTAACCACCCCTTGTATTTCTTCCTCTTTAATTAGATGAGGCTCATAAATTTGTTGATTCCCTCCCAGGTTTGCCTGGTTTTTCTCTGAACATATCCATTTTTCTTTTATAGGGCATTCTCTCAGTAGTTTCTGTTTAAAATTTTGAAGTTGCCAATAAGTTTTCCCATCCTCTGTACAAATTATTGACTGTGAAGTGTTGACACAAGAGGGGCTCGGGTTTGTGTGCACTCTGAGGATGGCTGATTGAGTATCCCCTGCATATAAGGGGTAGTAGCACCTATCGCAAGGGGCAGCCTCTCCCATTGAGGTGTTCATCATTAGAAGGGCTAGAATCCATGGGAGTCCAGTATAGGGCACTCTGTCATTCTTGTTCAGCTCATGTCTCTTGTTCAGGACGTGTTTCCCTACCCAGTCTTGCCTCCCTTTCTCCTTGCCCTGGATTGGTGTTCTTACCAGCTACCCGGTTGCAGGGGTTCGAGCTTCCCTCTGTGCCAACTGGTTTCTTCTCCTGTTTCTCTTTTTGGGGTTGAATTTGCTAAACACCTGGGAGAATGCTCTACTTCTTGAACTCAGAATCTGCAAAAGAAACACCAGAAGTTCAGTTTTTACCATGATACACAATTTAACTAAGTATTCAATGTCCATTACAACTCACAAACTTTAACTGAGTATTTAGAGCTCACAACCTTTAAATAACTTTTTCTCAATACTATCATTATAAGTCTCATCTTTTTATCTGTCTCTTTTAGGTCAGTCACCTGGGGTAAGAAACTCAACTGGGGCAGAAACAGGCCCTTTTACTCTTGAAATATGAGCCCATCCTTTCTCTTGGGTATTAATTGCTGTTTCTGTTGTCAGAAGGACCTGGAAAGGGCCAGGGCTTTCTTTCAGCCCTGAGTCAACGGCTGTTCTTTCCATGTTCTAATTAATACCCAATCCCCAGGCCGAAATTTATGAATCTTAAAGTCTAGTGGTGTTGCCTGGGGAAGATGTCCCTTTTGTCTTAACTCTTCCAACATGTTAGCTATAGTTTGCATGTATTTCTTTACATGGTGTTTGCCTTCTCCATACGTTCCTGTATTATTTGGAATAGTTAAAAAGGGCAATCCGAACATCATTTCATATGGGGAGATTCCCAGATCTGCTCTAGGTTTAGTTCTTATCCGCATCAGTGCCATTGGGAGGCATTTCAACCAATTCATTCTTGTTTCTTCAGTTAATTTTGTGAGAGTGACCTTTAACGCTTGATTCACTCTCTCCACCCTGCCCGAGCTTTGCGGCCTCCACAGAGTATGGAGTTTCCATATTATCTCTAATGCATTGATTGTTTGATGTAATATTTTTGCTGTAAAACATGCGCCCCGATCTGAAGCTATGGTATTAACAATTCCATATCTTGGTATGATCTGTTCCAGCAAGATTTTACTTACAATCTCAGCCGTTGCTTTTGTGGTAGGGTATGCTTCCACCCAGTGAGTCAAATGATCTATTATTACTAGTAGATATTTGAACCTTTGTACCCGGGGTAGTTCAGTAAAGTCTATTTGTACACTCTGGAAGGGTCTCCTGGCCAACTCCTTTCCTCCTTGTGGTAACTTTCTCATTACTTTCTTATTTACCTTTTGGAAGATTATACCAGTCCCGAATTATGATCTTTGCAATTTCAAAGGCACCAATACAAACATATGTCCTTAACAAATGATCACATAAGGTCACCAATGGGTTGAGTCATGTAAATTCTCTAATACCTTTCTTGCTAGAATCTTATTTAACACTTGCCTCCCATCAAGCAGCTTCCATTCCCCTCTCTCATTTTTGATAGCACCATGCTTCTGTAGTTCTTCCTGCTCTTTTTCCATGAACACTGGAACTCCTAAGTTCTCCCCATCATGCTGATTCTCATCTTCACTACTCCCTTCCTTTGTTTCTGCCATATGGAGAACTTTTTCAGCATCCTCCATGGCTGCCTTCTTGGCTATCCTGTCTGCCAGCTCATTTCCTCTTCCCTTGAATTTCCTCTTCGGTGTCCTTTAACGTGCATGACCACTATTTCTGAAGAGCCTTGTAGAGCTCCCAACACTGCCTTTATCATTCCCTAATGGATTAAAGTCTTTCCTTTTAGACTCCTTTCAGAGGAGTTTATAAATCCTCTCTCAGCCCAAATTTTCCCAAATGTATGCACTACTCCATAGGCATTCTTGGAGTCTGTATAGATTGTTCCAGTCTTTTTGCTGAGCACTTTCAGTCCCTTTAGCAAAGCATACAGTTCACAGCATTGTTCTGACCAAGTAGAGGATAGTTTTCCTTTTTCTATTACAGTCATACTCAGTCCATTTATCACCGAATATCCTGACAACCTTCTTCCACTCAGTACTGTCGATGAACCATCGATGAAGACGATTTCACCTTCTGGTAGGGGGTATTCATAAAGGTCTTCTCTAATCTTTGTTTGAATTTCAATAGTTTCTAAGCACCAGTGTTCCAGTTCACCTTTAGGTTCCCCATACAAAAACTGTGAGGGGTTTTGGACTGTCACGGTGCCTAACTCCAAATTTTTACTATTATTCAAAATTAATCCATACTTTAACAGTCTGTTGTCCGAAACGCAATGACTGGCCTTTTTACTTAGTATTGATTTGAAATCATGCAGGGTATATACTTTAATTTTGTTTATAATTGTCAGTTTGTAGCTATCTTCCACTAGGGCTACACTAGCCGCTATGGCTTGCAAGAAAATAGGCCAACCTCTTATCACTGGATCCAGTAACTTTGAAACATATGCCACTGGCTTTCTGACCCCACACCATTCTTGAACCAAAACTCCATAAGCAATTCCTTCTTCTACATTCACAAATAATTCAAATAATCAATTCAGGTCAGGTAAGCTGAGTACTGAGGCAGTTACTAATTGTTCTTTTAACTTCTTTAGTCTGTTTTCATCCTCTGCATTCCACGTTACTGGCTCTCCCCCTGCTAATTTGTCATACAAAAATTTTACCAACTTTGTAGGGTCCCTATCCATAATTTACAATATCCAATCAGTCCTAATGATTTTCTTATATCTGTTTTAGTTTTGGGGGCTGGTAGTGATATTATTCCCCGTAATCAATTTGAATCAGGTTTTTTATATCCCTTCCCAATTAAATGTCCTAAATACTTCACCTCTAATTCTACAAACTGTAATTTCTTTTTGGATACCTTTAAACCCTGCTTAGCCAAAAAGTTCAATAATTTAATGGTGGTTTCCTGGACCTTGTTTTTTAACTTTCCTGAAATCAACAGGTAGTCTACATATTGCAAGACTTCCGGGGTAAACCCTCCCATCAGTTTCTCTAAGGTTTGCCCAGACAGATTTGGTGACTCTGTAAACTCCTGGGGCAGCCTTGTCCATTGTAACTGTTGTTTTCTTCCTGTTTCCTCATTCCACCACTCAAAGGCAAACCACTCTCAACTGTTCTCCACCAAAGGGCAAGACCAAAAGGCATCTTTTGGGTCTATTACACTGAACCACCCATGTTCAGATAGGATCTTATTTAACAAAGTGAAAGGATCTGCCACCTTGGGGTACTGAGTGACTGTTTGTTTATTCATATCCCTTATGTCCAGACCCAGTCTGTATGTGCCGTCTGGCTTTTTGACTGCCAATATTGGGGTGTTGTGTGGGAACATGAATGGTTCCAAAATTTCCTCTTTTATCAATTCTTTGACTACTGGTCTTAAACCTTGTCGACTTTCGATATTGTATGACCCTTACTGGCAGTGTATCAGGTTTCATTTTGACCTCCAAAGGAGGTATATTTAACAATCCATGGTTGTCTTTTTCTGCCCATACTATCGGATTTATTCCTTTCCCATCTTCTTCCCTTAGCACCATCATTTTAACCACCATGCGTCCTCCTTCAGGTATTAACCCTATTCCCAATTGCTTTTGCAAGTCTCTGCCTAATAAATTAATTCCCAAACCAGGCATATATAAAAGATCAACACAACTTTCCCGAAAATTTCCCCTCACCTGGACTCTTTCTATTACAGAGGTTTTGAATGGATCACTTTCAGCACCCTTAACAGTACATTTATGATTGCTTATTCCATATCCTTCGGGAATTTCTGTTGCACTTGACCTAACCGCCCCAGTGTCTACTAAAAATATATACCCTTTGCTCTGAGGGCCTATTTCCAGGTTTACCAGGGGCTCTTTTTGGTGTTCCAGTTCTTCCCTCAGAGCATAGAATCCCTGACACCCCTAATCATCGCCCCTCAGTATTTTCTCCAAAGCATCCTGTTCTTTTGCTATCCCCTCATCCATCCTCTGCTTCCTACAAAGCCGCTCTCTGTGTGTCCTTTTTCATTACAATAATAGCAGGTTATGCTCATCCATGGTGACCTTCCTTCTTTCCTGATCTCTTCATTATCCTTCGTTTCTCTCCTTTGATGTCCCCTGTCACCTCCCACTGGTCCTCTTTTCCTCTCCTTTTCTGGCTCCCTCAGTCCCTTCCTCTTTTCCCATTCCCATACTCCCCCTTGTAACAGGCACCATAATCTTTGCTTTTGTTTTCATCTTTTCTTCTTCTTCTCTCCTCATATATACCTTCTGTGCCTCCATCAATAATTCATTCAAACCTTTCTCCTGCCAGTCATCTAACTTCCCCAATTTTCTCCTTATATCTATCCAAGCTGTGGTGACAAATTGGACTTTTACTAATACCTGCCCTTCCGGGCTCTCTGCATTCACACTAGAATATAACTGAAAATTTCTTTTCAGCCTTTCTAGCCAGGCACTCAGGATTTCGTCTTTTTCCTGCTGACTGTCAAATGCTAGTTTTGCATTGGTAGTTCTGGGAACAGCTTCCTTTATTCCCCTAATGATTAGTGACCTATAGTCCCTCATCACTCTCCTCCCCTCTTCTTCATTTGAGTCCCAATCAGGTTGATTATGGGGCATTTTCTCTTCACCCCTTGGACCACCTCGGTTCTTCTGCTCCCAGATCCACATGCCAGCTGCCTGGATCAATTGCTTTTCTTCAGGAGAGAATAGTATTCCCAAAATGGGATGTAATTTCTCCCATGTGTAAATGCTTGGGCCCAGGAATTGATCTAACTGGTTGGAGATGCCAATTGGATCCTCCAATAAACTTTCTCTTTCCTTCTTAAAATTTTGCAATTTGGAAGCTGTTAGTGGGACATTCACCAAACCTATTCCTCCCCAAGCCCCTCCCATGGGTACCTCCCTCAGCAGCAACAACCTCTCAACTCTCTCTCTCCATCTGGTTCTTTCTGACCTGCAATCTTGTACTGTAGTCATGACCTTCCAAATTTCCATCCTGCTTTCCTTGGCCTCCTGCATCTGGGGTTTTGCAACCACAACTTTTTCTCGCCCTTGATGGATTTAATGATGACCCCAGCTCTTTTAATTTGGTCTCTTTTCCACTCTGTACTTCCAGAGTACCACGTGGGGTTTGGGATGTTGGTGAAAAATAAGAGGGACCACTCTGAGCAATATTCAGGGCTAATATACTTTGAGAGATGGGATGTAATTTGGAGGAACCAGATACGGCTACCAAAAAGGCTGAAGATGGTATGGGGGTTGTGGCAGCGGCCTCAGGGGAGACAAAGAGTTACATTGTCCCACCCCAAACCCCTCGTGAAGGGCGGCCCAGGTGTTCTGATTGGGTTTGAGTCCCTGGGGGGTTCTCCCTTGCTGTGTTTCTAATGGTCACTGACCCTGAACTCCACCCTCAAAGGTGGGGACCCTTGAGAGTTCTGTCCCTCAAAAACCCCTGCTGTGCCTCTGTTCGGGGCTCTCTGTTTTGGACCTGAGTTTGTTCCCATGCTGAATAAATGGTTTCGTGAACAGGAGCCCGTCTCATTGGTGTTTCATGCTGGTCCCCAGAATCCTGCTGCTTCCCTGGACGAGATCCTGAGGTTGCTGACTGCAGCAGGGGTGACCAAAGAAAATTGAAGTTCTGGTAAGGGTTCCAAGGAGGAGTAATTTAAAGGAATTGGAGATAAAATACCCTCCATGGAGGAAACAGGAGGGAGAGACCCAATGGGTAGTGGTGTAGAGGGGGGCTGCTGTTGAAGAGGATATTTTTGTAAAAGTATAGGTTGGGTCAGGGATGCTGTAGACTCCACAGAAGGGGAAGAAGGATGTGACGTTATAGGTGTAGGGGAAGAATTAGAGTTTGTTTCTAATCTGGAGGGTACAGGTAAGTACTGGGGCTTAGGTATAGTTTGAGATGGATCAGGGAAGGTGGGAAAAGGTGCAAGTTGGGGTTGAGGTGCTAATGGTGGCGGAGGAAGGGGTACTATAGCAATAGCTGGAGGTGGTGGTGGAGGAAGATGATCCAGAGGATCCCATTTCTCCTTAGATCTTTCTCTACAATTATCCTGTCCTTGTGACACCTTAAACAACCTCTTTTTCCCTTCTTATGTTTTCTAACCAGCATGCAGCATATTTTATCTCCTTCACTTTGATTTCTTTTTACATTAATGTGCCATTCCTCCTTGGACCCATACCATGGCCAATATACTGGGCCTTCTGCGATACTCTCTTGCGGCCAGATCTCCAGACAATATTCAATCATTTTTATCTTATCCAGACCATTTAGCATGGCGTCCCTATCCCACCTATCTAACATTTCCCCCACAGGGCTATTCGGAGGAATATCTCTTAACAGAGTTTTCCCTTTCTTTGACCTGCCTACCTGTTTGCTAACACACTGGCCCATGGCCCAAATACTCAGGTCACAACACAAAGGGAAATTTAGTTTTAACAGAAAAAGAGTTAAAATCTATAAAATCAGAAAAATAGCTAGAAAGGAATGTGGGAAAAACAAAACAACATTGTAAATAAATTAGCAAACTAAGGGTAAGAAAGTGTGGGAAAACGGAAACAATGCTAACAAAGGTGCATGATAATAAGGAATGGCATGGGAAAAATGAGAATGACAAAAAGGGTATGTGGGAAAAAATATAAAATAAGATGGCGGAATAGCGTGGGAAAACAGAAATGACTAAAGAAAAGTTCTGGCCAAATGAAGATGACAGGACTTATAAAGCGAAATGGTGGGCCTTAATTTAAACCCTCAAATATCAGAAAGAATTCCTAACATGAAAACTCTAAATATACAAAAGAAGACAGTGACTTAAAGAAATGCAAATAATGTAGAAGAAACAGATTGTAGTCCCTAAGATTCCAAATACTCTATTTGTAGATATAAAAAGGTAATGACAAAATCAAGTTCTAACAGAATCTAGCAATAAAAGGGACTTCTCCCTCCGAGAGGATTCAGTCTCTTACAAAATGGCTGCTTCCTTGCCACAGAAAAACTAAAATGGCGGACTCCTCCTCCACCCCTCCCCTCAGGAGTGCTCTGGGGACTCTTGGCTAGCCCTCACCCCAGAACCTCACTCCTCAGTCACCTGTGACTTCGAAGCCAAAATATAACAACAGACCTTCGGTAATAACAACAAGCAATCCTTTAAAAATACTCAATAACCAAATCCTCTGTTAAAAGGCAACCACACTTGTCTTATGACCGATTAAAACAAAGCAAACTCAATCCTTGGGTAATAATAAGCAAAACTCAATATATATGGCAGACCAAAAGATAATTTCTAAATGACAATTCAACTGCCCTTAAACAATTAGTGGTCTATTAATCAAAATACACCTCTAATTGATAACAAACAAGTCAGACGAAATAAATATTTTCCCTATATTGACAGGTTCTAACCTGTTCTCCCCAGTCCTAGTGACTGGGAAGATCCTCCAACAGCTGGAGGCCCCTTCCTATAAACACCTTTCTGGGTTCCTAGCTCGGGGAATTGAGTCTCCCCCTACAAACCCCCTTTGAGTTTCTAATTTGGGCCTTCAGAGTCACCTTGCTGCAGGGTTTGTGCCTCCCCTACAAATCCCTTGGGTTCCTAGTTCAGGGTAGGACAAACCCCCCTTATTAAGCCCTTGGATCTCTAACTCGGGAAGCCCCTAGCTTTCCTCCAGGGTAGATCCCCTCCCCTCCCCCTGTCAAAAGGAGGGGCACTCACCTATCCAGGGACCCCTTTTGCTTTGGCAATCCCTGGGTAAGTGTCTTTCTCTGCTACTCTGGAGTCCTAGTTCCCCAGACAGTGAACTTGCCCCAAGTCTGCTCCTGGGTAACAGCCCTCCAGGTGGAATTTCTGCTCTCCCCTACAAACCCCTTGGACTCCTAGTTTGGGAAAAGTTCCCTGTGAGTCCCTTGGGTTTCTAACTCGGGGATTAGGCCAGACCCACCCCTTGGACCTCTCTCCCTGGGAGGAGCGGGAACCTAAACGAGTAAGGGCAGCTGAAAGGAAAGTACTTCCCATCTCCCCTACTCCCGGGGGTCCTTAGGTTATTCCACACCCCCCTTTTTAACCGTAAACCCCACTCCTGACACCCATCCACACATCAGAACCCTCGCTCTCTCTCGGAGGATCCTTAAACTCCCAGTTGTAGTCTCGTCCGCAGCCTCGGGTACAGCCAGCAAGCCCATCAACGATCCTGACATAGTCCAAGTTCAGGCAGCCAAATGCGAGGCTGGACACATCACCCTGGTCTTGTCCTACTCCTGGACCACTCTAAGGTTGTGACTATATCCCGGACGAGCCCCCAGAAAACTTTTACAACTGAGGCTCGAGACTTTTTGATGTAAATTCAAGTCAGGCTTGTTTATTAAAACTGAGCTGCAGCCGAAAGAGGACACAGGCTAATCCTGTGTGCCCCACGCTACAAACCGGGATAGCAACAAACTATAGAAATGGGTTCCCCAACAGAAAAAGCCCGCTCATAACACTCAGCATCCTGATTTATACCCTGCCTTAGTCCTGGATTGGTCTGTTTTGGATCCTCTCCAGGACTGGTCACTTTCTCGGGCTCTGATTGGTCTATAGCTGCATTCATCCTGGTCCAATCATTCGTCCAGGATGTTGAATGATTGGTGGACTCTTCTTCCAATCATTACTCACGGTGCTGACAACATCTTCATTACTTCATGTTCCTGAATGTTCTATTCCAGGCCCCCATAAGCTCCCTTATACTTCTTACCAATCCCCCATTCTGTCCACCCGACCCCAATCCAGTCTCAACCCCGAATATTCCAAAGTCCTTAAGAATCCTAGTCATCTTAACAACTTTACACCATAATTAAACACAGTTAACTTTTATCCCTTATAACTTTGTAATTCATAATATCAATTAACAGTCTAGTAATAATAACTTTAATTAACCTCCCAAGTTCAACAAAAAGATCACTTATAACACTGCCTCACCACCGGGGCCTTGGAGGGACCCAGCTCCACCTCCACAGGAGCTGGGCAGGGACCCATTCCCCCCCGTCCTGGGGGGCAAAGGCGTGACACCCCTTCCCCCCCCTGCCATGGGAGCAGGGGGTAGGGCTATCCCTCCCACCTCCCCCCTCCCTGTGGGGACAGGGGGCAGGGGCACAGGGAGCAGGGCTACCACATTTAGAGGTGGGGTTGCAGGGTGGTGTCATGCAGGGCGAAGGTATGGTAGAGGAAAGGGGAATGTGTGAGGGAAGGGAGGGGTTATGGGGGTAGGAGTTATGGATGGAGACAGGCGGGTGGAAGGGGTTACGGGAAGGGGGAGGGAAATACGGTGGTGGTTTCCCCTCATGGCTATCTGGCACATGGCCAGCATCATTTTGGATCCCAGCCACGTCAGGATAGGAGGGGTTCCTTGCCTTTAACAGTTGGGATATGAGGGTACAGAGAAAGCCCTCTGATAGCTTGCACAGCACTATCAGAGATGGGGGGCCAAATGAGACACATGGAACCAGGAATGGCATGGTCAAGGTGCATTTCCTGAGTTTCTGGATCTGTTCTATGCGTCTTTTTCAGCTCAGGAGCAGAGGGTTCAGGGGAAGGGCTGGGGGAACCAATGGAAACTGCAGTGGCTGTTCTTTTATTTCTTTTTCTCTGTTAATCAAGTATTTTCGAATTATAAGAAAAAACGGGAGATACTTTGAAGCAAATTTGTCTCCTTCCTCCACTTTAAGTGTTACAAAATTGCTGATTCTATCCCATGCAGGGATAGAATCTACATCTAGCATGTCAAGCTGTGGAGTGTTATGGGACAGCCATGAGATAAAATGTTTCAAATTTTTTCAAGAAATCTTAGCATCTGTGGAATTTAAAAATTCTTGTAATTTGGATTCTAAATTTGCTTAGGGTGTAGATAGCTTTGATCCCATTTTTTTTGTTGTTGTTAAAAGCTGTTAGCACAAACTCATTTTAGTTTTTTTTCTTCTTTACACAGCAAAAGGAGCAAAGCCAGCCGTGATAGGCTTTTCTCAGCTCTCCCCCCACCCCACTCGCTGGGGTAAGACACAAACTGCTAAGCTCAGCGGCAGCGGTTCTTGCCGAGCCGCTAAAAACACATGGCTGGGATCTGGGGGAGGGGAAGTCATGCCACTCATCCGTGTCGCAGCCCAGGGCCAGCCTCCCACCGCAGCCACCGGCTCTGCAGTGGCCCACCGCTGCTCCGACTGCCTGCCACAGCCTGCGGCACCGGCCATAGCCCCAGATGGGTCCTGTCGCTCTGCCGCTGGCCGGCCCGTGCACACCACTGCCTGTGGCTCCACGCCCTCTGCCACTGTTTGGGGGGGCCCTTCTCCCCCCACCGCTCACCAGCCCAGGTGGCACTCAGCACTAGCCCCGCCACCACATGAGCCCACTGCGGCTTGCAGGGGACCGCACCTGGATCTGCCACGCCTCTCCGCTGGAACGGGAACGAGACCAGCAGCGGCACTGGTGGCGGGCAGGGAGGGGATGGGGCACACAGCTCAGCATGTTCTGCAGCCACCTGTTCAAAACCCGCCACGCTGACTTACCCGTTTGCAATGCAAGAAAATCTCTGCTCTGGATCCGACCTTCTGACGATTCAAAAAGCTATCAGGTCCTTCCTTGAGACCACAGCCACCGAGAACGGTGTGTGTCTCCCAGGGTAATTGATTACATTTGACAGACTTGTTTGAACCTCATGAATGGAGTTCAGTCACTTCTGGGGAGTTCTAAAACTCCTCTCGATGGGGCACCGATCTGCTATATTTTATGTATGTTCTCTGCCTCTCTATAGCCACCGTCCGCCCTCCTGCAGCCAGGGAGGTGAGAATGTACTATAGCATGGACCAGAGGGACTAAAAGGAGGGTCTCTCCCTTGCTGAAATGGTATTCCAGCTTTATTCTGCTGATTGCATGAGGAAAGAGAAAGAAAATAGATAACATGCTCTTTTTTGAAGTCAGGGGAAGGGGAAGGGTTACATTCTTAAAACCAGTAAGGAAAACTGGGGAGGAAGAGATAAGAGGGGAGAAGCTAACATTCTGTATTTCAGGGGTACAACTTGGGTTATACCATTTTTCTAAATGCATTACAACATGCTGCCACAGCCCGGCTCCCAGGCCCTCACCCAGTGTTTTCCCAGGCAGCAGGGTCAGCACAAAAGAAACAGGCACCAACTTAAGGAAGAGGTTTAATTTAGTATAATGCAAAACTGCCAAGAATCACAAAAGGATGAGCTCAGCAAGGCACATCATCATTACTACAAAAGATTGCATACAGTGATATACATACATGATACATCTCCAGTTACCCCAAGACTTTACCATCCTCCAGCTCCACACATCAGCTGGAGAGCCCCTGTCACAGTGAACGAACACAGAGCCCCTCTCGGTAACTGGGAATTACTGTGGGGTGTCCACCTGCAGGCAACGAGGCTTCCAACTGCACTGTGAGAGGGTCCTGTTCTTAGATTGTTCAATAACCAAGCTGACATCACTTCTAGGGAAGGAACATCTCCTTTCTTTTTCCTCTTGGGTTCCTCCCAAAGCCTGGCATTGGCCAAAGCAGGAACCAAGGGAGTTGTCTTTGAACCTACAACCCCAAACAAGGACAGATGTCAGATTTCATGGATCTTGTCCCATTTGTAAATATGGAGAGATAAATGCATGTTTCACTACTGAGAACATTCATAGATCATACTGTTAATGATGCTTCGCTAATGAGCAGATACATTTATCATATGGCTAATAATGCTTCCCTAACGAGTGGATACACATCACTTTTGGTGGAAAGGTTCATCCACTGGGCAACTTTGGCTCAGGGCCTAATGTTCAGGCCAAAGGCAGGGCCTGTTGTTCAGGCCTTAGTAATTCACCCAGTGCCACCCCCTGTCCCTGCCTGTCTCGAGTCACCCCCAGCTGTGGCTGCCCTGAACACAAAGGGGACACAGAGCAGGGAGGTCCAAATCAACTCCTTTATTAGCAGAGCCTGCAGGCCATGAGGCTGAAGCAGCCCTTCAGCCAGCTCTCCAGCAGGGCTTGGCCCTCGCATTGCCAGCGGGGCTGCAGCACCTGCACAGCAAAAGCCCCCACGCCTGCCTGGGCCAGAGCCAGCTGGTGCCACCTTCTCCAGAGCACGGCTCCAGTGGCACCAGCCTGCCTGGACAGCACCAGCACTGCCCCGAGGGCTGCTGTGGAAGGTGCTGGCAGGATTCTGCACATGGGGCATTCCCATGGCTTTTCCTCAGCAGTGAGGCCAAGGGCAGGAGCAGCTCCTTGCAGACCTGAGGGCTGGAGGGAAGGGCAGCAGCCCCAGGCACCTGAGCAGGAGTGGCTGCCCTGGACAGAGACACAGCACCTCCGAGACTGGGAGTGAAAGCACTGCCTGAGCCCCGGGGCCATCGTGTCCCTGCTTTCCTGAGCCCGGAGGCACAACAGCTCCTGCTGGGATAACGGCCTCAGCTGATCCAGGAGTCTGCAGTGAGGGATGGAAGGATGACGCCCAAAAGCCAAGCAGCCCAGCTTGCAGCCAGCGTGGAGCTGGCCTCAGGTCCTGCAGCCCTTTCTCAGAGCAGGACACCTCCTTACTCCAGGAAAACTGCCTTGGGGGCACTGTCTCTTCCTGTGTCACAGCACCTGATCCAAGGGGTGCTCTGAGTGCTGTCTCTGCCCTTGCCCTGGCCCTCAGGCTCAGGCTTGGCCACTAGGCCAATCGCCACAAGGAGGGGCTTTGGTTTGGCTCTAGGACAAAGCAGAGGGAAATATTTATGGCAAGAAGGCAAGAGGATTCTGGCTTTCTCATCAAGCAAGGGAGTTCCTGAGCGACAGCCACAGTAACACTCCTTATTTCACCAAACCTGGGAGCGGTTGGATACCATTGTCTTCACTGGGCTTGAGAACATCATCATTGTAACTGAATTGGTGGAGAGCCTGGTACAAAGTTCTCCAAAACTGCAAAGACCTTGTGGTTCTTCCTTCCCATGGATGTGGCCTAACGCCTGTCCAGCTCGGCCAATGCTTCCTGCTTGGTAATTCTCTGCCACGCCTCAGGGATTTCTCCTTTACCCTGAAATTTACCTTTGTACAAAACTTCCAGCTGTGTCCTGAAATGACAAACAAACCATTTCCAGTACGCCTGCACGGATGAATCAGGAAGAATGTTCCAACTGGAAAAACGGGGTCCAGCGTCACGGTATGTCTTATAAGGGATCCATTCACTATCACCAATTTTGAATAACAAATCGCTTGCAACAAGGCTGGAACAAATATCAATGACCAGCTCGTCTGTCTCGTAACACCTGGCTCCCACTAAAAGTCGAGGGCGATGGAAGACCAGCTGATGGTCTCCATCATGTCCCTGCATGGTGTTTGTGCAGACAGCCCCACAAAAGGGACACTGCTCCCAGCACCCCGAAAACTGCTCCACCAGGATGGTGTGAGGCTGTGTTGAAAATGAGCTCATATCAGCACCAGCAAATTCTTTCCTGAGCCTGTCCCTCAGGTCATCCAGAGCTTCCGCCATGGCACGGCTCAGGAACTTAGTGTCTGTGACCTCTTGGTGCTCGATGCCCTTCAGGTCACTTCTGGGCAAGTTGATCACCTCTGTCAGTCCCCTGCAAAATTCATCCAGCCAAAGAGAGACTTTGCCCTCTCCGTCTTTTCTGTCTTTGACAATTTGGGTTGATAAAGAAACAGCTGACAGGATGTTTCCATAGAGAAGACTAAGGGAGCAATCTAAAAAGTTCTCCAGACTCCCACTCTTACCTAAACAGTAATTCTTAACTCGTGTTTCAATGTATTTCTGAAAAAATTCTTTTGGGAAATTAAGGTAATCCTTGAAATACTGAAAATTTTCTTGTTCTGCCAGGTATCTCAGGATGCAAACTTCCAGATTGGCTCTGTTGCCCCTGAAATCTGGGAATTTTCCCTGCATGTCCTCAGCGATGGCTTTAGCTGTCCTCTCATAGACCGCCCGGCGAAGAGCTGCTTCAATCTTGTCACAAAGGAAAACAGCAAAAGTTGTGATCGGAGTGGCTCCTTGGCAGGAAATCTTGAAATATTTGAAGAACTCTTCTCTCTTGCTGCTCAGGTACACAACTGGGTCATTTGCCTTTTGGAATGCTTCGTGCATGGCTTTAAACCTTTCCGCTGCCATTTTGCACAGATACAGAGACAAAGCTATGCTGTACTCTCTGTTAAAAGTACATTTGGCATTGCTGGGGACAGAGTTCACACCTTTCTCTACTTCATTGAGTATTTCATGGATAAAATTTCGACTGTAATCCCGTTTCTCCTGTTCCTTCTTTTCAATGTTTGCCTTCACACACGCTATGATGTTGTCTGTGATGTGCTGCAAGTTGATAGCATCATCATCGGGAATGCTCCTGGGATCTGAGATAAAGCCAAAATATTTTTTTTTCTTCATGACATGTTTCTCTAAGTCAAAAGAAAATCCACTGCCTTTGGAAAATGATGTGATCCGTGCATGGAAACCTGGCTCCTTAAAGTGCTCTAGAAGGACTTCTTCAATGTCTGCATCGATATTCACCCGTTCCAGAGGACGAGCAGCACTGGAGACTTCGGCAATCCACTTGTTCCAGACACGAGTGAAGTTGTCCCTCAGTTCTCTCTCACTCAGGCTCTTCCCTTTCAGAGTCACAGCCAGATCCCTACTCCTTCTCAGGAGCTCATCTTCATATTCCAACTTCCTTGCATCCAGTTTCCTCTGCTCCTTCTGTAGCTCTATAAGACTCTCACAGTTCTTCTTCGTTTCATGGAGAAGAGTCTCTTTTAGTTCTTTCAGCTTCAGCTCTGTGCCTGATTTCCACTGGACCAATGTCTCATGGTCTTTGTCATCCCTGAAATACTTCTCCACTTCTTTCTCAATGCTATCACTTGTCTCTTGCACCAGCCCTTCAAGGTATTCTCTGGTGACATTCTGCAAGTCCCCATTCCGAATTCGGTTGTCCAGTCTCATCTGTATGTCTAAGATGTGACTCCTCAGCTTCCACGTCCACCGACTAAAGGCACTTTCCAGTTTTCTGTACACAGCAATCTCCAAGGAATTCTTGAAGCTGAAAACAAAGTTTTCATTCAGCAAAGCATTCCAGAGGTCACCAATACGATCCTTCAGGCTCGAGAGCCTCAAAATGCTGCGCTGCGACTGCTTCTTGGCAGCCTGGAGGATTTTGCTCTTTAGTTGCTGGACGTTCTGGCTGTAGGTGGGGTTGGGTGGTGCCATTGGGGGGTTTCCTTCCCACAGGTGAGCAAAGTAGTGAATGTGGGTGTTCACATCAAAGCCAATGACATCGCTGAAGGAGGAGACGTCACAGAATTCTTGCTGAGCAGCTATCACAGTCATTTCATCCAGCTTTTCTTGCAAACGCCTTTGTCCTTCCATGTTCTGCTCCTTGGCAGTTGCTTCTCCCACATTTTGGTGGACAAAGAGGCAGCTGGGGGAAAGATTGACTTTCTTCATCCTCAGGAAAGCCTGCACAGCGATCTGGAGAACATCTTGCATTTCTGACGGATTCTCCCCAAACACATTGATCACAGTCATGTTGCCAACACCAATGACAAAGGTGGCCAGCTCATTGTCATGGTTCAGGGACTGTTTATTGGCCATCTCAGTGGCACGGAGCCCCTCGGTGTCAACCACCAGCACAAAATCAAAGCCCAAGTCTTGCTGCAGCTCCTCGCCCACTGGGATGAGCTGCATGAAGGCTCCGCGGGTGCATCTCCCCGCGCTGACGCTGAACTGCAGACCAAACATGGCATTCAGCAGGGTGGACTTGCCTGTGCTCTGGATGCCCAGCACCGAGAGCACAAACACTCGTTTGTCCCCCAGCCTCTCCATTAAGCTGTCAAAGATGGCTCCCACCCAGCGCAAGGGCAGGTAAGAAGCGTCCCCATCCATCAGCTCCACAGGATAACCCAAAACCATCAGCTCTGCTGCAATTTCCGGCAGTTTGGCATAAAGCTCATCCTTGGAGTTCATTAATTGCAGAGCTTCATAAATCTGCCCTACCTCTCTGAGAAGGTGCTCCAGGCCAATGGATGAATTCTTGATTTCATCAGAGATGGAATCCAGCTGATTCACCAACTCATTGGTTGGTGCATTCCCACTGCTTTTTTCCTGGTTTTTCTTTCCTGTCGAGATTTCAGTCCATACCACGTGATAGTCTCTCCTCAGTCCTTCAAGGAGACCACAGCACAGCTCATCCATGAAGACCTTCATCCACTGCAGGAAATATTTCTTGATATCTGCGGGCTGGCCCTTGAGAAAGCCAAGGAATGATTTCATCAGTGAGTTGAGGGGGAAAGCTTGGTCAAGTTGCTTTCTTCTTAGTGCTTTCTTCTTACTTTCAATTTGGCTGCGATGATGCTCAATGCTCTTGTTCCCCTTCTCTTGCAAGCGAGTCAGTTCTTTGTCCTTTTTGCACCACTGGTACCACAGTTTTCCTTGAAGCGGCAGCAGCTGTGATTTGATCTCAGACAGCTTCTCTTTCTTCAGAAGCTCCACCAGCTCCTTTGCCTTTGCTTTGGCTGCCACACACCCAGGTTGATCTGCATCCACTATGAATCCATGCTGGCGTGCTTTGTCTGCACAGGCGTCCAGGCTGAAACATGTATTAGACCCTGCCAGGAGATTCCCAATTGTTTTGCTCAGCTGGATCACCAGTTCTGCTTCGTTTCTGCTCCTGATCCCGATTTTTATTTTTGTACTTAATCGTCCAGCTGCAACATTCTCTTTTTCTGTGAGAAGACAAACCAAAGGCCTTTGTGACTGCCACAGGTCCTGCAGAAGCTTTTTCTCACTGCTGTCCATGTGCTCCAAATCGGACACCAGAGCCACGTTGACAGCAGATATCTCCTGCAGGAACTGCAGCTGTGCTTTGTGATTCCTGGCATCTCCATGCAGGTTGCAGAAAGCCACACAGCGCTCAAAGGTGTCATCGGGACTTCCACGGGGGCAGTACCAGGCAATCTCCACCACCCCTTCCATCAGCAAACGCTCCCTGGTGCTGCCTCTGCAGTGGCGGTGGAAGAAAGTGTTGTGTTTGCGTTCGCTCAGCAGAGCGTTCAGGAGCTGAGACTTGGAAGAGGAGGCCGAGCTGCCAATGCGGATGAAGGACACGATGGGTGTCTGTGTCTGAAAGATGAGTTTGTTGTTGTAACTCTTTGTTTGGGCCTGCTCTCCTGACTTCTCAACCTCTTTCCAGCTCCTTTGGATTTGGCTGAGGGCGTAGAGCGGGAACTCGATGCGTGAAGTGCACGGGTCGGGCACCAGCAGAGGCAGCGCCAGTTGGCAGAAGGCCAGCTTGGTTGCAAGGGTCTGTCTCAGGAAGTCATCAGCGCAGTGGAAAATGGCCATCTGCAGGTCCATGGGGTGCACATGGCTGTCCCTGCTTGCACGTGCAGGGGCTGCTTCCTCCAAATCATCAAGAAAGTTATCAAAGGAATCTGACAGTTCATCCTCTTGCTTTGTAGTTACTGGCACAGATGCAAGGCCTGGGATGTTCTCATCCCTGCAAGTCAGGTACCTCACCTTTTGGTAATCCACGGTTAGCAGCTTTTGCAGGAAGTAACCTGGCAGCTCCGTGTCCTGGCTGGGCTGGCTGTCCTGCAGACGTGTCCTGCAGATGGTGTGGAAATCTCCCATCCCCATTCTTCTTGGATAGTGACTTTCGAGTCCAAGGCGCTTGAGCAGCTGGAGGAACTCCTGGTTTGCAATGGCTTCATTTGCTTTGGATTGGCTGCTGTCTGAGGTGGATTGAGAGTGACTGGGAGGCTCAGGTGCTGGAAAAGTGCCTTTCAGGTCTCTGAGTATGTTCTGCATCCTCTCTTCATCACAGTTGTCATCCAAGCACCCACTGATCAAGGAATGCAAGTCCTGTTCCAGCCTCTCCCAGTCTTCACCTCCACTGTGCTTTTGGAGCAGATTCTTTATCCGTGTGGACCACAAGCCTTTCATGTGATCTTCCATGAAAATTAAACGCTCCCTCTTCTGCTCAGGGGACAGCCCTTGACTTTCTGGTGTCACAGTCAGACCCTTCAGCAGAAGAGAGGCCTCAGCTCTGTCAGCATCCTGCTCCTTCAGGTTCACGTACTCCTTGTGTGCTGCTTCTATTTCCTTGGCCATGTACTCAATTTCTGGGTGTCCAAGGAGGTGCTGAAAAGTGCTGCTTTCCGCCTGGTACCCTGTGCTGCTCGCAATCAAGAGCACCAACAGTTCCATGTCCTTCTGAGCCTTTTCCTGGAGACACTGGAGTAAGGAATAAATGGCGAGGCTGCTGGTCTGGGTCGCTTCTCGCTTTGCTTCATGAATGGCGGAAGCAGAGCTTCCTGGTGCGTAGGAGACAGCATGGATGTGCTCCTTCATTTGCTGCAGTGTTTTGATGAGGTCTTCAAGCTCAGAGACTTTGGGAGATTTGGGAAGTGGGTGCTCAGTCTGGAAGATCCATTGCATAATGAAGGAAGCCTCAGGGAAGTCCTTGACAGAGTAGATATGTGGAGTCAGGAGGCTTTTCAATATTACCTTGATAAAGGTGGTGTTTTCTGGATGTGACTCCTGGCAACTCCGCACGGTGTTCACCAGGAAGTCCTGCAGGGCTTTGTCTGACAGGCACACGTTGATCCACACACTGGGGTTCCTGGTTTTTGCATTCAGATCATCTTTTAGCTCCATCAGCATGAGAAGCTTCCTTTCATCCACCGGCATCTTCCAGGCTTTCAGAGTCCTCATGAAATCTCTGGCCTCCTGCCCTGCACTGCCCAGTTCCTCTCCAAAAATGCTGCCAATGCTCAGATTTGTCAGTGCTTTGTACGCGGCCCTGAGGGTTGTGCTCATCTGACCCACGGACTTAAAATCCCACCTGTGATTGTACAGGATGACGTCCCACACTGGGATCAGCTCAAACCCACGGTCGATAACGCACCACGTTGTGTTATCAGACACGAGCCCCGTTCTCCACTGAGGAAGAGAAGCTGTGTCTGCTGGGCCCCCTGTGTTGACCACGTAGAGCTGAATCGCTGTATGGGAACCCTCTCCGGCTCTTCCCAGGACAGAAGCCTTTGAGCTGGATGTAGAAACATCCAGGGCCCCTGCAGCACTTGCTAGGAAGCTGGCCCTGACAAAGCTGTTCAGAGCTTCAGACGTTTGTCGCTTCATCTCTTCCCTCTGCTCCTCTCGGAATCCCTCAGTAGACGCCTTCCACCAGAATATCCCCCCAAAGTGGAGGGGACCCTGGTTTACGTGGGACCCAAACCTGCTGAAGAACCTCTCACACTTATTTAGAAGGGGGTTCTTGTCTTCCTGAGTGGAGCTCAAAAGCTGCTCCATGTCTTGCAGCTCCCGCAGAGCCGCATCCGAGAGGCAAAGCTGATGCCTTTGGAAGTAGCAGGAGGCCAGAGGGAGGTACTGGTACCTGGTGCTGCAAAAGTAGCTCTGCTCAGAGCGGGACTGGTGGGTGTCCTGTGACCGCGAGGAGCTGCTGCCATCTACACCCGCTCCCAGATTAATTCCCCAGAACTTGCATTTGGCAGAAACACTCATGCTGAACCCCAGCTGCTCCATGGACTTGGTGAAAGAGGATTCTGCTGCAGAGGAGGAGAAGTCCTTCCTCTCAAGGAGCGATCCTTGCTCTGGACCGGCAAGCTGGAATCCCTCAGGAACCCTGAGGAGCTGATCTCGCTTTGCCAGTGCATCTCCAGGTCTGCTGGTTCTGTAGATGCCCTGCAGGGCCAGTCCCCCTGACGCCCGCCTCAGCACCTTTGCATCAGGGATGTTCTCTCTCCTGCCTGCTGGCAACTCCTGCTGCTCCAGCTGCTCCTGCATGCTCTCTGGCATATCCGCCAAGGGTTTCTTTGGTGCTGGCCAGAACTCTTTGGGAATCTTCATGGCTTGCCACAGAGTCTCTGCTTTCTCCCTCAGAGCATCCTGGCTGTGGCTGCGGCTGTTGAGCATTTCTGTCAGATCTTTCAGGGCTTGTTTGGCCAATTTTTGTCTCTCCTTTCTCTTCTCCAAGTGCTCCTTCTGCACATCTTTACTGGTTGTTTTGTCATCTCTTATTTTCAGGAGTTTCTGGAGTGCCTTCTTCTCCCAGGGGTACCTTACCTCACACTCCAGCTTGAGGTAGTCTTCGTACTCCAGATGTTGCAGGGCTTCTCTGCACTCAATTCCCAGGATCTGCGACACTCTGGGCAGCCAGTATCCAGCATCCAGCCCTTCATCCTGAAATGCCTTTGCCAGGAGCTGTGCCTTTGTATCCCCCTCCTGTGTGTCCTCCTGCGAAGCCATGGCTGTGGAGGAAGAAAAGAGACTTTCCCTAAGGTGCAGGCAGAGGCCCCAGCCTCTGGCAGAGGCTCTGCAGCAGCTGCGGCCCTGGGGATTGGTCCCAACCGGCTGCTGGAGCCAGGCCTGGGATGGCACAAGAGCCAGGGTCCCCTTCCCAGCACACTGGATGTGCCTGTGGCTTTCCTGTGTGCAGGATCAACCCTGAAGCTCAGTCTTTATCCCAGACACAACGCAGACAGACAGACACAAACAAAGAGACAGAGAGACACACACACAGACACATGAATCACACAGAGACATATAGACACACACAGAAAGAGAGACATAAACACAGACTGACAGTCAGAGGCACACATACAGGCACACTCAGCCACACAACCTGCCCTGGACAAGCTGCTGCCTTCGCCATTGCCCACATCCTCCCAGCAGAACCCCTCATGACACAAGAGCAGAGAGGAGCATTCCTGGCTCCCTTGAGCACTGACACAGCCCCTCTGCCCATCCAACACCCCTGCCTGCATCCTGCACCCTCTGCCCAGTCCCACGGCTGCCCTGCTCGCTGTCTGGCCCAGCCTGCTGCTCCCAGCACCCGGAGGCAGCGCTCACACGCTCCCCCCAGGGCACCCCACACTCCCCAGACACATCCCCCCATGCCCGGCATGGCCACACGGGCTCTGAGCTGTGCTCCTGCTCCAGCTGCCAGCGCAGCCCCTCCTCGCCCCACTCACGCCTCTAACCAGGAGCTGCTTCCCTGCACACTCGGGACCCACCCCAGATCAGGGGGAAAATCCACCTTGTCCCTACCCACAGCTGTGCTTGGGGTATCCTGGTGGCCCTTCAGGAGAGACTGGAGATTTTGGGAGCCAACTTGGACAGGTGCCCTCAGCGATTTGTTGCTCGTTACCACAGAGGGTCTCGTCAGCCCAGCGCCCATTGGTGGCCATCTCAGCCACGGCCACCACATGGCCACTGAACTTAAAATCTCTGGTGACAGGAGGAAAAGTGTCAGCAAAACTTCAACCCTGGCCTTGAGGCTTCAGGCTGCTCAGGGGTGAATTACAGAGGGCCCCTGGGAAACGGCTCTGGAAGGTGCTGGGGTCCTGTCTTGGGGATGGTTCTTACCCAGAGCCAGTTCAGTTTTGGTTTGTGTCGGGAGCTGCAGCCCAGCAGCGCGGGCTCGGCAGGGACACAAGGCTGGCTTCGCCTTTCTGATTTTGGTTGTTTGCTGCCCTTGGTGTATACAGATACACTCTAGGAAATTCCTGTTGTTCCCTTTCCCCTAGCTTTGCATGAAAGCCCCATAAATTCAAAGTTAAAATTATATGGAGAGAAGAGGGTCATATTCTCCATTCCAGGGTGGTCTCTGCCTTCCTTGGCAGACACCTTTCTTTTAAATCTGGTCCATCACTGCTGGTCACTTTTGATAGAAAACCCCCAAAGGACCAGGCAGTCATGAGTCACTGTCACTACCGACTCAGGAGGGAAAGTCCAGCACCTCACCCTAAATTTCCTTTCACAGCACATTAACCCATGGACTTAGTTAAGGACAGGCAGTTAATTTGTGCTTCTTGGATTTCAGTAAAGCTTTCGATCCTGCTTCTCCCAGGAGCCTGGTGTGTCCCTTCCAACTCAGGCCATTCCATCATTCCATGAGTCTCACCCTAACAGACCTGGCCCTTTCACTGGACACCTGTGTAAAGAGCAAAATGTGATGTCATGCTCTGTCTACAAAGATGTTAACCCAGTTGGATGTTGTCACCATAAGGTGCCTCCTTTGTTAAATACCTTATGCCCGATGTTGTTGTGACAGCTTTCTTTGTTAAATGCCACCTTGCCTTGTCTTGCCTCTGCTGCTCCCAGCACCCGCTAATGGCAACCGATGACACCACCCAGTATGTAAATGAGTGAACTCCCATGGGGATTTGCACCCAGGGGAAGTGGAATTAACATCAAAAGACCCCTAGAGCCATGGCTCAAACTGAACTTGAAACGACGTCGAGGAGTAAAGGAGAATGTTGAGCCACTTACAGATGTTCCGGGCCTTGCTGCCATAAGAAACCAACACTCTATGCATGGCTACCCTAGATTTTCAACAAACCCAGGCACTCTTGTGAGGATGGAAGCCCCAGCTGTGCCGTGTGGCAAAGCTGAACACCTCCTCCTCTGTGTCATCCACCCGGAGCAGTGGTGGTGTGCACAACCCCCCCGGGTCCCCAGCTAGAGGTGACCTCAATAAAGGCATTAAAAAGGAGCCGGTCTCCTTGCCTGTTCTTTTCCACTGGGGGCTCGTCCGGGATTGCGATGCTTGAAGAGGCACAGAGAGGGGACGGCCGCCCACCCTTGGGCCTCCAGGGACAGCTGGCTTCACCAGACCCCAGGTCAGCCTAGGACCAGCGATGCAGAGGAGCATCGGGTTCAGTAAGTGACTGGTGGTGGGAGAAGGAGGCAAACGGATGGTGTGTGAGTGAGACGGGGGCCCGCAGCTCAGACTCCTGGAGCAAGTGAGGACCGCCTAGTCCTGCAGTTCTGGACTCCTGCGAGGGGGCCGGACGGGAACGGGGAGAAGCTAAAGGAACAGTAAACAAGATGTCTCCTGGGGGATGGTGGCCCCCCTTCGGGCATACGGAGGAAACCAAAGTCTAAGTGGTATGCAAGGGGTAGGCCCCCCAGGGCTAGGCGGACTGGGCTGCTCTGGGTGTGTGGAGGGCCTAGGTGTGGTGTGGGTCACATGCATACCAGGTTCCCATTGGGAGTCTGCAGGCCCTACGGGTACCAAGTGCCCAGGAAGACCTCTGCTTCCCAGGATGGGGACAGACGTACTGAGATATGGTGACTGCAGCAGTCCAGTCCCGAGGAGGGAGACTGTAACCTACTACCTAGAGCACAGGAATAGGGAGTCTGGGAGGGTAAGGCCCTCATCATATAAACTGTACACACATCCCTTACGCCAAAGCCATTTCATGGTGGGAGGAGTGGCTAGGAGGCAAGGGGAAATAGTCCCACCAACACATGCATGCATCCCTTGAGCTGAAGTTATTTTCTCTGGGGAAGGGAGAGCCAGGGAGCAGAGGGAGCAAGAGGTTTGGCTGCAGGTTGACTTTGCTGGAATCACTTTTTTGACGGCACTAGGGACACGACGGTTCTAGCCTGGGAGGAGGCTAGGCAGGTAAGGTCCTGAGGGAACCCTAGTGCTAGGGACCCTGCCGACGTCGACCAGGAGTGCTCATAGTCCCACCAAGAGGGCAAGGCATGGGGGATAAGTGAGGGGTCCAGGGAGGGACTCCTGGGGACTGACAAAGAGGTCAGGTCCAAAACTCTTCGGTTAACAGGTGTGAAAAGATTCTGGCTGGTGAGTGGAGTAAAGGCGTAAACCCCATCCTTCCCCTATGAACATGTTAATTAGGATCGACATAAGTTTTAAGTTACTTAGGAGTTGTGTTGCCCGTCTTCAACTTTCTGTTTGGGTAGGGGCACCTTAGAGTTTTAGTTAAGGTCTGATTAAGGAAACAAGCTCCAAAGGAAGAAGCAAGAGAAAACTAAAGAATATTCCTCCTGGAAGCCCCCTGGGGCAAATGTTAGATTGATGGAAGGCACGAGAGGCCACAAAGGGTCGAGACAAAATCAGAATGATATATTATTGTGTCAAAATCTGGCCCAAATTAAAACTACAGGGGGAGTGGTCGTGGTATAGAACCAGGGACCCATGGATGTGCTCTCAACTAAATCAACATTTGAAGGCTCTAGAAGACTTTGATTTAGAACGACTATCCTATTTGGTTTGTTGGTGGAGGGACACCACGGAAGGTGGTGAGGCTGTAAGGATTTGTAAACTACAGTTGATCCTGCTTCTCCCAGGGCCCTGGTGTGTCCCTCCCAACTCAGGCCATTCCATCATTCCATGAGTCTCACACTAACTGTCCTGGCCCTTTCACTGGACACCTGCCTTTCAGCCATTGGGGTTTTTGACACTGTCACACAAGCCTGAAAACTCTCCCAGTCCCAGTTCATTTGGATACTGGAGAGATTTATTCACTGAAAAAAATTCTTCTGACCATTCAGCTTCTGTCCCACCAAGGCCACAACTCCCTTACCAGCACAGGTATCGATCTCAGGGGCTTGGACTCAGGGGTAGATCCAAGGGATCCTGCAGCCTTCCAGAGCCTTCAGGGGCAGCTTTCCCTGGGGAGTTCCTGCCGATTTGGGCAATCTGTGCAAGGCCTGTGGGCTCTGATTCCCCTCACCCACCTCTCAGCAGATGCTCTCCTTGCTCCCAGCCTTGGCTTCCCAGCAGACACCGGCAGCCGAGGGCCCCAGCTCAGGGGACACAGCACAGCACAGCGACAGGCCTGGGGCACACGGTGGGGTGTGGAGAAGGTGATGGGAAGCCCTGGAGAAGTCAGGAGGAATCAGGAAGGAAAGGCCTGAAATGCTAGAGGAGAAGAGCAGACAGTCAGGAGAAGGCAAGCCATGAGCACAGAGGATTCATTCCAGGGAGCACTGGGGGCCAACCCTTCTCCTCCACTGGACACTGCCCAGGCAGCAAAGACTCCTCAGGGCTCTTCTGGGGAGGTGAGCAGAGCAGGCTTTCACCTGGGACCTACATCCATGCTCCCCCAGCAGAAGGAAGCTGGAGCAAAGCCCCTGAAGCTCAACAAGGCCAAGTGCAGGTGCTGCCCCTGGGTGCAGGCAACTCCAGGCACAGACACGAGCTGGGAAGAGAATGGATTGAGAGCAGCCCTGAGGAGAAGGACTGGTGGGCGCTGCTGGGTGAGAGGCTGTCCAGGGAACATCTGTGCTCTCAGGCAGCACACAAGCTGTGGAGGGGGCAGAGCCAGGGGAACAGCACTGACAGTGGGGCAGCACGGGCCCCGTCCCACCACTGCCCACATCACGCAGCTGCTGCTGGAGGGAAGCTCAGGACCCTGGAGAGGGGGGAGAAGCAGCGCTGGGCTTGGGTCCCAGCAAGCTCTGAGCCCCCAGCAGCAGCTCGTGCACTCCCAGCAGCAGGATGGGGACACGATGGGGAAGGCAGAAGCAGGAAAAGCCTCTGGCTTGAGCTAAGGGCAGTTCAGCAGCAGAGGAAAGCTTGGCCTGCAGGCAAAGCACAGGAGAAACTTTAGACACCAATTGTTTGCTTTGGGCACGTGTCCAGCTGCTCCCTGGGCAGCAGAGCCTCAGTGCAGGACAGTTGCTCAGGAAGGGAGCTGATGCCTCAGGGTCACTGCTGGAGCTCCTCCACTCTGGCCACTTGTCCCAGCCCTGTCCCCTCCCAAATTCTCTCCCACCAGAGCGCTGCCAGCGCTGGTTCAGTCTCAGGAGCCAGAGGCTGCCCTGGACAACAATAACTCCAGCCCTGAAGCCGCCCCCAGGCACCTTTGGCAGTCCCTGCACGGTTTCCCATTGCTGCAGGAATAGGAAAAAGGCCCGTGCGGCTGTGTCCGTGCCCACAGAGAGGCACCGAGCACATTCCGGACATAACTCGGGATCGAGCTCCTCCTTGGAAGCAAAGGAGGGAAGCAGCAAGGCTGGCAGCAGGAGCGGCCATGGGAATGCGTGCAGCCGTTTCACAGCACAGCCCCCGAGAGGGTTTTCCCCAGCCGTGTCCCAGGGAAAGAAAGGGGCTCTGGGAACAGCGCTCCCTTGGTGGGGCTGGCCCCGAGCCCAGAGCGCTCTGCGCGGTGACGCTCAGACTGGAAGAGAGGAGAATGCCACCCGCCCTGCATGGGGAGCAAAAGGAAGAACTGAGCCCCTGCGCTTGGGGACAGGGCAGGAGGAGCCGTGCCTGCCGCTCATCCCCACGGAGCTGCCCAGCGGCCGAAGGAGCGGCTCGGGGCCAGCACTGCCCCCGGCATCAGTGCCACGGCTCCTGCCATCCGGGGGGCACAGCAGCCATCCGGCCCCACCTCTGAGCCCGGCCCCCTCCCAGCTCAGCCCCCGCAGCGCACACGGCTCCCCCGAGCCCCCCAAAGCGGCTGCAGCAGCGGCGGCTTCCTCCAGCCCCCGGAGGAGCGGACACCGCCCGCCCGCTGCCCTCACAGCGCTCTTCCCCTGCCCTGCCATCTCCCCGGCCGTGCCAAAACACCGCAACAGGAGGCACGAGAGCAACAAGATCCCGCTCCCCGCTGCTCCCGGCCGCACAGCTCCTCCCCAGGGCCCTACCTTCTCTCCTTCTCCCTCCGAGCCCCGCAGCTCCCGGGATGCGAGAAGCCGATCCCAGCCCCTCTTTAAGCAGCCCCGGCTCTCCGGTGGGTGCGGCTTCCTCTTCCAGAGGCAGTGGGGCAATTCCAGTAAATCAGGCTTCTTACAGGAGCCGAATGTGAAAACGAAACCACTCTTTTGGAATCCGATTACTTGAGTTCGAGCCCGATTTCCTCACCAGCCGTGGTTTGAGCTGCTTGTCAGAGAACTCTCAGCTCTTTGCACAGACCTTTTAACTGCTGTGCTGGTACCTGGAGGGCAGGTGAGGCTCTCAGCCCTTCCTGGGGCTGGTGCTCCATCAGGAAAAGGAGCAGGGGGAGCACAGCACCACTCTCAGGGATGAATTTATGCAGAAATTCATCCTCCATAACTTTCTTTACTATTACATCATGTATTAGTCCAGTACAGCCCCCCCAGCCCCAGCTCTTTTGGAGGGAGCTGCTTCCTCTTTTAAGGGGGCTGTGGTGCAGCAGCTACTGCTTTCCTGTAGGTCCTGTTTTTCCTGCAGCAGTGTCAAAGTGAAGCTGCTGCTGCCTGGTTTGGGCTGAAAAAGTTTTTGGGTGAGAGGTGGAACTTGAGGATGTTGGTGGTCTTTTCCAACCTTAATGATTCTATGCTTGCATGAAAGGCAGCAGGAGCTGCGCAGAGCCTGGGGCCCCTGCCTGGAAACCACTCACCCTGCTCCCCTTAGCCTGGATCGTGGAATCCCAGAAATGGACATCTTGTGCCAAGGCCTGCCCACCCTCCTAGGGAACAATTCCTTCCCAGTATCCCATCCAGCCCTGCCCTCAGGCTGTGGGAAGCCTTTCCCTGTGTCCTGTCCCTGCAGCCCTTGTTCCCAGTCCCTCTCCAGCTCTCCTGGAACCCCTTCAGGCCCTGGAAGGGGCTCTCAGGTTTCCCTGGGTCCTTCTCCAGGTGAACACCCCCAGCTCTGAGGAGAGGAAGGATGGGAGGAGATGTCTGTTGGTGCCATCACATCAGCTCTGTGCTCTGAACAACCCAGGGACCCCAGAGACAACCTCCAAAGCCCTCAGCCCCTGAGCTCGTGCAGGCCGGGGAGATTCCCTGGGCTGGAGCAAGGCCAAAAGAAGGAAGATGGGAAACAGGGACCCTCAGCACAGCTCCTGCAGCCAGAGCCATCCTGGCAAACCCACAGAGGATCCATTAATAATACCCAGGGGACAAGAAGGTCAAGTCCCTGGGCTCAGGGGTTGCCACCAGTACCTCCCATCACGTTTTCCAGCACAGGAAGAGGGCACATATGGTGTCAGTACCCCCAGGCCATGGAGCCAGGCTTCTCCCAAAATCTCCCTCAGCTTTTGGCATAGATGTAGCAGCATGGGTGGTGGTAAATTGCTGCTACCTTCTGAAGGCATCTCCAGGCAAAGGTGTTTGGGCAGGCACACTGCACACACACAGTCCACACACAAACCACAGATCACTCTCGACAAATACAGATGGGAAGGGTCTTTTGTATAGAGTTCCAACAGGGTTTGCTTCATTCTCATGCCAAAGGTGTCCAGGGCCAAAAGACAAATAACAAGCAAATGTCCAGGATTATATATGGGAAAGGGGGGGCGGATCAATGGGTCAAGAGCCAATGGGAAAATGGAAAAGTGGTGCAGAGGCGGGGCAATAGAACAAGGGAACCAGTAGGAAAACGGGCAGACCACTGCACCAAACTGGGGCCAATGTGGAAACAGGAAGGGAGAACATTCTAGGGGACGTACAAATGTGAACAGGGGCTGAGCAGGGTGACATAAACTTGGTAAACCAACACGGGGGCAGACTTAACAAGACATTAACATAAGTCTGCAAAGGTCTATGTGGAAGAGGACTTCTCTCACCCCAAACTCAGGAGGCATTACTTGTTGCCTCCTTTCCAAGACTGGGGTATGGAGATTTTTATCATAAGCCCTCAGGCCTCCAAAGTCAGAGGCCTTTGGGCCTCCACAGAAGAAGTGCTGGTGCTCTGGGGGGATTTTCTCCCTCACCACTGGCACAAGGCTGTGGGACCCACTGGAGCTGGAAGCCACAGGGCAGGAGCAAAATGCCCTGGGCTTGGGGTGGGGGGTGGATGAAAGAAACACTGTTGGAGTCTGAGATACAGACTGTGTGCCCTTGTTTTTAGTATTTAGTTCTAAGATTCAAGGAAACACTGAATTTCATATAATATGAAATTCATGAGCATGTTTTCATGGTGATATATGAAAACAAATGCTAAAGTTAGATAAGAAAGGTAGTTGTGTAGATTAGAAAGTTTTTTAAATCACTGGGTGAAAAAGTTAGTTTAGAGAACAGGAGACAAGATGGAGGATTTAGAGTGTTGTCTCTTGTCCTTCTTCTTTCTTCTTCATGTTCTTCTCCTAGAGGTTTTTGGGTAATAGTAATTGATTGGTTAGAAAATGCCGCAGTGCATCACAGAGGTGATGGGTCATTGGGTCATTAAGAAAAATAATATACGTGTTTATAGTTAATTGGGTAAAAATAGGTATAAAGATAAAAGAACTGCGTAGTTCGGGGCCATTTTGTGCATCAGACATGAAGTGAGCCACAAGGCCTTGTTTGTACCACCAGAAGAAAGAAATGTACCAAATTGCAAAGATTAACCTTGTAACCAGCCTGAAGAGACCTGTTAAATTTTGTAAGGATCCTTCAATAAACACGAGAAACAAGATTTCAAAGAGCCCGGGTGTTTTCTTCGGATAATAAAGACTGAGATAAGTGGAACTCCCCACGAGGGAGGATCCCAGAGAATTAAGCCCAAAGGAGGCAAGGAAAGAGAAATTACAAAACACCAGGAATGGGTTGCTCCTGTTGGAAATGATACAAAATTTTATGTAGCTTTAATCAGGAGTTTTGTTCGCTGTAGCCTTTCAAGCAAGGCAAACACCCTGGTTCAGAGCCAGCACAGTGGCCCCCCTTGGCCACTCGGACCATAACCCACAGACATCAATAGTAGCAGCTATGAGATGCTTACAGCACAACAAACTGTTAAAATGCATTTGTACAAAGCAAATGATCAGAAGCCTTAGGTACCTTAAACACCCTGTTGGGGAAGGTGAAACAGGGAAACCTTATGAATGTGATTGTTTGGCAGAAGATTCTGAAAATATGAAGTCTAGAATCAAAGTAGAAATGAAAGCCTGCTTTGTGTCCTAGGATACTGAGTACTGGTTAACCAAAGAACAATAGCCTAGCCAGCTAGAGGAGAATCCCTGTTGATAAAACAATGTCCTTCTGCTGATAGAGAACACAAAGGTCAAGAAGCAAGGAAAGAACTTGTAAGGTCTTGTAGAATCTAAAATGCAACACTGTATGTTAATGTAGGGAAGCGCATAGGCTGTATGTAAATTCTTTAGTAGATGTGTCTCATGGTGATTGGTTACTAAGAATTAGAATATTCACGATAGAAAAAGATATATTGGATTGTAACAGGAACTTCGCTCTCTTACCTCTTCTCTCTTACCCCTTACCTCTTAGCCCTTAGCTCTTCCTTCTTACCCCTTTACCCCTCTCCCCCACTCCTAACTCTCAGCCCCCTCTCCCTGCTCCTACCCCTCTTGTCTTTCCTGCTCTCTCTCTCTGCTTTTTCCCTCTTTCTCTCTCTTACTCCCTCCCTCCCCCTTCTAACCTCACCTCTCCTGCCCTACCTGTGCTCTCTCCCCTCCCCCGGACCACGTGGACGCCGAGGCTGGTGGCGGACACGGGTCTCCCCTCCTTTTACCCTTATAATAAATTGCTTATACTTGAACAGCTTGGAGAAGTCTCTCACCATGAGCAAGCAATTTTTTACACACCAATAACACCCCTTTTTTTTTTTTTTTGACTTTCAAAGAACCACAATAATTTCTCTAGTAAAACTCTAAAAACTGCGACTGCATAAACTCATAATTACTTAAAACACAAAATTAACTCCAAAAGGGTATATAAAAACATTTTTAAAACCCAATAAATCATGACTTTGCAACAAACTGGGTATTATCCCGGTGCTTTTTCTTAGAGAGGGAGTGGGGGGGTGGACTGCCCACTCCGTTGCTGCAGCTCTGCTCTTATCTTTCTTCACATTCTCTACATACTCTCGCAGAGAGGAAAAACAGAGAGAGAGGAAAAAAAAAAACCCACAAAGTTAACTTTTACAGTCATTTTAACTTCTTTAGGATTTATTGGTGAGTAAACTTTCTGTCCCCCCTCAGACACCCGGACTGGGAATACTAACGCATCTGGAGGAACCCAGGTGGCACATTCTGCTCTTATCTGACCCCAGTCTGTGAGGGGGGTATCCTCTCTCAGTTCTTTTTTAATGTGGATGGGGATATTCTTGTTTCTCTTTACTGTTTCCTCTTCTGAGGACTCGGGCTCCGACCATTCATCGCTAGTATTTCTGTCAGAGTCAGAGTTCGACTGGCTAGCCATTTCCTGTTTTCCGTGCCTTTTTGTTGGGCTCCGGCCCCACCTTCCACCCCTGTGGGTGGGCTGTTCCCTCCCTCCTGGCTCTCCCCACCTTTTGGTCCACCCTCCACTCCGCCTTTCACTCCACACTCTGTTCCGCCCTCTGCTCCCCCCTCCTCCTCCCTTTCCCACATTCCATTCTCTGTCCCTCTGTACCCATCCCCCGTGTCCTTCTCCATGTTCCTTATCTCTCTCAACCTCCCAACTGTGTTCAGCTTTCAATGCCAGCTTTTGTTCTTTGTTTTCAGTAAAGATACCTCTTTCCACTACGTAACTTTTTTCTCGGCACCATCTTCAAGCCCCTGGGGGAATGTTTCCCTCCGGGCTTTTCTCACGGCACTCCTGGCTTTTTCTGCTAACCCTCTCCAAAAATCTCCTGCTCTCCATTGTTTCTCCGAGAGCAGACAAGGATTTGGGGACCGAGGGGACGCATCGCCTTCCCAGGCCCCCCCCGGCTCAACGGAGCCTCTCCTGTCTGGGGGCTGTGAAATCTGAGTGGCTGCTCTGACCCCAAATTTCAGGGTGGCCAACAACCAGTTCCTTGCCGTCCTCCAGGTCTCTTCGGCAAGGGTTTTAGTACATCTGTCCCACACCTTAGGGTGGATAAACTTTACAAGCTGATTTATGACCCCAATAAACCAAAGCCTTGCAATAGCAAGCGAATTAGGTTTACAACTTAATTGCAATCTGACCTTTATCAGTGATTCCATCCTCGTTCAGGATGCAAGGACGTCTCCCTCATCAGAGCGGGTCCAGCCAGTCCTGACCGCTTCTCCTGTATTCCAGGTAATCCTCGCTTTCTGGGTTTGAATCCCGCTTTTTCCTCCCAGGTTTCGGCACCATATGTAGCCTTTCAAGCAAGGCAAACACCCTGGTTCAGAGCCAGCACAGTGGCCCCCCTTGGCCACTCAGACCATAACCCACAGACATCAATGTGATGGATGGCAAAAATGGTGTTTTTTGCAGGAGAATTTGACCTTTTATAACCTAGGGTCACTGTGTTACTCCCATCTGCTTTCATCACAGCTAGGTGCTATTGGCTAATTGCAGGAGGCCTTACCATCCTAACGGAGAGGGGGGGTTTACTATCTTTCCGTAACATTCCGATATCTTCCGTACGCCAGGCCTTACTGATACAGTTTGCCTTGGCCCAGCAGGAAAAATAACTGAAAGTTCTTTTCAAAGGATTGTTTTAGCACTGGAGGCCTGATGAGCTGAACCTCTCAACAAACTGGGAGTAGCACAGAACATACACAAAAGATAACAAGCAGCAAGGAACATCAACTCCACACATCACCCCTGGCATGATCAGATACACCTGGTCCAGAAAAGTCTGATAAGAGAACCAAGGATTGAGGACCAAATTAGCATCAAAGGCAAAGAAATCTGTGAGCAATAGGAAACCATGTACTAGCAACAGCATAACTTGGGAGCAATGAACATTGAACTGAAGAATTTCTATGAGTTTTGACTGTATGAAGTTTGGGGGGAAAATCTACTAAAGATCATGTGATGGAATGATTTTTTACGCACAAGCCAGGCTATGTGTGGATGAAAAAATTTGTGTTGCAAATCCTGGCCAGGACAGCATCCTAGCCATAATAAAGTAATGCCTTGATTCTTTAAAACTAAGAATGTTCCTGAAGAGCTTTTGTTCTTCCTGCAGTTTTGGTGATGTTCCCAGGTGTTGCAGCAGCCTGAGGACCCAGCACAGAGCCAGCAGTGGGGCACACCCTGCCCCTTGCACACACACCCCCACACACACACGCACTTGTGGAAGTGCACACAGACACAGAGGTACACACCACCTGTTCACACACTTGTGCACAAAATTGGGAAAGGCCTTTTTCCCTTCACCAAAACTGCAGGTAAAACAAAAACTCTCCAACATCTTGTTAGCGTTAGAGAATGAGGGCATGACTTCATTGTGGCCAGGATGCTGTTCTGGCCAGGATGTGCAACAGAAATCTTGTCAGCTGCACTTTGCTTAGCTATGTAGAGAAAATCATTCCATGACACATGATCTTTACTGGGTTTTTCCCATACTTATACAGTCAAACCTCAGAGAAATTCATTGGTTCCTTGTTCATTGGTCCCAAGTTACAGAGTTTTTAGTATTTGGTTTCCTATCAAATATTGATCCCTTTGCCTTCCATGTTAATTAGGTTCTCATTCTTCCTTCTTTTATCACTCTTTTCCCAGACCAGGAGTCTCTGACCATGCCAGGAGTGATGTGTGGATTTGATGTTTGTTGCTGGTCCTTAACTTTTGTGCATCTTCTCTGCTACTCACGGTTTGTTGAGATGTTCAGCTCCTCAGGCCTTGAGTGGTGAAACAGTCCTTTGAAAAGAAACTTCAGTTCTTCAGTGAGAAAAGTGCCCACAAAATAGTACCTTAGACTGTAACACTCTCTTGAAACTGATGTTGTTCTTGCACTGAGAGGAAAAATGGGATGAAGTGATGTTTGCTGAATTTTTTTTTCTCTTTGAGAAATCACCCTGAATAGCCAAAGGATTGTAGAGTTAATTCTGCACCTTTGGACTCTTGGTTTTGGCTTTAGAGAAGGAAAATAAGAAGAAAAGGATTAAATGTGGTTGCTCAATGCGTAGCATAGGATATGTCTGCTCTAAACATTTAGATGGTCAAGAGAAAGAAGGTTTAAATTTAGCTGCAAGTCCAGTGCATAGAAAACTAAGAAGGGCAGCTGCAGCCACGGATAAGGAAGCAATAAATGTAAGAGAAAGTTCAGGAGGAAGGTAGAAGTTGCATATTGCAAAAAGGATGGACATTAAAAGCAGGAGTGTCCTCAGCTAGAACTCAGGAGTTCTCTGATCCCTCTCCTGGCAATAGCAGAGGAAATATGAAGGGGACCAGAGGCTTCCTCCTCAGAAGAGCCTCTGGTAACAGCCACACTGGGAAATTAGAATTTTTGGTAGACACAGGAACTGTTATTCAGTCTTAAATACCCTGCAAGGGAAGAAGTGATGATTCCATCAATTTTTGTCAGTGCCAGTGGTGTCACCTGGACTCCTGAAACACTCCCCTTTTTCAAGCCAATTACATTCAAACTGGGAAAATTATGGATAGCCCATCAATTTTTGTACCTGCCTAACTCTCCAAAACCATTATTAGGAGGAAACTCACTGGAAAAACTGGGTGCAGAGATCAAGTTTCAGGAAGGGGACATTCAAATTAAAAGACTTAAGGGCAATCAATAAAATAACCTAGTAGTATACCCCTACACACTCTTAACCATGCTAAAAGAAAATTATGACTATTTCCCTGTAATAGATTCAAAGGACACTTTTCTCTGCATACCTCTAAGCCATCAAATCCAGGAACTATTCACATTAGAGTGGGAAAATCCACAGACAGGATTGCACTGCCACAAGGATTTAAAAAATAGCCCCGCAGTTTTTGGGAATCAACTGGTGTGGTGGTTTCACATTGATTGACATTTGGGGAATGGAACAAGAAACCACCCACAGAAGTGATTTCTTTAAGAGAAGCTACTGAGAACTTCCTCTGTTCTCTGTCTTAGGCTACTGGCCTATAGCTGGCTACTTCTGAGAACTGACAACATTTTGCACCATTTAGAAATTGGATCCACCTCTGTGAATTCTATTTTAAAAACCACAAACCCAGGAACTCTTTCTTTTTGCTTCTGGCCTCAAAAGGCAGCAGAGCTCTGGTGAGGCTGGCCCAGCTCCCCCATGGCCTGTGCGGCCTGGAGGAGGCCAGGCCAGACCCCAGCGGCTCCCGGGCAGGGATGGAGGCCGTGGGCCCTGGCCCCAGGCTGGGCCAGGCTGTTGCAGAGTGTTTCTTGTTAATGGTGTGGTCTGTTATTATCTAAGTTGATGGTTCGGTCCAAATGAGACCCTCCCTCTCCACGTTGTCAATCTACCCTGAGTCTCCTGTCAATCTGTCTTAGGCCCACCGCATGCTTGGAATTCCACTTTAGAAATCCCCTAAACTCTGCTTGATTAGTCCATGTGACCCAGCTTTCCCCCCCTACCTCCCTCATTGGATGATGATTTTGTGAACCCTGGATATCTCTGATTAGCTGATGCTTTGTACCCTCCCTTTGAACCACCTCCCTGTTTCAGCTGTCGCACGCTCACATTTTCTGTCTTTTGCCGCCAAGATTCCCCAGAGCAATAAATCCTCTATTATCCCATGCAAAAGACCTCCCTCTCATCCTTGTCTCCTCAGAGCACAGACTGACAACCAAAAAGCCATAGAGCGCGTGCTCTAGTCACACCTGGGGTCATCCTGCTCCTGGGGTGTGACCCACTCCTGTCGCAGGCCGAAGTGATGGAGCCAGATCAGCTCCAGCGAGATGCGACACCAGGCCACAGCTGCTGACACTCACTGACACCAAACCCCCTCCCTGGGGTCCCTGCATCTGGCCTGCACCGATGGTTCCAGGTCAAAGCCCCACTTCCAGCGGCTGCTGGACAAAGAGAGGTGCACTGAAATCCAACACCGTGACTGCTGCGGCCACTGGGTGAGATTTAACCCTGTCACTACACTGATGAGACCTGCAGACCTTGGTCCTCTCTCCAGGGAGAGAAAAGGACAGAGTGACACCTAGAAAGACAACATGAAAACACCAAGGTCAGTAAAAGAATGAGTCAAGCCTCAAATGGAAGGAGGATGAGGAGATGCCCTAATGGGGCTGAAAATTCTTTTGATGGGGCCAAGATGGACAATGATATACTGAAATATCTCTTTTCATTTAACTTCACCAATCAATTGGAATGGCCGGAGAATGTGAAAGATTTGAAAGTTTGCTTCCCATCTCAAAGCAGCAAGTCCTTTGCCTTAACATGATCCATTGAGAGTCACTTTACAAAATATAACAGTACACAGAGGCTAAAAAAAGGCCATTCTTTGGTTTGCAAACCTTTGGTTTTCTATGAAAGGATGATAATATCCTAATTCTCTGAAGGATTAAAGCTCTCAAGGAATGAAAGTCCACTCAGTATTACAAAAGTAGTCCAAACAATTGAGTAGATTGCAAAAAAGCTAATCTTCCCCCGGTACAGATATCTAAGTGGCCAATAAATTACAGCTCTCCCCTCTTCTTTTTTGCATGAGAACCAGGACCACTAACAGGAGAAGTCACAGATATTCCTTATGTCCTCCATAACCAAAGCTGTGCCAAACATTAATTCATGAGAAAGTATAGGGGGATGAAGCATTCAAGCTGTAGATCTGAGCAGAGGCATCCATTGATGAAGCGAAGCAGATGTTAGAGTAGCTGTGATCCCATGAGATGCTTGAACAGAGAGAGATGAGAGTTGATGGAGACCCTTTGCCCCCAGGGAGAGAAGAAGAAGACCTCTGTTCCCAGCAATGATCACAGCGACAGGTGGAGAGAACCTTTACCTTTGAGCAACTCATCCTTAAAATAATACCCCATGAGTTCCTGGCCCATGAACACACCTCTAGGAGGGCTGTGAAAATTGGAGGAATTTCACAATGCAGAACTTTTTGCCTGGGCAGCTGCTATTTGTAGAAATGAAAAGCCACGAGAAAACTCTTTTCTTGTGGAGAAGTCTCCATGGCATGACACAAGAAAACTCCTCTCCCTACAAGAACTGGTGAAAGATTATTGTATAGTTGGTACTGCTTTAGCATCCCAGGTTTTGTCTCTACATGGTCAGTTGGGAAAGGATAAAGTTGTGCAGGGGGAGGAAAGGAGGTTTTATTCTGATGCTTCTTATTCTTGTAGTCTTGTTAATAAAGTTTCTTTATACCTTTTAAGTTTTAAGCCTGTTTTGCCCTTTTCTTAATCCATATCTCACAGCAGGAAATGAGCAAGTGCCGTGGTGAGTTTAGCCAGCACTAAAACCCACCACAACTGGCAAAGGAATTAGAAGAACAAAAGTTCTTTAATCCACAAAGGGCTCTGTTACAATATGTTGATGATGTCCTGCTAGCCACCAAAACTAAAGAACAGCACCGAGAGCTGCTGAATTGTGAAACTTTTTAAGATTAAATAGTTACAGGCTATTGAGGGAGAAGACCCTCAGTGATGAAAATGACTGTGACCTTCCTGGGTTTTGAAATTCTCTGAGGTCAAAGGAAAGTAAGAATGTTCCATGAACTGTAACAAAATTGTGTGCCTTTCTCAGAATGGTCAGGGAGTGGGTCAGTAATTTTGAATATTGGTCCAACCTTTGTATAGGTTTTTAAAACTGCCCATAAGATTTTGTTTTATGGACTGATGATACTTGGGCTGCTTTCAAACAATTTAAGAACACATTAATGAGGGCTTCATCCTTGGGCTTGCCAGATCCCACAAGGCCGTTGGAAAGTGAAAAAAAGTGAATATTTGGGGAGATTCTTTTGGTGCAGTGCATGTCCTGGAGAGAGAGCTGTTTGTAATCAGCCCAAGGTACATCAACCAAATGTGGGACACAAATATCCCAGCTATTGGAAGCAGTACAAAAACCAGCTGAGGCTGCAATTCTGCGCTATAGAACACACCAGACTGATACTGAAATTGGCTGGAGAGAAACTTTCTAAAGCAGTTTTGAGTATTAGAAACCAGCCATTCTTTATTACAGCGCTGCTCATTTGGGGGATACTTCCTCTGATCAAGTCTGACGAGTGTTGGATGAACAGAGCTTTTATCACACACACAGGTTGTATATTCATTAGCTATCCCCACTTACTTAATTTTACAGTCACACACCTTACCAGAAGTCCTTAAATGGTTCTTTGGGGTCTGTCTTCAATATCCAGTGGTTTTTTTAGGGGCATGTTCCATGACCCTCACTCTTGAGTAAGGGCAATACCCTTCTTTTGCAGAACTTGTGCTTTGTACAACTGTGCCTTGCAGAGCTGAGCGGGCATTTTGCATGACTTCTGTTTGCCTGATTTACACCCTTTATCTGTTTCTCCAAGGCTGTGCTGTTCTCCTGTCCTTTTCTTGAGACTAAGTTTCTTGTGGGAAGCAGTCTCTTTAAGATTTATATTTCCTTTCAGAGTGTAAGGCGTTAAAACAGCTACAACACTGAGTCTTGATGCAGGCTAAAAGCATACAGCAATTATTATGGAGTCGATTATAAACAGATGTTTTACCACATCCAGCTGGGTACCCATGAAGGAAGTTTGGTCCAGATTTCTTCAAATCCCCAGGAGGTGCATCTTGAGCTGTGCTTGTGTGTGGGTTTGTTTACAGATTTTCTGGACATCTGTGGACACTCTACCACTTTGATCACACAGCAACTGAAGTTTATGACAGTGCATATTCCTCCTTGTGATGCTGAAACAAGGTCTACTGCCATTCAGTTTTGTAAAACAGCTCGTGGCAAGCTCTTGACTTCTTCCCAAGAGGCTTCATCCCTTTTAATTCTGCTTTAATGAATCCACAAATTTACTGTGTCCAGTTCCAAGGCAGTAAAAGTTGCCAGCAGCACTTGGAAAGGTCGCTCCCACTTTGGCTGGAGTGGAGCAGTTCCCCGGTCGTTCAAGCAGACTCAATCTCTCAGTTGGAACTCACACTCTGGTGTGTTCAATCACATCTGGAGATCACCACTGCTCACTGCAAATCCTGTAAGCTTTTACTAAGAGAAATGAGGAATTATTCAAATCGACCCCTCCTTTTAACATCTCTGTTTCCTGGAGTGTGGCACTTGGTAGGGTCGAGCGCAGAGCAGCTCATGGGAGCTGATTTTGCTGGTGGCCCACGGTTGAATTCTGCTTTGATGTGGAGCAGCAGGTCAGGCTTGGACCCAGGCCAAGGAGGTTTCCTGACATATTTTACCCAATTATCCAATTGCAATTTGATTGCATAATTCACTCACTCCACTTTGCCACTAGCCTGGGGCCTGTAAGGAGTGTGAAGATCCCAAGCTTTTCCCAAGGCTTTCCCAAGCTCTTGTAGCCCTTCTGCAATAACGTGGGAACCTCTGTCTGATGACATTCCCAAAGGACCCCCCAATCCAGGTTTGAACCGACAGTACTTCAGTCACTTCCCTAACCTGGCTGCTGTGACAAGGGAAGGATTCTGGCCACCAGAACCTCCTTGTCTGGGCAATTCAGTGAAATCAATCTGCCAATGTTCACCCACAACATTTCCAGATTTTATGGCTCCCAGCATTATTTTGTTAGCCTTGTTAGGGTTATTTCTTTAACAAACTACCCTTTGTTGGATTCTTGATTGCACAGTCTGAGCCATTTTCAACCCAATTACAGATCTTTGCAAAGGTTTCAGAAGTTTTTCAGCACTCCAGTGAGTGCCTTTGTGTTTGTGAGCCCCTATTTCACACAAGATCAGTTCTAGGACTACTTTCTGCCTGGCTGGGGTAGATGCCCAGCCTTGTGGATCAAATTTTGCTTCTAAGGTTCTGCTGTCAGCTCGTGCACCGAGCAGGCTCTGGATTTTTCAGGGGGGTCACAGTGATCTCAGGGCTCCTCCAGCACTATTCCTGCATGTCTTGCTCAGTCCCAGCTGCTTTGTTCTCACACGCCATCTCCTCTGCTCCCACCGGCTCTGGGACATCTGCAGGGACATCATCCTCACTCTGGGGAGAGGGGGAAGGTGACACTGTTATAAATAACTATGTAATTGATGGCTTTTGCAAATTATTTTTATATAGTACGGTTTGTAATCACCTTTTAACTGCTTTTGATAGAATATAATTTATAATATAATTTTTATAATAACACATTAATATATATTATTATATTATTATTAAATCAATATATTTTAATATAATCATTTATTACTTGTCTATAATTTATATAATACAAATAATATAATTTTAAATATAAATTATTTAATTAAATATATTAAAATATTAAATGTATTAATTATATTATAGTGCATTATATATTATAATATATAATATATATCTTGTATATACTATATAGTATAGAGTATATAGTATATATTATTATATATATTACATATTATATATCTAATAAATATGATATAATATATATTATAATATATCTATATATTATAGATATATGTCTATTATATAGATATAATATATCTATTAATATATCAATATAATATTAATATATTGATATGATAATATATTAATATAATTTCGATAAATATTATTTATAATTAACCATAAATTTATAATTAATGTGTAATTAATATAGTTAATTAATTCATTAATATAATTAAGGTTAATACCCTAATCCCAGTGTAGATTACATATTTTAGTGTGATAAATACATGATAGTTTAAGCTCTTGCAAAATACTAAAATAGAGACTATGTCCTGTGTATTATAGCATTAATTTTTGCAGAAGTAATTGTAGTTGTGAAATAATAAGTAATGCCTTTATTTTTGTAACTAACTGTCAATAGTGAAATAACTAATACTGATTGAAAGTACTTGTAAAAATGGCTAAAACTTGTAGGATAAGGTAATATCAAAAAGAACCAGACAATAACAATAACACGGAAAGAGCAAGGAGGAATCCACCACTGTCCCTTCAGCTGTCAATAACTGTCAAACCACAGACCAGGGGGCCTCGTGAAGAAATAAAATACAAAATCAAAATAAAATCAATATCCAATAATATCCAATATTCATATCAAAATAAAATCAAAACTCTCAAAATCACGTCTGCATTGTGGCAAATACCCGAAGATGAGGTCAGGGGTCGAACTAAGCTGAAGAATTCCCAGAACATGTAAACTCAAAGGAATGTTTGGATATGTATCATCTCCGTGAAATATGCATTTGACCAATGCAATATAAAAATAGATGAGAAGAGTTGTTATAATTAACTGTCTGCATCTGGCTACAGATGTGCACACATGACTTTTGCTTTATCCCTTATTATCTCTTATTAAAGTTTAAATAATTTTAAATTTCTCACAACCCCATCCCCAGGGTTGATACCTTGAGAAGGCTGACCTAGAACAGAAGCTGGACAGAATTAAGAATAAAGTAGGTATTTATTGAAATAAACACACCTTGGGCAGTACAAGAGCCTGGCCAGGGCTACACCCAAGATGGACCTAAAAATGGTCAGAAAATGGGCGACTGATCACGAGGTCTCACATTTTTATAAGTTTTGGTCCATCTGCATATCAGGGTTAATTGTCCAATGACTGCTTCAGGTTATGAAGTCCCATCCTTCTTGTTTTCTCTTTTCAGTCCACCACTGGTTATTTTTTTGGGACTGGAATTTGTAATGTCTGTCCTCGGCATCAGGCTGGAAAAGGAATTGTTTTGTCTACGCACTCTGAAGAGAGCTCACTGACACTTCCTATGAAGCTCAGAACTACACACCTTGGCACCACGGAATATGAAAAATGTGAAAGTTAAAACTTAAGGCATCGGGCTGAGAGGAATGACGGGTTTGTCTTTACAAACAAGCTGTGGGTCTGCTGATAAGATGAAACTATCACTGGGAGATAACAGAAACAATGGGATGGATTCCATTGAAAGATGAAAGAGGCACTGAAAGAGCACCATGAATTCCACAAAAGTTAAGAATTAAGAAGGGATTATGCATTGGGGGGAGGTATCGCAGGTATCAGGCGTTCCGGGAAGTCTGTGCCTCTCAAATTCCTCAGCCTATGGGGAAAGAGACAAGGGACAAGCGGCTGGGAAATTGGGATAAAAAGGAGGCTGCACCCTCCAAAAATTCGAGATACCCCAGAGGAATGCCCCACGGCCTCTCCCTTTATTCGAATAAAGAAGAAGGATTCCTCTGTCTCCTTTTTGGACATAAACTTCTGGTGTTTGTGGATTAATTTTCCTGACAAAGGGGTGCGGCCCCCGCACGGGGGATGCTCGATGCTCACCGCCAGCGATGCTCCGCAGCTCCTGGATCTCCTCCTGCAGCCGCAGCCGCAGCAGCTCCCGCAGCAGCTCCCGGCGCCGGCTCCTCGGGGTGACCCCCATGCGCCGCAGGGACCCCTCGGTCAGGCGCAGCAGGGTCCGGCCCGTCAGGCCGTGCTCCCGGGCCAGCTCCTCCAGCCGCCAGCCCCCGCCGTGTGCCGCCAGCCAGGAGCCCACCTCGGCCCCCGACCACCGCCCCGCCGGGCGCTGCGGCACCTCGGGCCCCTGTGCGGAAAAAGGGGAGCCGGCTGTCCCGTCGGGAAAGCCACGGAAGCCACAGGGTCAAGCGGCCACCTCTGTGCCGCGGTGTCACCGCCCCAGCCCGAGCGCAGCCCTCGGTCCATCCCTGCGCTGGTGCCGGTGGCTGCACCCTCGTCCCCGTCCTCGGCCCATGGGGGTCCCCAAATCCATGCCTGGGCGGGTCCCCCATCCTCCACCCCCGGAGAGCCACAAATAAACACCCGTAGGAATCCCACATCCCCTGCCCATGGGGGTCCCTTAAATCGCCACCCACGGGGGTCCCCAGACCCCTCCTGTGGGGTTTCACATCCTCCACCCATCTGGATACCCAAACACCTGCCCGTGGGGTCTCTCATTCTCGACATCCTTCATTCGTGGGGTCCCCCATCCTCTGCCCGTGGGGGTCCCCAAACCTCCACCTGTGGGGCTCTCACACTCCAGTCCATGGATGTCCCCCCTCTCCCACTACTGGGGTTCCCTGGGACCCCACTGCAGCCCCTGCCCACTCTCACCTCAGCCTCGGGGCTCCCCTCCAGGGGTGCCTCAGCCCCATCCTGCGCCGGGAGATCCATGTGGGGCCGGGCCCGGGCTACGGGAGCAGTTCTGGCTCCCTGCAAACGGGGCTCCGTCAGCGGGGGGTCCCCCGGACCAGTCCCCACAGCCCCCCCGGCCTCTCCTGGGGGCACACGGTCGGTGGCTCCTCGATGCCACCCACCCCGTGCCCCCCCAGCGCTCCTGGTGCCACCAGTCCCGGCTCGCCCGTGCCCTGAGCCCGCAGGGGACACCGGCACCCCCAGCCGGCTGAGACCTCTTCCTTCTTATCCCCCCGTCCTCCTACCTTGCTCCGGGTCCGTGCCGAGCACCAGGGGAGCGAAAGGAACCTTTGCCCGGGCGCTGGCTGCACAGCCCCGGGCGCGCCCCAAACAGCCCTGCCGGGCCCTGGGGACCCCTGGGCACCTCCGGGAGCCGAGGCACAGAGCCGGGCGAGGTTCGAGTGGGCTCCATCCATACCGGGAGCCGCGCAGGAGCTCTGCCGAGCTCCCCCAGCCCTCCCGGATCGCTGCCACCAGCCCACCCCGCAAACCTGAGCGCGTCCCACGCAGCTCGGGACGCACCGCAGCGGCTTCAGCCGGGATGGTTCCGATGGCAGCGAGGGTGCCACAGGCGGAGGGGACACAGGAGAGGCAGCGGCGGAGCAGGGGAGGAGCGGGATGAGCCTCCAGGATGAGTCACATCCGACGGGCTGCAGCCCTGCCCGGCCGAACGTGTGCGGACCAGCCCCCGCCTGCTGCTCTGCCCCCGCAGCCTCGAGGGGGTTAAAGCTCCCAAAGAACGCCGGCCCAGGGTGGGGTACCTGGGCTGAACCCCCCAAATAGCACCTGCCCAGGGTGGGGTACCTGGGTTAAAGCCCCCAAACAACACCTGCCCAGGGAAGGGCTGGATTAATGTTCATTTTCTCCCCAGGGAATTTAACAGCCACATGGATGTGGCTCTTGCAGACATGGGTCAGTGGCGGCCTTGGCAGCGCTGGGGGAGTGGGTGGACTCGATGATGATCCCAGTTTTCTTTTCCACCCTAAATCATTCTGTGATTCTAAAGCAATCGCAGCCCTTCTCTGGCCCTGGCAGTTTCTGCACTAACAGGGCGGTGTTACACCCTTCCCTTATCTCAGCCGAGCCTCTGGAGCGGGGCTGGGCAGCAGCTGGTGGGTGGCAGAAACTGCTTCTGTCATAAAAAGGACTCGAAGGTGTTTGCGAGGTGCTCTAGGAGAAACTCTGCTCCCTCTCAGGTAACAGCAGCCACCCTCAGCAGCACAAAGCCATGAGGAAACAGTGAAGAAAATAAGGAGGATATTAAAACAAAATAACAACTGTCTCATCTTCCCCACTGCTTGGGAGAAAGACAGCCCTGCACACCTGAAGTTTATCAACACCTCAGAGCCCCTTCCAGGACCTAAAGGGGTTCCAGGAGAGCTGGAGAGGGACTGGGGACAAGGGCTGGAGGGCACAGGACACAGGGAATGGCTGCCAGTGCCAGAGGGCAGGGCTGGATGGGATTTGGGGCAGGAATTGTTCCCTGGCAGGGTGGGCAGGCCCTGGCACAGGGTGCCCAGTGCAGCTGGGGCTGCCCCTGGATCCCTGGCAGTGCCCAAGGCCAGGCTGGACACTGGGACAGTGGGAGGTGTCCCTGCCATGGCAGGGGGTGCAGTAGCTGGCCTTTAAAAGCCCCTGCCCAGTCCCACCCGTTGTGATTCCACGATTCCAGAGAGCCAACACCTGGTGCCACCTCACAGCTGCCACCACAGAAACAGTCCCCAAACGCATTTCAGGTGAAGGGAGGGGAAGAAAACAGCCAGAACTGGGTTATGTCCTGATTTATTGCAGTTCCATCAGCGACATTCATCCGTCAGATGCAATTTGCTCATTCCAACAGCAATTGGACAGCTTGGATCAAACGGCCCCCTCAGAGCCCAGCTCAGCCCCTAGCACTGAACCTGCTGTCCCAAAGAACTGCTCCTCCCCACAGCATTACCTCCCCTCTCAGCCCACCCACCTCCACTGCTTCACGTTCTCCTCATCTCCAAATTTAATTCTCCATACAGAGCTTTGGAATAACTTTTGCTCCCCAGTGGGAGAAATCCTGAAGAGTTACCAGAGGGATCAGACAGTTACAAGGTGCCTGCAGAGACTCAGAGCCATGTTAACTGTTTCTCTCCTTGAAGTGGAATAGAGCGTGCTCATTAGATAAAAATTACTGGCTGAGTAGCTAAAAGAGATTGATAAAGGCCACAAATCCCCTCTCCAAGAAGGATTGGGTGTAGGATTTATTAGTGCATTGAAATGGCATTGCCAGGCACAGGACGGAGGTTACTGGGGGTAAAGCTCCACGATCATCGCGTGTCCCTGGGAACAGAGAGAGACAGAAATGGCTCACTAACAGAGTCCAGACTAATCATTACAGACACAGACCCAGGCTCCCAGGCACAGCATCAAGAATATGAGCTGCAGTGGCCAGACAAAAGCCCAGGTGGGCAAGAGGCCACTGGCCCTGGGCTGTGCCAGCTCTGGGGTGGCAGCAGGGCCAGGGCAGTGCCCGTCCCCTGTGCTGGCACTGCTGGGGCACCTCCAGTGCTGGGGGCAGCTCTGGGCCCCTCCTGACACGAGAGCCCTGGAGGGGCTGGAGCGTGTCCAGGGCAGGGAACGGAGCTGGGAAGGGGCTGGAGCCCCAGCAGAGGCTGAGGGAGCTGGGAAAGGGGCTCAGCCTGGAGAAAAGGAGGCTCCAGGGGGACCTTGTGGCTCTGCACAAGTCCCTGCCAGGAGGGGACAGCCAGGAGGGCTCGGGCTCTGCTGCCAGGGAACAGGGACAGGACTGAGTGGTGATAAGGGGCTGCCAGAGGAGCCTGAGGGAGCTCTGAACACCCAGCACGCAGAGCTGGAGTAACCAGAGAGGATTGCAGAGTCCCAGCAGGATCAGCCCTGCCATTGCTGCCCTCTCCCAAGGGAACAGGCTGGAGCCATTACCTGCCCTCCTGCAGCACAGGCGGCGACCAGGCCGTACTGTCCCCCCTCCTTCTTCAGCCTGTGGGCAGCAGTGATGACCAGGCGGCAGCCGGTGGCCCCAAAGGGGTGTCCCAGGGACAGGGAGCCCCCCCAGGTGTTGAACTTGTCCAGGGGAGGGGCTCCAACCTGCAGGGACACAGAGGGACATGCTGAGGGACACAACTCCTCATCACCTGGCTGGAAAGGCGTCATCCCACCTAATCCCAACACCGAGCCTACAGCAGCTCAGGATGGCACATCCAGGTGGCTGATGAGGGGATGAAACCACCCCGAAGGAGGTCCTGCTTCACCTGCAGCCCCTCAGGGAGATCCTGCACTGTGCAAGGACTGAGCCCCTCACACTGCTCTTAACACCCTCCTCTACAAGGATTGTGGCTCTGGATCTTCCACCTCCTGCCGACAACAGAAACAGCATCCCAAAGAAACCGCATAAATTGGGATTTGCTGACCCAAACTCAAGGAGCATCACTGCTCCTCACAGGACAGAGCCAGAGCCTGGCTGTGCAGCATCAGCAGCTGCCAGGAGGGAGCCCAGTAACCCCAAAGTGAACTGGAGAGAAAAGTGGGTCCAGAGGCCATGGAGCTGTTTCAGGGCAGGAGCCCCTCTGCTCTGGAGCCAGGCTGGGAGAGCTGGGGGTGTTCACCTGAAGAAGGCTCCAAGGAGACCTCAGAGCCCCTTGCACAACCTAAAGGGGCTCCAGGAGAGGGGACAAGGACCTGGAGGAGCAGCACAAGGAGAAAAATGTCCTGACTGTGCCTTACCTTTGACTTCCTGCCCATGTAGTTCTGTGCAAACCAATCCGAATCCATGGCTTTCAGGTTAGCCAGGATCTGCCCCTGCAAAGGAGGAGAGGGTGACATTGCAATAACCCAAAGCAGACGGCTCCAGGGAGCCACCCCAGACTTGGAGCACTTACAGCAAAAGCCTCGTGGAACTCGAACACATCGATGTCACTCAGGCTGAGCCCGGCCCTCTCCAGCACTTTGGGAGTGGCGTAGGTGGGGCTGAAGGAGGGAAGACACACAAGTTTTGCATCCCTTTTTCCAGTCACATCCTTCTCTCTGTGCTCACGGCCCAGCTCTGCCCATCCCTCTCCAAGGGAGGCACAGCCCCCAGAACTATTGCTGAGGGTGCTGCTGCCACCGCTGCTCTCCCACCTCGTGAAGGCCTGGAGAGATGCAACATCTCCTGAGGCACTTCCCAAAAACACACCGTGGCAAGAGAAGGCTGTTGTGGGAGCAGGGGCTGTGGGGGGATGCTCTCCATCTCCACCTACCCCAGGAGCAGCTGGTCCTTGGGATCCTGGGACACGTACACGAAATCCCTGCGCAGGAAAAGGGCTGTCAGTGCCAGGGACAGGAGGAGGAAGCAGGAGCAGAGGCCACTGGAGCAGCCCCTCCTACCTTAGGTAGGCCTTTGGTTTGTATCCCATGGCCAGGGCCTTCTCCTCAGACATGATCAGGATCGCTGACGCTCCGTCGGTCTGGAACGGGCAGGGAGAAGCCGGGTGAGGGATGAAGGACCTGCACACCCTGCACACAACAACGAGCCCCACAGCCCTCAGAGAGGACCTGAGCATCAGCAGAGCCTCCAGGACACCCCACTATGACAGGGGCCAAAGGACAAGGCTGCTGGACTGAGTGGATGGAGGGATGGATGATCAGTAACGATGCTGAAGCACTTCCTCACAGCCCACAGGCACAATTCCCCTGGTTTCACGCAGGACACAGGTGCCTAAGAGCCCTGCTTGGCATGGGACAAGTTGGTTATCCCAAACACTCAGCTGTCCTCCCAGTGCCATCCCAAAACAGTAATTCCAGGAGGACACAAGCCACAGGCTCACCACATGACAAAAATTATGACTGTGGGTTTGGCACATCAAATCATGGAATGGTTTGGGTTGGAAGGGACCTTAAACTGCATCCAGTCCTGCCCCCCTGCCATGGGCTGGGATCACCTCCTACTACCCCAGGTTGCTCCAGGTGCTCGAAGTTTTTAGCTTCCATGTATTCTTCATGTATTTGTAGCTTTGGAGACTGTTAAATGCTTAGGTTAACTTCCAGTACTTGTCCAACTTTCTTTCCTGCAGTGAACTAACTCTTATTGATGCATTCCTAAAATATTGGTTAGTCTTGCCTGTTGCTTCTTCAAGGACTTTTTATTTTGCACTGTGTACTCACAGACATGCTAAAGGTAGGAGATGGGGGGAGAGCTCCCATGGGGCAGAAGCCAGGGGGGATTTACTTAACCAACTGCTCCTCTAATTGGACATTACTGGCTGGATATTCTAATTGCCAGGTCTTGTATTAAATGGTACAAATCTAATTCAGGATGTGACTTTTTGCCAAATTCTGTACCTGAAGGCTTTCAAGGAAAGATTTGCTTCTATGTTGTCATTCTAATGTTGCCTGGTAAAGTTTGTGTTCTATTTCCAGGCATCACAAGACACAGTGTCCAGCCTGGCCTTGGGATCCAGGGACAGCCCCAGCTGCTCTGGGCACCCTGTGCCAGGGCCTGCCCACCCTGCCAGGGAACAATTCCTGCCCAAAATCCCATCTGGCAGTGGGAGCCATTCCCTGTGTCCTGTCCCTCCAGAGCTGGGGCTGCCCCTGGATCTCTGGCAGTGCCCAAGGCCAGGTTGGACAGAGCTTGGAGGAACCTGGGACAGTGGGAGGTGTCCCTGCCCGTGGCAGGGGGTGGCACTGGGTGAGATTTAAGGTCCCTTCCAACCCAAACCATTCCATGATTCTGTGAAGTTCAGACTAAACCTACTGACTTCAGTTGTACAATGTGACCAATCCCATCCTGGGACAGAATCCATCCATGGGCCTTTGAAGGATTGACCCCCATGAAGCAGCTACAGAGAAGCAAAGAGGTCAGACAGCCCAAAACTTCAGAGGTTTTGTTATGGATTTTAAAATGAAACAACCCAAATTCACCAGATTTCAACAGAGTTCCAAGTTACACCTGGAAAATCCAGAAACAGTCGATATTAAAAAGCTCATTCCCAGATGATACCAGCTAAGGGAGGCAGGGGCTCAGGTGGACAGCTCTCCCCTCTGGCTGACAGTGCTGGGAGGAAGAATTACCAGGAAGGAGGAGTTGGCTGCTGTGACTGTTCCATAGGGCTTGACAAACGCTGGTTTCAGTTTTCCCATCTGCTCCATGGAGGACGGCCGGATCCCGTTATCTTTGGTAACTGTGTCCTTGCCTGGTGAAGGAAAAAAGTACATTTAAACTCCAAAAATCAGCAATGGACAAGGATTTCATCATCAGGACTCCAGGGGGGAAAAAAAAATCAGAAAATTGTGGGCTTCAGGACAAGCGTGAGGAGGGAAAAAAGGAAAATCTGTTTGTGGCATCAGGATACTTAACATGGCTAAAAATAGCACTTAAAAATTGGAGCTACCTCACTTTTCCTCAGAAGACAGCAAAAACAAAGTGCTGCCATCTGTTTACTGGAAGGAAAAATTACCACATGGGAAAGCCAGTTGAGAAAAGAATTTAAATTTAGGTTAAAAAGCCTAAATGGAGAACTGAGTTTAAATCAGTTTACATTTACATGTTGAGTTTGAGGAATAAAGAGCACTGGGAAAACCCAAACATATCCATCTGCAACGATGCCAACTGCTAAGTAAGTCTGTTAAACACCAGTTGTATAATGAAGACCACATGGAACTGTGGCTCTACAAGGGAAATTTCTCCAGGATAGCAATCAGAGCTCCCACATGAACAGGTATTGCAGCAAAGTGTGTCCCCTGGCTCCTGGGGGGTGAGGGGGACACCAGGACAGGCAGAGGGCAGCTTAAAGGTTCTCCCCAGACTGTTTCACCTCCCAGCAAGGAATGTGAGGCCTGGGGAACTGGAACCTGCCACATTCCAGCTTTTCCCATCCAGCACCTGAGTTGTAAGAGTGGGATTTTATTTGGCTGATGTTTGTTGTTTATATTCTGGGGTATAAAGGTGGTTTCTCTTGCTTGGTGGAAGAGCAGGGGGATTCCATGTCCAACTGTCCTGATTTTCCTTGCTCTGTCCACCTCATTAGCACAGAAGTGGAGTTGGCAAGAAAAAATTTAGATATGTAAAAATACGACAGAGGGCAGGGTTAGATGGGATATTGGGAAGGAACTCTTCATTGCGAGGGTGAGGAAGGGCTGGGATGGAATTCCCAGAGAAGCTGTGACTACCCCTGGATCCCTTGAAGTGTCCAAGGCTAAGCTGGATGGAGCACCCTGGGACAGTGGAAGGTGTCAGGGCTGGAACTGGGTAATCTTTAACATCCCCTTCCCACCCAAACCATTCCATGGCTCTATGTTTACACACACAGCTGTCCAGTTTGAAAACACATCCCTATGCCAGCACTTTTCCAGAGACAAACAGATCCTGATAAAACCCACCCAGACTCCCAGAACTCCCCTGGAGCTGCCCCCAGCAGGGAGTAGCCCTGGCCATGGCACACAGGCACTGTCACCTGGCACTTTGAAGGGCACCACGTCCTGCAGCAGCCCCTCATCCTGGGCTTTCTTGGCCAGCGTGTGGGAGCGCAGGGCGTACTCGTCCTGCTCCAGGCGGGAGACGCCGAAGGCGGCGGCCAGGCGGTCGGCAGAGTGCCCCATGGTCTCGCTGGTGGAGAATTCTGCCACAGCTGGCAGCTGCAGCCAGGCAGGGGGAAAAAAAAACCACAGGTGAAAAAATAAACCCTCCTGGGAGCACACAGAGCTGAGCCCCACGGGAGGGAGGCGTTGGAGTCAGAGGCACAGAGAGTGCACCCTTATCTCTGACATCCAAGAAAGCACTGAATTTCATATAACATCTTGAAAAACACTTTCAAAGTTAAATAGAAAAACTAGGAATGTAAATGTGTAGATTAGAAAGTTTTCTTAAGTCACTGGGTAAAAAAGTTAAAGCTTGGAGTTTAAACTAGTTTAGAGAACAGAAGACAAGGTGGAGGATTTAGGGTGTTGTCTCTTGTCCTTCTTTCTTCTTTATCTTCTTCTCCTAGAGGTTTTTGGGTAGCAGCAAGTGATTGAATAGAGAATGCCACAGTGCAGCACACAGGTGTTGGCTCATTGGGTCACTAAGAAAAATAATTTAGTTGGCATTTGTTAATTGGGTAAATGGACATATAAAAGACCTTGCAGAAGATCTTTGTTAGCCATTTTGCACCTTTCTATCTTAGTGCACTATCTATCTTGTACCTCGTATACATCTAATGCTGATAAGAGAAGAATTAACCAAGTCTGAACAAGAGAAAAAACTGCCTCCCTCTCATCAATTTCAGTTCAAGGGGAGAAAGAACCTAACCACGAGTGTCCTATGGAGACTGGGAGGCCCCTCCCTTCGTTAATTCAGAGCTGCACAATTAACACACGGTGACCAGACCACAAGAGACTCAGTCAAATGCGGCAGAGAACCCATCCCTTTTCAAGATTGTGGAAAAAAACAGGGTCCAGGCTGCTGCTTACTCCAGGGATTCCAGAACTGTGTTGAGAGCAGCTGCCTGTGCATTTAACAGGGAATGCATGACAAAGGGTGACCAGACCCTTTGGGTTCAGCTCAAACACCACATCCTGGTCCTCAAAATTCCTTGTCAGACACCTCCTCATCCAAAAGCAGAGCCCTGAGGTGATTTTGGCTTAGTTTTAATTCTTCCAGCAGCACACAGGAAATCCCTGCATGCAGTCAAGCCTGAAATCTTCGTATGTTATTTGGATTTGGGATGTCAGTGTGGTAGCTGAACAGTAGGCCTGTGAGGCCTCACAGATTACACTTCAACTTGAGTAACTGTACTTGTAAGAAAACTTGTTAGCTTTCCTTGAGAATGGAATTTTGTAATGGTGAAAAATAACTTGTTCTCCTGAGAAAAAAAAATCTAAGACTGTAACTGTTAACAGCACCTATATAAACTATCCAGATTCATTAAAAATATATACAAACAATATCTTAAAAAAAAAACACTAACCAGCACATAAACACCTCAAATAAACTAACCAATCAAACAAAATAACAACTAGTTACTAACCAATTAAAAATAAACATGATACCTTTAAAAAACCCTCTATATTTAAATATAAAAATAAACCAAGACCTTCTTTCACTACTTAAACAAAAATATATCTCGTCTGTTTACTATCCCTAACACAAACTCATAGCAACGTGTGAGCTCTGCCACACTTAACCTGGGCCCCGCTGCACTCACTAAAGGGAATGACGTGGATGCAGTTTCTTTGTGAAGAGCTCAGGGTGGGAAGGAGGGAAGTGCTGCCCCTTTCCATCCTCACGCCCCAGTGACCCCCAGGACAGAGCAGTGGCTCACTCTGCTCCTGACACAGCCCTGTGGATGCACCTCAGGGGAGCTGAACATCCAGACCCTGGCAGGATTTGGCCAGGAACAGGAATCAAAAGGCGTATTTAAGATGTGTTAATCAAATTCATATACTGAGGAGATTCCTGTCTAATACTAAGGGGGGGTACTTCTATTATCTATATATATATATATATTATCTATCTATCTATATATATAGGGTCTATATAATAGACCCTAGAATTCTTCTGACACTTCAGAATAACCTTTATATTTATGGGAAAAAAAATTTCTGTCATCTGCAGCACAGTTTGTCCAGGAGTTGCAGCAGGAGGTTTTGCACTAAGCTGGGTTTACTGAAGATGAACATGTGGGAAGAAAAATCAGAGGCCCAAATGCTGTGAGATGCATTAATCAGTGTTTTAACCCAAAGGAGAGGACAGAGATCAATCATGATGAACCCCAGGAACCATCTCACCCATTTTAAATCCTCTCCATCAAGGCCAAAAAAATTACCTGTTCATGCCTCCTAAATATCTAAACGCCTGAAAAACAAAAATACCTCAGGAGCAAAGTAGTCAGGGCGAATCTTGGAAATGAGAGAGAGCTTCTGGCCCAGGGTCTTGGCTCGGTTCAGGGTCAGCATCGTCTTCCTCATCTTCCTGCTGTGGCGGATGGGGACGTCGGACATGAGCTCCACGCCCCCGGCCACCACCACGTCACACTGGCCGGCCGCGATCATCCCCACACCTGCAACGAGAGGTGCTGCCAGAGCGGGGACACTCACCCCCACAGAGCCCTGCCTACTCCTGCACTCCTCCTCTGAGGCCTTCAGAGGCTGGACAGAGTTAAAGGAATGAAGTATTTATTCCTCTGGTATTGCTACGGGTGTTTATTAAAAGGCCTTCCAAGGATACACCTTGGGCAGTGCAAGAGCCCGGCCGTGGCTCCACCCGACGAGGGACTCTGAGCCATGAGTTTTCACACTTTTCTAAGTTTTGGTCCATTTCCATCTTGGGGTTAATTGTCCAATTCCAGCTGCAGGTGATGCAGTCCATCCTCCCAGACTGCTCTCCTCAATTCGCTGCTGTTTACGCTTTTTGGCCCGAGGCTGTATCGGTGTCCTTGGTTCTGGGGCTGGAAAAGGATTGTTTTGTCTGCCTGAGCTGTGAGGAGAGCGTGCTAATGCTTTGTATGAAGTTCAGAGTCACACTAAGGCAGTACAGAATCTAAAAAATATGAAAGCCAAAGCTTCAGGCATCACCTGCAGCCCTTGGCCGTGGCCAGGTTACACAATGTGAGCTCCTGTCACTTGGCTCCCACTTGTCCTTGTCACACACAGCCTGGAGGGAAGGGCAGCCCCAGCAGTCTGAGATGCAACTCCATTTTTTAGCCCTGTTTAGATACTATAGCCAAAGATAAAAGGAGCCCACAAGGAGCAACTTTCTCACCATGGTCAGTCTTTACCTCCCAAATAAACACAGACACTGGGCAGACATGCTGCTGCAGGCCTACAGCAGACACTCAGTTCATGTCATATTTTGCTGCTAAAAAACTTCCACAGAATCCCTGAGGCTGGGAAAGACCTCCCAGATCATGGAATCCACCCTGTGACTGATCTCCACCTTGTCCCCAGCCCAGAGCACTCAGTGTCTGAGTATCCAGGAATTCCCTGGGCACCTCCAGGGATGGGGACTCCATTCAAGGCCTGAGCTCCCTTTCCAGGCAGAAATTCCTGCCTGCTGGCCAAGCTGAGCCTGCCCTGGCCCAGCCTGAGGTCATTTCCCCTTGTCCTGTCCCTGTTCCCTGGCAGCAGAGCCCGAGCCCTCCTGGCTGTCCCCTCCTGGCAGGGACTTGTGCAGAGCCACAAGGTCCCCCCAGAGCCTCCTTTTCTCCAGGCTAAATAACTCCATTTTTTCCTCCCATTATAGCATTTCTTCAGTTGTTTCTTTACATTCACAAGCAGTGCAAGTTGAATAAGAGCTGTAAAAGAATTCCCAAGCTCCCTCTCAACTCCCACAGCTTATTCTTGCAGCCCACATACCTGTGGTCATGGCCTGGTTTGAGGAAATGCAGGCCATGGTGACGGTGTGGGCTGGAGTTTTGTCAGAGAACCCTGCTCCCAAGGCAGCCTACAACAACAAGAGTGGCTGTTAAACTATGGCTTCTGCTCCAGAGCTGCCCCTGCCCAGCACATCTTGCCAGGTGGAGCTGAAGACAAAGACATGGAGTTTTCATCCAGTTAATTATGGCAGCAGCTCTTCCCCTCCCCAGACTCTGGAGCAGGAGCTGAGGTCACGCCGCCGAGGCTCTTGGCCACACTGAGAACAGTCACTGCTCCTCCACGCTTTTTAATAAAGAGACAAACTAATCACACCCCTCACATTTAAAAACATCACACCAAAAGAGCCTCCAACTACTCGATATCACCTTATTGGCAAAGGCAACACGAGAGGGGTGATTTAGAGCACTCAGCACAAGCTGCTGTGGCTCCACAGAGAGCAGCAAATTGCAGAGCAGTGACTCATCTGAGCATGTCCAGAGCAGCTCCCAGAGACCTTTCCCTACTTGGGATGTGGCCAACTGGTTGAAAGTTCAGCAGTTGCTCCCAAGTTAAAATTACCCTGCAGCCCCATCTGACTGGCAGGTGACCAAAGGCAGGCCTTGCATTCCCGAGGCTGAGGCTGCACAGGGAGCCCAGGTTACATCATGGATTTATCCAGGTGCAGAGCACAGCAGAGGCTCCAGGTTAGCAAAGATCAGGCTGCCTGTCCCGTGACTCCAGAGGATCAGCTGCTCTGGGGATAATCCAGGAATTGTGTTTTCTGGCTGCTGGAATGAAGGGCAGCAAAGCTGCTCTGCTTCAAATGCTGCGAATGCTGTGTCTGAGCAGCCAACTCAAATGAATAAATAAATCCCACAACAAAGCAAACCCTCACAGCACACTCTGCTCCTCCCAAGATATTGGGCAAGGCAGCGTTCAATCCAACTGGTATTTAGGAGCTGAGGGATCAGCAACGCTCAACAAAACTTTCCCTTGCAGGGAAGAGTCAAGCAGAGGCTTCACAGCATTGAAATATGAAAATCTGATAAAAAAATGATGCTAAATGAAATCTGTGGCAGATTTCAACAGGAGGCAGAGAATCACAAAATCATCTTCCTTACAGTCCCAATAACTCATTTAACAAGGCTGCACAACTACTTCATGCTCTCAAATCATATATAAACAAACAATAATATTGGGAAATCATTTTCAGCAAGGATTTGTCATCTTCAGAGCAGTTGCAGAAATCAGACTCCCAGGGCAATGCTGCATAGAACCCACCTCTCTGGCAACATTACTCGTTTTCACTTCCTGGATAACTGTGCCATAAACAATGTAATCAACAACATCCTTGGGACACTGGTCCGGGTCAGCAGGCCCCTAAGGAGAGGATCAAAACAAAGGGAATTTGTATCATTTGCACATAAATAATAACCTCTCCAGCATCCCCTTCCTGCCACCTTGGCTGGAGAACAAGGCAAAAAACAGAACCACAGCTTCTGCCCCCTTCAGAAAAAAATCTCATGTGCATGTGGGCCTGCGGGAAGCATAGCTGATTATGGGCTGCAAACAATCATGGTGATAATTTCACCAAAAATCATTACAAAACTTCATTAAAACAATTACCTTGCAGCCCTTACACCCCTCCTTCCACAAAATGGCTCCCAGAATCATCAAATCCAGAATGGTTTGGGTGGGAAGGGACCTCGGAGCTCATCCAGTCCCACCCCTGCCATGGGCAGGGACACCTGCCACCATCCCAGGTGGCTCCAAGCCTGTCCAGGCTGCCTTGGACACTGCCAGGGATGGAGCAGCCATCTCCAGGTTCCTCTCTTCTCCACAGCACTTTGCCTCTCAACAAAACAAACCCTCTGCTAATGGCCCTCAGAGCAGAAGGGACAGGAGGGTTACAGAATTAGCTCAATATCTTTGTCACTTAATCTCCTCTTGCACAGATTGTTTTTCCCACCAGATGTGTGTACAGCTCAACAGCAGCTCTGATCTCTGGAAAGCCAAGCTGGGAATCAAATTCACTAACATTTGTCACCACCACCATGACTTTGCATCAACACAAACTACTGAAAACCCCAACAACAACACAAACCCCACTGCTTAAACCACCCACTACTGCAGAGGGAGGCCAGGAAAAATAAAGCACCTGAGCTGTTCAGAGCCAAACCCAGAGCCTTGCTCTGCAACACTGAAACCTCAACAGTTTAACAAGAATCCTCAGCCCTTCCAGTGTTCCATTTACTTACTGCAGTGCTGCTCTGGCTAAGTCATGGGGCATCAGATCAGCATACCTGGAAGGTGAAGAAGAGAGGAAGAAACTCAGAGGTGTGAGAAATCAGTGCAGAATTCTCCTGTGAGCACTGAGCAGAGAACTGGGGATGGATCAGAAATGCTCCACTTTGCTTCTGAGCAAACAATTCAAGGAATTACAGATTGGTTTGGGTTGGAAGAGTCATCAAATCTCATCCAGTGCCACCCCTGCCATGCAAGGACACCTCCCACTGTCCCAGTGTCCAGCTGGCCTTGGGCACTGCCAGGTTCCAGGGGCAGCCCCCAGCTGCTCTGGGCACCCTGTGCCAGGGCCTGCCCACCCTCACAGGGAACAATTCCTGCCCCAAATCCCATCCAGCCCTGCCCTCTGCCACTGGCAGCCATTCCCTGGCTCCTGTCCCTCATCCCTTGTCCCCAGTCCCTCTCCAGCTTTTCTGAAGCCCCTTTAGGCCCTGCAAGGGGCTCTGAGCTCTCCCTGGATCCTTCTCCAGGTGAGCACCCCCAGCTCTCCCAGCCTGGCTCCATGGCAGAGGGGCTCCAATCACTGCACTAAACTCAAAGAAAAGCAGCAGTGAGGGGATAAAGAATCTAACATCCTAACATTCAGCTGTGGTCCCAGTTCAGCTGTGGGTTTGGTGGCACAACAATCCAGGAAGAAGAGCCTACAGCAGGTTCTTGGCCCCTGTCCTGCCAGTTTTGTGAAACTTGTTCCTCCATCTGCTATAGATTCTCTATCTGCTTCCTCTAGACCTGCTCCATGGGGATTCAAACACACAGACAAGCTTCTTCAAAACACATTTTTGCACTAAATAATCTGGAATAACTGCAGCAGCACAACTCAGGGCACCTCCTGAGCCTTTAGGCTCAAGAATAACTACATGAAAATGAACAAGTGAGATTTTTCACAGAAAGAGTCAAATATTAACCAAGTCAGGGGGTGTTCTCTGTATTTTACTCCTCCTTGATACTCACGTGGTGCCAGACTGCAGAAAGGGAATGCGGACACCCTCCACCACCACCACATTCTTCACCCCAGTTTTGCCCAAGGTCTTCTTAGTCTTGGGCTGGACTGTGAAAAGAGAAGTGATGGTGACAAGAATATCAGCAATTTTAATACAGATCCTGCAAAGACTTCTAGAAAACAAAGAAAATTGTCCTCTTGATGCATAAGTGAAAGGCAGGGTAGGTAGGACACCCAAGTTGGAACCATGGAATGGTTTGGGTAGAAAGGCCTCTAAAAACTCATCCAGTGCCACCCCCTGCCATGGGCAGGGACACCTTCTGCTATCCCAGGTTGCTCCAAGCTCCATCCAGCTGAGCCTAGAACACTTCCAGGGATGGGGCCTATGCCTCATCAACCTCACAGCCAAGAATTTCTTCCTAATGGGAAGAAATTCTCTCCCCAGTGGGAGAGGTTCAAGACAAGGGATGTCATGACCCAGCATCATTCCACAGGCCAGCACCAGGATGAAGCTCCAGCAGTGTCTGGAGATTCCTTCAGGCTCTTCCCAAAGCCCAGGGGAGGATGGGGAGCTGCTGTCCAGGCCTGTTCCCAAAATCCCAAAGCATGAATCACTCCAGCAACCCCCACAGAGAGCCCAGAGCATGGATCACCCCAACCACGCACTGTGGGCTAGGACTGAAAACTGGGAATGGCTGCTGGGAGCCAGAGGCAGACTGGGAATGGCTGCTGGGAGCCAGAGGCAGACTGGGAATGGCTGCTGGGAGCCAAGACACTCAGAGGATGAGAGGACTCTGCTGCAAACACTGGTTTGCCTGAAGTCTTCCTTGCTTGCAACTTTTCAGGAACCCCTGAACCACTCTGCACTCTACATTTCTAAGATTTAAGTGGAACAAGATGTTGTTGGATTTTGGTTTTTTTAGGGCAAGTTTTTTCGGGATACTTTTTAACGGGGACTTTCATTTATTTTAGTTCTGTGTTAGGAAGGATATTTTAAAGGCTGGTTAGGTTCTTGTTTTTCATGTTTATTAATATATTATCAAAAGATTTGGCGGGTTTTTTCTAGACTTTTTGTTCAAGTTTAACTCATCATCACTTGGTTTAAATTGGTTCAAATGGTGTAAAATGGCTTTGAAATAGGCAGCTTTTTAATATTTAAATTAATTTTCACTCAATTAACAATAGACACAAACTTTTTCTTAGTGACTCAATGACTCAACATTTATGTGCTGCACTGTAACATTTTCTATCTAATCACTTTTTGCTACTCAAAAACTTCTAGAAGAAGAAGATGAAGAAGAAAGAAGGACAAGAGACAACACTTTAAATCTTCTATTTTGTCTTCTGTTCTCTAAACTAGTTTAAACTCTAAACTTTAACTTTTTCACCTAGTGACTTAAGAAAACTTTCTAATTTACACACACTTATAGCTTTTCTATTTAACTGTTGTTTTTATGGTGTTGTATGAAATTCAGTGTTTTCTTGGATGTCAGAGCCAGGTATCAGAGATAAGGGCACACACTCTGTACTTCAGACTCCAACACAAGACTCTAGAAAAGGGAGGCAGCTTCCAAAACAGCCTTGTCTGGTACAGACCCTCTGAGATTCCTGGTGCTTTCCCCTTACCTGCAGCTTGGAACTGCGAGGAGCAGCTGAGTGATCGAGCAACTAGAAAACAAGAAAGGGAAAAAAGCCAAAAAAAATGTCAGAAACAGTTCTGGTCTCTGCAAGAAGGGTTAAAAAAGAAAAAAAATAAAGAAAAAAATGGTCACTGTAAGACACCTGACCACCTGTGGGGTCAGTTCAGAAACTTGACACACTTTCTGTTGACTGTTAATCAAGACTCATCCCCATATGACGTGGGAGTGGACAAGGCAAGCATGTAATTAGGGATGAAAAAATTAACACTGTCAGCCTTTTAAAGGTGTGAACAGGGCAGATTCACATCCCAGCATTCATTCCAAACCCAACACTTCAACCAGAAGTTGAAATGAAAGCTAAAGATACTCACGGGCCCCGGCAGCCCACGCTGAGGACACGGGGAGGTTCCGCAGGGCAGAGCTCAGCATGGAACTCATTCTGGAATCTAGGAAAAGGCTGGGGTCAGTCCAAGCTGCTCTGTCCGGGACAATCCCACCGGAAGAGACCTGCCTGCCTCACACAGAGCCACAAGGTGAGGGGCAGACACACCAAGGACAGCAGCAGCACAGGGAGGTGAGCAGGATGGGAGCGGGAGGAGCCTGGCTTGTGGCTGGAGCTGCAAATGTGGCTGCGAATAAATACTGCCCAGTGAGCTTCTCGATTCCCTCCCAGGAACTGCTCCAGCTTTTCCCACTGGAAAATTGTCCCAGTGCCCAGGCAGCCTTGCCAGCAGCACCTCCTGACGCAGTGTCCTTGGCACCCCTGCCCCCCTGTTAACCCCTGGTGCCAGCCTGAGGAGCTCCTGCTGTGCATCCCCACGGCAAACAGAGCAAGTTCATGTCCTCCACCCCCAAAAACCCCTCTGCAACTTTCCCAAAGCTCATTCCAAAATCGGGTTTCCCTACAAACAAACCCTCATCTCCAGGTTTTATTGCCCAGGCCCTCACGGCTCCAGGTCTTTGGTTGATCCATGCCAACATTCATCTCCCTCTGTCATGCTTTCCGGGCTCAAATCCCAGCATTTTCCCTCCCAAAGTTTTTTCCATGGAGGGCCACAGGAGCACCCAGTCCCAAACCCAGCCCTCTACAGCTCCCCAAAACTCAGCACAAGCTGCCAGTCACCCCCTTGGACACCTCCCAGCTGCAGCTCCACACCTGGAACGTGCCCCGCAGCATTCCTCCCTTCCCAGCCCACAAACCAGACTCAGACTCCTTCTGCCAACAAAGATCCCAAAACCTGACCTTTCTGAGGCATCCTGCTCCTCCTCCACCTGTGCCGACCTCCCTCCCCGCACCTGATCAAGGCTTTTCTTTAAACTTCCCCTGCCCAGCTGACAGAAGCTTTTCGAAGGTATAACCTCCTCCTCCCTCCCACACTGCCCAGACATCTCCTCCCGATGTCCCCCCCCGTTCCTGCCCCCCAAAAACGCCCCCAATCCCCTCATTTTCGGCAGCCAGTGCTCCCCTGGCACCCCAAGGACTCAGCCCTGCCCTCACAAATCACCAGGACAAAGCTCCTTCCAGAGCCTGCAGGATTTGCCTGGAGGCCACGATCCTCATGGATCCCTTCCAGCTCGGGATAATCCACAATCCCACAAACAGCCCCTAATCCCTTCCCGTCTCCACACACCCCTGACACTTTCACACCGCAGCACCTCACTTTAACCCTCATACCCACCCCGGGACTCCCATCGGCTACACCCCTGCTTCCCTCAGCCACCCCCGAACCCCCTCATCCACCCGGCACCGACTCCCGACCCCTCCATCCACCCAGGACCAACCCCTCGATCACTTCCGACCCCCCTCACCCTTTCCCAGCCCCACCCCGCCCATCCGGAACGAATCCCCGGATTCCCCTCACTGTTCCCCCGTCCATCTGGGACCGACCCCCGCACTCCCTTCATACTTCCCCCGCCCACTGAGGGCCGACCCCCGATCCTCTGCTCCATCTGGACTGAACCGCCCACTCCTTTCCCCGGGACCGACTCCCGACTCCTGTCACTCTTCCTACACCCTGTCCATGCAGAACAGAACCCTCAGTCTCCCTGTCCGCCCTGTCCCCTCCCGTGCGCCCCGTCCCGCTCCCTCCGCTCACCTCGGCCCTCACCCCGCTCTGCCGCCGCGGCGCAGCCACTCACCAAGGGCCCCGCGCCCCCTCACCGTGCGGGCTGCCTGCAGCACGCCTGACCCGCACCGCCCCTGTGCAAACGCTCCGCAGCCCCTCCTCAGCCTCTCCCGCAATCTGCTCCCGCTCGGCGCGGACTGAAAACCCCCGAAACACAGTGGAGAGCGGAGGAGAGGGAGGCAACAGCGTGCCAGCGGCGGTGAAGTGCGCTGGCAGCGCTGAGGTCAGGCGCGGGTGGGGCGGCGTGGGCGGGGCGAGCGCGGTCAGGCCCCCGGCGGCCTCTCCCTCATTCGACCTCGGCGAAGATGGCGGCGGCGGTGCGGGCCATCGGCAGCCTCGGCCGCCTCCCGGCCGCCGCCAGGGCCGGCCCGACGAGGCGCAGCCCGCCCCGCGGTGAGCGGGGGGACGGCGGGGAGCGGGAGAGGCTGGTGGGCGGTGTGCCCCGCGTGAGGGGAGCGCTGAGGGATGGGGGCACTGGGGGCAGTGAGGGGAAAGGAACGGAGATACCGGAGGGACGCTGAGGGGACATCGAGGGAAGGGGAGCACTGACGGGCAGTGGGACAGCGAGAGGACAGTGAAGGGTCGGGGAGGGGGCACTGAGAGGTTGAGAAACACCGACAGGGCAGTAAGTGGGCGCGGACTGGGGTGGTGAGGATGAGGAGCAGAGTGTCACAGAGAGGATTTCTTGGTGCCCTGGCAGCGGTTTGGGGGTGTCCCCAAGGGCTCTTCAGGTGTGACCGTGGGGGGCTGTGAGAAATGCGGTGTTCCCAGGGAAGGGTCTATGAGGACCGGACCCCCGGGGGAGCTGTGAGGTGGGAAGTGTCCCCATGTGTGTCTGCGCCCCATCTGAGGGGTTTGTCCCCATTTGTCCCTGTGAGTCACCAGGCAGGTCCCAAACATCCCCCCCAAGGTCTGTTTCCCCATGTCCTGGGGTCTCTGGGGCTTGTGTGGCCCCACTGGGGACACTGCCGTGCCAGTCCTTGCCCAGGCACACACTGTGGGAGTCTGTGCAGTTCTGGGGGGTCCCTGTGACCTGGCATCGAGGGGGACACACCTTCCAGTCAGGATGGTCCCTGCACGTGAGCTGAGCCATAGGAGTGTCCTTGTGCCCTGACACGAGTGCCTGTCCCCATGCCCCGAGGGCCTGCTTGGAAAGGAGAGGATGTCCCCGTGTCCTTGGGTGTCCGGGCCCTGTGGCTGCCCTCCAGGCATGCAGGTGTATCCATGGGAAGGGGTATCCCTGTAATCCCACTTGGCCAGGAGGGAGGGTGTCTCCAGGTGCTCCATGGTCTCTCAGCTGAGAGAATTGGGATTGTTCATCCTGGAGAAGAGGAAGCTCTGGGGAGAGCTCAGGGCCTCCTGCAGTGCCTAAAGGGGCTCCAGGAGAGCTGGAGAGGGACTTGAGACAAGGTGTGGAGGACAGGGACACAGGGAATGGCATCCCATTGCCAGCCAGCAGGGTTAGATGGGATATTGAGAAGGAGTTTCTGGCTGTGAGGGTGAGGAGGGGCTGGAATGGAGTTCCCAGAGCAGCTGTGGCTGCCCCTGGATCCCTGGAAGTGCCCAAGGCCAGGCTGGACATTGAGGCTTGGAGCCACCTGGGATAGTGGAAGGTGTCCCTGCCTGTGGCAGGAGTGGCACTGGATGGGCTTTAACATTTCCTCCCCATTTAAACCATCCTGGAATTCAGTGATTCCATGATTTTGTGTGAGGCATCTCCCTTTCCAGCCCCGGCAGAGCTGTGGCTCTCTCCTGCCTGTTCACAGAGCTGCCTTGGTACTTCCTGGCTCCCAAGGAGGGAGTCCCCAGGAGCCCTGGGAAGGCCAAAGGGCCTGGCTGAGAAGTTCTGGAAATCTCATATTTGAGCACTTTGAAGGTCCTCAGAGCCTTGGTGTTGATGTTGATCCAAAATCCAGCTGCATTTCGTTTAAACCCAAACCTGGGCTCAACGGTGCTGGGTTCAGAGCTGGACTCGGAGCTCTGGGAGCTCTTTTCCAACGTGAGCAATTCCATGATCCTGGGATCACACCCATGTTACGTGCAGCCTTGGAGCAGGCTTGTACGTGACAGGGTGCTGCAATCACTGATGAAGAGACTTGTGGCAACTCCAGGGAGTTCTCAGGCTGTTGCTGGTTGGAATTCTTGTTCTAACTGGTAAAGCTCTTCACAACAGCCCTGGAGCTTCTCTGAGGATGCTGTCACTGTTCTTAATTAATTAATAGCCTTGTTCTGCCTTGCAAAGCATTTGGGAAGTGGATTGAAAGCTCTCCCCAAAGGCAGGGAGCAGTCAGGAGCCAGGTGAGCTCCAGGGCTGGCTGTACCTGCTGGGCCACATCCGTGTCCCGCCGGGTTCCCGGAGCGGGTTGGGGAGCTCAGTCTGCCAAGAGTTTCCCATCTCACGGGTCACAGCTCCGTGCTCAGCTCACAGGGACTGCTCAGGCGGCCTGAGCTTCATCCTGTCCGTCCTGCTGGGGCTTGGGGTGCTCCAGGAGTGGGAAAAGGCTTTTCCCTGAGCCATCACCCATGGAGGCTGTTCCCAGTTCAAGCGGTGTGCCGCGTCCGGGTGAGTGGAAGGGCAGGAAGGGGAAGTGCTGGGCAGGGAAGCAGCTGCGGTAGTAACTGGGGAAAGAGAAAGTGGGAAGGAGCAGGCTGGGCTGTGGGGTGGGTGTTGTCCATTCTCTGGTGCATCCAAGTCCTTGGCAACGTCCTGAGGACACCTGAAGTGTTGGTATCCTGGTGCTGGACAGTCTTTGAGCTGGAGTGGGTGGAGGAGTGAGACTGAAACCAATTTCCAGGGCTTTAACTTGGAATGAATGATGGGATGTGATGGAAGTCTGAAGCTGGGCTTCTGCTTCCTGCAGCATTTTGGAGGATTTTTCTGGCTCTGGTCTTGGCACGTTCCCATTACAGAACTGAAAGGATTAGTGCCTAAAGCAGATGTGCAGGGACCAGGACCAAGGAGCTGCTTTCGCTGCCTGGCAAAAGATGTTTTCCACAAATATGCTGGATTTAAAATAAACCACTGTCAGGCTACCAAAACCTCATTCTTGTGTTAACCAGCTGGTACCCTGCTGACAGCACCTCTCCCAAAAGACTTTGCATTCAAATGCAGTGAGATTTCTTCAGTCATGCCCTTAATTTATTGTTTTCCTACTTTCCTACTTTTTTTTTTTTTTTGGTGAGAATGGAAAGGCAGAGTGGAATTGAAGGCTGAAGGTTTTATGGAAGGAATCTGTTTGGGAACTAATATAGAGAAGGAAAGCCATGTAAAGAGCAAAAAAAATATGGAATCCCAGACTAGTTTGGCTGGGGGGGAACTTAAAGCTCATCTTGTTCCATCCCCTGCCATGGGCAGGGACACCTTCCACTATCCCAGCTTGCTGCAAGGATTGAATGAATTAATTCAGGGAGACAGTTCAGCCCTTGCCTTCTCTTTGAAGAGGTTATATGGCTTTTATAGGGTTAAAATACTGCTGTTAAAGGTGCCTGGTTTTCTGCTGGGCAGCATCTCTCACCAGAGGAATTGTTGTCAACCTGCACTTGGTTTGTGGGAATCGAATGTTGGTGCTTATTTTCAGGAGTACCTGACTTGAGCACACTGAGAGTTGAGGGAAATTGTTGGAGCAATCACATGTGGGTATTAAATATTGCTGAGGAGCTTTGGAGTGGGAACCAGCTCACTCTTGTTTATAAAATGCTGCTGTGGGCACATGACACACAAACGCACCCCAGACCTGTTTGCTGGGACTGTGTGACGCTGAATTTCCATCCCCACTCCATCACACTGCGTATCCTGTGCTCAGGAATGGGAGCAAAGGTCACTCCCTGCTGCCAGCACCCCGGACAAGGTGGAAAGGAGGCCAAAGTGCAGCAGAGCCCCAGCCCTGAGCCCATGTCACGGGGCTGTGGCAGGGGGAGACACAGTTTGCTCTCCTGGTATTGCATTATTCTCCCTCCTTGCTGCTGGGAATGGGAATGTTTCATTCCTGAAGGTTTTATCAGTGTTTAGCAGAGCCCTCCCGTGGCTAACTGGCTGTGTGGGAGCTGGTAGATACATGTGGAAGTAACACTTTTACTGGAATTCAGACTTAAAGCAGCTTTGGCAGGGATTCAGCCTGGACCTGAGTTAGGGGATCCTCGGGGTCAAGATCAAGGTTGCTTGAATGGAGCTGGGGTTCATGGATGTGCTGAGAGATCGTGGGCTCAAACATGATTTCTGAGCAGAAAAAGGAGATTTACAAGTCAGAAACTTGTGGGCAGAACTTGTTCATCTCGTGGTCTGAGTTTTCTGAGGGCTCTGGAAGAGGACATGCCCATGTGCTTTGTATGTCATTAGTAGAGGTGGATCCCAAAGCTGGAGAGGGACCTGGTCATGGGATGGAGGGACAGGACCCAGGGAATGGCTGCCAGTGGCAGAGGGCAGGGCTGGATGGGATTTGGGGCAGGAATTGTTCCCTGGCAGGGTGGGCAGGCCCTGGCACAGGGTGCCCAGAGCAGCTGGGGCTGCCCCTGGATACCTGGCAGTGCCCAAGGCCAGGCTGGACACTGGGACAGTGGGAGGTGGCCCTGCCATGGCAGGGGTGACACTGGAGGGGCTCTGAGGTCCCTTCCCACCCAAGCCAGCCTGTGGTTCTGAGTATTTTGTTGATAGATGGATGGAGGCAAGAATAAATATTTTGTGAGCTTTTTGTGGCCCTCCTTTGTGCCCCGTGAGATCTGTGGTCACACTTGGACTGGCCCCATTTTCTGGCACCAGAGTGTGTTTTTACAGAAATACCCTGGACAGTTGTGTTTGCTTTGTAGGGAATTCACCTTGAAGCTCCCAAAGTACAGGAAGGTCCCTGGTTTAGCACATGAAGAAATTGGAATGAGGATGATAACAGCAAAACTCCCTGTGCCACCTGCTCCATCCCTTGTCAGCTGGTTGGGAAGGAGGAGTTAATTTTTTCTGCTCTGGGTTGGGCACTGCTGGCACTGCAATGAGGGGTCTGTGCTGGAAGGTCACTGCAGTGCTGTGGAACCTGCTGGACTCTGCTGGGGCACAGCCCAGGCCGTGAGGGGAGGAACTGGCTCGTGCCCAGGGTTTCCAAAAGCTCTCCCTGGCAGGTGAGGGGAGCTGGGAGAGGGTGAGGCTGAATCTGCTGAGAATTCCTTTAACACTCTAACATCTTTTCCTTAGGTTATGCCTGCCGTAACATCTCCACCTCCAGTGCCCTCCAGAGTAAGTGTGAAGCTTTTCTATAAATGCATTTTTTTCCCTTAAAATTCCTGGAGCAGGATCTGACCCCATCCTTGTGTTTGTTTGCAGGCAGAACCCACGTCAGCTGTGATATCAAAGGAGATGTTGCTGTCGTGCGATTCAACACACCAAATTCCAAGGTACTGAAAATTCCCATTTAAGGCTAAGAACTTTCCTAACCTGCAGCTGGGAGCAAAGGAGAAGTAGGAAAAGAAGATTTGGGGATTTTAATGAGACATCTGGAGATGCCTCTTGGAGTACTTTGTGTGTGCTCAGCTAATTTGTCTCTCTCCCAGGCACAAGGTCTTGTTAAATTTCAAATCTTCAGGAAAACTTTAAAAAAAAATATTAAATCTTGTTTAGTTCATGTATTCAAGTCAGTTAAAGAATGTGTCCATTCTTCAGTAATTTGGAATCCATAAATGCTTTTGATTCTATTATTATGAATATAAAACAAGCAGAACCTAATTCTCATTTTTTAGGTCAATACAGCTGCAGTTGTTCAGGTATCAGGAGGCAGGAACTCTTTAAATGGCATCTCAGGAAAACATCTAAAAATGCATTTTGAATTTCAGATATCATCTCACAGATGGAAATGCTCTTTATGAGCAGTGGTAGAGCTTGCCATAAAAACCTGGTTTTTAAAACAAAGCAGCTGAGCTGCTCTGATATTATGCAAGATATAAGATTGCACTACTACTGCTATGAAAAATCTTGTATTAATTGTAACAGACCAGAATGGGGGGTTTTCTATATATTCCTTTCCTTTGAGGAGCAACAGCAGTTTCAGGTTTGAAATATCTGTTTTATGTGAGGATTTGGTGGTACCTAAAGAACCCAGGCTGTATTTGTCCTGCTTGGTGCAGCCTTTCAGTAAAGCTGGAGTGATGTTGTCAGCCTGGTCTGGGGAACGTGTCCCTGCTCATTGCAGGGGGTTGGATGAGATGACCTTGAAAGGTCCCTTCCATCCCAAACCATTCTATGATTCTACAATTATATGGAAAAGAAGCAGTTTACAAGTTCATAAAATCAATCTTCGGGGTCACAATCCCACTGTTGGGAAGGTTAAAAGGAACTTGCTAATTAAAGATGACCTGCTGCAGGGTTTTATCCTGGAGTGGGCTTTGTGCTAGGACAGGGCTGAGGTAACTTGCAGCAGATGTGGGCTCAGGCTGAGCTCCTGCTGACGGTGCTGCTTTGCTCCCAGGTGAACACCCTGTCCAAGCAGCTGAGCGCAGAGTTCACCGACGTCATGAACGAGATCTGGGCCAACGAGACTGTGAGGAGCGCCGTGCTCATCTCCTCCAAGCCAGGCTCTTTCATTGCTGGAGCAGATCTCAAGTAAGCACAGGGCTTCAGGAGCTGATGGAGCGGTCCCTGAAATCCAGCAGTTTGTCCCTGGGGCGAGGCACAGGCTGGGAGTGAAATCCCCCTGCTCAGGATTTCAGAGTTGCTGGAATGAAGTGAGGATCTCAGCAGAGAGTCCTTAAACCCCTCCTGGCTGTGACACTTGGTCAGTCCTTCCTGCAGCCAAGGAAACACATCCTGGCTCTGGGGTGGGCATTGTCCTTCAGGCTGGGGTAAAATAAGAGTGGATAATTCACATGCAGGACTCGTTGAAGCTGGGTTGGAGTGCCTGGCAGCCTTCCAGCCTGGCCCCTAGTTTGGGCAGGGTTTGGCACTCTGCCCTGTGCTGAGCAGCCTCCCAGGCTCCCTGGGTAAGTTTTCCAGGGTGTGGGATGATCCTGTGGGTGCCCAGTGGGACCTGGAATGCCATTGGCTCCTGATGCTGACACTGACAGGTCAGAATAGCTGCTTAAAGGCCAGAAAGCTCTGAGGAAAGAAAGTAAATTAAAAATAAACCCTCCAAAACCGTGTTACATTTTTGGCTGGCTTTGTCCAGGGACAGAGGCTTGCTCCCTGTTCAGGAGGGAAGGAGGTGAGCAGAGCAAAGGCCAGGCTGTGGTTAAGAGGTGTCTCCTGGCCTCAGCACCTCCAGCATCCCAGACTACTCCTGCCTGGCAAAGGCTGCGAGCCTCCAGGAGAAGAATTGGGACAGGGAGTCTCTAACCAGCAGTGTGGCATCAGAGCACTGGCCATCTGCTCCTCTAAAGAGTGATTCTGGGCTCTTTTCCTCCACCCTTCCTGGCAAGTGCTTTGAGGCTTCCTATGAGCCTTCCTCCTCTCCCAAAGGCTTCCAGAGCCCTGGCACAAGGGATCCCATTCAGTGCCTCAGGCACAGCCTGTGTCAGCATGCAGGGCCTGACCCTGCTGTGTTTTGTCTCCCTGTGTTGTCTGATCCAAAACTGGGGCCTAAATGGCTCTTGCTTGCTTGTCAGGCACTGGAGATTGTGGGAAAACAGGGACAAACTCGTCAAAACCTCTCATTTTCCTGCTGTTTTGTCAGTGCTTTTCCCATCCTGATCCACCTCTCTCCTCCCCTCAGCATGCTTGAAGCCTGCAAGACCGCTCAGGAAGTGACTCAGCTTTCTCAGGATGGACAGAAGATGCTGGAAAAGATTGAGAACTCTCCAAAGCCCGTGGTTGCTGCCATCAGTGGCAGCTGCCTGGGAGGAGGGCTGGAGGTACTGGACAATCCTGGGGCTCACAGCAGGAGTGGGAGCTGACAATGCTGGTCCTCTGGTTACCCAAATGATGCTGGCAGGACTGGTATTGTGAGACAAATTTGGGAGCTGATGAGGGCTCATTACATCATGTAAATGAGTTTGTGGCAAGTTAATGGCTTGGTTGTGCTTCAGAGCTCTGTCATGTGAGTTCTGCTGCTGCTGTGGAAAGAGAGCAAATCAAATCTGAACCTGTGTGGGCCAAGCTAATATTTAGATGAGTGTCCAAGGGAAAACCGGCTGTTTCCAGCAGGCATTGGATCTGCATCCATGATGCTGGCAGAGTTCAGCCTAGAAATTGCTGCTTTTCAGATGAAGTGAGCCTTGTATCCCAGCAACTTCCATTCTTTGTAGGGCTGCTGTGAGAGGGGTGGGTGTGGGGACCCAGTGTGCTGGCCAGGCTCCACCCTGCCAGCAGCTCCACGTTGGCACCTTGGCTGGATCTTCTGCCTTGTAATCTCCATCTAGGATTTTGTAAACTGCTAATTCCTGGAGCAGAGTTGTTACTAAAACAGTATAATCTAGGAATGGAGTCTCTTCAGTTTTTGCTGGTTTCTCAAGCTTTTTACACCCACTGCATTGATTCATCTGGACTTGGCAGTCCAGGGATAAACCAGGAGTTGTGGCTGATCCATAGATGGGACTGTTCTTGGTGTAGTGAATTAATTAAGCCCTTGATGGTCTAGGTGAGATTTAAAATCCGCTTGGGCGATTGATGTTCAGCTCACACCCCAGAAGAAGCCATCAGTGAGCACAGAGGGAATTTGGGCACTTGGATAAAGGAATTGGTGCAAGGTTATGTGAGAGAGAATTGTGTGATGGGTGCCCAGTTCTCCTGTTGTCTTTCACAGGGAAACCTTTCCTTGTCTCTTCCATTTTAAGGTTGCCATTGCCTGTCACTACAGAGTAGCAACAAAGGACAGGAAAACTGTCTTGGGAACACCTGAAGTGTTGCTGGGTCTCCTGCCCGGAGCAGGGGGTACTCAAAGGCTGCCAAAGATGGTAAGTAAGAGGAAAACTTGACCCCACAGTCCCTTCTGCCTGGCAAGCTCCCACTCTGGAATCTTCTTTCTGCCCTTCTAGGTGGGACTTCCTGCTGCCTTTGATATGATGCTGACTGGGAGGAACATCCGTGCAGACAGAGCCAAGAAGATGGGGCTGGTTGATCAGCTGGTGGAACCACTAGGTCAGACACAGCATCCCTCAGTTCCTTGGTGTGCTGCTGCCTGTCAGGGAACCTCTCCCCTCACCAAATTGTGTGGAGGGGTCTTGTCCTGCTCTGCAGGGGGATCCCTGTTCCCACCACAAGCACAGGGACCTTGAAATGTGAGACTGCTGCAGAAGCTGGGTGAACAGGAGGGGTCAGCATGGAGGGCAGGCCTGCTGGCTCTCCTCCTTAAGCTAATTATCCAGATAAGAGCCCACATTGCTCATTTATCATGTCAGAGGACAGATTGCAGCCCCTAATAGAAGGACAATAGATGACTGATGTCTGTGTTTCTGCAGCCTGCAGATGGTAATCCCTGACAGGAGCTGGAGCAGGCAGCCCCCATGGCTTAGGCTTTTAGGAATTGCCAGCTGGCTGTCAGCTGGGTGGCGAGACTCCCTGCAAACTGCAGGATTCCCAGTTCTGAGCAGGCTGCTGAATCATGTCTTGCTCCCAAAGTTCTTTCACTAGGGCAGCTTTCTTGGAAGGTGACTAAGTTTGAGAGCCTCCTAAGAGGTGTTTTCAGCCCCACTCAGGAATTAGAATGGATGCCACTGCTCCAGGTGGCACTGTCATGGAGTTGGAGGGTGCTGAGCAAGTTTTCCCCATGCAGAGCACAGCCAGAACACACTGGTGGTGCTGAAGAAAATAAAATTAATAAAAAGCTGTTTCTGCCCACCCTGAGCAGTGCCAGGGAAGCCCTGGTATCTGTGCTGTCCCACAGGCCAGTGCTCAGCTGGATCACAGGGTCATGGAATGGCCTGGGTTGGAAGAGACCTCAAAGCCCATCCAATGGCACCCCTGCCATGGCAGGGACACCTCCCACTGTCCCAAGTGTGTCCAAATCCTGTCCAGCCTGGCCTTGGGCACTGCCAGGGATCCAGGGCCAGCCCCAGCTGCTCTGGGCACCCTGTGCCAGGGCCTGCCCACCCTGCCAGGGAACAATTCCTGCCCCAAATCCCATCCAGCCCTGCCCTCTGCCACTGGCAGCCATTCCCTGTGTCCTGTCCCTCCAGCCCTTGTCCCCAGTCCCTCTCCAGCTCTCCTGGAGCTCCTCCAGGTACTGCAAGGCTGCAGTTTGGTCACCCCAGAGCCTTTTCCTCTCCAGGCTGAACAATCCCAGTTCTCTCAGCCTTTCCTTACAGCAGAGCTGCTCCATCCCTCTGATCACCTTGGAGCCTCCTCTGGGCTCTCTCCAGCAGCTCCAGCTCCTTGTGCTGTTGGGATCCCCAGGGCTGGGGTCTCACCTGAGCACAGGGGCAGAATCCCCCCTCCCTGCTGCCCACACTGGGGGATCAGGCCAGGATACACAGATATCCTTAGCTTATCTTTAGCTGTTTTCATTCCTATAAAACAGATCCATGGTTCTCAGGCTGGAGTTAAAATTGCCTGGATAAACTTTCCCACTTGATACTTGCTTAGAAGTGAATTGTTTTTTAAGAGCTAGCAAATGTGGCTGTTTATACCCACAATTACCCCAAGTTGCTGAAAGGAAATGTGAGGTTTCTGAGGAGCTGCTGGGAATCCTGGCTCAGCCCAGAGAAGCACGTAGCAGGAACACAGAAATACAAATTATATGCAAACATTGGATGTGTTCCTTGTTATCCAAACAGCAGCCAGCGCCAGGAGGGCTCCTGTTCACTCTGTGTCTGGGGAAAGCAGCTCCACCAGGGGTGGTGCTTTAACTGATGACACCAAGCTTGGAAGGAGACAGACACCATCAATCAGGAGGCAATTTCAGGGCATGCAATCAGTTCTCCTTCAGCAGGGAGCTCTGCAGCATTCCCTGGATCCAATTCTGGCATGTGCCATTTATGAAAGAAAGCAGATGGGAGTGGACAGCTCAGAGCTCCTGGGTTAGGACACAACAAAACACTGGGCATTAACTGCAGGTAAAGTCAACACACACTTGTGAGGTCAGCCACATGGTGTGAATGGTTCCCACAGCTCAGACTTCGAAACAAACAGCAGTTTTCTTCAGCTGGAGTATCAGGATCCAGCACTTGTTAATGTATCCAAGCTACTGCAAATGTGAAATCAGCATTTGACATCTTGCAGCACATCAAGTTATAAAGCTGAAGGTCTCAGCCTTGAATGGTGAGAAGAGAATATTTGGGAGCTGGTGAAGTCTGAATTCTCAATTCCCAAATGCTCTTGGGTTTCCAGTGAATTCTTTAAAACCCACTGGGCATTGTTGAAATGTAGGTTATGCAGCAGCTCTGAGCTATATCTTGTCTGCTGCCTGTAAAATCAACTGTGGTTTTATTTGGCCTGTTTTTCCTTGGACTGGCTCTGACATTCTGCCAGGGCAGGAGGGGGACTTCCACAGGGAGCTTCCCTGAGCTGTCAGAGTGTTTGTGCTGCTTTATCTCCTTGCTGAGAGACTCCATCAGCTGTGAGCCGCTTCTGGGGTCTGCTGGGTGCAAATTCTCAAGTTGTTACACAGAGAGGTGAAACAAAGGGGACACAGAGCTGCTCCAGGGCTGGAGCCCCTCTGCCATGGAGCCAGGCTGGGAGAGCTGGGGGTGCTCACCTGGAGAAGGATCCAGGGAGAGCTCAGAGCTCCTTGCAGGGTTCAAAGAGGCTCCAGAAGAGCTGGGGAGTGTCCCTGAGTGTCCCTGCCACGGCAGGGGGAGGATTATATGAGCTTTAACATTCCCTTCCCAACCAAACAATTTTGAATTTATGTGATTAAAACCTTAGAACTGAGGACCTCAGCCTTTTCTGGAGGGGGAGAATAGTGGGAGATGACACAGGAGGGAGTTTGATTTTGGATTTTACCTTTCTCTGTTGGGTTGTCTGGGGGTGTTTCCTTAGCTTTGAGGGCTCTGCAGTGTCTGGGTGTGTTTGGAGAGGTTTATAAAGGTGAATGGCTTGCCCAGCTGCAGGATTGTAATCTCACCAGGTTTGTTCAGCCCAAAGTTGCACATTTAGCTCCAGGGTCTACTCAGTGGCCCTGTGTAGCTTCACCAGGCACTGCTTTGTCATTAATGACTCAGAGTTTGCCTCTGGTAGCATCTCACAGCTGCCTGATCAGCTCTGTGCTGTGTCCTGTCCCGATGATACAATTGCCTGGAAATGAGAATTCCTGTGCTTGGAAATGGTGCAACCCACCCTCAGAGGCTGCTCAAACTGGTTTTGTGGTGGCTTGCTTCATTGTGAGACAGCTTTAAATTGAGCCAGGTGTTACAGGGTGTTGCAGTAGCTAAAGCAAAGATTTCCTGTGCTGAGTTCAAAGGTTGGACATTGGCTCCAGTACAGGGATTTCCAGGGATTCAGCACTCCTGAAATGCTGTCTGTGTATTTAACAGCTCAGTGTTGTCACGGTATGGTGGGGGAGAGGAGAGAGGAGAGTGGGCAGAACACCTCAGTTCCCTCAGGATTTCGGGTGCCTGCAGTCACGTCAAGTGGAAGGTTTGAGGAATAAAGGGCACAAGTGGCAGAAAGATGGCCAGCAGATGAAGACACCTCCAGAGATGTCATGGAACCTCTGTCCTTGGAGGTGTCCAGAGGCTGGTAGAAAGTCCCTGAGCAGCCTGATCTGATTGCAGAGCTGGATGTCACTTGGTCCTGTCCCCACAGGGAGCTGGCATTCCAGCATTTCTGCACAATGCCCTCGATACAAATCCCTTGGGGCTTTCATTGGTCCCTGCTGAGCCTTTCCACTCTTGGCCATAGCCAAGAAAAGCTGAACAGGAGTGGGGAATGGAGGGGGGCAGTTCAAAGGCCCATCACGTTGTGCCTGGTCCTGATTTCCCTGCATCCTCACCCCTCAGGGATAACTTGTGCTGTGCTCTCTGCTCCCCCCAGGGCCAGGATTGAAGACTCCTGAAGCAAGAACAATTGAGTACCTGGAGGAGGTGGCCATTGGCTTTGCCAGGGGACTGGCCAACAAGACTGTGTCTGCCAAGAGATCCAGAGGGCTCGTGCAGAGTAAGTCAGCATGGACAAACCCCAAGGGACAGCAGTGAGTGTAATCCAGCTTGGCTTCTCCATGAGGACTTCATGCTCCTACTTAATTCCATTTCAAAACTAAGTTATCTCATGTTGGAATCATCTCTTGAATGATGTGGGGTGGTAGAGAAAACAGGAAGCATTGTCGGCTTTGGCAGAGCTGGATGTGGTGGCTCCTGAGGTGGTTGGAAGGGAGCCATGCCCTAAGGAGTGAGAGGGAGCAGGTACCTCCAGGGACTGTCCATCTGCAGTGTTCTAGTGGCAAGTTCTGTACCAAGCTTGTGAACTCAAGTGGGAAGAGGTACATGGGGCTGCTCCATGCTGTCCCCAGAAATGGGGACATCTCTGTGGGAATTCTGCTTCCCAGGGCTCAGTCTGTCACCAGTTGTGTTAGGAGGACTCAATGAGACTTGTCCATGGAATAATTGACAGAAACCGTCTGAGCAGCCCCTGCTGCCTGTGCCTGGGTTTTAGGTGCACGTTTCTAGTGCAGATGTTGACATTTGTATTCCCTTACCTCTGCAGCCCATCCTGGCAGGCTGGCTGTGCACCAACACTGTGCTGACCCCTGTTCTGTCCCACCTTGCAGGGCTGACAGACTATGCCATGGCTCTGCCCTTCGTCAGACAGCAAGTTTACAAGACAGTGGAGAGCAAAGTTCAAAAGCAAACCAAAGGGCTCTACCCTGCTCCTCTGAAGATCATCGAGGTAACCCCCCTGCAAGGAGCTGCAGGGCAGCTGCATCTGTGGGGTAATGTGGGACAGGCAGAGGGAAGGTGATCCTTCCTCTGAGTCAGGCCAACATCCTGATCCTCACAGAGATCAGTCCTGAGGAGTGCTGGCTGCAGGGTAGAATTCAGAATCACTGCCTGAAATATGATCACCAGTTTATGGGTACTGGTACCTGTGAGGGGTAGAGCAGCAATCCCAAGTGAGGGGAGGCTTAGCTGGAATATTTTATCCATGAGACTTTCAGCTGCAGTTTTCCCAGGTCTTCTGTACAGTCTCTGAAGAGTTCAGGACCTGTCCAACACCATAAAAACAGAAATTGCTATAATTTTCACAGCACTAACTATATAATACTTTATTAATCCCCTCTGTTACACAGACATCCTGTTATAGAGACTCTGTGAATGAATCCTTATTGTGAAATGACTTTTCACTACTGAAGTTGTTGCCAAGACTTCTCTAAAACCAGTGAAGGATTTGGAGAGCACTGACATTACAGGAGCACAGTTCCTAAAACCACAGGGAACGGCTAAAAATGAACTTGGTGGTCAACTCCTCACCTGTCCTGTGCTAGAAGGATGGGGTGACACAGCTCTGCTAGGAGCAGCAGGGACAGGACTCAGGAAGTCTGAAATGTGGCTCAAATGTTGGGGAGGGGTCATGGGGACAACAGGGAATGCTGTTAAGTGTGTGTTTGCAGCTCAACTGAGCTGTGGTGTGTCTTCACTGCTTTTGCCTTAGGTCGTAAAAACTGGTCTGGATCAGGGGAGTGATGCTGGATACCTCACTGAAGCCCAGGTAAGGAGGGGAGATCCTGGCAGGGATCAGCTACTGGTGTGGCCAGGGGATCTGTGTTTACCCACACAAAAGGTTCATCACAGCCTGCTGTTCATCCCATCCCACCCCCTGCCATGGCCATGACACCTTCCCCTACCCCAGGTTGCTCCAAACCCCATCCAGCCTGGCTTTGGGCACTTCCAGGGATCCAGGGGAGCCTCAACACAAACCACAGACAGGCAGGGCCACTGGGGGTGATTGATGCTGCTCCTCCTGGATGAGGGAGCAGAGATGAGGTTCCTCACCCCACTCTAGGAGCTGGCTGTAGATGTTTCATCTCTCACTCATCTGACCATGCTGGCACATGGGCTTCATGTCCTAAAGACCATCCAGTCCTGCTTGAGCTTTGCTGGGACACAGGGAAAACTGGAACAGAGTTTAATTGAGGGTGTAGGACAGACTGTGGTGGGCAGGTCCAGGGCTGGAGCAGGCAGGTGTCCTCCCCAACAGCTGATGTGTGACTTGTTTATTACACACACACACAGAGTCTTTGTTTTCCTGAGCCATCCTCATCCCTCCATATCTCTATCTATCCCAAATTATTTTTTCCTCACCAGTCCTGTTTTTGCTACAGCTGTGCTCAAATTTGTTATTTCTGGTGCCACAGAGGCAGTTCTGACTGTGCAGAGTCACAGGTGGGGTTACCTGAGCACTGCAAGACTAAGTCCCCTACAGTCCCACATTTCTATCTGATTATCTCTGTATTTGGGTCATTCCCAAGGTCATTGTCCCTTAAATGCTGTTGAAATCCATCTATCCCCGGCTTCCCTGAGGTGCTTTGTAACTCCTTTTGTTCCCTTCTGATGCCAAAGCCTGGTCTGAGCTGTAGCTGTCACCTCACCAATGCCCTCCTGGCTGTGCCCCATCCCTGCTGGTTGTGCATTCCACCCACGTTTGGTCTGGTGCTGAATAAAAGCCTTGGGATACTCTGTTCCTTACAGCAAAGAATGAATGGGTTTTTTTCCCCAGAACAGCAGCAGGATGGAGATCTTCCCAGAACTCCTGAAGAATAATAAGTGTCAGTGTTGTGGCTTTTTTACTGCCTCCCTCTGTCCCCCAGGACAGGAGTTTGCAGATTCTCTTCTAGGCTTTGTTTCAGGTATTTTAACTCGCAGGGCAGCGGTGAAGGAAAGTACAGCCTGCTCCAAGCCACGTTCCCTGCTTTTCCTTGGCAGACTTGGTTCACACTTTGTTTTGTGTGTGCTTATGCTTTGTGTTCCTCAGAACATTCGTGCTGAGTGCTGGGAGGTTATGCAGGCCTTAGATTTTGTTGCCTGTGATCCTCTGAAAATAGGGTCAGGCTGCTGCTGTCAAAGAGAACTGACCTGTTTGTAAGGATTTTTGTCAAAGCCCAAGGACAGAGTGCTTCCACCTGGATCTGTGGAAACAGTGGCCCCAGTTAGTGTGGGATGCTTATGGTTAGGAAAGGTCTCATGTCAGGGAAATCCAGCCCTGTCACTGAGGAACTGGAATCATCAAATCCCAGAATGGTTTGAGAAGGGACCTCAAAGATCATCCAGTGCCACCCCTGCCATGGCAGGGACACTTTCCCCTGTCCCAGGTGTGTCCAAGCCCCAATGTCCAGCCTGGCCTTGGGCACTGCCAGGGATCCAGGGGCAGCCCCAGCTGCTCTGGGCACCCTGTGCCAGGGCCTGCCCACCCTGCAGGGAACAATTCCTGCCCCAAATCCCATCCAGCCCTGCCCTCTGGCACTGGGAGCCATTTCCTGTGTCCTGGCCCTCCAGCCCTTATCCCAAGGGGCTCTGAGCTCTCCCTGGATCCTTCTCCAGGTGAGCACCCCCAGCTCTCCCAGCCTGGCTCCATGGCAGAGGGGCTCCAACCCTGGAGCAGCTCTGGGGCCTCCTCTGGGCTCTCTCCAGAAGCTCCAGGTCCTTGTGCTGTTGGGAAGGAGGAGGAGGAGGTGCAGGGTGGGCTGTGCTGAGCCCAGAAGGTGCCTCTCCTCAGAGGTGACCTGGTCCCTTGTCCCTTTTCTATCCAGGGTGCTCACCTGTGCAGTCACACCGTGCCTGTCTCCCCCCCTTGCCATGTTTTTGACGTGCTCACTCTGAGACAGCTGTTTAATGTCAAACTCTGCTTCCCTCTTCCCTTTCTTCCAGAGCTTTGGCCAACTTGCAGTGACCAAGGAATCCAAGGCACTGATGGGGCTCTACCATGGGCAGGTGCACTGCAAGAAGAACAGATTTGGGACACCTCAGAAAGAGGTCAAGTAAGTGCCAGTGTGGGATGCCTGAAGGAGCAGTTGGAGGATGCCTGAGAGGCTCCTGGGACTGAGTGAGCTGGAGAGCTGTGCAGCAGAGCAGAGGTTTCCAGCCTCCAGAGGCTGACCCACTGCAGTTTGGGGGCCTCACTCCTGTGTGGCCTCACTCGAGTGGTGCCTGGGTGGATGACAGGAGCTGTGTGAGCCTGCCAGCAGCGATGGGAATTCAGCCATGTCCAGCTTTGAATGTGTCCCCTTGGTCCTCTCCTGCAGGACTCTGGCTGTGCTGGGAGCGGGGCTCATGGGAGCCGGGATCGCCCAGGTTTCCGTGGATAAGGGCATCAAGACCATTCTGAAGGACACGGCACAGAAGGGTCTGGACAGAGGCCAGCAGCAGGTCTTCAAGGGGTATGTGAGTTCAGGGGGATTTGCTCTGGTGGCACTGGGCTGCCTTTAGTCACAGTTCTCTGCTGTCAGCATCAGGAACTCCTGACGCTGCTGTTCTGCTGGAGTGTCACAGCAAAGCTTTATTTTAATGTTGTCCCCTGCAGTGTGCTGGGATATTGCTGTGGGATAGTCCCAGTGGCTCAGCCTTAGCTCCTTGGGTAGGCAGAGACCTAAGATTCAGCAGTAACTCCTAGAGCTAAGAAGAGAGTGATTCTGGCTGCCTAAAGGCCCATGTCAGGGGAGGCATTCCAGGGTTTTCTTCCTGGGTTTCTTTCCATGTTCTCCTGGCTCTGCAGTAATAGAACTCAGCTGGGTGCCATCAGGAATGTCAGTGACTGACCTTCAGCTGAGCTGTGGGAGCAGAACTCTCCTGTTTCCACATGGAAGGAGGGGTCAGAACACAGAGTGACAGTCCTGAAGGGTTGGAGGTGGAGTTTTGGGTGCCAGGTCTGGGAGGGAGACAGGAGGGATTCCCGTGGTGCACCTCCAGCAGCCTGGCTGGTCCACTGAGGGGCTGTGACAAAGCTGTCCCTCCCCAGGCTGAACAGCAAGGTGAAGAAGAAGAGCCTGACATCATTTGAGAGGGATTCCATCCTCAGCAACCTGATGGGCCAGCTGGACTACAAGGGCTTTGAGAAGGCAGACATGGTCATTGAGGCCGTGTTTGAGGACATCAACGTCAAGCACAAAGTGCTGAAGGAGGTGGAGGCTGTGAGTATCAGTCCTGAGCAGCCCCTGGGTGGTGGAGGCTCCTGGGCTGTGCTGCTGGCTTTGTCCCCTCCCCTGTGTGCTGCAGTTGGGTTCTTGGTACCAATCAGTTACACCAAGACATGGATGAGCATCAAGGGCAGCCTTTCTGTTCACTGGGGACATTCCCTGCTCAATAAGGAACTGGTAGCTGAATGGGACAGTTCTGACATTCCCTGAATCCTGGGAGTGCTCAAAATAAAAAGTTTCCATTTGTCTGAGGACATTGATGTGACAGTGATGTCCTCTGGTATCTCCACACCTTGCAGTCCTCCACCTGCTGTCCCTCTGTTCAGTTCAAGGGCACACTGGGGGAAAGGGGTGTTCCCTGCAGGGTCTCCTGTGGCTGCAGAGGCCTGGCAGAGGCATGGAACCTCTGGAACTGATACTGCAGACATGGGGACAGGGCAAGTCAGAGCTGCCTGACTTGAACTACTGCTTTCCAAGTAGTTCCTAATGAGCAAAAACACAGTTTGCCTCATTTGCCAGGGTTCCCTGGTGTTGATCTCCCAGGGCTTTGCATGTCACACTCCAGATCCAACTTTGAATTCTGTGTGCTGACACAGCCCCTTCCACCTCTCCCAGCTGATCCCTGCTCACTGTCCCCTGTCTCTCTCCCAGCTGATCCCTGCTCACTGTCCCCTGTCTCTCTCCCAGGTGATCCCTGCTCACTGTCCTGTCTCTCTCCCAGGTGATCCCTGCTCACTGTATCTTTGCCAGTAACACCTCTGCCCTCCCCATCAGCCAGATCGCTGCTGCCAGCAAGAGGCCTGAGAAGGTGAGTCCCCATGGCCACGTGCCCTGCACAGAGCTGTCCATGGCGAGGTGGCTTTGTTTTAGAGACCTTCTGCTCCCTCCTCAGGATTTGGCACAGCTCATCCTCTGCTCCCAGTGCAGGCTTTGAGCAGAGCTCTGGGGGCAGGTGGGAAGGAGGGGAAGGTGGATTCACCCCAAGGGTGATGTTGTTGGGGCAGGTCAGCACACATCAGAAAGTGTCAGTGCACATGGGGGCAGAGAAGCTGTGGAAGGTTGGAGCCAGGTGAGGCTTGGGCAGGATGAGAAGAAATGGCCTCAAGCTGTTCCAGGACAGGTTCAGCTTGGATATCAGGAGGAATTTCTTCCTGGAAAGAGTAGTCAGGCATCAAAAGGGGCTGCCCAGGGGGGTTTGGAGTCCCCATCCCTGGAGGTTTCCAAGGAATTCCTGGATGTGGCACTCAGTGCTCTGGGCTGGTGACAAGCCTGGACTCCATGATGTGCAGGGCTTTTCCAGCCTCAGTCCATCTGAGCAGGGGCACTGAGGCAGCAGTGGACTGCCCTGTCAGGAGTACCTGTGGTGCCTGTGAGTGTGAGGTGACCTGCTGGAGGTTCCTGTCACCCTGCTGAGCCTCTTCCTCATTTGCTGTGGGACCTCTCTTGCATCCAGATTGCCAACTGAGCCTCATTTGTTCATCCTTGCAAATAACATCCTCTTGCTGTTTAAATTGCCTGTGCAATGGCTCTTAGGGGGAAACTCATAGGAAGTCAGTTAACTAATTAGAGCATTTTCTTTAATTAGTTTTGCAGCCTGCAACTCAGCAAGGTGCCTCTGACTTACACAGGGCTTGGTGCCAAGTGTGGCTGCCAGGAGGCGTGAAGGTGACACGCTGATGGCATGGTCACAGTCAGAAAGTGAGGCACGCAGCCGGATAATCTCCACTTAAACGCTGTTCCCGGGGGAAAGCTGCACTTCCCTCTGTAATGAGTTTGTGGATAGAAGCCTTCTCATCCTTAAATTCACTTCCTCACCAAAGACCTTCACAGGCAGCACGCAGGGACTCCCTGAGTGCTGCTCCTGTTTGAGCCCAGCAGACGCAGCAGCTTGGTGGGGCTGCCCTGCCAGCTCAGGTGCCCTTCCAGCTCACACCATGCCCATCATTTCCCTGGGGATGAGCTCAGGGACTCCCAGGCAGATTTGGCTGCCAGACTGAAGTGGTCCTGTAAAAACTGTACTTTAATCCTCAAAGGCAGGAGGTGTCCTGGGCATGTGCTGTGTCCTTGGGAAAACCAAGGAGAGAAGGGAATTGGAGAGCACTCCTGTCATGGAGGAATAGAGTGTGCTCAGGGCCCTGCAGCCCATGCTGGCCTTCCCTCTGCACTCAGCTTGCCCAGCTGATTCCTCTGGGAGCCAGAATGCATCTGAAGCCAGCTCTTCTCTCTGCCAGGTGATTGGGATGCACTACTTCTCCCCTGTTGACAAGATGCAGCTGCTGGAAATCATCACCACAGACAAAACCTCCCAGGACACGGCAGCTTCTGCTGTTGCTGTCGGCCTCAAACAGGGCAAAGTGGTCATCGTGGTGAAGGTGAGGGGACACTGCACACAGCAGGGGCTGGGTAATGAAAAAAAGGAGGCTTCATGCACTAAGGGGAGGGTGAAATGTGTCTGTGAACACACTGGCATTGGCTACTCCTCTGAGAAGTGAAAGGTCAGAAAGGGGTGAGTGCCCAGGTGATTCTCACATGTCCCTTGGAGCAGCCATGGAAAGCCAGCAGGCACACACGCAGGGCCAGCACGAGGAGCTGGCACTCCTGCCCGTCACAGCTTCCAGGGCATCCCAGACAGGGCAGTCTGGACAGGACTGTCACCACCTCAGCTCCCTGGGAGGCTGCAAGGGCAGAGGGTCAGAGCAGGAGCAAGAAACCCTGCTCTGCCTGGGTGAAATCTTGAGGGAGAGGGGCAGAATACATGGAAAAGTGCATTTAGATTGGATATTGGGGAGAAATTCTTCCCTGTGAGGGTGGGGAGGCCCTGGCACAGGTTGCCCAGAGGAGCTGTGGCTGCCCCATTCCTGGAACTGTCCAAGGCCAGGTTGGACAGGGCTTGGAGCACCCTGGGACAGAGAAAGGTGTCCCTGCCTTTTTCCTGATTCCTGAGGTTGCCAGCGAAGCTGAGCACATCTCTCCTGTGGTGCTGGGAAAATTGGCTTGTCAGAAAATGCTCTGTGGGGACACAGTGCTGCTTCCCTGAGCCTCATCCCCACCTCAGCTGCCTCCCTGGTGGGCAGTTTGCAGCTCATCTGTTGCTTCCTGACTTTGTGGGGAGCAGCAGAGGTGGAACAACTGCCTTATCCTCCCCCTCACCAGCCTGTTGGGCTTGGTGAAGCAGTAGCCTGCTCTGGACCATGGAACTTCCAGGGAGTAAGTTCATGGAAGCCTGCAAACAGTGCTGAGCTCTACAGGGGAAAAAAAGCCCCAAATCTATTCTAGCAGTCAGTACCATAGTGTAGGAGATGGGGTTTGGGGTGTCTGAGCTGCAGCCTGGGCTGTGAGCCACGGTTCTGGTGCTGCCAAGAGCTCACCTGGCTCCCTGCTTCACTGCTTTTCCCCAGGATGGGCCTGGATTCTACACCACCAGGTGCCTGGGGCCGATGCTGTCCGAGGTGGTCCGAGTTCTCCAGGTGAGTGTCCCGTCAGCTACTGAACATCCCCCAAACAGTCATGGAAATTGTTTCTGCTTTGGCCAGGGCTGGGGTCAGCCTGGGTGTGGACAGGAGAGGATGTGGGTCACCAGCCCTGGGTCTTGTGGTTGTCCCCAGCCTGTTCTTGGCTCCTGTTTGCAGTTAATGGGGCTGGGCTCTCTGCCCCACACTGGCTTTTCAGGACCTCATCCCATGATGGCATCCCTTCCTCTCCTATCCTGCAGGAGGGCATTGACCCAAAGAAAGTGGATGCCATCTCCACAGCCTTCGGCTTCCCGGTGGGAGCGGCCACGCTGATTGACGAGGTGGGCGTGGACGTGGCCACTCACGTGGCCGAGGACCTGGGCAAGGCCTTTGGCCAGCGCTTCGGAGGCGGCAGCATCGAGCTCTTCAAGCTCATGGTGCAGAAAGGCTTCTTAGGTGAGCTGCTAAGGTGTTTTCAGCTGAAGGGTGTCCCCTCTGCTCCAGGGAAAGCAGCAGCATCCATCAGCCTCTCCTGCCCCAGGAAAGTGGGAGAACACTCCCCTGGGAATGGGGCAGCGATCCCTTCCACAGAAGCAGGGGTGCTGCTGGTCCTCTGGACCTAGAGAAGGAATTAGGGCCTGGCACATCTTGCCAAGGGGTCAGGTGGAGCAGGGTGCCTTCCCTCTGCCCCTGCTGAGGCAGCAGATGTGTGCTCTGAGGTGTAGAGTGCTGGGAAGATCAGCTCCAGGAGCAGGAACAGCAGGCACAAAACAAAACAAGGCACAAAACAAGATCCAAGGTGTCAGGAGGAAACAGGACACGTGGCAGGAGCTGACTTGTCTGCTTTGATCCCCGCAGGTCGCAAGGCAGGGAAGGGCTTCTATGTGTACCAGGAGGGAGTGAAGAACAGGAGCGTGAATTCTGGGATGGATGAGATCTTGGAGAAGTTCAGGGTGCCAGCGAATCCTGATGTGTGAGTACCTGTGTGTGTGGCAAGGCTGGGGCTGGCTCATGCCCAGCTCCTTGTGCTCTGAGCAGCAGCATGAAGTGCAGCAGGTGATGTTAAGGGACATGGTGCTCCCAGGGCTGGAGCCTCTCTGCCATGGAGCCAGGCTGGGAGAGCTGGAGAAGGGTCCAGGAGAGCTCAGATCCCCTCCAGGGCCCAAAGGGGCTCCAGGAGAGCTGGAGAGGGACTGGGGACAAGGGCTGGAGGGACAGGAGCCAGGGAATGGCTGCCAGTGCCAGAGGGCGGGGCTGGATGGGATTTGGGCAGGAATTGTTCCCTGGCAGGGTGGGCAGGCCCTGGCACAGGGTGCCCAGAGCAGCTGGGGCTGCCCCTGGATCCCTGGCAGTGCCCAAGGCCAGGCTGGACAGGGTTTGGACACACCTGGGACAGGGGAAGGTGTCCCTACCATGGCAGGGGTGGAACTGGATGGGCTTTAAGTTCCCTTCCAGTTCAGACCATTTTGGGATTCCATGACATTGCTGAACACTGGCTGATCAAGCCCTCACTTATATTCCAAATCCATCTGGACACAATCCTGAGTGCCATGCTCCAGGAATCCCTGCTTGGGCACAGAGGTTGGACTAGAGGAGCCCCAGCCATTCTGTGGTTCTTAGTGCCTGCTTCAGGACACGTCACAGAGCCCTGCTCCTCCTGTGATTTGGGACACTCCCTGGGCTGGCTCTGTGTCCCACCTGTGCTGGCCTGAGGTGCTGTCCCTTGCCCAGCCCTCACAGCCTGTGTCCCGCAGCTGCTCCGACGAGGACATCCAGATGCGCCTGGTGACGCGCTTTGTGAACGAGGCAGCCATGTGCCTGCAGGAGGGCATCCTCAGCAGCCCCGTGGAGGGGGACATCGGGGCTGTCTTCGGCCTGGGCTTCCCACCCTGCCTGGGAGGTGAGTGCTCTGGGCTGGGCTTCGGGCTCCAAAGCTCCCCGTGGGCTGCAGCCATCTGGCAAGGCAGGAGTGAAGGCCAACTTTGAGCTGGAGCCTGAGGAAATGGCTCAGGCTGCATCAGGGAAGCTGTAGGTTGGGTATTGGGAATAATTCCTTGATGGAAAGGGCTGTCCAGCCCTGGCACTGCTGTGCAGAGTAGGGATGGACTCCCCATGCCAGGAGGGATTTAAAAGCCCTGTGCATGTGGCACTTGGGGACATGGGGCAGTGGTAGGCTCGGCACTGCTGGGGAATGTTTAGTCTCAATAGTGTCAAAGGGCTTTTCCACCCTAAATAATTTCATGATTCTGATGCTGTTTCTTGCCACTGTTGCTGGAGTTCACCAAGGGCTCTTGGACCCGAAGTGGTGCTTCTGCCACGTGCCTCGTGCTTTCCCTCCTTGAGCCAAATTCAGACTGAGGGAGCAGGCTCAAGGGACTTCTTAAAAAGGGACAGGATGGTTTCCCATGGTTAGACAGGAGATTGTGAAGGAATTGTTCACTGGGAGGGTGGGCAGGCCCTGGATCCCTGGCATTGCCCAAGGCCAGGTTGGACACGGGCTGGAGCAGCCTGGGACAGTGAAAGGTGTCCCTGCCATGGCAGGAGCAAGACTGGATGGGCTTCCAGGTCCCTTCCCACCAAAACCATCCATGATACCATGATTATCCATGTCCCAGCTTGTCCCCAGCACTCCAGTGCCTCTGCCCAGCTCGGGTGGGCTGGGAGCAGAGTCCTGCATTCCCCTGATGAGAGACTGGGGGGGTCTTGTGAAGGATCAATGGGACAAAGCCTTTGCTTCTGGATGCTGGGACCCTTCCAGACACCTTGGTGCTTCTCCTTCCCTGTTCCTGCTGTGTCCCTGTCCCCACTGTGTCCCTGTCACCACTGTGGCTCTGTCCCCACAGGTCCCTTCAGGTTTGCGGACTCCTACGGCGCCCAGCAGCTCGTGGACAAACTGCGCAAGTACGAGGCCGTGTACGGCAGCCAGTTCACACCGTGCCAGCTCCTGCTGGACTATGCCAGCAGCCCCAGCAAGAAATTCCACCAGTGAGGTGGCCTGGTGACACCCCGACAGCTCCTCCAGCCGGGCCCCGGCTCCCCACAGCACCCCATTCTGCATAGGTTAATCTCCAAATCTCCCGGGGGAGGAAGGGAAGGAAGGAAAGAAGAAAGGAAAGGAGAGGGGCAGCAGGTTGCCTCATGGCTTGTAGTCATTTCAAGTGCCTTATCAGCCACTGTGTGTTGGGCACGTCCGTCCCATGCCAGCCTGGGCCTGGGGGCTCTGTGCTGTGGAATTCCTGCTGCCTTCACCTCCGTGCCGTGGCCTCCAGAGCTCCCAGTCTGGCCAGTAGCATCCAGCTTGTGGCTGGAACCGAGGCCTTGCCTTTCCATAAACATCCACCAAAATAAAGCCCCATCTCCTGGGTTTGGACTCCTGGTTCTCCTCCTGTCTCCCTGAGGGAACGGCTCAAGTCGGGATCGACTGGTTCAGGCAGTGCCCTGGGGTTCTGTCCATGGCGTGCTGGGTCCCGTGGAGGGACAGGATGGCAGCAGCACAGGGCAAAGCAGTGTCACCTCTGCCATCACTCAGGGGCTGTGAGGAGCCTCTGGCTCCCTCTGCCACGGGGTGATCCTGGCAGATGGACCCGCCTGTAATTGCAGATGGAGCAGCCAAAGGCCAGAAGGGCCCCCCGTGGGGAGAGATCAAGTTAAACTAAAAGGCTTTAAATCTCCGGGCACCTGTCACTGGCCTGCCCCCCCTCCCTGCCTTCCTTTCCAACTTCAAGACATTTTCCTGCTCCCTGGCAGGTCTTGGGCCAGGAGCTGAACGCTGCTGCTCTTCATGTCACCTCTCCCTGTCTTTCAAAGCTCCCAGACCAAAACTGGGGCAAGACATCATCTCATCTGCCTCTGCTGAGTTCTGGGGGAGGCACAGGGCTGCTAACCAGCCTTCAGCCCTCCCGGGGAGCTCAGCATTCCCAGGACCTGCCCCTGCTCTGGGAGCAGGGCCTGGGCTGCTGCTGCTTGCAGGGATGTGCCTGGGGCTCTCTCAGGCCAAGGGCGCTTCCTTGCAGGCTGTGGGATCCCCCCAGGATCATCTGCCCTTGGAGTGGAACATGAATCCCTTCCCAAGAGATGGGAAGGGTCTGCAGGGAGGGGAGAAACCCCTCAGAGCATCCACCCTCCCCCCTTCCCCTCCTCCCCGAGCAAGGGCCTTCTCTGGGAGCTCATTACTCTCCCGTACATTTATTATGCTAATCCACAAGGATTAAGTTAAACCAGTCGACGCAAAATCCAGTGTTTTCCAGCCCGTTGGGGCCAAAATTACTGTCCAGTGTTAAAACGGGAAGGGGGAAGGGCTGGGCGATGGGGAGGGAAAACCTGCAGCATCAAAGAGGGACGGGAGCGGGGCCACCCGGAGCCGTGCTCCAGGTGACTTGGGGACCCCCCCGTGCCGGGGGCCCCCGGCGTGGCACTAGATCTTGGGGCGCCAGCCCTTGATGAACTGCATGATCTTCTTCACCTGGAGCTTGGTGAGGCGGAAATCGTCGGCCAGGATCTCCTCGCTGAGCTGCACGAAGATGCTGCCGTCGATGCGCTCCCGGGCGAAGAAGCTCACGACGTCCTCGGAGAGGCCGATGAAGCGCAGGCACTTGGACACCTCCTCCAGCGACAGCGCCGACAGATCGGCGGGCGGCAGCCAGGCCGGGCTGTCCCCGCTGGGCCGGGGGGCGGCCGGGGGCGCTGCCCCATCGCCCCGCGCTGCCGGCGGCACCTCGATGACCCCCTGGGCCAGGTACAGGCGGGTGACGCCCTCGGCCCCTCGCAGGACCGCGGGGGACAGCGGGGCCGCCCCCCGGATGACGATGCCGTCCCCGTCCAAGCCCTTGGGGGGCCGAGGGGGGACCGCCGGCTCCTCGGCGGGGGCGAAGGGCTCCGGTGTGGAGGAGGAGGAGGGCGCGGCCGGGGCCGAAGGCGCTTTGGGCCACTCGGGGCTCTCCGGCCACTCGGCCGGGCCGGCGAAGGGGTTGAGCGCCCCGAAGGGTGCAAAGCGCTTCTGGGGGTGCGGGGGCTTGAGGCGGGGGCAGCTGCGGAAGGGCTTCAGCGGCGGCTCGGCCCCCAGCAGCGGCGTGGAGCAGCCGCTGCCCGCGCCCGGCTCGGGGAAAGCCCAGGGCTCGGACCAGGAGCTGGGCGCGGGCTGGGCGGGGGGCAGCGGCCGCCCGGGGGGCTCGGCGGCTTTGCAGTCGGCCCAGGTGCAGGGGTAGCAGTACAGCGAGTAGGCGTCGGGAGAGGGCGAGGCGCTGCCGCTCCGCGGGACCGAGCTGCGGGGGCCAGGGCAGAGTCACCATCACCCCGGCGCGGTGTCCCCATCCCCGGGCTGCAGGAACCACCCCCCCCGCCCAGCCCGGGGTCCCCAGAGCCACTCACCCGTCGTGGAGCCCCGAGGAGTAGTAGGAGAGGCTGGGGCTGGGCGAGGGCGCGGGGGCCAGCTTCGGGCAGCGCAGGGGGGCCGGGGGGCTGCAGGGGGCCGGGGGGCGGCTGCCCCGGGGCGGCACCGGGGGCGCGTTCAGCAGCCGGCACTCCTCCTTCACCTGCAACCGAGGCAGCGCCGTCAGGGCCCCAGGGGGAGCTGGGGATCCCCGCGGCCGGAGGGGTGAGGGGGAGCTCGGGGACAGCCGGTCCTGCCGAACCACGAAGCTCTGGGTGCAAATGGGGAGACTCGGGGCCCTCCTTCCCCGTGGTACGAGGAGACCAAAATTTTGGGGTACCCCGTGGTGAAGGGGAGCCTGAAATTTTGGGTGCGCCGTGGTGGAGGGAAGCGCAGAGGGTCCGGGTACCCCACGGTTCCGGGCAGCCCAAGAGCTTCAGGCGCTCGATGGTGCAGAGAGCCCCGGGGAGCCGCGGGTACCGCGGTACGAGGGTGTCCCTGAGGATCTGGTGATGGGCAGCCCTGGGGAACTGAGGTCTGAGGATCTGGGTGACCAAGCAGAGCTGGGGAGGGACCCCAGGGCCAGGGGACAGGGCCAGGGGTCGGGGCCAGGGGTCGGGGCTGGCCTCGCCGCGGAGCGGCTGCCGGGACCGCAGCGATGCCACCGCCCGTCCCTGGGGCCAGCAGCGGGCTCTTACCGCCTCCGATTTGGGTGGCACAGGGGGCGGGGTGTCCCCGCCGGGCTCGTCCCCGGGGCGCTGCGGGGAGCCCAGCGGGGTGACAGCCCCGAAGGAGACGAGGTCCGGCCGGCCGCCGGTGCTGCCCAGCTCGCAGCAGCCCTCAGGGCTGGGATTGCTCCACAGCTCCTCGTAGGGAATCTCCAGCGGCTCCTGAGTCCTGAACTCGGGCTCGGCCCAGTCGGGCGTCATGTACTCCCGCTCGGGCTCGGGGAAGTCGGGCAGCGGCGGGCGCGGGGTGCCCCCGCCGAGGCCCCGCGGTCCCTGGCAGCGGGCGGGGGGCTCCCGGGGACCCCCGGAGCCGCAGGCACAGAGCGAGAGGCGCTGCAGGGGCTGGCTGAGCTCCTCGCGGGCGCAGGCGGGCAGACACAGCCGCAGGCGCCGCGGGCTCGCACATTCCTCCAGGAAGTCCGGCTTGGCCTCCCGCACGGCCCGCGAGTACTCGTCGGGGTTGAAGCGGTCGTGGCAATACGCGGCGCTGTCCCGCAGCAGCTTCTCCAGCTGCGGGTCACCCGCCAGCAGCCCCTCGGGCAGCTGGAAGCGGGGCATGTCGGTGAGCAGCAGGAAGTGGAAGGGCACCAGCTCCTCCCGGCGCAGGATGCAGCACAGCACCACCGTCTTGGAGATGATGCTGACCAGCTTGTAGCAGTGGCCCTCGCGGATGGCGTGCAGGTCGTAGGGGTTGCGGGCGGGCCGGCTGGGCACGGCCACGTTGACGGGCAGCCTCACCTTCTCGATGATGCTGCGGATGGTGTGCTCGCCCTCCTGCAGCCGCAGCTCCAGCGGGCTGCGCGTGCTGAAGCGGCCCTTGCACTGGAAGGGGAGGCTGAGGCTCTCGTTGGTGCGGTGGTTCATGCAGATCAGACACGGCATCTTGCCCTTCACCTGCCTCGCCCCCGCCGCCGGCGCCGCCTTGCCCAGCTTGCGCAGGAGGGTGTTGAAGCGCGACTTCTCCTTCACCGTCTTGGCGCACAGGATCTCCGCTTGTCCCATCAGAGTCAGCTCGTCCCCCGCGTTCAGCGTGAAGTTGTAAACCTCGCTGTCCTCGCTGAACTCCCCCGACACCACCTGCCCGCGACAGCCCCAACGTGGCACCCGCTGCCCTGCCCCGGGCCGCCGACACCCCGCCACCATCCCTGATGTGTCCCAAACATCCCTGATGTGTCCCCACCATCCCTGACACCCCACCACCATCCCTGACATCCCACCACCATCCTTTATGTCTCACCACCATCCCATGACATCCCATCACTGTTCCTGATGCTCCACCACCACTCCCTGCTGCCCCACCGTCCTCTCCTGATGTCCCACCGACCCCCAAAGTCCCTGTTGCCTCGCCCCTACTCCCCAGTGCTCCCCTCCTGCCCCACCACTGTCCTCGGTGTCCCCTGACATCCCACCAGTGTCCCCCGCTGCCCCAGCCCCGTCCCCTGCCGTCCCCCAGGACCTTCACGCTGAAGGTGATGGCCTCCATGACGAAGATGCGGTCTGGGAAGATGCTGGCCACCTCCTCCACGCTGTTGAAGTACTGCACGGGCTCGCGGAGGTCCCGGTCCTGGTCCAGCAGCTTGAACTTCCCTGCGGGGACCCCCGAGCCCACCGAGGTGAGAGGAGCCCGACTGCTCACAGGGACCTGCTGTCACCCCCCGGGGCCACACAGCCCTTCATGGGGGGCAGCCAGCCCGGAGGCAGCCGGGGGTCCCCGGCACATCTTTGGGGACCGTGGGCTTTGCCGATGTCCAAGTGCTGCAAGGGGGGGTCCCCCGGGCCTGCACCCCCCCAGCAGCAGCACCTGGGGGGTTTCTGGGTGGGACAGGACACACGGGGTGGCTCAGCAGTGCCACTCGGCACCCCCAGAGCTGCAGGGACCCCCCCAAAAGCGTTCCTGTGAATGGAAGAACACGCCCAGGGCAGCCCAGATTGCAAGGGGTGCCCGCTGCCCCCCAGGATCCCGTGCCGGGACAGACAGCGGGGAGGGAGCGCGCAGGACAGGGGGAAAGGCAGGAACGGGAGCGGAGGAGCCGCAGCCGCAGCGAAACCACCGGCATCGGCTGCCGGGCACGGACCTGACGGGAATATTAATCCCGGCCGGCGGAACTGGGACAGCGGAGCTCCTCGCTTGGCTCCGGGGGCACCCGAGGCTGGAGCCGGCTCAGCCCCACATGCCGGAGCACCGCTGGCCACGGCCGAGCCCCCGAACGCTGTTAACACACTGCCCAGCCCCCCTCCATCCCCCGGGGGACGGGTGATTAACCCCTCCCCCTCTCCATTTCCCATTATTTATTTATTAGCAGGACTCATTACCGCCATGGAGCACTTAGAGGGGTCATTAAGGCTCCGGCGGCTGCCGGCAGAGGTAGCTCAGCACCTTCGTCTGCACTGCCGGCCCCAACCCAGCCCCATCCTCATCTTCATCCTCACCCTCATCCTCATCCTCATCCCATCCCATCTCATCCTCATCCTCATCCCATTCCATCTCATCCCATTCCATCCTCATCCTCATCACTCTCCCTGTCCTCATCCCATCCCAATTCCCATCCCCATCCCTGCCAGCCCCCTCTGCAGCCCCTGCAGCTCTGCCAGGGGTGGGGGCAGCCCCCAAACCAGAGCATCTCCTAGCCCAGACTGGCCCTTACTGGAGCAGCCCCTGGGGCGGGTCCCGGCCCTGCTGGCCCAGGGACCCCATTCCCGTTGTCCCCAGCTCCCCCACCTGGGTACTGGAGCGGGATGTCGATTTTGGGCCCGATGACGTAGTGGCCCTCCTCCAGGCTGTGAGCTGTCACCGTGGTCCACTGCCGGCACGAGTGGACCAGAAGCACGTCCTGGGCTGTCACCCCCTCCACGCGCTCACCTGCGGGGGGACAGGGCTGTCACCAGCGCCAGCCGCCCCAGCCCCCCGGCGCCGCTGCCCGGCCGGAGCGAGGGATGAGCAGGTGCCGCTGCCAAGAGCCGCCAGTTGCCCAGGAAACAATTTCTTTGTCCCCCCTGAAAAGCTGCAGCCGCCGCAAACAAGAAGTTTATTGAGTCGGGGCCGGCGCAGGCCCCCCCGGGAGCCCTCCAGAACCGCGGCACCCCGACCCCCCCGGCACCCCCGGGACGGGCCCTGCTCCGCGGGGTCCCCCTGCACCCCCCGGCCCCGCCCAGCCCTGCCGGGGGTCACAGACAGCCCCCCCAGCCAGGCCGTGTCCCAGGGAGCGCGGGGAGGGGACACGGTGGCTCCCGGCCCCTGCCAGCCTGGTGCCAGCACCTCCAGAGTGTCACCCGGGAAGGGTCACAGGGGGGAAGCGCTGGGCCGTGGCGGGGGGCACTGGGAGCAGCCTGGGCCCCACAACTTCCCCCCTCACATCCCCACGGGGCAGCAGCCCAGGGACCCCCCTGAGGGGCAGCCCCCGGCCCCCCCAGCCCCCCTCCCGATCCGACCAGAGCAGCCCTGGAGTCGGGACAGCAGCTTGGGCTCAGCCTCTTCCAGCCTACTCTCTACCCCTCCAGCCTTCCTCTCTCCCCCCACCTCCTCCTCACTTCTCCAGTCACCATTCCTTCTCCTCACCTCTCTCTTTCCTATCTTATTCTTCATCCTTCTACTCTCCACCTCTCCCTCCAAACCTTCCTCCTCCTCCTCACTCTCAAGCCTTCTTCATTTCCTCATCCCTCCACCGCTCCCCGCTCCTCATCACTCCAGTCTCCTTCCCTCCTCTTCGTCTCCCCAGACTTTCTCCCTCCCTCTTCCTGGTCCCTTCGTCCTTCGTCTCTCCCTTTCTCTCATCACTCCAACCTCCCTCCCTCCTCGTCCTCACTCTCCAGCCTTCCTCCCACCCTCCCTCCCCATCCCTCCGCCTTCCACCCCTCCCTCCTCCTCATCACTCCATCCTTTCTCCCTCCTCCTCATCACTCCAGCCTCACTCTCTGTCCCTCCATCCTCCCTCCCTCCCCTGGTCCCTCCAGCCTTCCTCCCACCCTCCTCCTCCTCCCCATCACTCCAACCTCCCTCCCTCCTCCTCCTCCTCCTTCTCGTCCCTCCAGACTTCATCCCCCTCTCGTGTCCTCCCCCTCCGGGCTCACCCTGCCCGAGGCAGACGAGGGTGGGCAGGCGGCACTGGCTGACGATGGCGTCGAGGGGCAGCGCCGCGGGGCTCCAGCGGAGCCGGGCCAGCCCCGCCGCCAGCTTCTCCATCGCATCGCGGCTCAGGCCGGCCCCGGGCCGGGCTCCATCGCCGCCGCCGCCGGGCCGGGGCCGGGGCCGGGGGCGGGGGGCGGCGGGAGCGGGGCAGGAGGAGCCGCCCCCCGCCCGCCCCCGGCCCCTCCTGCCCGCCCGCCCCGGCAGGCGGAACCCCCCGGCGGGGGCGGGGGAGGCGGCGGCGGGCGGGGACCCCCGTGCGGGACATCCCCCGGGAGAGGACATCCCCCGGGAGAGGACATCCCCCCAGGGCCGGGTATCCCCCCAGGGCCGGGTATCCCCCCCGCCCGGGTATCCCCCCCGCCCGGGTATCCCCCGCTCCGGGGCTGTCCGCGGCTCCAGCCGCACCCTCGGGATCGGGGGGCGCTCAACCCCGGCTCGCTCCGGGTCCGGGGGTTCGGCTCCCTCTGCCCTCCGAGGGAACGGGGCTGGGAGCGCCCCGGGGACCCTCCGTCCATCCCGCCGCGCTGCTGGAGGCTCGGAGTCGCCGGGAGCTGCCGGGGGTCCCGAGCGGGGGCTGCGGGGAGCGCAGGGGAGCAGTGGGGGACGCGGGGACCCCGCTGCCGCCGCACAGCCCCATGTCCCGGCCGGGACCCCCCGGCCCGGAGCAGCCGCGGAGCCCAAATGGCACCGGGAGGGGGGGGCAGGGACATCACAGCCAGGGGGAGCCTCGGCACGGACATCGCCGTCACCTCGAGCGGGGACTCCGCACCCCGGGGACTCCCGGCCACCCTGAGCTGGGGACACGGGACCCGGAGGGTCGCTCACAGCCGGGGGGGGCGGAGAGGCCCCGGTCCCGCTCTGCAGCGTCTCGTCCGGGCCCCCCCTCCCCGGTCCTTCTCTGGCTGCATCCCCGCTCCCTGCGCCGCTGGAGACCGGGCTGAGGAGGATGAAGGAGTGGAGGAAGCAGCGAGTGCCTGCAGGGCCAGTGTCCGGCCCTGGGGACGTGTCACCGTGTGCTGTCCCCTGCCCCCGCCACTGTCCCCCGAGCCGAGCACAAGGGGCAGGCTGCCGGACAGGGCAGAGCAGGGATTGGATGGAGCAGAGGTGGAACCGTGAAAGGGATGAAGCAGAAGCGGGGAAGGAGAAGGGATGGGATGAACCAGGGATGGGGAAGGAACAGGGAGAACGATGGAACAGCTGTAGGGAAGGAGCAGGGATGAAAAAGGAGCAGGGAAAGGGAGGGAACAGCTGTAGGGAAGGAGAAGGGGCAGGGAAGGGCACGTATGGAACAGAACAGGGATAGGATGGAACTGGGATGGGGATGGAGCCGGGATGGGGATGGGGATGGAGCTGGGATGGGGATGGAGCCGGGATGGGGATGGGGATGGAGCTGGGATGGGGATGGAGGCGGGATGGGGATGGAGCTGGGATGGGGATGGGGATGGAGCTGGGATGGGGATGGAGGCGGGATGGGGATGGAGCCGGGATGGGGACACCAAGCAGGATGCAGCAGCAGGAGGAGGACGGGGAAAGACCCAAGCCGCGCTGCCCGGGTGACAGGGACAAGCAGAACGCCGGGAGCTGCTGGATGGCGTCCATGGGGGAAGGTCCCTGCCAGGGCCCCCCTCTCCCAGCTGGGAATTGCCCCCCAAAATCCCCCACCCAGGGATGGCTGTGCGGGGCTCCCACCCATGAGGGAGGGTTTGGGGTCGCTGAGCTGCTCCCCACGGCCTCGCCCCCTCCCAGGGACTGCCGAGGACCGCGGCCATGACACATTCCCAGCTTTATTCCCACCAGCGGCACAAAAACAGCCTCTCCCCGATCCCGGCGCCATGGGAACGGGGACACCATGGCAGCAGGGACACCGCGACACTGGGGACACCGCGGGAACAGGGACACCGCGACACTGGGGACACTGGGGCTACAGGGACACCGCGGGAACAGGGACACTCTGGGGACAGGGACACTGGGAACAGGGACACTGGGAACAGGGACACTGGGGGTACAGGGACACTGGGAACAGGGACACTGGGGGTACAGGGACACTGGTGGGCACAGGGACATTTGGTACAGGGACACTCTGGGTACAGGGACACTGGGGGTACAGGGACACTGGGGACAGGGACACTGGGAACAGGGACACTCTGGGTACAGGGACACTGAGGGCTCCCAGCTGAGGGGGCTGGAAAGGGCGGCTGGGGAAGGACACTGGCACAGCCGTGGGGGCTCCAGGAGAGCTGGAACAGCCCCCCCTGAGTCCCACCCTGGGGAGGGCCTGGGGGTGCAGAACATGGCTTGGAACAGCTGCTCCCCAAAAAACGCTGGCAAAGGCCCTGTCCAAGCGAGGGCCCCAAAGGAGACCCCCAAGCCGGGTGTTCCCCCCCCCCGGGGCTCCACGTCGGGATGGGGCAGCCTGGGACCCTCCGCTGCGCTTCCCATCATCCTGCCCTCGGAAAATGCCTCCAGCAGCTTTGGAAAAGGCAGCAGGAACAGCTCTACCCCCAGCCAAACCACTCCTGGTGGCCTGAAGGTTTGGGGAGGACTCATCCCACCTCCTCCAGGGACAGCCAGGGCTGGGCTCACTCCCACCAGAGCCAGAGGGAATTTAAGGGGCCCAGGAAGTCACCACTGCAAGTTTATAAAAGCTTTTATTTGCTCTTGGTACGACCAAGAATGGGACAGTGATCTTTTATACAATTTGATACAGTAAGTGGTACAAAAGAATGTGTTTTAAATAAAAAGCCAGAGTGGAGTAGCAAAAATATTAAAAGATTAAGTAAAAAATTGTCAGCATGGGAATTAATCCAAGACCTTGATGCTGTTTTATTCCACCGTCCGAGTCCGAGGGCACGAAGCGTGTGACACGGCCGTGGGACAGAGCCAAGCTCAGGTTTGGTTTAGCAGGACCAATTTCATCGTTTAACACTTTTTTGGTGACAAAAGGGCAGCGCTGAGCTCCCTCCGCGGGCGGGGCTGGGGCACGGAGGGGCTGCTGACACCTCCCGCTGCCCTCCTCTACTCCACAGGGCTGGGCTGGGGCTCCAAGCACAGGTTTCACAAGCAGTTAGTTTGGAACTAGCAGGGAGTTGAGATACCAGCAGACATCAGGTTACTGCAAACTCCTCCGACATTATCATTATTATTAATATTATTATTATTATTACTTTAGGGGATTTTTTTTTTAATCTGTTTCAGCATCGGCACCGACTCGTGCTGCTCCCTCCTCCCGGCCCCGCCTGAGCCCGCGGGTGCAGCTGGAGCTTGGACAGGAACAGAAACAGCCCCGATAGGAACAGAAATAGCCCCGATAGGAACAGAAACAGCCCCGATAGGAACAGCTCGGGTTTTATTGACGGCGAGGGGACAGCGAGTGGCACCAGCCAGAGGCCCGGGCTCTACCTGTGCCTGCAACGGGCACAGCGTCTCCAAAGGTCACACACAGGGAGCAGAGCCCCTGCAAGCAAATTAAAAGCTCAAGTTTAAAACAAGGATTATACAAAAAACCCCTCGATGTAGATTTCGCCGGTTTTTTTTTTTTCCCTTTTTGATCACGTTAGAAAGTGCAGATTTAGCCAAAAGTAGCCGGACTGTGTACAGCGCTGAGCCCGACCTCAGCAGCCACTCGCCTGGGAAGGGTTAACACACACGGGGACAAAATGCCAAATACAGAGGGACAGGGACACACCTCGCTGGGTCCCCACACGGGAAGCGGCCGCTCCGGACCACGAGTTCCATGTTAAAACACCGTCATTTCATTAAAATTCACTCAGCGTTAGCGACTGCGGCGAGGGCGGAGCGGGGCCGGTCCTGCTGCCACCCCCGCGGCCGGAGAGGGCAAAACCGGGACCAGAGCGGGCACAGCCGGGCACAACTGGGCACAACCGGGCACAACTGGGCACAGCCGGGCACAACCGGGCACAACTGGGCACAACCGGGCATAACCGGGACCGGAGCGGGCACAGCCGGGCACAACTGGGCACAGCCGGGCACAACTGGGCACAGCCGGGCACAACCGGGCACAGCCGGCCACAGCCGGGCACAACCGGGACCGGAGCGGGCACAACCGGGCACAACCGGGCACAGCCGGGCACAACCGGGACCGGAGCGGGCACAGCCGGGCACAACCGGGACCAGAGCGGGAACAACCGGACCCGGAGCGGGCACAGTCGAGAACAACCGGACCCGGAGCGGGCACAGTCGAGAACAGCCGGGCCAGGAGCGGGCACAGCCGGGCCAGGAGCGGGCACAGCCGGGACAGGAGCGGGCACAGCCGGGACAGGAGCGGGCACAGCCGGGCACAGCCGGGCACAGCCGGGCCAGGAGCGGGCACAGCCGGGCTCGGTCCCGCCGCCACCCCCGCGGCCGCAGCGGGGCTCGGGCGGCTGCGGCGGGTCCAGAGCGGCGGGGCCGGGCTCGGAACCGGGCCGGGATTCACCACCGGGGACCCGCGGCCAGGGAGCCACGGCAGGACAGGACAGGGCCAGCACAGTTGGTGACAGTGGCAGGACAGGGCCCGTAGGGCCAGCACAGCCGGTGACAGATGCAGGACAGGACAGAGCCAGCACAGCCGGTGACAGCGGCAGGACAGGGCCAGCACAGCCGGTGACAGTGACAGGACAGGGCCAGCAGGGCCAGCAGAGCCGGTGACAGCGGCAGGACAGGGAGCAGGGCCGGTGACAGCGGCAGGACAGGGCCAGCAGGGTCGGTGACAGTGACAGGACAGGGCCAGCAGGGCCAGCACAGCCGGTGACAGTGACAGGACAGGGCCAGCAGGGCCAGCAGGGTCGGTGACAGCGGCAGGACAGGGCCAGCAGGGCCAGCAGGGTCGGTGACAGTGACAGGACGGGACAGGGAGCGCTGGAACAGCCGCTCCATCCCGGGGGGAGCGGCCCGGCCGGGATCGCCCGCCGGGATCCGGGGCGGGGCTGGCCCAGCTCGGCTGCGGACACTGGAAAGCGGAAAGTTTCCAGGGAGGTAATAAATTAAACTGCCCACCGGCTGGTTTGTTTCCTTTCCTTTCCTTCTCTTTCCATCCAGTTCCGCTCAGCCTCGGCCCGGCCCCGCAGCCCTCGGAGCGGGGACAGGAGCGGGGAGCTCGCGTTAATGAACTGCTGTCAGTTTGGGAATCCATGTTATATTCATACACAGAAAGTAGACAACCACATCACCCTCCATAGAAACTAGTGCATGCAAATAACTCTTCCTTACGGGAAAGGCCGGGGCTAGGCGGGAGGAGGGAATCTCTAGTGACGGACAGGCCTAGGGGGGTTAGTAGGAATCTCAACATTTTTTACCTCGGAAGCTAAATCAGTGCTTTGTATTAAATTTTTGGCAAACACACCGCGTTGCCATCCTTTCCATTAACACATCACACCATGGAGAAATGCAAATCAAAGCGGCATGCAGGCAAAAAGAACCCAAGGAAACAAAAAAAGAAAAAAAAAACGAAACAAAACCAAAAATAAAAGAGCGGCAAAGTGAGAAAAACAATGGCAGCGGGAAGAGCTGGGAAGGGCGGGATCGCCAAGAGGAGACACAGCAGGTTACATGGAGTTTGCTTTTGTTTTGCACCACCCTTTGTCCTCGATGCATGACACCAACGTTACAGAAAGCAACCACTACAGAGGTCAGGACTCAATGGCACAGGGGGGATGGGATGTCTCCTGCACATGCTTCCACCAGAAAAGAGAAAAGAAAAGTGAAAATAAAAGTTCCTTTTTCCACATAAGGCACAGGACAAAGAAACCCCACTCACGGACTCAAGGCGAAAATGAAGTTTTTCCTGGCTCTTGCCTGATGCATCTAGAGAACATGGTGACTCAAGCACATGATCCATGACAGAAAATTCCACTGTTGTACAAAATCAATTGTTAATTCTAACCTTTATTCTTATACAATTTGCAGAAGAGAGTCGAGTATGATTGCTCTGGGGTTTAATGGCAGGAGGGACGGGGCTATAATACAACCCAAACGTAGTGGTGAGTTGAGCAGGGACATGGAAATGAAGTCACGGAGATGAATTTCCTATACATGTGTTGAGAAAATTGGAGTAGGCAAAGCTGTCCTAGCCTGGAAAACCAAGGGGAGGCAGGAGCTCGTTAAGATGAGGAACAAAAACATTGGTTTCAGGTTAAAAAACGGGCAGAGTGGTTTGTTTTGCAGCGAGAAAAAAGGGGCGGTGGATGGCGATTGGTGAGAGAGGAGAAGGTTCAGCAGCACTTGCTCTTCCAGCCCGTCACCCCACCGCCACTGCTGATATCTACATTTTCACTGTTGGGCTCTTTTACAGGGGTCTGCAAGGAAACAAGTGAACACAGTTAGATGGTTCTGGAGATCCCCAGGAAAACACTGGGAGCTGGGGAGCCAGCGGCTCACAGGGACTGACATCACCAGATGAAACTGGGAGTCAGCTGTGCACAAAGAGCTCCACAGAAATGCAGGGAATCCTCCCCCCACTCCAGCACAAATGTGCAAAATCAATTTAAGTTGGGTTTTTTATTTCCTTTCTTTGTGTGGTTTGTTTTAAATAAACAACTGGAAAGCTGAAAAAAACCCCAATGCTTGAACTGGGATCACCCCAAAGTCAACTGGAACTATTTTAGGTCCTGCACACAGAGCCAACGCTGGGTCTGGTGGAGTAAGGAAATCCCAGCCTACAAATAACACAAGCTGAACTCAGATTATGTGAACTAATGACCTCCAAAAACCACAACTTTTATGGATAAACTGGGCTTGTTCCCAGCCTCTGCTCCCTGCTCCTGGGACAGCAGCTCCCGAGAACAGGGGACACACAGGCTCCTCCTTGTCACAGGACGGAACTTGGTGACACCAAAGCCAAAACCCCACTCCAGTGGTTTGATCCAAAACCATCTACTGGCTGGTTGGAAAGGAACCTAAACCCTCAGCACACTTCAGTCTCCACATTTCTGTTTTAACTTTCTCATAGCCTTGCAAAAGAACCCCCGGGATAATGACATAGGCCAAAAATGAAGATTTAAGGCCCAAAGGTTGGTATGGTTTATAGCCTCACCTCCTGTCTACCAAAGGCCAGGGATTTTCACCCATTTATCACAAAAAGCTTGTCAATAACCCATTAGGAAGTGACTGAGAACTGCAGTGCCAGCTGATGACATTATCCACAGCATTCACACGGGAGAGGGAGGAAGGCAGGGATGAGACAGGCTCAGGATGGAGCTCATTTGTGTAGGAACAGGAACACAAGTGCCAGGTTGGCCAACCCACATGTCTGGGGCTCCACAGAGTTTCCATGGCCTGCTCCTGGGCAGGAATGCTCCAGCACAGGGGTTTCTGTGTACACTGGGATTCTGTGATTCCTCAGCCATGGAACTACATCCCACGGAAACGGCCCCGGAGCCGCACACGGATCCAGCCCAGCTCAGTCCTGCAACACCTCAGTGGCACCTGAGGGAAGCTGCTGCATTCTGTACTCATGACAGAGGTCATGGCCACAGGTACAGCAGCACAGCAGCTCTGGGCACACAGGGATCTGCTACAGGCCATGGAGACAACCTGGGGTGGCAGCAGGGCCAGGGCAGTGCCCGTCCCCTGTGCTGGCACTGCTGGGGCACCTCCAGTGCTGGGGGCAGCTCTGGGCCCCTCCTGACACGAGAGCCCTGGAGGGGCTGGAGCGTGTCCAGGGCAGGGAACGGAGCTGGGAAGGGGCTGGAGCCCCAGCAGAGGCTGAGGGAGCTGGGAAAGGGGCTCAGCCTGGAGAAAAGGAGGCTCCGGGGGGACCTTGTGGCTCTGCACAAGTCCCTGCCAGGAGGGGACAGCCAGGAGGGCTCGGGCTCTGCTGCCAGGGAACAGGGACAGGACAAGGGGAAATGGCCTCAGGCTGGGCCAGGAGGGTTTAGATTGGATATTGGGAACAATTCTTTCCTGGGAAGGGTGTCCAGCTCTGGCACAGAGGGATTTAAAAGCCCTGTGGATGTGGCACTTGGGGACAGGGAGCAGTGCTGGCTCTGGCAGTGCTGGGGGATTATTTGACTTGGTGCTCTCAGAGAGCTTTTCCAGCCTCACAGATTCCACAGTTCCATGGCACACTGCACCTTTCAGCACGGGGAGCCAACCATGGGATGATCTGGTGCAAGAGAACCCCCAAGGAAATGCAACAGCTGGGAGCTGATTCCTGGGAGCACAGCTGGGAATGGCAGAGCTCCTTCCTGTCCCACCCTCCACACCTGAACTCTTCCCAAAAACCCCTCAGGAGCTGTCAGTGCATCCACAGATGGGGCAGGAAAGGACAATTCTCTCCATGCCAATGGAAATGGTTTAACTGCAGCACAAGGCACAACAGCCATGAGTGTAAAGTCCAAACAAACAGGAATTTCAGTTCTTTGGCTGTGATGGATGTTACTCACTGTGAACAGGCCCTCAACAACAACAGAACATCAAACAAGCTTCAGAAGTTCAGCCCTGCTCCTTCAGGGACTCCTGTGCCTCAGCACAGCAGAGCCAAACGCTGCAACAATGCAGGTGAACATCACAGCAGTGAGAGGTGGAATTTCAGGGTGTTTGTTCCAAAGGAAAGTGTGAGCACCTACCTTTCGAAGAATGTCTTCTGCTAATGTGAGGAATGCCTTCTCAATGTTTATATTTGCTTTTGCACTAGTTTCAAAAAATCTAATACCATGCTCCCTGGCAATCTGCAGCGAAACAGAGAGAGGGAGATTAGAGATCCTGGGGGTATTCCAGGTGCCACCATCACTTTGGGATCAGCAGATTTATAAACCAGGGAATACTGGGCTGGACAGGAGCCCAGGTGAGCCCAGGTGGGCAAGAGGCCAGTGGCCCTGGGCTGTGCCAGCTCTGGGATGGCAGCAGGGCCAGGGCAGTGCCCGTCCCCTGTGCTGGCACTGCTGGGGCACCTCCAGTGCTGGGGACAGCTCTGGGCCCCTCCTGACACGAGAGCCCTGGAGGGGCTGGAGCGTGTCCAGGGCAGGGAACGGAGCTGGGAAGGGGCTGGAGCCCCAGGAGAGGCTGAGGGAGCTGGGAAAGGGGCTCAGCCTGGAGAAAAGGAGGCTCCGGGGGGACCTTGTGGCTCTGCACAAGTCCCTGCCAGGAGGGGACAGCCAGGAGGGCTCGGGCTCTGCTGCCAGGGAACAGGGACAGGACAAGGGGAAATGGCCTCAGGCTGGGCCAGGGCAGGCTCAGCTTGGCCAGCAGCAGGAACTTCTCCCTGGAGGTGTGCAGGGAATTCCTGGATGTGGCACCCAGAGTTCTGGGCTGGGGACAAGGTGGGGATCAGGCACAGCTTGGATTCGATGCTCTGGGAGCTCTTTTCCAACCTCAGTGACCCTGGGATTCTGTAACCCCCTCAGCCCCAGTGGGCACCAGCAGCATCAGCCAGGTAAGGTGGCTCAGAAGATTCAGAACTTTACAATTCAGAACCATTAAAATCTACTAAATAATCCCAAGTCTGTGTCTGGGCCTAAGAGGTCAGACACCACACACTGTCACACATGAGGAATTACAGGGATGACTGGGAATTTTGAGTTATCAAAGGAAGCAGAAACTGCAGCTGAACTCATCCCATTCAGGGCAGTTTCTGAGAAAACATTCCCAGGACTCACATCCATCAGCTCCTGCATTCATTCCCTGGCACATCCCACTGGGGCATCCCAACCCCCTGGAGCAAGCAGAAATCTTGGCAGTGATTTGCTGATTTGAATAAAGAAGTTGTTGTTTGATACTCACCTGTTCACCTTTTGCTTTAGGGACAACTCTTTTATCTTCCATGTCACACTTGTTTCCTAACAGCATCCTCTCCACATCCTCGTTGGCGTGCTGGAAGGACAGGGGGACAGGGTTACACATCTCCTGCTGCACTTTGCTGTGGCCAGGCCACCACCTACAGCTGCCCACAAAGGAGCTTCCTGCACTGCAGTGGCACAGGAACGAGCTGCTAATTAACCCCAGCCTTCTAATGACTTCCTAGCACTGGTTAATGGTTTCCTTCCCTCTGCCACTGCACAGGGTGAGGGATGAGCCAGGGGAGAAAGAGGGGCTGGGGAGGAAACCAGGACGAGGAGAGGGGAGGGGAGGGGAGGGGAGGGGAGGGGAGGGGAGGGGAGGGGAGGGGAGGGGAGGGGAGGGGAGGGGAGGGGAGGGGAGGGGAGGGGAGGGGAGGGGAGGGGAGGGGAGGGGAGGGGAGAGGAGAGGTTCGGAGAGGTTCGGAGAGGTTCGGAGAGGTTCGGAGAGGTTCGGAGAGGAGAGGTTCGGAGAGGTTCGGAGAGGTTCGGAGAGGTTCGGAGAGGTTCGGAGAGGTTCGGAGAGGTTCGGAGAGGAGAGGAGAGGAGAGGAGAGGAGAGGAGAGGAGAGGAGAGGAGAGGAGAGGAGAGGAGAGGAGAGGAGAGGAGAGAGGAGAAAGCAGAGTGGGGCAGGGTCTCCCAGGGGAGCAGGGTGGGGAGGGGTCACAGTTTCCTGCAGGAGAATGGCAGTGTCAGCCTGGGAAGGGATGAGGAATCCCAGATCCAGCCCATTCCCTGCAGCATGGGTCTCTCTGGAGGGGGAATGTGGATCATTTCTCATCAGTCCTGGTGAGCTGGGAAGCTCCTGTCTCACTGGAGGTTGGCCAGTGTGATGCCAGCCCCCAAGAAGTACTGAAGGAGGATCCAGGAACTCCAGGCCTGTCCTTGGAGCTGGGGAAGGTCCTGGAGGGGATCACCCAGGGTGCAGGACAAGCAGGAGATCAGACCCAGCCAGTGACAGGTCCTGCTTGACCAACCCGATCTCCTATGACAGTGTGACCCTTAATGGATGAGGGAAAGGCCGTGGATGCATCTGCCTGGGCTTTGATGAAGCCTTTGGCACCTTTTCCCATGGAATTCTCCTGGCTGGTCCTGGCTCAGACAGGTGCACTCTGCTGGGGATGGAGGCACATCCAGCTGGGAACGGGCACCAGTGGGCTCAGGGCTGCCTCAGGCCTGCTCAGCACCTCCATGGATGCTCTGGACACGGGGATGGAGGGCACCACCCTGGCTCAGCTCATGGACAGCCCCAGGGGGGTGGGATGTGGATCTGCAGAGGGCTCAGCACAGGCTGGAGCCATGGCTGGGACCATGGAGTGTCACTGGGGTCACACCAACCCCATGGAACACTCCAGAGGGGCTGGAAAGCTGCCAGCCAGGAAAGGACCTGGGAAAAACTCATTCCCCACAGGCTGCCCAGGCAGGGGGGGAGTCCCCATCCCTGAAGGGATTTAAAAGTGGATGTGGCACTTGGGGACATGGGGCAGTGGTGGCCTTGGCAGTGCTGGGGGATGGTTGGACTCCATGAGCTCCAAAGGATTTTCCAACCTCAATGACTCTGTGATTTCTGCAAAGACACTGAACTTCTCCCTTAATAAAGACACGAGGGCACCAAAAGCCCTGATGAGGTCAATGACATCCATCACTCACCTGGGACACCTCTGAGGTTTTTAGCAAAGCAGCTGCAGAATCCAAAGGCCTCAGTTTCAAGTTTACTCCAACTCATTGCTGAGTCTCTTCCCATGCTGCCTCATCCCCTCTCCTGTTCCCACCACACAGGGCACTTCTCCAGAAACATAACTGTGTCCCACTTCTCATGCTGGGAAATTCAAATCCCAGCATCCCAATTTTGCTGTGCTGCTTTGTCCAGCCTCAGGACTCCAGTGAGCAGTGCCTGTCAGCCCTCACCTGTGCTCAGTTCTACAGGACCATCTCTGTGCTTTCTAGGAAAATCCAAACATTTATTTCACCTGGGAACAGCACAAAAAAACCCAGGAACTACCAGCTGTGCTGCTCTCTTGCCATCTCAGAACTCCTGGAAGATGAACTCATGGGGATCCAGGCACTTAATGCTTCCACATCACTTTCTTCTGCTTCACTTGACCTTGCCCAAAATTTTCCAGCCTCCCTGTCCTGGTTCTCCTCAGGCAAGGGCAGCGATCAGCTACACAAACCCTCCCAAAAGCAAAGCTACCTGCACCAGCCATGAGAAACCTCCAAATATTTCACGACACGATAACGAGGGAGAGGAGATGGAGACACTTAATGACCTTTGAGGATTTCCACTGTCACGCTCAGGAAATGGCTCCTGTGAGTACCAACACACAGCGCAGCTACTCCTCCCTCACCGTGTGCTGTGAGCTTCTCCCAGCCCTGCCCTTCTCCCTTGCCACCCTCCTGAGCACAGGCACAAAGAGCTGGCACTGCTGGGGACGCTGTGGGACCTCACCTCATCGTGGGACCTCACCTCATCGATGTTCCTGAGCCATTTGCTGATGTTCTCGAAGCTCTTGGCGTTGGTGATGTCGTACACCAGCATGATGCCCATGGCCCCTCGGTAGTAGGAGGTGGTGATGGTGTGGAAGCGTTCCTGTCCCGCCGTGTCCCTGCGGAGACACCACGGCACCGTCACAGAGATGGACAGGATGTCTGAGCTTCTATGTACAACAGCTGAATTGTTATTTACATCCTTAAGATTTTTATTATGTATTATTTATCCTATATATTGCTATAAGGTATCATGTTTGTATTTAATTGGTCAGCAAGTTATTTTTTTTTAATTATTATTTTAGTAACAGATTGTCCCTGCAGAGACACCACGGCATTGTCACACCATGGACAGGATGCTTGGTTTTTTATGTAGAATAGCTGAATTGTTATTTACATCCTTTAGATTTTTATTATGTATTATTTATCCTATGTATTTTATAAGGTATCGTGTTTGTATTTAATTGGCCAGTAAGTTATTGAAACTTAGGTCATGGTTAGTGTATATGTCCATTAAACTTTCTTTTTTTATCTAGTTAACATTTTCTGGGTTTGGGGAAGTGAGTGTTTTTTTATGGGTAGAATTTTCTTTTCTGTAGGTGTGAGTTGTTTTTTTAATAAGAATAGACTGTTATGTAAATTGATTTTTTTTACAGGAACTTTTTAGGTTAGTTGTTAGTTGAAATAGTAAGGCTTGATTTTATAAGGTTGGTTTTTTAATATATATTATGGGTTTTCAGCATGTTTTTATATATATAATCTATGATCTCTAATCTATAATATAATAAATATAATAAATTTAATATAATAAATATACTATACTATACTATACTATACTATACTATACTATACTATACTATTATATTATATTATATTATATATACCCACGGCATCATCACAGAGATGGATAAGATGCTTGGTTTTTATGTAGAATAGCTGAATTTTTATTTACATCCTTTATATTTCTATAAGGTATCATGTTTGTATTCAATTGGTAAGTTATTGAAACTTAGGTCATGGTTAGTGTATATATTCATTAAATTTTTTTTTTTTGATAGTTCACATTTTTTGTTTTTTGGAAAGTGTTTTATATGGGTAGAATTTTCTTTTTTGTGGGTGTGAGTTGCTTTTGTAAGAATAGATTGTTAAGTAAATTGATTTTTATGATTTTTATTTACAGGAACTTTCTAAGTTAGTTGAAATAGTAAGGCTTGATCTTATAAGGTTGCTTTTTAAGATATATTAAGGGTTTTTAGCATGTGTTATATATATAATATATATAATCTATAATATATATATCAGAATATAATATATATATTATTATATTAAATATAGCCACAGCATCGTCACACCATGGACAGGATGCTTGGGCTTCTATGTACAACAGCTGAATTGTTATTGACATCCTTTAGATTTTTATTATGTATTATTTATCCTATATATTTCTATAAGGTATCATGTTTGTATTTAATTGGTCAGCAAGTTATTTTTTTTAATTATTATTTTAATAAGAATATATTGTTATGTAAATTGATTTTTATCAATTTTTATTTACAGGAACTTTTTAGGTTAGTTGTTAGTTTAGTTGAAATAGCAAGGCTTGATTTTATAAGGTTGGTTTTTTAATACATATTATGGGTTTCAGCATGTTTATATATATATAATCTATACAATCTATAATCTATAATATACATATTATAATATTATATATACCCATGGCATCATCACACACATGGAGAGGATGCTTGGGTTTTTATGAAGAATAGCTGAATTTTTATTTACATCCTTTAGATTTCTATAAGGTATCATGTTTGAATTTAATTAGTTAGAAATTTAGATCATGGTTAGTGTATATGTTCATAAAACATTTTTTTTTAAGATGGTTTACATATTTTGTTTTTTGGAAAGTGAGTTTTATATGGGTAGAATTTTCTTTTTTGTGGGTGTGAGTTGTTTTTATAAGAATAGATTGTTATGTAAATTCATTTTTATTTTTATGATTTTTATTTACAGGAACTTTCTAAGTTAGTTGAAATAGCAAGGCTTGATTTTATAAGGTTGGTTTTTTAATATACATATTATGTTTTTTAAATATGTTTTATATATATAATCTATAATATATATAATATATAATAGAATATAATGTATATATTATTATATATACTCATGGCATTGTCACACACATGGAGAGGATGCTTGGGTTTTTATGTAGAATAGGTGAATTGTTATTTATATTGTTTATATTTACAGTAATATTATAAGGTATCATGTTTGAATTTAATTGGTCAGTAAGTTATTGAAACTTAGGTCATGGTTAGTGTATATGTCCATTAAACTTTCTTTTTTATATAGTTTACATTTTCTGGGTTTGGGGAAGTGAGTGTTTTATATGGGTAGAATTTTCTTTTCTGTAGGTGTGAGTTGTTTTTATAAGAATAGATTGTTATGTAAATTGATTTTTATGATTTTTATTTACAGGAACTTTTTAGGTTAGTTGTTACTTTAGTTGAAATAGTAAGGCTTGATTTTATAAGGTTGGTTTTTTAATATATATTATGGGTTTTCAGCATGTTTTTATATATTTAATCTATCTAATCTATAATCTATAATGAATTATATTATATTATATTATATTATATTATATTATATTATATTATATTATATTATATTATATTATATTATATTATATTATATTATATTATATTATATTATATTATATTATATTATATTATATTATATTATATTATATTATATTATATTATATTATATTATATTATATTATATTATATTATATTATATTATATATACCCATGGCATCGTCACACACATGGAGAGGATGCTTGGGTTTTTATGTAGAATAGATGAATTGTTATTTACATCCTTTATATTTCTATAAGGTATCATGTTTGTATTTAATTGGTCAGTAAGTTATTGAAACTTAGGTCATGGTTAGTGTACATATTTATTAAACATTTTTAAGATAGTTTACATTTTTTGTTTTTTGGAAAGTGTTTTATATGGGTAGAATTTTCTTTTTTGTAGGTGTGAGTTGTTTTTTTAATAAGAATAGATTGTTATGTAAATCGATTTTTTTTACAGGCACTTTTTAGGTTAGTTGTTACTTTAGTTGAAATAGTAAGGCTTGATTTTATAATTTTTTATATATTTTTTAATTCAGTTTTATAAAGCTCCAACTTGATCTTGCAAATGTATATTCCTGACATTTCTGATCAAAGCCTGTGGAACATCAATCAAGCTGTGCTGTTAAATGTTGGTGTCTGTCAGCAATGATGAAAACCGATCACAAAACATCAGTGACAGCCTGGATTTTCCCTTCTCCTTCTGGGATCTTTGGTGGGATGGATGAGGTGTGGTTACATGGCAGCAAGGTGGGAATTAGCTGTATATTGAGAATTAACTGAGAATTCATTTGAAAATCATGAATGAAGAATTAACTGCACATTCTGCAGTGTCTCTCAGAGGCCACAAACCCCAGAGACCGCAGGTTTAGACATTTTCAGTGGCATTGTGCATGGAAGAAGGACACAGAGCTGCTGGAGACCACGGAGCTGTTCCAGGGTGACCTCAGAGCCCTTCCAGGAGAGGGACTGGGGACAAGGGCTGGAGGGACAGGACCAGGGAATGGCTGCCAGTGCCATTGGGCAGGGCTGGATGGGATTTGGGGCAGGAATTGTTCCCTGGCAGGGTGGGCAGGCCCTGGCACAGGGTGCCCAGAGCAGCTGGGGCTGCCCCTGGATCCCTGGCAGTGCCCAAGGCCAGGCTGGACACTGGGACAGTGGGAGGTGGCCCTGCCATGGCAGGGGTGACACTGGATGAACTTCAAGGTCCTTTCCAACCCAGCCCAGTCTGGGATTCAGTGATTCTGTGACAAGGCAGAATCAAAGGTTTCTTCACATTTAAATCAAGGTTACACATTCCATAAGCTGCTGCAGAAAGACCCAGGGTGTCCCTGGCCCACAGCTCCTGGCTCACAATGCACACTGATCCCCTTCTGCTCCTGGAGCTGGTGACACCAGGGCGAGGACAAGGAGCAGAGGAGGAACCAGGCAGGTCCCAAACCTGAACAGCTCTGTCAGGGATGCCCTGACAGGCCCAGGTCACTGGCTGTGGCCACAGGGGGTAACTGATTCCATTCCCAGCTCCACAAACCACCCAGGGATCCCCTCACTGGTCCTGAAAATGTCTGATGTGCTGCTGGGAACCTTCCCCAGCCTGCAGTGACTGGCCAAAGATCTCAGGTACAGCCTCAGCTCCCACTGCTCTGGACAGTGCCCAATTGCCCATGTCTCAGAAAAACCCAGGACACTCCAGCTGGAGCCTCAGCAGCTCCACACTGGGATATTTCCAGGCATTCCTGTTTACTCATCCCACTCCCTGGCCTCACGGTGAGCACACTGCTCTGACATCCCACACTCAACTCCAGGACTTGGCATTTGGCTGCACTGACTTTCACAGGACTTTTTCCAGTGACACTTCTCCATCTGGCTGAGAGCAGCTGGAATTATAACCCACTCCTCGACTGGATTTAAACTTAACAGCTTCACCTTTTCTGGCTTCTCTTCAACACAAGACCCACAGGCTATCCCCTTATCCCAGCTGTTAACTCTTCCCTGGCTGTGTGGGCTGGACATTGGGGCTGGGAGCACCTGGGACAGTGGGAGGGCTGGGATGGGATGGGCTTTAAGGTTCCTTCCCACCCAAACCATTATGGGATTCCATGAAGTAATCTGGGGCAGTTTAATCCTTTAATTAATGTTTTTCCTAGCATATCCCAGAGAGAGGGGGATCCTCTTATTCACTCAGGACAAACTCCTGCAAAATATCTCCACAGATCTCCACTCACACCCTCATTATTTTCTCTCTCCCCACTCACCAGCACCTTCCCCCAGGTTACTCCCTCCCACTGGCTCCTGCTGATCAGGACAGCACTGGAAAAGCTTTACCAAGCCCTTCAGACATTTGGGATCTGATTCCTCCCTCCTGCCACGGCCAGCAGCTGTCACAGGAATAATTCTGAGTGGTTTTACACAACTTGGCGTTGGCAGCACGGAGCTGCTACTCACTGCTTGTCACATCCTACAACTGACTCGCCTGGTTAACTCCTCCACTGTTTTTTCTGGCAACTGGAGCTCAGCTAATGGAAGAGAAGAAAGCTGGGGAGGGAAGAAGTGAAGAACCTGGAGTGTTTCCCTTTTTTTTTTTAATAAATACTATAGCTGCCCTTTCCCCTGGTTAATGGATTCTCCATTCATTATTCAAAGACAACTCCTAATGGATGGGAGATTAGAGCTGGCTGAGGCAAACAGAGGAAATGAGTTATGGTTCTCCAGGTGCCCACGAGGGCTGGATCCACCCTGGGCAAACGGCAGGAGACAGTCAGAGCAGGCAGGTCCTGTTTGCTGCCCTGGCTCCCCAGCCCTTTGTTCAAACCCCTGGGATGTGGGAGCAGGCTCCAAAGCTCTGGGTGTAGGCACAAACGTGTGTGAGCTGGCTCAGTCTCCCAGCTCACATTAATGTGGGCAAGGATTATTGAAACAGCCAAGGAAAATGAAACACGGGAGGAAAGGGAGAGAGCAGGGATGTTCAGCTTTGTGCAGACAAAGGAGGTTGTCCTGTGGGACTGGGGAAAGGAGATGCTCAAGGAAAGTGAAAAATCTATTTGAATTATTCTCATGCCAACATTAAAATATGCATAAGCTGTATCATATTAGAGGTTTAACCTGGAGAGAAAGGAATTTCTGGGACAGCTTTCCAGCTGACCTGGCAGAGACAAAAGGAACCTTAAAATGTATTATGATTTATTGATGAATGATGTATACAGCTGCAGCAAGAAGAGATTAGATCTGCTGATTTGTGAGCATCCTCCCAGTCCACGTGGCTCAAAATGAAGGTCTTCAACATATTAAACCAAGTAATTCCTAGCAAAATAATCCCAAGAATTTTATTACTGCCCCACTGTTGTTACATTTGCAGAACTGTGCAGCCCAGTGTTGCTTTGGAGAGACTGGGGAATGCAGGAGCTGCAGTTTCCAAAGGGAAAAGTGGCCCTGTCCAGCCCAAGGCTCAGCACTCCTGGCTGGGATAAACCTGGGGATGGAGGCACATCCAGCTGGGCACCAGTGGGCTCAGGGCTGGATGTGCCTGCTCTGCACCTTCAGGGACATTCAGGGTGCCCTCAGTCTGCCCATGCACTGTGGGGATGTGCTGGAGGATGGCTCTGCAGAGGGATCTGGACAGGCTGGATCCCTGGAAAGGGAGCTCAGGCCTTGGCAGGGGCTGCCCAGGGAGCTGCTGCAGTCTCATCCCTGGAGGTGTGCAGGGAATTCCTGGATGTGGCACTCAGAGCTCTGGGCTGGGGACAAGGTGGGGATCAGGCACAGCTGGGGCTGGATTATCTCTCTCAGTGATCCTGGGATTCTGTGCTCTGTCAGGTACTTCAAATTTCAGCTTTTCTCAGCCAGGAAAAAAGAAATCCATAACAAGAGAATGATCCAATTGTTTTACAGGACTGCCATGCCAGAGGAAAATCTTCCACCTGGAGTCTCAAAAGCCCTCAGCAAACAGAATTAACTGCTAGACACTCTGAGGGCAATTGCAGGAATTAATGAGGCTGATGGCAGCCGGGGAGTGGAGCTGTGTGCAGCTCTGGCTGGTCACCAGCACGCTCCCTGAACACCAGAGCCTGCACATCACAGGGAATTTCCACACCTGGAACGACTCAGGATGGCAACACCACTCTGCTGCCACCTGCACACTCATTCCAGGACAGGGGATTGTTTTTGACATGAGCTGATTGCTGAATTAACCAAGCTCCTGAGGACACTTCTCTGGCCATGTAAATGAGAGAAAAATGTTATTTATAGTCCTCTGCACAGCTAGGAGCTGCACACCAAAAACATACTAAAATTTGGAATCAGTCAGGAAGACTCTAGGAAAACAGGCTGACACACAAATGTCATTAAAGATAGGAGAGTTGGAGGAGAAGCTAAGTAGGAAAAAAAGAAAAAAAACAGATTTTTATCTGTTACATTCCTTTGAGCCTGTGCTTTGACACAAACCCAACTCTGATTTTTGTGCCTCCTGACAAGCACCTCAGAGCTCCACCTGGGCAGCCCAGAGGTTTTCCAGCTTCCATTTCCCAGTGGTTAAGGAATTCTGGAACCAGGGATCCCCTCAGTGGATTTAAGAGTCCAAACCTGACCATGCTCTTGTAAAATCCCTTGTGAACTCATCCACGGACACCTGCAGCTACCACTACATCTCATGAGGAGATTCCTAGCAAAACTTCATTTCCTGGTGTTTTCCACATGCCAGTTTCTGGCCTCAGGCCAGAACCGGTGTTCTGGTGTTGGAAAAAGGCAGCAAATTCTATCAGACCCTCCCTACCTGTTCAGGACACACAGGATTTTAAAGATGTGTTCTGACATCCTGAAGAAGCCTCCTCTTTCCAGCTGTTCTTCCTGAGACAGTTGTTTTCTCTGCAGGCAGTGCTGATCCAGCCTGTGCTCTGTGGGATTGCCACACTCACCTCCTGCCCACAGCATCAGGAAAACCCCAGTGCATTTCTCAAGGGCTACATTATGTTCATGACTTCTGGGAACTCAAGGATGCCAAAGCCTTTTGGTTTTCATTTCAAAGCAACTCTACCTGAGTTCCTGAATGTGGGATATCACACTCAAGTTTTACCCTTGTCCCTTTAAAATCCTTCAGTGTTTTCCCAAAGCCAGCACCATCTTTTCCTGGATCTCTCACTCTGGTCCTTCATTCTTTCTCTGCACAGTGACAGTGTTAATATCTTGCAGACATTCAGCACTGTAAACCCCTCCAGGTCCCCCTCTTTATAAGTGTTTCCACTTCCAAATGTGCATGAACTCCTTCCTCCCAGATCCTGGACCAGGCCCACCATTAGTGACTGTCCCAGAGAGGAGCTGGACAATAACCCAGCCAAGGAGATCCTCAGTTCCTCGATGTGCTTCCACCCAGAATCTGACACACAGAGGTTCTCCTGATGGATCTGCCCTGGATAAGCTCATTCCTTGGGAAGGCCACTCCAGGGCTGTGTCCCACCCTGCTCCTCACAGGCACATTTACATTTGGAGCAGCAGGAGAAGCTCTAATCCCAGCCTGATCCTTCCAGAGCAGCACCCCCAGCTTTAAGAGCTACTGAGTATCGAGTTGCTCCTCACCCCAGGCAGGTTTTAATTCAGCCTGACCTTTGTGTTCTTGCTTTGGTCCTAAATATAAATTTCAGAGGTCAGGGCACGGCTGTGAGACTGTCACGAGGGTGCTTTTTCCATGCCCAGGAAGAGGGAAGGAGCTGTCCTGCTGTGGGCTGTGGTTGTCACACCTGAAGGACGAGGCCATCCAGAGGCACTTGGATGAGCTCCAGATGTGGCCCATGGGAATCTCATGAGGTTTCCTAAGACCAACTGCAGGTCCATACTCTGGAGCAGGGAAAGCTCCAGAGCAGCCTCAAGTTTACACAGGAAAGGTTCCCCTAAATCCATCCTCATCTCACTCAGCTGCTGCATTGGATTGTTCTGGGAATGTTGCACAGATCCTGCAAGTGTGGAGTGAGTTCAAAGGCAGGAAGCAGTGGGGAAATAGAGATGCATTGCATAAATCACCTTCACAAGACACTGAGCCTCTGCTGGGCAAAACTCCTGCACCAGGAAAAGTTAGAAACACAACACTGATATTTTATTTGTTTGATTTTTTTTTCCTTTTTTTTTTTTTGTCTGTAGGAGCTTCACTTTCTGCTTTCCAAATTTCATTTCAAATGTGCAATCTGAACCTGGCAGAAACAAACAGTAGATTCAGGCCACAACTTCCCAATTTTGTGACATTTAAAAGTTGCCACTGTGTAAATCTCAGCTCACCCAACTCCACTTCCCTAAGGCATTAAAACCCCACAATCTGTACAGCTTCATTACATTGTGCTCTTCATGCATGCATTAAATATCCTCATTTTTCCATATTTTCTGTTTTTACATTTTATGGTGATTTTCTTTTTAAGTTTAATCCTAGAGTCATGAATGGTTGGGGCTGAAAAGGACCTTAAAGCTCACCCTGTCCCACCCCTGCCATGGCAGGGACACCTCCCACTGTCCCAATGTCCAGCCTGGCCTTGGGCACTGCCAGGGATCCAGGGGCAGCCCCAGCTGCTCTGGGCACCCTGTGCCAGGGCCTGCCCACCCTGCCAGGGAACAATTCCTGCCCCAAATCCCATTCCTGTCCCTCTGGCAGTTCTAACACTTCCTCAGGCTGCTGGTGACAAGAGGACTCCAGATGCCCTGGTTAGGAAGGATAATCACTCAGGATTATCCTGGAATGTCTGGAAAGACCAGTGTCCCTCCAAACTGGAACCCAGCCACCTGCACCTACAGACACCAACGTTACAAAGCCATGGGATTGCTCTGAGTGGGACACAAGGGACAAATCCCAGCTCAGAGCTCTTCAGTGAAGCTGGAGAACGCAGATGTGAGCAGGGAGCCCAGCCAGACCCACGGGCCAGGAAAAGCCACCAGCTCTCCTGACCTGACCTGCTGGAAAGCCTCTGGTTAAAAGCACAGAAGCTCAAAGGAAGGAGTTGAGGCTTTGCCTCTTGTCAGACATTCCCACAGAGCAGCCGTGTTCCAGCCAGCTGAGAACCTCTCCACAGCTGAGCATGGAAAATTCCAGCCCAAGTGCAGCCCTGGATTGCATTTTCTGCTGACACAAAGCAAGGCTATGAGTCAATTTATAGTCACAGACTGGAGGCAACTCCTAATTTAAAAATTCCAGTTTTAAACCACTTCCCACTAAATCACAGCCTGTGAGGATGCTCTCCCCACCAGCAGGAGGTTTGCCAGCAGCCAGGTCCAGTGGTTACAAACACTGCTGCTGCTCCAGTCACACATGTGGAGTGGAAACTGTGGAAACACAGAACACAGCTGCAAACCTGCATCCCTGAACAGAATTCAGGAAGAGCAAACTCTCCTCAGGAACACCTGCTGCTGAAGGAAACTGTGTGTTACTCACCAGATCTGTAGCTTGATCTTCTTTCCTTGCAATTCAACAGTTTTAATCTTGAAGTCTATCCCTAAAATAAACAAACACATAAATAAGTCATTAGTATTTATCAAAAAAATTTTAAAAATAATTTAAAAAAAAGAAATCAATTCCACATCAACTCTGAACAGCTGAGACAGAACAGCAGGTTTTTTCTTCTTTCACTGAACTGCCAGGAAAACCAGGGATGTCCAGGGACACTGAAATGGGAAAGGAGCTGGGAGACCAGGAGGGCCTCAGGGAACACACGGGAATACCCTGAGCAGGAAGGGCCCACAGGGATCATCCAGTCCAACTCCTGGTGCTGCCCAGGACACCTCAACCATCCCCTCTGTGCCTGAGAGCGCTGTCCAAAGGCTCCTGGAGCTGTGGCAGCCTCATTCCCTGGGGAGCTGTTCCAGGGACAGGGGCTGCCCAGCACACACAGGATTTGCAGAGCTTCCACAGAGATGCAGAACGGCTCAAGCAACTCAAAGCTTTAACCAGAGAGAAAAGGTGAATTATCAGAGCTCAGTGTCCTTGCCCAGACACATCCCTGCTTCAGCTTTGGGTATGGGACAGCCAAAGCCAGCCTTGGCAGAAGTGTCACCAAGAACTCAGCCAAGCACAGACCATGCCCACAGACCATGAACAGGTTTTTACTTTCAATACCAACTAATAGAGGAAGTCCCCAAGTGCCACATCCACAGGGCTTTTAAACCCCTGCAGGGATGGAGACTCCACCCCTGCCCTGGGAAGCTGTGCCAGGGCAGGAGAGGCCTTTCCATGCAGGAATTATTCCCAATATCCAGCCTGAGCCTGCCCTGGCCCAGCCTGAGGCCATTTCCCCTTGTCCTGTCCCTGTTCCCTGGCAGCAGAGCCCGAGCCCTCCTGGCTGTCCCCTCCTGGCAGGCACTTGTGCAGAGCCACAAGGTCCCCCCGGAGCCTCCTTTTCTCCAGGCTGAGCCCCTTTCCCAGCTCCCTCAGCCTCTCCTGGGGCTCCAGCCCCTTCCCAGCTCCGTTCCCTGCCCTGGACATGCTGCAGCCCCTCCAGGGCTCTCGTGTCAGGAGGGGCCCAGAGCTGCCCCAGGATTCAACCTTCTTTTCCCAAAGCTGCCACAAGAATTACAGCAGAGGCTACACCAGAGCAGGAACACTCCAAACCATCCCCTCAAACCACTCTGACTCCAATTAGATGCCACTGTTCCAACTTTCAATTCCAATCACAGAACACCAGTGATCATTCCTCACGCTTTCCAAAAACCTGTTTATATTTAGACTTTTTAAAAGGCAGCAGCTGCAATCCCAAACTTCCCTCCCAAACCTACCAAGGTCACTTTTTACCAAGGAAGATTAAACAGAATTTATGAAATGCACTATTACATAAGAAGTTTGCACGGGAGCTTTGCTTTGAACTCCTTTTAGCCAACACCCAGCACACAGAACTTCTTGGGCTGAGAGCTGGACACAGAAACTCCCAGCTCTGGGCTGGGCACTGGAAGGACATCCCTGGAGGTGTCCAAGGAAGGCCTGGATGTGGCACTCAGTGCCCTGGGATGGGGACAAGGTGGGTCCAATGATCCTGGAGGGCTTTTCCAACCTGAAGAATTCTGGGATTTAAAGCCCTGCAGTGACTTGAGGCCAGGATGGCAGCCTGGGACCTCCTGCCCATCTCAGGTCAGTGCTCCTTGGTTTGCAGCCCCAGCACTGCAAACCCTCACACTAGGTTACATTTATAAATCAGCGGATTAACTATCACACAAACATGAAATATAAACCTGCTGAATGATCGACTGCCAAGATACAAAACTGCCCCAAATCCACCCAGCCCTGTATTTTTTCAGCATTTCAGGGAGTTGTTTGCTGCCATATCGTGTCCCCAGCAACAAAGCCAAACAAATGAGCACCAAACATGAGAAATAAAATATTTTATATGGTGACAGTTACTTCTGGGCTGTGCCCAGGTGAAGCAGAATGTTTAAGAGCCACTTTTTATGTGTTAAGATAAAGTAAATTATTAACCCAGGCAAGGAAATTAACTCTTCTCTGCACTCCGAGGGATTTATCCAACTCCAGTATTTGGGGATAAAATAAATCTCTAATCTCATGTTATACTCAGCTCTCATTCCAATATAATACCAGTTCAGCCTTCAGAACAGAAAGGTTGTTATAAATAGCAATGTATCTCCCTGGAAATGCTTCCAAATAGCTCCAGCAGACTGGGAAAAGGAGACTCCTGTGTGGCTGCAGTGCCTGTCCAGTCCGAGGCTGTTGACAATAAACAGCAGAAACACAAAGGCTTCCCAGAAAACAGATATGGGGAGGTTTCCAGGAAAATTCAGTTCAGGAAAGAGCTGAAGAGGGTAACGGGTATAAAACCTGACTGGCTGAAGAACAGACATCTCGTCATCACAGGGGGATAATGACAGAGCTCATGAATTAAAGATGAGCATGAAATTACTCCCTCATTAAGTGTTGGTAAGATATTTATCACCTTCAGCAGGACAAGCTGGGAAAACCTGGAAGAATACAGCCAGGCTTACAAAAATCTTATAAATTCCACATGTTCCAATGAAGATATGGAAATGTTCTCTACCATTCAGGACAGCTCACAACAGGCAGAGCCTCACTTCTGTGGTTCCCAGATCACTTCTGCATTTCTTTCCCATTCCCAGTTTTCCACCTGTTGCTCTGAGCAGCCTGGGGGTGCTGAGAGGCTGGACATGAGAGCCCCAAACCTCCCATGCCCTGGGCTGAACCCCCAGGGTGGGCAGCAGGGAGGGGGGATTCTGCCCCTGTGCTCAGGTGAGACCCCAGCCCTGGGGATCCCAACAGCACAAGGAGCTGGAGCTGCTGGAGAGAGCCCAGAGGAGGCTCTGGAGCTGCTCCAGGGCTGGAGCCCCTCTGCCATGGAGCCAGGCTGGGAGAGCTGGGGGTGCTCACCTGGAGAAGGATCCAGGGAGAGCTCAGAGCCCCTTGCAAGGCCCAAAGGGGCTCCAGGAGAGCTGGAGAGGGACTGGAGACAAGGGCTGGAGGGCCAGGAGCCAGGGAATGGCTGCCAGTGGCAGAGGGCAGGGCTGGATGGGATTTGGGGCAGGAATTGTTCCCTGGCAGGGTGGGCAGGCCCTGGCACAGGGTGCCCAGAGCAGCTGGGGCTGCCCCTGGATCCCTGGCAGTGCCCAAGGCCAGGCTGGACACTGGGACAGTGGGAGGTGGCCCTGCCATGGCAGGGGTGACACTGGAGGGGCTCTGGGGTCCCTTCCCACCCAGCCCAGTCTGGGATTCTGGGATTCCATGGGTGCAGGTGTGACAAAGCTGAACTCAGATTTAGAAAGGACAGAAGCATTTCTGAAGTTTCTGGGCACCTGCCTGGGGGTACCAAGGCTTTAAAGAGCACCAGCAGTCGATCCCATGGTCAGTGCCAACACTGCCTTTGCACAAACCCTGAGTCTGCTCTGCCCAGACACGGCAAACCCAGCCCAGGAGCAGCTCCAGGGGCTGCCAGCTCACACTGGACACAACTCAGGCCCCTCCATCCTGCAGGGAATACTGCCCAGAAACCCAATTGTACCTGTGCAAGTCTAAATCTTCAGTGTCCTGGTGGATACACAACTATTGGCTGAAGGGATTTGTGCTTCCATCTATGTCTGATATAAAATGCTAACGAAGAGCCAGGACCTGCATCAGCAGAACAGCTTTAAGTCCATAATCATTTCCATATCACTTTACACCTTCCCAAGCCCCTGCCACTAAATCACAAAGTGACTGTTCTTGACAAGTGACAGACCCAAGGGAGAAAAAATTATTTTCCAGTCCATTGCAGAGCTACAAATGATGAGCCGGTCCTTTTCACAGAGCCTGAATTTTGTTTGCATTCCTTCCAAACAAAGCCCCCATTGAGCACGGGGAGGACGCTGGGCGGGAAGAAGCAGAATGTAGGGCAGGAGGAGGGCACGGCTGGGAGCTGGAGCTTGACAGGCATCCTGCAGGGACAACCCACCCTGCAGGGACATCCCACCCTGAAGGCACATCCCATTCCATCCTACAGACACATCCCATCCTGCGAACACATCCCATTCCATCCTACAGGCACATCCCACCCTGCAGACATCCCATCCCATCCTGCAAACACATCCCATCCCATCCTACAGACACATCCCACCCTGCAGACATCCCATCCCATCCTGCAAACACATCCCATCCCATCCTACAGACACATCCCACCCTGCAGACACATCCAATCCCACCCTGCAGGGACATCCCACCCCATCCTGCAAACACATCCTACACCACCCACCTCGGCACATCTCACCCAACACAGGCCAAGAGCAGCGCAGAAACAACTGCATTTTGTCTGTAATTCATTAATAATTGCTGTGCACACACTGCAGCAGCACCACGTGGGCTCAGCTCGGGGAAGAAAAGCAAATGTGCACAAATTCATCCTCAGGTTCATCAGGGCAGTGGAGCTGGGAAGGGGCTGGAGCCCCAGCAGAGGCTGAGGGAGCTGGGAAAGGGGCTCAGCCTGGAGAAAAGGAGGCTCCGGGGGGACCTTGTGGCTCTGCACAAGTCCCTGCCAGGAGGGGACAGCCAGGAGGGCTCGGGCTCTGCTGCCAGGGAACAGGGACAGGACAAGGGGAAATGGCCTCAGGCTGGGCCAGGGCAGGCTCAGCTTGGCCAGCAGCAGGAATTTCTGCCTGGAAAGGGAGCTCAGGCCTTGGAAGAGGCTGTCCAGGGCAGGGGTTGAGTCTCATCCCTGGAGGGATTTAAAGCCCTTTGGATGTGGCACTTGGGGACATGGGGCAGTGCTGGGGATGGTCTGAGATCCCTTCTCCAGCCTCACCCACTCTGTAATTCGAATCTTGTGTTGAAGCTGCCCAGCTTTGTGCCACAGGCTCTGCCAACAGCCAGGATTTTTAAGTGTGACTCAAAGAACAGCTCTCAATACCTGAGTTCCCACGGCAGAACTCGGGACACACTCCCATCTCCTGAGGAGCAGCAGGAGGTGTCTGGGTGGCCATGCTCAGCTGTGCCCTTCCCAGTGCTGGGTCATCCTGAGGAAGGTGAAGTTCTCAGCCACAGCACCTTCTCCAAGAACCTCTCATGACTATAAAAATATGGAATGGTTTGGGTTGGAACTTGAAAGCCCATCCAGTGCCACCCCTCCCATGGGCAGGGACACCTTCCACTATCCCAGGCTGCTCCAAGCCCCAGCCAACCTGGCCTTGGACACTGCCAGGGATGGGGATGGAGATTATTGCTGGATTATCTAGTCTGTAAATTTGTCAGCTATAAATGAAGTCACCAAAACAGAGTTCAGTTTTTGTTTGGGTTTTATTTTTTAATAAAGTGAGGAGTCAAGGTTTTTCCTACCAGGTGTGTATGTTTGTGTAATCCATGTGTTCTTCCACAGGTATCCACAGAGCTGGAATCCAGCAGTGCCAGTGTCCCAGGCACAAAGAGCCCTTGACCTGGGGTTTGCTAAAATAAACTCTCCTGTCTGAGCTTGTGTTTCCAAAACCTCTCACACCAACTGAAATTATTGTCCCAGCAAAGTCCCAGCGCCCAGTGCTGGGGACACCACTTGGAAAAACCAACACTGAGACCTTGCTCTGTGCTGAAGGATGAAGGAGGGAGAAAACAGCTCCTAAAAAGCTTCTGGAAATCAGTGCTGGCACTGAAGATGTTGAGCGTGGTTTGGGATGGTGTTCATCCGCACTGTGCTGCTCGGAATCTCTCGCAGACGAAATGTTTTGAAAGACTTAAGTTGTAACTGAGATCATTAAGAGCTTAATTAAAAGCAGAAGTCTCAGCTCTTGCCTGATGAGCTTGTGCTGGGATTTCCTTGGAAAGACAAAGTGGATTTACTGCTGAAGCTTTCTTACGAAATAATTAATAATTATCTTAACTTATGATAACCAAGGTTAACGGCTGCCTGCTCTAAGTAAATGACACCCTGAAGCATTAGAGCTTTGCAAGAGCTGCACTGCCTTGAAAGAGTTTATAGAGTTTTGGACTTGATATATTTGGAAAGTTTGTTACTGGGAGGACATCAGGAGGAATTTCTTCCCAGAAAGGGTGGTCAGGCCTTGGAAGAGGCTGCCCATGCTGGAGTCCCCATCCCTGGAGGTGTCCCAGGAAGGCCTGGATGTGGCACTCAGTGCTCTGGGGACAAGGTGGGCAGCTTGGACTCCATGGTCTTGAGGGTCTTTTCCAAACCCAGGGATCCTGGGACTCTGCACGAAGGTTAATACATCTCTCCTGAGACTCTGGGGACCTCAGGATGAAATTGCTGTGTTTAGAAATACCAGACAAAGCTTTTCACCCCCAAGTTAATTTGGCAGTTTTAAAAGCACTCAGGCTTAATTACTGCTGCTGTTGTCAGTTCTCTTTTATTGAATTTTTGCTATTTAAATGAAGGTGTTTTGGGGCTGTTTCCTGAGCTCTGTGTAAGCTCTAAGCACACCTGGAGGATCCCAGCTCCACACAGACTCCAGGTATGGCACAGCCTGTGCTCCCAGGATTGCTGTGAGTCCCGAGGCCCCGTTCCTTCACACTTTGTGAATGGGAGAGTTGTTAGTTAATCCAGTGAAGACAGCAGCAGTTTCCTTCTGCCTGCCCAGGTACCTTCTTCATTCAAGGCAGGAATTTCCAAAAAGTGAGGCAGTAAAAACTTCCTGTGGCTATTAAAGACCTTACTTGAGTTGGACAGGTGTGGGGAGGTGTTCCAGGCCAGGCTGGACAGGGCTTGAAGCAATCTGGGAGAGTGGGAGGTGTCCCTGCCTGTAGCATGGAGCTGAGCTTTAAGGTCCCTCCCAAGCCAAACCAATCCATGATCCATTCTGTGATCATACTGTTAGCTTCAAATCCTGCAGCCCCTCTCAGCTCCTTGGGGTGTCTCCTTTCCCTCGTCCATGGGAGATAAGAAAGGAACAGGCCTCCACCAACAAATGCCACCTGTAAGAATCCCAGCTCTCAGAGCAGGGTATTCAGGAAAGAGAAACTGAAGCTATTCCCAGCTTCATCCTTTGGCAAAGGCTTGAGTGAAAGCCTGAGTTTTATCAGAGAGCCAAACTCAGCTGATGTGGGAGGGAGTGGGAAGCTTTAGCCTGGCTGGGACAAGCCTTGGCACTCATGGCAATTCCTCCTGCAATCAGGCTTTGCACCTCTGGCAGCCAGCAGAGCACCCAACTGCAGAGGGGAGGAACTTGCTGAAACGGGGCCCCAGAGGGAGAAGGAACCCACATTGTCCTCCCCCAGTCCCAACAACATCTGAAGAAGAATTGATATTTCAGGCCAAGGCTACTCTTCCTAACAAAACATTTATTCAGCAGGAGTGAGGGACTGCACTGCATTTGAACTCTTCCTTGTGCTCAGCCCTGATCACATGTAGCATGGTCAGGTACATGGGAAGGACAGAGGGAAGAGGGAAAGGCAGCCTGATCAGCCACAAAAAAACAGGAATGGAACCAAAACAAGAAGCCTGTGGATGCTCTGGGTCTGACAAACACGCAGTGCTCCTGGTTAAAACACAGCAGGCAGCAGGAATTCTGCTTGTGCCTTTGCAGGAGGATGCCCCAACTCCAGAGCCCTGCACACACCCTGCTCTTGGAGCTCAAACACACTTAATCCCCTGAGTAAACAGCAGAGTAACTCAGTTAATCCAGCAGCTGCTCCTCCTCTGTCAGGGGAGAGCCCCTGCAGCTCACCTGCTGTGTGTGTGTACACAGAATTCCAGCACACACATCCCTGGGAGAGCACCCATTCCTGCATGGATCCTTCCTACACTCACATGAGGCCAGGAATTCTTCAAGGGGATAGAAAAAATAGCATTAATCAAATCCCAGAATGGTTTGGGTGGGAAGGGGCATTAAAGCTCATCTTGTCCCACTGTGTGCCACAGGCAGGGGCACCCTTCACTGTCCCAGGTGGAAAAATTTCTCTTCTATTTCCAGGCATCAAAAGCTCCATCCAAGCTGGCCTTGGACACTGCCAGGGATGCAGGGGCAGCCACAGCTTCTCTGGGAAACCCGTGCTAGGGCCTTCCCAAGGGGAATATTGAGATTCCTTATCCATATTCCTGTCCTTTGCCCACAGGAAGCCATTCCCAGTGTCCTGGCACTATCTGCCTGTATAACCCAGCCAGGCACGGAGAGCAGAGGAGCCAACAGGGATCTCCAAGCCCTGAACACCTGGATCAGACAAGCCAAGTGCTGCTGCTGGCCCAGGACAAACCCACCCAAAGAGCTGCAGGCCAGGTTATAAACCCTGCAGGGCCCCAGAGACACGGGCAGCACAGGCTCGCTCGCAGGATGCGCTGGGCCACGCTGCACACGCCCAGCCCTCTCCACCACAGGCTACTCCCACACTACTCAGAGCCAGGTCCCTGGGGTGTCCAAAGGACTCCAGTTCATGGTACAAACTGCCAGGGGAGCTCCCTCCCAGCCTCCCAAGCTGCAGTGACTCAGGACTCCAAGGGCAGGACGGGGAGTACCTGCCTGACTTGTTGAGACACAGAGCCCGGAGTGGGAGCAGAGCTCGGCACAGGGAGCGAAGGGGCCCCAGGAAATAACAGAGGCAGGGCACGACCCCCAGAGACCCTGGGCTCCCACAGCTATGGGGAGAGGCAGGAGCAGCCCTGGGACCAGCCCAGAGAGTATCAGTCATCACAGTGACACTGGAATGGCCTCCTGGCTGTCTTTGCTCTCCTCTTCTACACCCTCAGTTCCATCATTTCTGACATCCCACCCCCGGGAGCGTAACAAAGCACTCAAGGTATGAGTAAAGCACAAATTAATGTGTTAGCAAAGCAGAAATACAGTGAATTCAGGTGTTTCACCTTCTCTGCAGGAAGTTTTTCCCATTGCAGTGTGCAAACCAGAGCTGCAGCAGGAACTCACTCGTCCTGCTCTGCAAGGTTTCAAGTCATGACAGCTCAGCACTGACAAAGCACCTGAAGCTGCATCTGAGTCAAGTTAGCACACACCTCACATGAAGTAAAGTAACACACACCTTAGCTGAAAACCTTGGGAAATGTGCACTGAGCTCATTTACAGAACAGAATCATGGAATTGTCCACACTGGAAAAGACCTCGAAGATCACCAAGGCCAGTGATTCCAGTGGCCTAAGAAAGCTCCACAACTGGGTAGGAGAAACTTCCCCCTGAAGGTGAAGGTCCTGCCTGGGAGCCTGGTTTGGATCAAGCTGGGCTTGGCAGGACCATGGGAACAGAGTCAAGTGATTTAATTACTTTCATTCCACCAGCCACAACTGATGACATGATCAGTGTCAACAGTTTTTTCCCATACATCCAGTCCCTGGTGCCAAACCTCCCATCCTCAGTCCATCACCCAAAAGCCTCTCCTTCCCCAAAAGCTCTCCCATCACTCACTCACCAAACCAGCCCTTGCACCTGAACTATCACCTGGGTAAACTTTCCCTGCTTTATGCCTCCAGCAGCCTCCAGCCATCCACACCACGACAGCAACAGCTACACAAAACTGCTTTTCTGGGTAACTCCCATGGGAATAGCTGTGTCCAACTGCTGGGAAGCCACAGGAGCTGCAGTATCCTGAAAACTGGTACTTTGTAGAGCAGGTATCAAGACCAGGAACTATGACTAGATCTCATTCTGTAAAGATAAAGACTCTTACCCAGTGACACTTACTAGCATGAGCTTTTGTGTCTTAAAAAAAACTTGTTTAATTCCAGTATCTTTTTTAGGAATGCAGTAGATTCCCAAAATCCAAACGAAGACACTTCAGCTTTTAACACAAGATTTGCTAAATTAGAGGTTCTTAAACCCAAGTGTAATTCCTTTCCAAGAGGCTGCTCAAGCTCTACCAGCCCCTCTTAGTGACCCCCTGGCTGTGTCCTGAATCCCCCATGTCCCAGTAGTTTATAAAACTGCCCAGTTTCCCCAATCCCACACCAATCCAGAGAAATTCCAAAGCTGCTGATGTAAGGCAGGACACGGGACAGGAGCAGCAGCACCGGTGCCAGATCATCTCCTCCCAATTAATCTATTCTTAACGAAGCAAATGACAGTCCTGTGAGACAGCAGCTCCTGGGGGTGACCTACATTCCCCTCCTGGATGCATCTGTGTGCCTCAGTCGCTGTCACACGTCCCTGCAGGGCACAGGGAGATCTGCTTTAGGCAAAGCAGCCCTGACCAGCCCATCAGGGACTCGCTGAATATTCATTCTGGTGACAAATCCAGGACTCTGGCTTCTATCCCCCCAAATCCCAGGCCTAATCCCCCCCAGACAATAGGAGGCCGTTGTTATCCAGCCTGACCTGGTGTCTGGGAATGGCCACTTGCTGGGAATTCATCCACATCTCCACTGTTGGAAGAATTTGGGGATCCTCCCGCCACTGCAGCTTCCTAAACCCGTCTCATATTGCCCTTATTCAGAGACTAAAGGAATTCAGAGATGAACAGCATTCCCAACTGCAGGATTCACAACTCCAGGATGGAAGGGGACCCTCCTAACTGGAAATTCCTTTCTGAAGTGCTCCTGTTGCCATCAAAGCAGCAAAGGAGCTGTGAGCAGGTGAGATCTCTGCCATTGGTTCTTTCAGGGACACACAGCTAATGTAGGGCACCAAAACTGTCTCACTGCAAGTCTCAAATGAAACCTTCTCTGTGACTGTTTTTGAGATTTGTAATAAAAATCACAAATTAACACCTAAGTCACTGCAAAAGGCAATATCGCTGCCAAGAATTCTTTAAGAGCATTTGGTGGCAGTTTTAAAAAATATTAAAAATATGAAGCGAACAAGGAGCCAGCGGTGGTGGGATCTGACTGTTCCCTACACAGCACCTCCATGGCACTGGGGACCTTCCACCTCTCCACTGCTCATCACCTAAATGAAAATATTAATAATTTCCAGGAACAATCCTTGAGATCTCCTTTGTTCCACCCTATTCCCTTCAACAGGGAGATGTCCATTACCTTGCTATTACACATTGGATACTTGCAAATGTAAATCCTTTTACCAGCTGAACATGACTTTTTTTTCCTTCTAAAAATTACAGATTCTAGCCACATATTTAGGTCTGGGAAGCCACAGGGCTGTAAGGAAGCAGAGTACCAATACATCAGGGACTCCCCAGAGCTCCTCAAGCAGCACTGTTCATGTTTGATAGATGGATTACAATGAGAAGTGCTGTTCAAACCCACACCTGGAGTTAAAATCCAAATAATCAGGAGGTGGAAAAGGCCCTGGTACCATGCAGCAGACAGGGAGCTGGGGGCCCATCCCATGGATCTGCCTGTGAGGGATTTCCAAATATCTCTTCCTCATTCAATGGTGACACACAATGCTTTTCCAGGAGCTCCACATCAACCTCGAGTTCCAGGTCCCTCACTCCACCTGCTGCGAGTATTTAAATACTGATCTGGACACAAGCTGCCAGTCATGACTTTTGTACTCATCTTTGCAAATAAATTTCAACTTTTCTGTAAAGTGAAGGTGACAGCTCCTCCAAGGGAGGAACTAAGGTGTGTGAGCTTAAAACCATTAGTTAGAGGTGGTTGCCTGGGGGCTGGAGGGAAAGGGGACTCAAGGGACTGAAGCTGAACTCCCAACAGCTCAAACCAACCTGCCTCTACCTTGAGAGGCACCACATCCTCCTCCAGGTTCACAGGAAGGGACAATGACACACGGAGCCACACCTGAGAAACTCAGTTACCACAGAATCATTAGGGCTGGAAAAGCACTCCAGGATCATCGAGTGCCCAATGCCCACCTTGTCCCCAGCCCAGGGCACTGAGTGCCACATCCAGCCCTTCCTTGGGCACCTCCAGGGACTCCAAACCTCCCTGGGCAGCCCCTGCCAATGCTAATTTGGGGGTTAACAAACACACCCTTGGTGATTTCAGCTGGGGTGGAGGCTGAGGCAGCACCAAGGGACAACGTGGTTCTCCCACTCTGGCAAGGACAGGGCAGGGGACCTGGGTGAGCTCCAGCTGCTGCAGCTGTGCCAGGAACACTGCAGGGAATGCTGAGCAGTCCCACAGCACTCACCTGATAGCCAGGCCAGTCCCCAGGAGCAGAGCCTCTGCCAGTGGGCCAAGGCTTCGTGGCACAGTTTTGATCTGGTGTTTGACTCCTGTGCAAAGTTTGGGAGATAACTGGGCTGAGGAGCATTTCCCATGAAACGGAGCATTTCCCATAAAATGGAGCATTTCCCATAAAATTGAGCATTTCCCCAGCACTGTGACCTGGACATGAAGGGACAGCCAGTTCCAACAGCTCAGAATCCAACGTGTTTAACTTCTGCACTCAGCAGATGTGTTCAAGGCACAGCTGCCACAAGTTCTGGGAGCAGTGAGCGTACCTGGCACCCCAGCCATGCAGACAAACACTGGGATCCCAGACAACAACAGAGGTTCAGAGAATTCCAGAACTGCTGGGGCTGGAAGGGACCTCTGGAGATCCTCCAGTCCAAGCAGGGTCACCTGGAGCAGGTGAGAGAGGGAGACTCCACATCCTCCCTGGGCAGCTGTTCCAGGGCTCTGTCACCCTGCATGGACAGAAGTTGTGCCCCATGTGGAGGAGGAACTCTTTGTGTTCCAGTTCATGGCCACTGCTCCTCGTCCTGCCGCTGGCAGCACTGAGCAGAGTCTGGCACCACCCTCTGGCATCCCCCTTGGAAACATCTGTGTGCACAATCTCTGTGGGGCACTAACTGGTCACAGACAGGGACTGAGGCCATTTCTGAGGCCAGAACCACTGATGGAACCTCCTCATCCTCTCCTCCCCAGCTGCCCTCAGCTCACAAACATCAGTGCAACTTCTGTCCAGGGAGGTCTGACTTACCCACACTCCTCCCAGGGAAGGAGTTTCAGAAGTCACATGAAAGCACAGCTCAAATCTGTGTGTAAAACAGCATCTCTGTGCAGAAAGAAGGCTCCAGGTTCCTGCTGACACCACCCACACTGTCACTAAGATCCCTGAGACCACAGCTTCAACACAAGCAGTTATTTCTTCCAGAAAAAAGAAACTTGATCATTTTGTTATTCCAGCAGCTAAACCTTACACAAGGCTCCCACAAACAAAACAAAAGAAAATGAACAAAGGAACTATTTTAGTGATGTTTTATGCATACCAAGAGACAAGAGAGACAATAAGGTTTTTATTCATAAGGTACTAAGGGGGAAAAAAAGGAAATGAAGCTCTAGCAAGAAACAGAACTTTCTTCAGAGTTGTTCCCATGCAGCAGTAACCTCTACTCAGTGTCAGTTAATTCCAGGTTTGAGGGCTGATTTAATTCCCTGCCATTACATCTTTCATTTTCCAATATACTCAATTAACTCTGGTGCAGGAACCTTTACCAGCCCCTATTTTTAGGGAGGGCATCACATGAAGCAGCTGCATCTCACTGTCAGGAGCCCATCAGGCCCCACACCCAAAATCACAGCAGGGAAAAAGCCTGGACAGCCCAGTCTGCAATTGGAATTCTACTCCAAACCACCAAGGACATGAATTAAATATGTTCAAGTTCAATTACAGCCAATTAAATCGGTTTTCATGCATGTCTCACCCTACTTAAGCTATATTTGTTAGCTAGAAAATAAATACAGCACATGAATCTGCTTTCACATAGACTGCTATTTATGAAACAGAATTTGTCACTACTTGCTGTAATGGTAATTTTGCCCTCAAATTACATAAAAATAAAATTCAAGTTAACACTTATCCTGGCTAATTTATACTCAGCAGATGGACAAGACAGATAATACATAAATGAGGGGAAGTGAATTCATTCAGAAAAGCATTGGCTTTACCAAACAGGAGGTGCTGTGCTGGGGAGGTGATTAAAGGATTCAGCCACTCAATTCACTGTCATGGAATCACTGAATCCCAGAATGCTTCAGGTTGGGAAGGATCTTACAGCCCAACCTTGTTCCAAGGGCAGGAACACTTTCCCCTGGACCAGATTGCTCCAAAAGGACACATGTGATGATGTACTGCTGGAAAACCTGTTTGTATTCTTACAAACACAAAACATATTGTTTTTTATTTCTGAGAGTTCTGGCACTGCTGGCACCAAGCACGCGCTGCCACCCGTGAGGCACCAGCTCTGCCACCCCACATGTGACCTCACATCATTCCCAGGGAAAGGGCTGGGGACAGGCTGTGAGCCAGCCCGTGCTGGGTGACATTTCCAGCAGGGAATGGCTGATTGAAGACACACCTGCTCCCTCCACAGGCTCCAGGACTCTGCTGTGTTCAGTGCTCCCCCAGGATGTTCCCAGGCTCCAGTACTCAACAGCTGCCACATCACTGGGGATGTTCCCAGGTACTGAACAGCAACTCACACATCACAGAAACCTTTCATTTATTAACCTCTCAGCATCAATAAAAAGCATGGCAGCAGGTTCTGACCTTTGGTTTACACCAAGTAACAGGAGTCTGGAGGCTACACATCAGGGTAATGGCACAGTGTGACCCTGAGAGATCCTCCAGCTCCCAGCTCTTGCAGGAGATCAAGAATTGGAACACCAGATGTTTCCACCCAAGCTCTAAGGTCTCCAGCAAGTGAGAAGATGAGTGGCAGAGCTCTCAAGTTCATCAGCAGGGAAAAACCTTGAAATAAAGGCCCGTTGTTATGATATTGCCCTGAAGCATCACATTTATCAGGAAGTCTTGTCACCTTTTTTAGCTGTTATTGATACTGCAACAGTCTAATTGAACTCACAGAAAAAGCCTGAGAAACAGGAATAATGTGCCTTTAAAATGTGGAAACAACTGGAAGAATGTCACACAACACACCTAGAATCCAATTTTCATGCTACCCAAACACTGGCATCTCCTGAGGCAGCCCTGGAAACTGTGAGACTTGTTTGGAAGTTTTAGTTTGCTGCATTCTGCAAGAAGGTTCACAGAATCCCAGAATGGTTTGGGTGGAAAGGGACATTAAATCTCATCCAGGGCCACCCCTGCCATGGCAGGGACACCTCCCACTGTCCCAGTGTCCAGCCTGGCCTTGGGCACTGCCAGGGATCCAGGGGCAGCCCCAGCTGCTCTGGGCACCCTGTGCCAGGGCCTGCCCACCCTGCCAGGGAACAATTCCTGCCCCAAATCCCATCCAGCCCTGCCCTCTGGCACTGGCAGCCATTCCCTGGCTCCTGGCCCTCCAGCCCTTGTCCCCAGTCCCTCTCCAGCTCTCCTGGAGCCCCTCTGGGCCCTGGGTGTCCCCACTGGGGCAGCCTGAGCCTGCTGCTGAGGACAAAAGGAAGTCAACACAGATTGTAACAGGGAAAACCTGATCTGGGTACTGGGGAAACATTGTGCTGCAGGTGATGTGTGACTGGAACAGAAATGCAGAGAGGTGATGCATGAGGTCTCCTTATGATCCTCAGAGCATCTGGTGGTGGCCACCAGCTTTGGAAGAGCTTCTAACCCTGCAGGTGGGTGAGAGGCAGAATGAGCAGGCAACAGAGGTGGTGGGAGGTGTCCTGCTCTGAGCAAGTGCAGGTGCTGTCACCCAGCTGCTGCCAGAGGTGACACAAGCACTGTAAGCGCTGTGGTTTGGCACCCTGGGGCCTGTGGGGCTGCTGCTCCAGCTGCTGGCAGAGCTCAGCTGCAACCTCAGGTCTTTTCCTATAAATTCTGATGTTATTCTCTGACACAGTCCGTGGCTGGACTGGAGCTTGGAACAACCTGGGATAGTGGAAGGTGTCCCTGCCCATGGCAGGAGGTAAAATAAGCTGAACCTAAACGTTCCTTCCAACCCAAATCCATCCTGTCATTCCCTGACCCAAACCCAGGCAGCTCCATCTCCTGTTCTCTGGCTGGGTCAAGGTCTTGAGCACACTGGGACACATCCCTGGGGCTGGGGACACATCCCTGGGGCTGGGGACACATCCCTGATGGTGGGGACACATCCCTGGGGCAGGGGACACATCCCTGCAGTACATGGCCACCTCAGCTGAGCAGACACTGCCAGTCTAATGCTGTTGCTGATGGAGTTTCTGAGCCCCTTTGATGGAAGGACAGCATTTCTGCTCACTGGAACAGGAATGAGACACAGCAGACTTCTCAGAGAACTCACATTCCTGGTCCATGCTGTCCCAGACAGGAAGCACAAATCCCAAAGAACTAGACAGGAGTTACCTTTGCTTTTGCCAGAGATTTGTGTAGCTAAAATAACTAATGTAACTTTGTTGTTTACTGGGAAGATCAGAAAGTTTGATGGAGATGAAAGCACTTCCCAGCACACTGAAGGAATCAGGAGTGTTGGAGGGGCTCCTTTAACCAGCAATTAGACAGCTGTGCTGAGGCTCCACATCTGAGCTGCCTCTCAAGTGACAGAGGCACACGCACGTCCTGCCACGTGCCAGAGATGGAGGTGACAGCTCGGCTTCTGCCACAGCAATCCCACTTGGAGAAGGAAGAGGAGAGGATGGATGAGACACAGCCTGCAGCAAGCCTTGGAGGGTGTGAAATCAATGTTGCTACCTGAGGAACTGGAAACTTCTAGGTACTGCTACCAGCATTCCAATGACCTCAGTTCAGATATTTATTATATCTGCAGTAAAGCAAGTGCAGTCGAGGTAGTGCCCTCAGGGAAGTCACCTGCCAGGGGGATTTGGTGGTGAGGAAGAACAGGTACCATGGCCATGGTTAGAAGGGAAGGAGATGACACCTGACACATAAAAACGTCAGACACACATAGGGGAGTTCCTATGTCCAGGTGACTGAAGTCAGTAACTGAGAAGGGAAATGTAAAATCACCTTTACTGTAGATTACAACGCTGGTGAGACCCACTTAAGACACAACCATCTCAGGGGCAGAATAACTTATTTGGGACCAGGTACAACCTGTTCAGGGAACACTGTCAGGAAACAGAGGCAAGAGTTTGCTCTCTTAAGCTGCAGATGAGCCATAACAAAGCCCAGCTTTCCTGAACCTTCCATAAATCCAGTGAGTGGCACCATACCCTGACCCAGCCCAGGTCAGCCACCCACCTAGACACGCTGAGATGACACCTGAACTTACCAGAGCAACACCCACCTTTGGAACCATGGCTTTTAAGGGTTGTGAAGCTCAGATCTTGGGCCAGGACAGCCTCCCTAAGCATGATGCTGATCCCAGCCCCTCCAGCACCAAAGGAACTCCAGTACACACAGCAGCAGCCATGGTTTTGGGAAGAGCATTCCCAGCACTCCTTCTAGTCCAACAACAGCCTCAGTGGATCCAAACATGAAAGCACACCAGTTTGAGAAGCATCCTTGATGAAAAAGCTGTACAGGTATGGATATCAGTGTAGAAATTCCATACCCATCGGCTCTCAAGAAAGCAGGTGTCTCTCAGGGAGCATTAAGTCAGATTTTGGAAATGTAAGACACAAACGAGTGTTTCTCCAGGTTACAGAGAACAGTCACAATCCCAGTGGGAGAGAAAGCCTGGAGTTGTTTTAGCTACAGAACAGAACCAAAACATGCAGAGACTTTAGTTAAACCCACACAAGACTTGTAGTCAAACCCACGCAGAAAGGAAAACCCACACAGCTGAGCTGCACCGAAACACCAGACGTTCAAGGCAACTTGCAAGAGCAGCTCTGGTCTCCTCCCTGTTCTCCAGGGCCAGACAGGGAATTCCCTCAGCACCAGGAATTTGCCAAGCTGGTTTTTCACAATGCATTTCTGAAGTACTTCACCCCCTTGCAAGAGTTACACAAACCAAGGCTGAAATCCTTCTCTGCTTTGTGCCATTCAAAAGTCACAGAGCTAAACAGGCACTGGATGACACTGCTGGAGAATCCGTGCAAGCTGCTCTGCTCCCATGTCCTGTCTGGGCATTTCTCAAGGCCAGGTGGGATGAATTTTCCTGGCAGAGCAGCTCTCTCCCAGCCACCATCCTTGGGGAGGTTCTCCAGCTCACTAACAAGCAGGGACACGCTGGTTTTCCATGCTCCAGGGAGGAGGAGCAGGGAGAAGCTGTGGGGAGGGAGAGCCCACGCCCTGCTCCAGGGCTGCCAAGGCAAAACCCCTCCCAGGCAGCAATACCTGCCTAAAACCCTTCAAGTTAGGGTTGATTCTTCCTATTCCCTGATGAGGTTTTCATCAATAGGCTCTCAATCGATCCCCTAATTAAATATCAGTATTGACTTGAAGAGTGGAAAAGATCAAGTGTTTTCTCAGGATAAAGAGAATTGTTGAATCACAGGATGGTTTGGGTGGGATGGGACCTTAAAGCTCATCCCATTTCACATCCTGCTATGTGCAGGAACACCTTCCACTAGCCCAGGGTGTTCGAAGTCCAACCTGGCCTTGGACAGTTCCAGGGATGCAGGGGCAGCCACAGCTTCTCTGGGCACCCTGTGCCAGGGCCTTCCCATCCTCACAGGGAAGAAAATCTTCTGCAGGAGCATAACATATTCTCTTTTGAAAGACATAAACCAAGGAGTCAAGAGGAAATCATTTCTCTGCACCTCCCAGTTGTGTTTATCACTCAACAAGCTGCTAAAATCTAATCATTGGCTACTCAAAACAAAGGCTGTCTTCCTGCTTAGGAGCTCATGAACAAGTTTCTACCAACACCAACAGACATTTTGTTTGGCCTCTGAAAATTCACACACAGCCCACAGATCATATAGCCTGTCACAAGAAGCTACAGGCCTGTGCTCCAAATCTGAACACACATTACCCTAGAAAATATCAGTGACTTCCTAACTCTTTATCTCTGTCACTGCTGAAGTGACAGCTCAGTCCCCTCCTGGAAACAGCACTGGCTAAACTGGAGCAGCCAACCCAGGCACTTTCCCTCCCACATGGCTCCTGATCGTGCTCAGCACATTTGGGGAGCAGCTGCCCGGGAGTTTCAGCTGCACATCAGCAGTGTGTCAGTGCAAGGGCAGAGGAGCAGCAGGACTGTGCCCAAGGAAGCAGCTCGGCAGCGTTGGCATCCTTCACTGACCGGCTTTGCCCGAGGCACCGACAGCAACAGCACCAGGAGAGGAGCAAACCCAGTTTAGGGTTGGTTTCATACTGGGGGCAGGGAGGAGAGGCTGCCAAGAGGTTTGTTAATGTGGAACTGCAACCAGAAAGGGAATTGTCATGGGGAACCTCTCAGGCCAAGGGCAGTGCCCGTCCCCTGTGCTGGCACTGCTGGGGCACCTCCAGTGCTGGGGGCAGCTCTGGGCCCCTCCTGACACGAGAGCCCTGGAGGGGCTGGAGCGTGTCCAGGGCAGGGAACGGAGCTGGGAAGGGGCTGGAGCCCCAGCAGAGGCTGAGGGAGCTGGGAAAGGGGCTCAGCCTGGAGAAAAGGAGGCTCCGGGGGGACCTTGTGGCTCTGCACAAGTCCCTGCCAGGAGGGGACAGCCAGGAGGGCTCGGGCTCTGCTGCCAGGGAACAGGGACAGGACAAGGGGAAATGGCCTCAGGCTGGGCCAGGGCAGGCTCAGCTTGGCCAGCAGCAGGAATTTCTGCCTGGAAAGGGAGCTCAAGCCTTGGCAGGGGCTGCCCAGGGAGCTGCTGGAGTCTCATCCCTGGAGGTGTCCAAGGAAGGCCTGGATGTGGCACTGGGTTGGTGACAAGGTGGGGATCAGGACAGGTTGGGCTCCATGGGCTGGGAGGGCTTTTCCAGCCTCAATGATCCTGGAACTCTGAGTACAATCACCACCTACTCTGCTGTTTCCATGTCCCCTGCTGCCCTATCACTCCACCAGCACAGATTTGGAGGGTAACTAAGGAGCCCCGTCAGGGAGCTGATCCAGCTCAGCTGAAAAAACAGCCACGTTACACAAAGAAGTTTCCAGCCAGCTCTGTTCCTCAGCTCTTCACCACAGCCATCCCCAGCTTCTCATCAGCTCTGTGAGGCGTGTGCAAAACTGCTGCTCATTATTCACTGCCCTAGATGAGAAAAAAAATCCCCAAACACACACAAAACCCAAAAAAAACCCCTACTAAACAAAACCAAAACCCAACCACCCTCCTTGTACAGTATCACACAAGTCCAGCTCCCTCTGGAACCCTTCTCTCCTGGGTGTCCCAGCAAGCACAGGAGAGGACAACCCCTCTCCAGGCCAGACAATACTTGTCCAACCTCCAGCAGCCAAGAGCTGAGGGGATTCCCAAGCTCCAGCCTGCATCCAGGGCACAGAATCCAATGCCCACCGACAGATTCACTTCCATTTTCTGCTTTCATTCTGAACCCATCCATCTTTTCCCCTCCAAAATTCCCCTGGCAGCCGGTTCTGCAGCGCAGCCACCTCCGAGTGGAAATGAATTTGGCCTCTCCTGCTGCTTGATGGGTTCAGGTCACAGAAATGAGCAGGAGTTGGGATCAGGGAGCTTTGCTGAGCCAGGCTTTATTGGGATTTTTCCTTGTCTAATTCACCTGCTCCATGCCAGGAGTCAGAAGCAGACTGAGCCTGGGTACAACACAAACACAACTCAGAGATGCTGCTGCTCCTCTAGGCTGTAGGTAGGATACAAAAAAGGGATATAATCATCCCATTTCACCCCCTGCCATAGGCAGAGTGAGCTTCCACTTGACCACATTGCTCTAAGTCCTGTCCAGCCTGGCCTGGAACCCTTTCAGGGATGGGACATCCACAGCTTCTGGGAACAGGCAAGCAAGTACTTCCAACTCTTTTTTATTTGAACCCTGAAACCACTCAACCTTCACTGCAACCCCTGCACAGCAAAAGCATCCTCACCATTCAAACCATTATTTGTTTACCAAAATCTGCCAAGTTTTCCCCATTCTCTACCTGAGGATCTTTCCTTCCTTTCGACACTTATATATGACAATCCTGAGTGAACAAATCCTCCCATGATGCACAAACAAACTGGGATTTATTACTTGAGGACCCTTGAGGACTAATTTTTAAAAACTTCACTGCTTCAATGTGCCAACATGAAGCCATTTCAATGTAAGTGAAAACCCACTCAAACCCACTTCTAATAAAAGCAAAAGAAATCATTAAAAAATAATAATTTCATCCAAGTAGTTTTCCTATACTTTCACATTTAAAATAAAAATTTTGCAAGCTCCTAGCACATCTTCGGTTGTGTTGAAAATAAAACAAACCTCAAAAATCACTGGTTTTTATCTCTGGATTTGTAGACTTGCAGGCAGGTGAGTAAAGCTCAGGAATACAAAATACAGCTGCACCTCCAGAAGGGATTGATGTCCAGGGAAGTTTTACCTCCATCAGGAGCACTGGTGGGGGGAATCTCCAAATACTCATACACCCTTTGTTCTCCTGAGCTGTTACTAGAGATTTCATGGGAAAACATTTTTTTGTGACTCATCTTCATTTGCATTGGACTTAGTCAGACAACAATGATTACATGCTTAGGCTCAGTTCTGGCATTCAAATTTTTCAGCAGCCATCCTGGCCAGAAGAGCCTCCCTCCCTACCTGTTCCCAGGTGCCAAAGGCTGGACCCTGAGGAGCTCCACAAAGTGTGCACAGCTCTTATGGCTCCTTTATCCACAGCTCACTTCAAACCATCAACAACCTGACACACTGAATGCCAATAAAAAGCTATTAAAAATTAAGATCTCAATAAGGATATGCTGCCTGGAAGTTACTTATCCTAACATTTTTAACATTCAAAATAAAGACAATCTGCTGGTAGCAGGAGTGGCAGCAGGGAGAGCACTAAAATGAGGAGGAGCACCAAGGAGCACCAGCACTGCCAGAGGGGCAGCTGCACCCACTCACTGATCCAGCCAGGAGCATCCCTAGAGCACAACTGAGAAGTCACCACAGCTCTCAAAACCAAACAGCATAAAAATTATTTTTGCACCAGAAAATCACCGAAGAACAGTTAAAATTTAAAACTGTTTGTGATGGATTAAGCCTTCCAAGATTTATTCCTTTTGTACCTGCAAACAGCAGGGCAGTGCTGGAGGCTGAATCCCTGCCCTCTCCAGGGAGGTTCCAATGACTCTGGGATTTCTTGCAGAAATGCCATCTGGAATATTTATAGTGCCTGAGATGGGGCAATGAAATCACTCACGCTGGCACCTCAGCACATCCAGAAGCTTAACTGCTGCTTTAGCAGGAAATATTAGATTGAAGTGACTCAAAGTCAAAGTGAGAGTATGTCAAATTACAGGGACAGCACGTTATATCCCAGCAGCCATCATGGATCAGGATCAGTCAATGTGCAAAGATGAAATGTGCAGTGAACAGAAGTTACTAACTTGAAGCAGAAATGCTCCATTAGTGTGTCTTCCCTTACATATGCAAACAGGCCTTTGGTTTTACAGAAATAAAACCTTTTCCCCTCAGACACTCTCCTTACACAGGGGTCAGCGTCAATATTCCTTGAGATCCTTCTTTTCCTTACAAACTAAAGACTGAGCTTTCCAGGGCTTGAAGGGAACCTACAGAAGAGCTGGAGAGAGACTTTGGACAACGGCCTGGAGGGACAGGAGCCAGGGAATGGTTCCCACTGCAAGGGTTAAACGGGATATTGAGCAGGAATTGTTCCCTGGCAGGGTGGGCAGGCCCTGGCACAGGGTGCCCAGAGCAGCTGGGGCTGCCCCTGGATCCCTGGCAGTGCCCAAGGCCAGGCTGGACACTGGGACAGTGGGAGGTGGCCCTGCCATGGCAGGGGTGCCACTGGAGGGGCTCTGAGGTCCCTTCCAACCCAGCCCATTCCAGGATTCTACGAAGCAGCCCCAGCCCACAGCCCCCAGCAAACACTCCAGTACATTTTACGTGTATCCCAGGCTGTTGTGGAGCTCTGAGCAAACCCAGAGCCAGGGATCAGAGCTGCTGGGGTTATTCAAACACAGGAGAGCCTCAGCAAAGGATCCAGTCACCTCCCGTCACCCACTGTGTACACAAAGGCTTTGGAAACCACATTTCCTTGTTGCTACATGTCAAAGACTCCATCAGAGGTTTTCCCCGAAACTCTGCTCTTTCAGCTGCAAAACCAAGCAGAGCTGCAGGGCTGCTGTGCTGGGATTTCCCACAGCAGGGACCCCCATGGAAAGCCCCTTTCCAGGCTCCTGGATCGCCACTGCTGCTCCAGGGCCAAGCTGGGGCAGTGTAAGAGCTGCTGTCACCAGTGGGAATTTGAAATCCCATTTTCAGCCGGACCCCTGCATCGCTTGGGAATAATGCAGAGAGAACTGAGTGGACCTGGATAATTCAGGTGTTTGGATTCCTCCCTCATGGATGGGCTGTTTTTCCCAAGGTGCTAACAGAGAATCTCCCTTTCAACTGACATTGTCTGCACAGGACACTTCCCTCCAGGTTTCCACATCAATTTATGGAAGAACCATGGAAACAACACATTTAAGACATCTTTGGGCAGTTGAACAGCACACAGAAAATCGATTTGTACCCCATCACCTGCCAAATTCCACTGCAAAGACACAAACCTGACACACCAAATAGTAACCAAAAGGGTGTACACAGCTCCCATCACCAGATGTTCAGCTCAGAATTCAGGGAATAAAACATCACTGCCTTCCAGTTTAGGCACTCCAGAAACAAACAGCCACTGGTTTGACTGGTGGGAAAACTTCCAAAATCTGCACGTGCACACTTCCTACTCAACTTGGTGATACTCCTCTTGAAGGCCCCAAAACTGCAGAGTTAGACCAACAACTAATACTAATTACTAAATCACTAATTATTAAAAGCACAGAGCAGGAGCCACTGTGTGCCTGCTGACTTCTTAACTATGACGTTGACTATTTTTAACTTTGGGAATTGAAATAAACCTTCCCAACAAACTCCAAAGGCAAGGAATGTCATGTGATCCCAGCGAGGATCTGCCAAGCAGTGCCAAAATACACCCTGGCCACAGCAGCAAACCCATCAGGCCTCCCAGAGTCAGGGTATAGCCATGGGAAGGGACAACATTAACAACTGTCACACAGTCCCCCAAAAATTCAGCAAAACACCAAGTTGAGGTGTTTTTTTTTTTCCACTTTAGATTTCCAAAGCCTTGCTTAAGAGAGTATTTTTACATGTTATAGTCCGAGGTGCAATTTTTGGGTGATGTTTCAACACAGATGAGGAAGTGCACAGGGGTGAACTTCCACCCAGCACTAAGATCTACGCTGACACTCCACACTCCCTCAGTGAACAGCTGCATGACCAGTGATTTAAGGGATTTATAGCAAACACAAAAGTCAGATCCAGTTCAAACCCCTGAAAATCATTTCCTTTTTTTATCCAGATGTGGGTATCTGCATGTGTTACACCAGTGGGTTCTGCAAGAAAGCTGAGATTTAATTTCCAGAGCCAGTCACCAAGAAGGTGAGAAGCTGCTGACCTGAACTCTTCATCTCCAAAACAAGATGTTCAGGAGAAGGCCAGTGAAACCCAGTAATACACCTGGGATGGAAAGATATTGAGTACCAGGCCTGTCCCATGGCACAGATTGCACGGAAAAGGTAAAGACACCTCCCTCTTCCATGATGCCAGAGCAGCTCTACCTTGGTCAGGAGCTGCTCTGTGAGGAAGGGCTGGAGTCAGCTTTGCCAGGAGCCCGGCCAAGGGGGGGAAGGACAGCTTTGTTGGGCGAGAAAACAGACCCCACCCACGAGCGCGATGGTTTCTGAGCCACATCGATAGCGGTGCAAACACGGGGACGGGGATCCCACCGCCCTGCTGCCCGCAGGGACAGGGATTAAGGCTGATGGAAAGGGCCAGGTGGGCTCTGGCGGCTGGCACAGGGCGTGGGGGACGAGCTGGCAGCGCAGCCCCCGCGGGGGGGACAGCGAGGGTCGCTCAGGGTCACCCGGCGCGGCCGGAGCTGCGGGGAGGGAGGAACCGAACCCACCCTGCCCTGCAGCGGGGGCGAGGCGGCGTCGGGCGGGACCGGGGCGGCTCCGCTGGGGCTCCGCGCCCAGGGCGAGGGGACAGGACGCGGACGGGGAGGGGGACACAGGAACGGGGCTGGGGGGGGGTGACACAGGAAGGTCCTGGAGGGACATCGGGTGTCCCTTGCGGGGGATAAAGGAGTGGGGCTCGGGGGTGACACAGGCCGTCCCTAGGGGTGACACAGAAACGGGGCTGGGGGTCCCTGGGGGGATGGGGGGGGTGCACAGGGAATTCCTGGTGGGTGACACAGGGGGTCCCTGGGGGGCTGGAGATAATACCGGGGATCCCTGGGGGGTGACACAGTGACCGGGCTGGGGTGAACACCGGGGGTCCCCGGACCTGACACGGGGACGGAGCTGGGGGGTACGGCGGTGGGAACCGGGGGGTCCGCAGCCCCCCTGGGCGGAAAAGCACTGACCAATGGTGGAGATGAAGGTGGTGTTGAAGGCATCGTCGGAGAAGCGGAAGAGGACGCAGGTCTTGCCGACCCCCGAGTCCCCGATGAGCAGCAGCTTGAAGAGCAGGTCGTAGGTTTTCTTCGCCATGGGGGAGGGCGCGGCGGCCGCCGCCGCCCCTCCTCGCCGCCTCCTTCACCGGGCCCGGCCGCTCCCGAGGGCGGCGGCGACGGCGGAGGACGAGGAGGAGGAGGAAGAGGACGAGAGCGAGGAGGAGGAGGGGGCCCACAAAATGGCTTCCTGTGGCGGGGCGGCCTCGCGCGCTCCCCGCGGCTCCTCACGGGGAGGCGGCGGCGCCCGCCCTCATAACCCCGCGGTCCGCCCGGCTCTGCTCGGCTCGGCTCGATGGGCCCCGGTTCTTCCCGGCCCTTCCCGGTTCTCCCCCGGGGCTCGCGGCGGCTCCTCAGAGGCGCTGCCGAGGCTGCGCGCGCCGCCTCCCCCGCCTCACGCACCGCGCAGGCCCGGCGGGGGCGCGCGCGCACGCCGCTGTGACGTCACTGGGGCGGTACGGGTGACGTCACCGCGCGGCCCCGGAGTTCGTTTATTTTGTGTGGTTTTATTCGCTTTGATTCGCGGCCCGGGGCTCTCCGGGGATGGAAAAGCTCCAGCAGCGAGAATCTCCTGGGGTTTAACGGCACCAAGTCCTGGTGCTGCACTTGGGTCTGAACAAACTCTCGGCTCGATCCAGGCTGGGGATGAGCAGAGGGAGAGCAGCTCCGGGGAGGCCTTGGGGTGTTGGGGGTGAAAGGCCCTGAAACCGCTCGTATGGTGGGCAGATCCCCGAGCGTGGGCAACAGGGAGGGGAATTCTGCCTCTGTGCTCAGGTGAGACCCCAGCCCTGGGGATTCCAGCAGCACAAGGAGCTGGAGCTGCTGGAGAGAGCCCAGAGGAGGCCCCGGAGCTGCTCCAGGGCTGGAGCCCCTCTGCCATGGAGCCAGGCTGGGAGAGCTGGGGGTGCTCACCTGGAGAAGGATCCAGGGAGAGCTCAGAGCCCCTCCAGGGCCCAAAGGGGCTCCAGGAGAGCTGGAGAGACACTTGGAACAAGGGCTGAAGGGCCAGGAGCCAGGGAATGGCTCCCAGTGGCAGAGGGCAGGGCTGGATGGGATTTTTGGAACCAATCCTCGGACATTTCCCCGCTCAGGTGCGGTCTCGCCCCGCGGGTCCGCACAACTCCCGCGTGATGACGTCACCGCTGGCCGAGCGACCCCCGGGGCTACAGGTCCCGCCCTTGCGCCGGACAAAGCCCCGCCCCTTCACAGCGCTCGCCGCGCTCCCATTGGCTGCTCCCCATGGGCGGGAGTGACGTCATGGCGAGGAGGGCAGAGCCCGGCAGCGGGCGGGGCAGGAGGCGCCCCCTGGCGGCGCTCGCGTGAGGGGGCAGAGAGCCCTGAGGGGATTCCGGCCGGAGCGGCGCTGGAAACCAGAGACTGCCGGAATCCTGGAAAGGTTTGGGTGGGAAGGGACATCAAAACCCATCTCCTTCCACCCCTGCCCATAGGCAGGAAGCCCAGGGTGCTTCAAGTCCCAGTGTCCAGCCTGGCCTTGGGCACTGCCAGGGATCCAGGGGCAGCCCCAGCTGCTCTGGGCACCCTGTGCCAGGGCCTGCCCACCCTGCCAGGGAACAATTCCTGCCCCAAATCCCATCCAGCCCTGCCTTCTGGCACTGGCAGCCATTCCCTGGCTCCTGGCCCTCCAGCCCTTGTCCCCAGTCCCTCCCCAGCTCTTCTGGAGCCCCTTTGGGCCCTGGAGGGGCTCTGAGCTCTCCCTGGATCCTTCTCCAGGTGAGCACCCCCAGCTCTCCCAGCCTGGCTCCATGGCAGAGGGGCTCCAGCCCTGGAGCAGCTCCGGGGCCTCCTCTGGGCTCTCTCCAGCAGCTCCAGCTCCTTGTGCTGTTGGGATCCCCAGGGCTGGGGTCTCACCTGAGCACAGGGGCAGAATCCCCCCTTTCCTGTTGCCCACACTGGGGAATCAGCTGAGTACTGACTGGTGGAATTCCAAGTGCCAGCACTCTTGGCCAGCGCATGTCCAGCCTCTCATCCATCAGCATTCCCAGGATGAGCTGGAGGGCATGGCTCAGGCACTTACCCAGCACAAGGACCCCAAGGACCTCCTGAACCTCGTATGTTTGCAATGGAGCCTGTGGCAACCTGGACATGGGGAATTCCCTCACAGCTCCTGGTCTTCCCACACCGAGGAGCAAACTTTCTTGCAAGAGCCAGGCTGTGGAACCACCACTGAAGGCACTGGAAATGCTGGAGATGCCCCATCACAGGTTTTGCATAGACCCAATGCTTCTCTCTTGTTGAATCATGAGCTGTCCCATGGTATGATCCTGCACACTGCCAACTGCAATTTGCTGTCAAAATTAAGCATCCTGCTGTCAGTAATTTCCCACTGTCTGCAGGATGAGTTAACTCATGTGGGGACAGAGGAGCTGGAAGGCTGGAAAAAGCCCTGGGGATGCTGTGGCAGTGGCTGAATACAAGCCTGAGGCCATGGAGCCAACCTGGGGTGGCAGCAGGGCCAGGGCAGTGCCCGTCCCCTGTGCTGGCACTGCTGGGGCACCTCCAGTGCTGGGGGCAGCTCTGGGCCCCTCCTGACAAGAGAGCCCTGGAGGGGCTGGAGCGTGTCCAGGGCAGGGAACGGAGCTGGGAAGGGGCTGGAGCCCCAGGAGAGGCTGAGGGAGCTGGGAAAGGGGCTCAGCCTGGAGAAAAGGAGGCTCCGGGGGGACCTTGTGGCTCTGCACAAGTCCCTGCCAGGAGGGGACAGCCAGGAGGGCTCGGGCTCTGCTGCCAGGGAACAGGGACAGGACAAGGGGAAATGGTCTCAGGCTGGGCCAGGGCAGGCTCAGCTTGGCCAGCAGCAGGAATTCCTGCCTGGAAAGGGAGCTCAGGCCTTGGCAGGGGCTGCCCAGGGAGCTGCTGCAGTCTCATCCCTGGAGGTGTCCAGGGAAGGCCTGGATGTGGCACTGGGTTGGTGACAAGGTGGGGATCAGGCACAACTGGGGCTCCATGGGCTGGGAGGGCTTTTCCCCCTTCAGGGATTCCGAGAACAGGTTTCCCACAGGTCGTGCCCCTCCTGAGGCCCAGCTCTGAGCACAGCACTGGGTGTATGTGGTGTTGTGGTTTCCCAGCCCTGGCGGTGTGTTGCAGCTGTCCCTGCTGGCAGTGGGGACCCGGCTGTGTCCCTGGGCCCCGGCACGGCTCCGCTCCGGCGCTGACACAGCACACACAGCAGTCTGCAGCCTCACAGAACGGGGATATTTTTAGCACTTTGCTGGAGCAGCGTAAGGGCGCTGCACAAACACTTCCTCTGTGACTGAGCAGATAGAAGGGGAAAGCTCCAGTGCCCATGGAGAGCTCTGTGGCACAGGCACTGCCACTGACCCCGGCTGGGAACCGTGGGCTGGTGGCTCCAGGCACTCCTGAGAGGTTTGTCAGCTCTGGGTATTTGCACCCCTGCTTACAAGAACCTTTTGTCCTAGACAGCTTGCTCACGGACTTCAGCACTTTAAGGAAGGTTATCTTTAGGATCCTGGAGAGTAAGTGGTACCACACAGCATCTCAGAATACCTGAGGTTGGAAAAGTTCCCCCCAGACCTTCCAACCTGTGCCCAATCCCCACCTTGTGACCAGCCCAGAGCTCTGAGTGCCATGTCCAGGCCTTAACTGGACACCTCCAGGGATGGGGACTCCAAACCTCCCTTCCATGCCTGACCACCATTTCCAGGAAGAAATTCCTCCTGAGAATCTCACAATTCCCTCTGCAAGCAAGACAGAGTGTTTTCTGTCCCTTGTGTAAGGCTGGCCCTTGTGTCAAATTGTTAAATGTTATCCCGTGAGGGAAGCAATCACTCAGGAGATGCCTGACCAAGGACAAAGACTGCTTTGGTCTTGGTGGCTCAGTCAGGAGATCATCACTGCAGAACTGGGAAATTTGGAGATATTCAGACAGAGGTGGAACAGCTCCCAAAGCTCTGTCCCCAGCATCCTTCCCAGGATCTTCTGTCCTTATCCCCAAAGGACGCCGAGCTGTGATGAGGAGAAATTACCAAATTAGGAGGAATGAGGTGTAAAGGGAGACCCAGCAGGACCTGGCAGCCTCTTCCTGGGCTTTGCAGGGACAGCTGAGCCGCAGGAATTGCAACACCACTTGCAGAGGTGCCCTGGGGCAGAGCCGTGAATCACCAGCCAGTTGTGCAACAGGAGCAGAGCAGTGACACACTGGGCTTGCTGGTTACTCACTGCCAGCCTCACAGAGCAGGGCCCAGCCCGCGGCATGGAAGAGCCTTTGTCACCCCGGAGCCGCTGGGAACAAGCTGCTGTGTGTTCTCCAGCTCCTCCCCCAGCCAAGGCAGGGCACAGGCCAGGCCATCTGGGGAGGTTCTGGGGTCACCATTCCTGGTTGCTCACCTTGAAGGATGAGCTCCCACGGAGCACACACCCTCCCAGCCCCTGGGCACCTCTGGCTCCCCCTGATTCAGGAGTGTCTGGGACCCAAACTTGTGGACAGGAGCCCTAAGGGAGCTGTTAAACAGCCCCAGATGCTCAGGGTGTAGACTGAGGAGGAACAGAAAAGGTTGAATTGAAAGAAAAAGGTTGAATGAAAGGACCTGCTTGGCCTCTTAGCAGAGATGTCCACAGCGTGTTCGGTGCTCCTGGACACCCTGACACCAGAGCAGGAGCTCTGAATTCCAGATACCCCTCCAGCATTTTTTATTTTTTTTATTTTTATTTTTTTTTCTGATGTCTTCATCAGGGCAGGAGAACTCAAATAAATACCCAGAGTCACTGAGGCCAACCTGTGCCTGATCCCCACCTTGTCCCCAGCCCAGAGCTCTGAGTGCCACATCCAGGCCTTCCTTGGACATCTCCACCTCCCTGGGCAGCCCCTGCCAAGGCCTGAGCTCCCTTTCCAGGCAGAAATTCCTGCTGCTGGCCAAGCTGAGCCTGCCCTGGCCCAGCCTGAGGCCATTTCCCCTTGTCCTGTCCCTGTTCCCTGTGAGCAGAGCCCGAGCCCTCCTGGCTGTCCCCTCCTGGCAGGGACTTGTGCAGAGCCACAAGGTCCCCCCGGAGCCTCCTTTTCTCCAGGCTGAGCCCCTTTCCCAGCTCAGGTGAATTTTTTGAGACACCCCAGGAGAGCCCAATGTTAGAAATGAGCTTTGTCATAACGTTGAATTCCTCAGCAGAGGAAATGACAGTGCAGCAAGAAGGGTCCCCACACAGATTTTCTCTTTTGCAAATACGGTGCTGGGTCTCACCAGGCCTCCAGCCACCCTTCCTGCCTCCAGCTGACCCACACAACCACACCAAGTGGCTCCTGCTAAGGCTGTTTGGTCAGTGGCAGGACAGGCTGGTGTTTGGAGCAGCTCCTAGCAGTGCTGCCAGCAGGGTCAGGCTCTCATCACCTTGGATTTCACCTCCTTCCTGTTGTAGTTCCCTCACCCATCTCCCAGGCAGGTGGACAGAGAGCACCTGAGGGGAACAAGAAAGGCAGCTCCATGTTTCTGAAATGGGGACTTCCCCCTGGTTTCTGTTCCAGCCAGCCTGTTGGGAGGAGAAGGACTCAGTCAGCACTTGCAGGTGACAGGGAGGACACAAAGGGCACACAGAGCCTTTGGCAGCAGCTCTGTGGGCCAGGCACGTCTCTGATTTCTGCACAGTCACCTCAGCTTGGCCTCGGGCACGGCAGTGCCAGCACAAGGCACTCAGCTGGGCTCTGCATGCATCCAGGAGCTCCCTGCCCAGGGTACCTTGGCCATGCACTCACAGGGGCTCCTTCCCAGCTGGAATGCCTGAGGACCTCGGTCTTCCCATGCCTCTGCCCCTCCAGAACAGCATTCCCCCTCCAGAGCTTCAGCCCCTGTGTCTGCAGCCAAAAATCCCTGCCCTGTGGCCATGGCTTTACTCGTGCTGGGTCCCGGTCCCGTGCTGCCCAGAGGGAGCAGAAGCCCAGCATTGTTGTCAGTGCTTTGCAGAGCCAGTCACAGCCTTGTTTCCTGCAGTTGGGAATCAGGGAACGAAGCAGGGACGGAACAAGGGCCTGAGGAGCGGTGATAGGTGGATCCTCACTGTTGCTAAATGAGGCTTTGACCTCCAGCAAGGACAGCTCTGCTCCCCTCAGTACCCAGAGCCACACCACGTACCTGGAGTCACGGGATCACAGAATCATTGATGTTGAGACCATCAGATCCAACAGCTCCCACCACTGAGCCCTGTTAGTGCCACATCCACGCATACCCAGCACAGAGGCAGTGCCACTTTCAATTTCTTACTCTTTCTGGAGCAGCTGAGGAGTGAAAAGCTCCCTGGCAGCTCGTTACTGATAAATCAATAGTTACCCCTGGATCCGTGGAGAATAGGGCCTGCCCCCCACACACTGGGATTTACTGTGCTTGCTGGAAGGTTTGGATGGATCTCAGGAGCGTGGGAATGCCCTGGTGCATCAGCTGAGTGCTGCACAGCCAGGGCTCTGCCTTTTTCAATTACATCTTGCCAGCAGATTATTAAATCCTTTAATCTCGGCGCAGCGATGCTGAGCTGCTGCCTTCCAGACGTTGCTCACTCCACATCTGTTGGGAACCACGGTCCAAGATAAAAGCCTGGAGCCTCCCACACAACTGCCAGCCATCCCTTTTCCCCCTCTCTCATCTCCCGTGTGAGATGATGGCAGAGGTGGGAAGAGGGATGGTGGGGCACAGCCTGGCACTGCAGGACCTTGGCAAGCAGACACGGAGTTCCCCAGGTCACCCAGGAGCTGGGACACAAACCAGGGGCTGTGTGGGCTCCCAGCCTGCAGGGCCTGAAGCCAGGCAGGGCTGCAGCTCCTTCCAGCCCCTGGAGTGTGGCTGGTGAGTGGTGACATGGGACAAGATGCTGCTGAGCCACCCAGCCCTCATCCCAGCGGGATTCATCCTCTGGGGCCGCATCTTCCCTTTGCAGCAGCTTTCATTCCTCATGTCCCCGCTGGTAAGGAGACACAGCTCATCCCTCCTGCGGCTGTTTACACATCCGGGGTCATGTGGAGTGCCGTGCCTGTGGATGGGGAGATGGAGCTCTGCGGCCCGAGCTGGCTCCCGCTGCACTGCTGCCAGCTAATTATAGAGGAGTCAGCTGCTGGCAAACTGATCCATCCTAAATCCAGGCTTAGTGTGAGCAGTGCTGGCCCCTGCAGCTCCCCCACTTTGGATATGGGGTGAATCTTGCACTGGAGTGATTCCCTTCCTGCCTTGTGTGGCTGTGGGAGCTCCCCTTTCCCAGCCCTCCTGTGCTGTGCCTGGGCAGTCCCTGCTCAGTTCACAGTCTGAAAAGCCACAAAACCTCTGATCTCAGCCCAAAAGAGTGGCTGGAGCCTGAGGCCCTGCTGCTTCCCAAGCTCCCCCACCAGCAATCTGGCACATGGAGATGGGGACAGCAGGAGGGAAGCCAGGAGCATGGGGAGGATGAGGAATGCCACAAACAGCTGAGCTGAACCGCAGAACTGCCACAGAGGAGGGAAATGGGAAATAAACCCACTGGATCTCTGGGAATGCTGGCAAGCTGGTTTTGAGGAAAAGCAGCCAAATGCCTGCTGGACCCTCAGCATCCCTTCCTCCCTGTAGAAGCCAAGAGAGTGAGAGGACAAAGAGCCATCCATGGGGAAAAATGAGAGGATCCACCCTCTGATCTGCAGCCTGAGCTGGGAACATCACACTGGGATGTGTCCTTTTCCCACCAGGGAGGACAGGCTTTTCTCCAGGGCTGCTCCAGCCAACACCACCACTAGCTGGCCAAACACCAAGAAAAAGCCTAAGGAATGTCCCAACACTGCCAACATGGAGACTGATTTCCCTGTTCCCAACCCGAGTGCTGACATCTGTCCCCACAGCAGCATCCACAGAGGGAAGAGGTCCTCCCTGGGGACAGAGGGGCCTCCTGTGACTCTGTGACCCTGGCAACAGAGGCAGGACTCTGCCCAGAGGATGTTTGTGAGCTCCAGCGCAATTTTCTGGTGACACTGAAGGTGAGAATGTTTTGGCAGTTATGGAGTGCTCCTGTTACGACCTTGGTTTAGACCAAGTGAAAGTGCTCCAGGGCTGGGAATGGCACCAGGAGCTGGGAATGAGGGACTGCACCTGGCCCTGGCTGGAGGCTGCAGTGAGAGCAGCTCTGAGACAATCTCAGAGCGGGGTTTGGGAGGGGGGAGCTGGTCCCCAGTCCCACAGTCCCACACCAGGTGCAGCCAGGGGCTGAGCACCCTCTGCCCCAAGGGGAACGGGGCTGTCAGTGGCTTGGGGGGAGCTGCTGCACCAGGGCATGTGGGGCAGGTCCTGGAGTGTCCCTGGCAGCCTTTCCCCTTTATTAGTGTTCCTTTATTAGTGTTCCTTTATTAGTGTTCCTTTTTTAGCCTTTTCCCTGGAATGCCATAGGGATAGTGGTGCTGGAGGAGATGGGAAAGGGTCCCTGGGTGGGAGAGCATCACCCCAGCACTGGGCATCCCTTCCCTCCCACATCTGCCTGGCTCTGGCTGATGCTGCTGCCCAGCCCAGCCAGGGAGTGCCCAGAGGTTGGGACAGACTGTGGAAGGAGGTCCCAAGGTCTCATGGACCCTCACTGCCAGCCAAGGGTGTCAAGTGTCCAAGTGACTACAGGGTACGTGGGGCCACAGCCCCCCCAGATCCCCCCAGTCACCCACAAGAGCTGGGAATTGGGGTGGCCACAGTACCCAGGGATGGCTGCAGTGTCCCAGAGGTGATTGTGCTGCCCAGGGATGCCCTTGGTGGCCCAGGTCTGGCAGTAGTGTCCCAAAAGTGGCCATGGTGTCCCAGTGTTGGCTGTGGTGCCCCAGGGATGGCTGCAGTAGCCAAAGCCAAGCAGATTTCCGGGGGCTGGATACTCTCAGGGGTGTCTGTGCTGTCCTGGCAGCAGCCACAATGCCCAAGGGACGGCTGGGTTGTCCCAGGGTGGCTGTAGGATGTGGGAACCCATGATGGGGAGGAACAGGAAAACCAAGATCACGGGAAGCGGGATCCCCCAGCCCTGCTGAAGCACTTTGGGATCAGTGCAGGCCCCGAATGTCATCCCACCCTGTGTGGCACCTGGACCATGTCCTCTGCCCCAGCCAGCTCAGTGTCACCCTGGCTCAGGATCAAGCAATCCATCCCTGCAGCTCCTCAGTTCCCATGTGCCATCCCATGCCAACAGCTGCACTGGGACGTCACCAGCTGTGCCACCAGGACCCTCCATGTACACCGTGTCCCCATAGACATAATGTCCCTGTACACACTGTATCCCATATACACCATGTCCTATAGACACCATATCCCATACACACCATGTCCCATACACACCATATCCTATAGACACCATATCCCATACACACCATATCCCATACACACCATATCCCATACACACCATGTCCCATACACACCATATCCTATAGACACCATATCCCATACACACCATATCCTATATACACCATATCCCATACACACCATGTCCCATACACACCATATCCCATACACACCATGGCCCATACACACCATATCCCATACACACCATGTCCCATACACACCATGTCCTATAGACACCCTATCCCATACACACCATGTCCCATACACACCATATCCTATAGACACCATATCCCATACACACCATGTCCCATACACACCATATCCTATAGACACCCTATCCCATACACACCGTATCCCCTATACACCATATCCCATACACACCATATCCCATACACACCATGTCCTATAGACACCCTATCCCATACACACCATGTCCCATACACACCATATCCTATATACACCATATCCCATACACACCATGTCCCATACACACCATGTCCCATACACACCCTGTCCCCATACACACCATACACACACCAAATCCCTCCCATACACAGAGTGTGCTCAGGGCTCTTCCCTGGCTGCTCTGGAGGCTTCTGTGGGATGTTTGCCCCACAGTCTCCCTGCCCATGCGTGCCAGGGCTGGCCCAGGATGGCCACAGTGAGGGTTCACTGTCCCCTCAGCCCCACTGGCCCAGGAACTGTCCCAAGGGTCAGCCCAGAGGCCACTGGCCACCACTAGCACTGGTTCTGTGCTGACACCTGTGGGCAAGGGTTGTGCTCATGTGGCACCCTGCCCCACTTGGCACTGTGTCCCTACGTGCCATCCTGCCCATACATGTCACCTCATCCTCCCTATGTCACCGTGTCCCTACAGGTTACCCCACCTGACATGTCACCCTGTCCTTACCCATCACTCTGTCCCTACATGTCCCTGCTCCTGACATGTCCCCTATGTCTCTTTGCCTTGTTTCGTGCCCTCCCTAACCATCCTCCTGTTCCTGTGTGTCACCCACCTGCCTGTCCCCACAGCCTGGTCCTGTGGGGGATTTGGGGCTGGGCCACCACAGCCAGGGGCTGCCAGGGGAGCAGGGCTGTGGTGCCCCTGAACTCATCCCTGGGGACACAGGGACAGCACCCGGGTCCCTGCCATGGCGCAGGGCCTTGGAGGGGAGCCAGGATGTGGGGCCTGCAGTGGGGACAGCACCATCAGCTCTGTGCTGTGCCATGGGGACTGTCCCCACCCGTGGCTCTGCCCCTGACAGGGCCCAACTGCAGCGCCCTGTGGATGGCCCCTTCCCTGGAAATGGCAGGCAAGGAAAGGTGGCCCCAGCTGTGACCCCCTGCTCAGCCCCTCTTGTCCCCCCATCCCATTCTTTACCTCCTCCATCTTCCCATTACTCCCTTCAGCCCTCTCCATAACACCCTCCATCCCCTCCGTTTTCCTTCCATCCCTCCACCCTTTGACTCCACCCCCAATTGCCTCCTCCCTCTATTGCCCCCTCTGTCACCCTCCCCATCACCTCCATCAATCCATCCATCCCCCTTCACCATTCCTGTCAACCTCCCTCCACCCCTCCTTCCATCACTGCTGTATCCTCCCTCCCACCCTACCTCCCCTGAAGCTTCCATCCCCCTTCACCCTCCCCATCATCTTCTCCATCCTCCACTTGCCCCCTCCATTGTTCCTCCATCCCCTCCATCTCCCCTCCATCCCTGCTGCATCTCCCTCCCACTTTCCTCCCTCACACCCTCCTTTGTCCCCTGGTCCCCCTCCATGGCTGGGGCTGTGCCTTTGGGGAGGGGACAGTCCCTGCCTGGGAACTCCTCCTGGAGCTGGAGGACTGGGATAGCGCCAGGCAGGCCTGTGTATGGCAGCAAATAGCCTAATTAATTGATTATGGGATAATCTCTGGTTCCGGGGAAGGAACGGGTGGCTGCTCAGACTCGATTAACCACAAGAATGTTTAATCTCACCCGCAGCCCCGTGAGGCACCGGGATTATTCCCACTGCGAGCCATGCCCGGCTGCAAGGGGACACAGAGCCTGGGACAGCCCCAAACACCACAGGGTGACCCTGCCCCAGCCCCACGGGGACAGGACAGGATGGGATAGGATGGGGGTTTATCCCTGTGCTGGCTGCCAATTCCAAGGAAAGAGCTTTGTCCCTGTCAATGCTGGGACTGGGCATCCCCTGCTTCTTCTGCCTCTGTCCTGCATTCCAGTCCCACATCCCTGATCCCACATCACAGACCCTGCACCCTGCTTCTCACATCCCAGTCCTGCATCCCACATCCTGCATTCCACAGAAGTACTCTCCATCACACACACAAATCCTGCATCCCGCATTCTGCAACCCACATCCCGTATCCCACATCCCAGACCTGCGTTCTTCATCCTCAATCCTTCATCTGGAATCCTTCATCCTGCATTCCACTCCTGCATTCCAATGCAGCACCGCATCCCAGAATGTCAGTCCTGCATTCCAGTGCAGCATCCCAGCACTGGACCCCAGTACTGCATCCTTCATCCCACATCCCAGTCCTGCATTCCAGTGCAGCATCCCAGTCCTACATTCCAATCCTTTGTTCTACATCCCAGTCCTGCATCCTTCATCCCATATCCCAGTCCTGCATCCTGCCTCCCATTCCTGCATTTTCGATCCCATATCCCAATCCTGCATTCTGTATCCTGCGTCCCAGCCCTTCCCGGCAGACCTGTATCCTTCACCCTACATCCTAATCCCGCATTCCAACGCCGCATCCTTCACCCCGCATCCCAATCCCACACGCCGGTTCTGCATTCCAATGCAGCATCCCAGTCCTGCATCCTTCATTCCGCGCCCCGTTCCTGCCCCCGGGCGCCGCATCCCGAGCCCGGGCGCGGCACAAAGGCCGCACTACAGCTCCCGGCGTGCCCGGGGGAGCCGGCGGCGCTCCCGCCTGCGGCTGCGGGAGCGCGGCCGCGGGAGCGCGCTCGGGGGGCGCGGGCGCGGCCGGGAGCGCGCACCAATCGCGGCGCGGCCGCGCCCCGGCCCGGCCCGCCCCGCCCGCCCCATCCCCGCACCGGGCGGGGCGCAGCGGCCGCGCTGCCATGAGCGAGCGCCCGGCGGGGCCGCCCCGCCGCGCCCCGGCCGCCCGCGCCCCCCGCCCCGGCCCCGCCCGCTCCGCCCCGGCCCCGGCCCCGGCCCCGGGGATGCCGCGGGGGCGGCGCGGCTGAGCCCCCCAGCCCCGCTGCGCCGCCGGCCCCGCCCGCCGCCGCCATGGCCGGTAAGCCCCGCAGCGGCTGCGAGGCGCTCCGGGTGGTGGCCCGGTGCCGGCCCATGAGCCGGCGGGAGGAGGCGGCGGGATACGAGCGCGTCCTGGAGCTGGACGTGAAGCTGGGCCAGGTGAGCATCCGCAACCCCCGCGCCGCCCCCGGGGAGCTGCCCAAGACCTTCACCTTCGACGCCGTGTACGACGCCAGCTCCAAGCAGGCCGACCTCTACGACGAGACGGTGCGGCCGCTCATCGACTCGGTGCTGCAGGGCTTCAACGGCACCGTCTTCGCCTATGGCCAGACCGGCACCGGCAAGACCTACACCATGCAGGGCGCCTGGGCGGAGCCGGAGAAGCGCGGCATCATCCCCAGCGCCTTCGAACACATCTTCACCCACATCTCCCGCTCGCAGAACCAGCAGTACCTGGTGAGGGCCTCGTACCTGGAGATCTACCAGGAGGAGATCAGGGACCTCCTCGCCAAGGACCAGAGCAAGAAGCTGGAGCTGAAGGAGAACCCCGAGACCGGCGTGTACATCAAAGACCTTTCCTCTTTCGTGACCAAGAACGTCAAGGAGATCGAGCACGTGATGAACCTGGGCAGCCAAACGCGCTCCGTGGGCAGCACCAACATGAACGAGCACAGCTCGCGCTCCCATGCCATCTTCCTGATCACCATCGAGTGCAGCGAGACGGGGCCGGACGGCGAGGAGCACATCCGCGTGGGCAAGCTCAACCTCGTGGACCTGGCCGGCAGCGAGCGCCAGAACAAAATGGGGGCCCACGGAGAGCGCCCCAAGGAAGCCTCCAAGATCAACCTCTCCCTCTCGGCCTTGGGCAACGTCATCTCGGCGCTGGTGGACGGCCGGAGCACGCACATCCCCTACCGGGACTCCAAGCTCACCCGCCTGCTGCAGGACTCCCTTGGGGGCAATGCCAAGACAATCATGGTGGCCACCTTGGGCCCGGCCTCCCACAGCTACGACGAGAGCCTCTCCACCCTCAGGTTCGCCAACAGGGCCAAGAACATCAAGAACAAGCCCCGGGTGAACGAGGACCCCAAGGACACCTTGCTGCGCGAGTTTCAGGAGGAGATCGTCCGGCTGAAAGCCCAGCTGGAGAAACGTGGGATGCTGGGGAAGAAGAGGAGAAGGAGCAGCCGGAGGAAGAAGGCAATGGATGGAGAGGGCACCGTGGACAATGAAGGGGAGGACGAGAATGAGGATGGCCTGGAGAAGAACATGGAGAATTACTTGAAGGAGCAGAAGGAGAGGCTGGAAGAGGAGAAAGCCGCTATCCAGGATGACCACAGCCTGGTGAGTGAGGAGAAGCAGAAGCTGCTCCAGGAGAAGGAGAAGATGATAGAGCACCTGCGGAGGGAGCAGGAGGCCACGGAGCTGTTGGCCATCAAGTACAAGGTTCGTGTTGCCACACGTGGTCACAAATGGGGCCGGGGTACCTACTGTGCCCCCAGCCCCCCATGTGGAGTGGGAATGGATCCCAAGCAGGGGCCTGGGGGAGGTGCCCACCACGGTGCACAGCAAGGGGACCTCCCAAGCAAGGTGTCTGGGCAGGGTCCCCAAGGGCAGCCCAGCATGGGGCTGGGCTGGGGTGGCCCTCAGACCTGTGTGGGGACACTGCGTGGGGCGGGAGGGAAGGACCATGGGGGACTGGGTCACTGGTGGCACCAGTGTGCTGTGCTCAGCTCTTGTCCCCTTCGGCACAACAAAGCAGCCTGTGTGGGAAGGGGGAGTGACGAGAGTGATGCTGCAGATTCGTCCCTGGTGGCCTCAGGAGTGAGCCTGGGGCTGGGGGCACGGTGCAGCTACCCCCAGCTGCCCCTGGTTCTGTGCAGCCCCTGGCTCCAGTGGGCTCTGTGGGGGCGGGCAGGGCTGTGAGCCGTGGCAGGGCCAGGGACCCCCATCCCCCTTCCCACCCCAAATCCTTCCTGGCACCCCGAGGCAGAGCAGGGTGGATGGGGGCACCACTGCTGGCTCCTCAGGGGTGCTCAGGGATTTGGTGCTGAGGGTGAGAGGGGCCACGGCAGCCTCAGCTGTACCGGGGGTCTAGGGCTGCACCTCCCCCTGCCCCAGCCCTGCTCCTGTCCCCACTGAGCTGGGGGCTCCTGACCCCTGCCCGTGACGGCCATGGGGCCAGGAGCACGGTCCCAGCAGTGGGGAGGGAGCCCCAGCACCCTGACCCTCGGCATCGCACTCAGCATGGCCCCACTGGCACAGCCCCTGTGGCACAGCCCTTCCGGCACCACGCTGGCCCAGATGTGGGGACGGGGCTGGAGCCCAGGCAGGGACCCCTTTGAGGGGGACATGCCCGGGGAGCCAGGGCTGGGCGGGGGTCCAGACCCTCTTCCACAGCCAGGGCTGTGTTTGTTGCAGCCTCAGGGACACGTGGCCGTGCCCAGGGATGTGTGATCATGCCCGGGGATGCGTGGCCGTGCCTGGATGCCTGCACGGAGACCGTGGGATCCCCCTGGGACGTGCCCCTGGGGCAGAGCCGTGGCTGGCACAGCCGGTGTCCCGTGACGGGTGTCCCGTGACGGGTGTGCTGGCACAGCAGCACGCTGTGTGCTGGCACAGGGGTCTCTGCAGCCATCCCCCCCTCACAGTGGGGTTGTGGGGTTCAGGTTGTGGGGAGCAGGCTGGGCTGGCAGCTGTCCAGCACAGCCTCCCTGTCTGGCACAGCAGGGCTGGCTCATGGCCACTGCGTGTCCTGGAACTGCTGAGTAACAAGGCAGGGCCGGAGGCGAGGTGACACCACGTCCCCTTTGGTGGCCTTCGCAGGCGCTCCGCACACAGGGACCCTCTGGCTGTGGGGGTACAGCAGAGAGGTGTCACCTCAGCGAGCAAAAATCCCCCCTGTGCCAGAGGGGCACAGCCTGCTGTGACACTCACCCCGCTGGGCACTGCCCGTGGGACACTGCGGGGACACTGGGTGGCCTCACGGTGCTCGTGGGCAGTGGGGCCGGGCAAGGAGCCAGTGGCTCCATGGTGACTGTGACAAAGGCAGCCAAGGTGACAAGGGGACACGGGCTGCCCCCCACACCCACGGGTGACACTCTGCACCCCGTCCTGCTGTCACACTCGTGGGTGTGGGCTCTGCCTCTGCCACCCAGCTGGGAGCTCAGAGAGCTGGGCTCAGCCTGCCCCAGCTGATGTGGCTTTGGGCAGCCAGATGTGCGTTTGGGCAGCCAGATGTGTTCCTGGATGCCCAGATGTGTGCCCAGGCAGAGGGGCTGTGCCACAGAGGAGCTGGGCACGGCGTGTGGGTGCTTTCCAACGGCTGTGCCAGGGGCTGAGACCGAGGTCAGCGGGAGGGAAAGTGCTGGGAAGTTCTTTGGGTGCCGGAAATGAGTTCCTGGGAGAGGCTTAGTGCTAAAGGAGATTGGGAGTCTCTTCCTTAGAGAGAATAAATGCCCTGGCAGGGAGAAAACAGCGGCACTGAGAAACCTCTTAATCTGGTGGGGATGGTGTCTGCAGGGGGGAGTTCTGTAGGAGGGGATGGCAGCGGGACCATCGTCCCAGCACCCACCTGGTCCCCTCCCTGCACCCCAGTGGGGTCCCAGGGGACACTCAGCCTCAACAGGAGCAACTGGGACCAAGAACTGGGTTTGGAGGAGAGGGGGTGAGGGGCCTGTGGCACCCCAGTGCCCCCAGCCCTGGCACAGGATGGCACAGGATTGGGTGGGGGGCTGCCCTTGGGGGTCTCAGCTCCCAGCAGAACGGCCAGCCTGGAACACGCATCCGAAGGGAGGAAGGTGGAATCCCCAGGGTCAGGGGGGCTGGATGGGGCACCCATGGGGGAGCTGTGTCCCCACAGCACTGAACCGATTCACTGGGTGGGAGAGGTAGGAAGGCTCAGCTCTGGGGGTCCCCTGGCTGTTGGGGGCTGCTGTCACAGCTCTGGGGGTGTCCCCTGGCTGCTGGCACAGCTCTGGGGGTGTCCCCTGGCTGCTGTCACAGCTCTGGGGGTGTCCCCTGGCTGCTGTCACAGCTCTGGGGGTGTCCCCTGGCTGCTGGCACAGCTCTGGGGGTGTCCCCTGGGTTCCCCCAGAACCCACAATGTGCCCCCTGCACCCTGAAGGGGAAAAATGGGGGAAAATCATGGGAACAGAGCCTTGTCCCAGGCAGCTGTCGGTGGGGATGGGGGCCACCGGTTTGGCAGAGTCCCCCACTCTGTGCACGGCCCCCCCATGGAGACCCCTGCCCAGGGACACGTGACAGCAGCACCGTGACCACCGTGTGTGTCCCCCAGGGCTGGCAGCACCCTTGGGGTGGCCTGGTGACCCCTCGGGGCCGTGGCCATGGCAGGGGGGGAGCGCCAGGCCCGGTGAGGAGCAGGACCCCTGGACTTGGGGGCCAGAGGCACGTCAAGGGGGGGTGGCCGTGGGTGGCCACGGGCTGGTGGCACAGGGGACACTGCAGGGATGTGGCTGAGCTGGCTGTGGGAGGGGACAGGGATTGGTCACGCTGTGTGTGCTGTGTGGGGACGTGGGGGGCTGGCCCTGCTGGCAGAGCCGGGGGGACACGGGGACACAGGGGCAGCTGGCACCGGAGCAGGGCTGCGGGCCACAGATACACACACAGTGTGCACACACAGACACACAGACACACAGTGCACACACACACACACAGTGCACACACACACACACAGACACACAGATACAGTGTGCACACACAGACACACAGAGTGCACACACAGACACGCAGACACACAGTGCACACACAGACACGCAGATACAGTGTGCACACACAGACACACACACACACACACAGTGTGCACACACAGACACACAGACACACACACAGTGTGCACACACACACAAAGACACACACACACACACAGATACAGTGTGCACACACACAGACACACAGACACACACAGACACACACAGTGCAGACACACACACAGACACACACACACAGTGCACACACAGGCACACACAGTGCACACACACAGTGCACACACAGTGTGCACACACACACACACAGAGTGCACATACACACACACACAGTGCACACACAGACACACACACACAGTGCACACACAGAGTGTTCACACACACACAGTGCACACACACACACAAATATAAACACACACACTGGGGCTGTGCACACACAAACACAGACACAGAGGTGTGCAGGAGGTGTGCACACAAACACACTGTGTGTGTGTGCACTGTGTGTGTGTGTGTGTGTGCACTGTGTGTGTGCACTGTGTGTGTGTGCACTGTGTGCACTGTGTGTGTGTGTGTGTGTGCACTGTGTGTGTGTGTGTGTGCACTGTGTGTGTGTGTGTGTGTGTGCACTGTGTGTGTGTGTGTGTGTGTGTGCAGTGTGTGTGTGTGTGCACTGTGTGTGTGTCTGTGTGTGCACTGTGTGTGTGTGTGTGCACTGTGTGTGTGTGTGTGTGCACTGTGTGTGTGTGTGTGTGTGTGCACTGTGTGTGTGTGTGTGTGTGTGTGTGCAGTGTGTGTGTGTGTGCACTGTGTGTGTGTGTGTGCACTGTGTGTGTGTGTGTGTGTGTGTGTGTGCACTGTGTGTGTGTGTGTGTGTGTGTGTGTGCACTGTGTGTGTGTGTGTGCACTGTGTGTGTGTGTGTGTGTGTGTGTGTGCACTGTGTGTGTGTGTGTGCACTGTGTGTGTGTGTGTGTGTGTGCACTGTGTGTGTGTGTGTGTGTGTGTGTGTGTGTGCACTGTGTGTGTGTCTGTGTGTGCACTGTGTGTGTGTGCACTGTGTGTGTGTGTGTGTGCACTGTGTGTGTGTCTGTGTGTGCACTGTGTGTGTGTGCACTGTGTGTGTGTGTGTGTGCACTGTGTGTGTGTGTGTGCACTGTGTGTGTGTGCACTGTGTGTGTCTGTGTGTGCACTGTGTGTGTGTGTGTGTGTGTGTGCACTGTGTGTGTGTGCACTGTGTGTGTGTCTGTGTGTGCACTGTGTGTGTGTCTGTGTGTGCACTGTGTGTGTGTGCACTGTGTGTGTGTCTGTGTGTGCACTGTGTGTGTCTGTGTGTGTGTGTGTGTGTGTGTGTGTGCACTGTGTGTGTGTGCACTGTGTGTGTGTGTGTGCACTGTGTGTGTGCACTGTGTGTGTGTGCACTGTGTGTGTGTGTGTGTGCACTGTGTGTGTGCACTGTGTGTGTGCACTGTGTGTGTGTGCACTGTGTGTGTGTGTGCACTGTGTGTGTGTGTGCACTGTGTGTGTGTGTGTGTGCACTGTGTGTGTGTGTGTGCACTGTGTGTGTGTGTGTGTGCACTGTGTGTGTGTGTGTGCACTGTGTGTGTGTGTGCACTGTGTGTGTGTGTGTGTGTGCACTGTGTGTGTGTGCACTGTGTGTGTGTGCACTGTGTGTGTGTCTGTGTCTGCACTGTGTGTGTGTGTGTGCGTGTCTGCACTGTGTGTGTGTGCACTGTGTGTGTGTGTGTCTTCACTGTGTGTGTCTGTGTGTGTGTGTGTGTGCACTGTGTGTGTGTGTGTGTGTGCACTGTGTGTGTCTGTGTGTGCACTGTGTGTGTGTGTGCATTCCCACGGTACCGGCAGCTGTTCACACCGCTGGATTCCCAGCTGTGCACCGCTGGATTTCTGGCTCTGCACCGCTGGATTCCCAGCTGTGCACCGCTGGATTCCCGGCTGTTCACAAGGCAGGGCCCGGTGCAGCCCCGGCTCGGGGCTCCGGGAGGGGACGCAGCCGCCGCACCCCCCCAGCCGCCGCTGCTGTGCCGGTGGTGCCGGGGCGGGCCCAGGCTGCTGGTTACACATGGAATCGTGTGGTTGTGGGAGGAGCCCAACCATCCCCAGCCCTGCCCGGGCCACCACTGCCCTGTCCCCAAGTGCCACATCCACAGGGCTTTGAATCCCTGCAGGGATGGGGACCCCACCCCTGCCCTGGGCAGCTGTGCCAGGGCTGCAGAGCCCTTTCCATGCAGGAATTGTTCCCAGTATCCAATCTAATCGTGAACACTCCCACCTCCCATGGAGCAGGGATGGGGACAGGGAGCAGGGATGGGGACAGGGAGCAGGGATGGGAACAGGGAGCAGGGATGGGAACACGGAGCAGGGATGGGGACAGGGAGCAGGGATGGGAACACAGAGCAGGGATGGGGACAGGGAGCAGGGATGGGAACACGGAGCAGGAATGGGGACAGAGAGCAGGGATGGACACAGGGAACAGGGATGGGAACAGGGAGCAGGGATGGGAACAGTGAGCAGGGATGGGAACACGGAGCAGGGATGGACACAGGGAGCAGGGATGGACACAGGGAGCAGGGATGGGAACAGGGAGCAGGGATGGGAACAGGGAGCAGGGATGGACACAGGGAGCAGGGATGGACACAGGGAGCAGGGATGGGGACAGGGAGCAGGGATGGGAACACGGAGCAGGGATGGGGACAGGGAGCAGGGATGGGGACAGAGAGCAGGGATGGGAACAGGGAGCAGGGATGGACACAGGGAGCAGGGATGGACACAGGGAGCAGGGATCGAGGTGACCATCCAGTGAGGCTGGCCTGGGGCAAAGCCCCGCGGGTGGGGAGCCCTACCCTGACCCCCTGCCCCCCTGGGACCCCCCTGTCCCCTCCAGGCCATGGAGAGCAAGCTGCTCATCGGGGGCAGGACCATCGTGGACCACACCAACGAGCAGCAGAAGATGCTGGAGCTGAGGCGGCAGGAAATCGCCGAGCAGGTACCGGGGGGGTGACAGGGGGGTCCCGGGGCCGCTCCCCATCCCGGCTCCGACCGTGTCCCTGCGCCGCAGAAACGCCGGGAGCGCGAGATGCAGCAGGAGATGCTGCTGAGGGACGAGGAGACCATGGAGCTGCGGGAGACCTTCACGTCCCTGCAGCAGGAGGTGGAGATCAAAACCAAGAAGCTGAAGAAGGTGAGAGCATGTTGGGTGGGGCCAGGGCCAGGGCTGAGGATGTCCCTCCCCAGGGCTCCCCGGCCCCGCGTGCGGGGCTGAGGTGCCGCTCCCCCTCGCAGCTCTACGCCAAGCTCCAGGCCGTGAAGGCCGAGATCCAGGACCAGCACGACGAGTACATCCGTGTGCGCCAGGACCTGGAGGAGGCCCAGAACGAGCAGACCAGGGAGCTGAAGCTCAAGTAGGTGTTTGTGAGGTGCTTGGGGGTCCCCAGGGTCCGGGTGGCTCTGAAGAATTGGGTGTGCAGAGGTGGGGGGCTCAGAGCAGGGCTCAGGGCTCAGAGCAGGGCTGGGGGGCTCAGAGCAGGGCTGAGGGGCTCAGAGCAGGGCTCATGGCTCAGAGCAGGGCTCAGGGCTCAGAGCAGGGCTGGAGGGCTCAGAGCAGGGTTCAGGGCTCAGAGCAGGGCTCAGGGCTCAGAGCAGGGCTGGGAGGCTCAGAGCAGGGTTCAGGGCTCAGAGCAGGGCTCAGGGCTCAGAGCAGGGCTCAGGGCTCAGAGCAGGGCTCAGGGCTCAGAGCAGGGCTCAGAGCAGGGCTGGGAGGCTCAGAGCAGGGCTGGAGGGCTCAGAGCAGGGCTGGAGGGCTCAGAGCAGGGTTCAGGGCTCAGAGCAGGGCTCAGGGCTCAGAGCAGGGCTGGGGGGTTCAGAGCAGGGCTGGGGGGATCAGAGCAGGCTCAGGACTCAGAGCAGGGCTGGGGGGCTCAGAGTGGGGGCAGAACTGCAGGGACTGACCCCACCCAGAGACAGGGACAGGCAGGGCCTGCCCAGCTCTCAGTGGTGGCACCAGGTGTGGCCCCTGGGAGCTGTGTGCTGGGTCAGTCCAGGGGGTGTCCAAGCACGGCTGAGAAAAGGGAAAAGCCAGGAAATGTTCCAGGAGAAACCCTGGCTGTGGCTGAACCTGGGAGGTGGCAGTGGTGGCCGGGGGCAAGCGACTCCCGAGGGCACCTGGTGACCTGCTGGGCCCCCACACGGTCCTGGGAGGGACAGCAGCTCTGCAGGACCCGGGTGACCCCAGCTCTGCTGGCACCGGCAGAGTTTTCCCTCCGGGAGCCTCCCACGGCTGCAGTCGCTGCTCCACCGCCCCCGGGGGTTTGTTCTCGCTTCAAACACTCCTCTCTTTCAGAGTCTGTAACCCCCCCAGATATTTATAAGCACTTCAGCATTTTCAGGGTGGAACAGTTTCGCTCCAAACAGAATTCCATCTCCAGCTTTGCCCCTTCTCTCCTCCGACGTGGTTCTGGCTGGAAGCCACAGCTCACTGATGCAACTTGTTGTCTCAAAACAGTTTTTGACAGCTGCTCCACTTGCCCCAAAAAACATGGGAAGAGAGATTCCCTCTGGGGTCCACTTGGCATTGTTGAGCTTTCCTTGATTTTCAGAGGGAGCAGACACGGGAGGAGAGGAGGGAAGGGGTCCTGGTCCTGCCTGGAGCCCCAGAGCTGCCAGGGCTCCTCCCTGATGCCCGTCCTCTCCTGCCTCTCCCCTCGCTGTGGCTGCATCTCTTGCTTCAACCTCTCCACTTCTATCCCATTTTCATCTCTGGGTGTTTCTTCTCCCTGTGATGTCTCCTCCTCTTCCTGCCTTTCCTCTGGCTGTTTTCTGTCTCCTGTCACATTAACTCCTTCCTCTCCTGCTCCATCCCTCAGGTACTTGATCATCGAGAACTTCATCCCTCCCGAGGAGAAGAACAAGATCATGAACCGCCTGTACTTCGACAGCGATGAGGACCAGTGGAAATTCCAGCCGCTGGTTCCCACTGGAGGGTACGTCCCTGTGTCCCCATCCCTATCCCTGTGTTCCTGTCCTTGTCCCCATCCCTGTGTCCCTGTCCCTGTCTCCCTGTCCTTGTCCCCATCCCTATCCCTGTCCCCATCCCTGTGTCCCCATCCCTTGTGTCCCTGTCCCCACCCCTGTGTCCCTGTCCCCATCCCTGTGTCCCTGTCCCCATCCCTGTGTCCCTGTCCCCATCCCTGTGTCCCTGTCCCCACCCCTGTGTCCCTGTCCGTGCCAATGCTCACGAGTGGCCCCAGGGCCGGGGGTCTGGGACTCCTGCAGGTTCCCATGGGTGGGAATCCCCTCCAAGCCCAGCCCCATGGGAAGGGCCGCCCTTCCCTCGCTGACGCAGCTCCCTCGGTCCCCTGGGACGCGGCGCTGTCGGGTCACGTTCCCCGCTCCGTGTGCTCCAGGAACAGCTCCCAGATGAAGAGGCGACCGACCTCCGCCGTGGGCTACAAGAGACCCATCAGCCAGTACGCACGGGTGGCCATGGCCAGGAGATCCCACCCACGCTTCCGGGTACGTGAGGGGACCCTGGGGTGTGCCAGGGGCTGGGAAGGTGTTGGATAAATGGGATGGATGGATGGATGGATGGATGGATGGATGGATGGATGGATGGATGGATGGATGGATGATGGATGGATGGATGGATGGATGATGGATGATGGATGGATGATGGATGGATGATGGATGATGGATGGATGATGGATGGATGGATGGATGGATGGATGATGGATGATGGATGATGGATGGACGATGGATGATGGATGGATGATGGATGATGGATGGATGATGGATGGATGATGGATGATGGATGGATGATGGATGGATGATGGATGATGGATGGATGATGGATGATGGATGATGGATGGATGATGGATGGAGGATGGATGGATGATGGATGATGGATGGATGATGGATGGATGGATGATGGATGGATGGATGATGGATGATGGATGGATGGATGGATGGATGGATGGATGGATGATGGATGGATGATGGATGGATGGATGCAGAGCTAGAGGTGGATGGATGAAGGCAGTGAGTGGATGGATGGAGGGATGGATGACACTGGGAGAGAAGCTGGAGTAAACAAGCTCCTGAGATCTGGGATATGCCAGTCAAGCTCTCAGCTTTATCCTCCCAGCTCCAGTCTTGGAGCTCCTGGCTCTGTGGCTCTGGCAGCTGCTGCCATTGGAAAGGACGGGGCTGCTGAGCGCTGGGAGAGCCGGAGCAGAGCCCTGAGCCCAGAGCAGCAGCTGCCCCGGCAGCGTGGCTCACCAGAGCTGGTGACTCCCGTGTCACCGTGCCCTGGGCAGGCTGAGAACATCATGTTCCTGGAGCTGGACCTGTCCCCCCCGGCCATCTTTGAGTTTGAGCGCAGCAGGGACCCGGCGGAGCAGGACCCGCGGGCGCTGCACCTGGAGAGGCTGATGCACCTGGACAGTCTCCTGGAGCGGCCGGCGGCCTCCCGCGTGCGCAAATCCCGCTCCTGGTGAGTGCCCAGGACCTGCTCTGGGAGCCACTGGGGCTTGGGGCAGGCACAGGAGCCACAGCAGAGCTGGAAAGGCCCTGTCCCAGCAGGGCTGAGCCTGCCCCTGAGCTGCTGGCTGTGGGCAGAGTTGGGAATGCTGCTGAGGCTGTGCTGTGGAACAGCATCGTGTGGAGCTCTGTGCAGGAGGGACGTGGAGCTGCTGGAGAGAGCCCAGAGGAGCTGGGAGCTGCTCCATGGAGCCCTTCCCCTCTGGAACCAGGCTGGGAGAGCTGGGGGTGCTCACCTGGAGAAGGATCCAGGGAGAGCTCAGAGCCCCTTGCAGGGCCCAAAGGGGCTCCAGGAGAGCTGGGGAGGGACTGGGGACAAGGGCTGGAGGGCCAGGAGCCAGGGAATGGCTGCCAGTGCCAGAGGGCAGGGCTGGATGGGATTTGGGCAGGAATTGTTCCCTGGCAGGGTGGGCAGGCCCTGGCACAGGGTGCCCAGAGCAGCTGGGGCTGCCCCTGGATCCCTGGCAGTGGCCAAGGCCAGGCTGGACACTGGGACAGTGGGAGGTGTCCCTGCCATGGCAGGGGTGACACTGGATGAGTTGTAAGATCTCCCCAAGCCAAACCATTCCATGATTCCATGATATTCCTGTACCCCATACCCGAGGTATCCTCCCACCCAGCAAGGGGTGCCCTTTAGTGCTGCCTGCACAGCAAATGGCCGGGAAAGGGGCTGGATTTTGGGGAGGGTGGCAAGGAACAGCAGGGCAGCAGACCCAGAGTGTCTCTGTGTCCCCAGGTGCCAGACGCCGCGGTCGCTGCCGTCCTCCACCACCCACGTGTCCCTCGCCTCCAGCTCCCCGTGCTCCGCCCCAGTGCCGGCCCAGGAGTGACGGCCCGGACGTCCCGGACTGAGTCCCCGAGGGGGGCCCGGCCCAGCGGCCCCAGCTCGTCCTGGTCCTCAGCTGCTTTGTGTGTGTTTGTGAGACACGGACGGCCCCGGGCCAGGGTGGCTGCCCCTCCCTCCCTCCTCCTCCTCCTCCCCTTCCTCCGCCCCCCTGATCCGGATCTGTCACTTTATTTATTTAACCTATTTATTTATGGAGCGGGTGACGCGCGGAGCCGGGATTTGCGCTCGGACTGATGGACATCCAGGCTGGCAGCGGGCAGCCCAAAGCCTGGGTTTGCCCAGCTGCCAGCCCTCCCCACACTGCCTGGCACAGGGCTGGGCAGGGGACAGCGCCCTGGCACAGGGCTGGGCAGGGGACAGTGCCTGGCACAGGGCTGGGCACAGGGATAACACCAGGACACCGCTCCATCCGGGCAGGAGGGGTGTGGGTCCCTCTCCAGGGGATTTGGCAGAAGCTGAAGCTGCCCTGGCCCCTGGTGCTGGCTTTGCTTTGCTGGATCCAGGGAATTTGGAGATTTCTGCATGGATTGGGAGACTTTGTGGTGGCAGCGCCTTGTCAGAGTCCCCCAGAGGGACTCTCTAACGCTGGTGGCAGCAGGGACACCTCATCGGGCACGGCTGTCACTCCAGGAGCACCAGCTCTGTCCACAGGGCTTGCAGAGTCACCAGACCAAGTCACCCCAAGGGCAGGGCTTTGTCCTCCTGTGCCACGCTCTGGTGACAGCCCCACCAAGGTTCCTGTGGGTGTGCAGCTCCTGACAGCACAAGAGGTGGAAATCTCCTTCCAGCGCCCCTCCAAAGTCACGGGCAGTGCCTGCAGAACTCCGGCCTGAGAGGCTCCATCCTGCAGCGGAGGAATGTGGGACAAGGAGGTGACACCCAGGGCAGCGATGGCATCGCTGTCCCCTGGGCAATGGCACATGGAGGTCACCTCTGTCACCCCCTGCTTGGGACAAACTTCCTGGTGGCTTGTGAGGAGTGGGTGTGAAATGGTGATGGGTAAGAGGGGGAAGCCACGAGGACTCTGGGGATTGAGTGCGGTCTGCAGGCACGGGGACAGTGCTCGGTGTCCTGCAGGATGTGGCTCTCCATGGAGGGAAGCTGGTGAAGAGCCGTCCTGGCAGTGCCAGGCCAGCAGCTGTGGTGTCCCTGGGGTGGTGTTGGGGACATCCCCATGTTCGAGGAGATCCTTATGGATGAGGGAGCGAGCCCTGGCTCTCCTGGGAGGAGATGGGGCAGCGAAGGGCGGGGCAGGTCAGAGAGGATTGCAGGTGGGGAATGTCCTCTGGCAACAGAGAGAATTCCTTCACAGAATGGATGGGGTTCAAGGGACCCTGGAGCTCAGCCAGTCCCTGGAGCACGTTACTCAGGGCTGTGTCTGGGTGGGTTTGGAAGCTCCTGAGGAGGAGGAAGGAGGCTCCAGGACTGCTCTGGGCTCGCTGTTCTTTGCTGCTGGACTGGTCCCTGCTCCCTTCACTGGCTCCTGCACTCAGGACAGGGGTGAGGGAGGGTGAGGGAGCAAGGCACAGGCACAGAATGGGAACATCCAGAGGGAAGCAGGAGCTGTGCCGAGCTCGGAGCCAGGCAGGTCCCACAGCAGCCGTGTCCCGTCCACAGGTGGCTGTGCTGGGCCATCCACTGCCCATCCCTGCACTGTCACAGGGGATCTTCTCCCCATCCCATCCAATGCTGTCCTGCCTCGAGCTCTCCATCATCCACTCAGTCCCCCCTTCCCATTCCCATCTGTGCCCCTGACACCCCCTGGCCCTCCAGACTCCGGCCCCTTCTCCCCAGGCCGGCTCCTGGCTCGGGGATGCCTCGGGAAGCTGAAGCTTGCTCCAAGGGCTGAGCCCCCTCCCTCTGGCACAGCTCTGCCCACAGGTACCCCCTGCAGCCAGGGGTGTCCGAGGGCATCCGCTGGCCCTGTGTCACCATCCTGTCCCTGACATGGCAGGGGTGGAACTGGATAAGCTTTAAAGTCCCTTCCAGCCCAAACCAGTCTGGGATTCCCTGGTTCTTTGAAACGGTGGCTGGCAGAGCTGGCTCATTACTTAATTTCCAGGAAAGCGTCTGGGAGTCAGGCTCAGGAAGCACAGACTCAGAATTTCTGAGGAGAAGCTCGGAGGGCCTGCAGGAATAGAATTTCCTCCCTTGTTTTCCAGCAGTCCCAGTTCCCATTCGGTGGATCAGCAGCTTGGGGAGCCCCAGAGTGATGAACCAGTGACTTTCTCTTGCCTCCATTCTTACCCAGGGTGTGAGAAACAGCTCAGGAGCTGAGGGTGTCCTCATCCCCCGGCTTGCCAAGGGCCAGGGAGCATCCAGGGAAGGGTGGCTGTGTCCAGGGAAGGGTGGCTGTGCCCATGGGAGAGTGGCTGTGCCCAGGGAAGGGTGGCTGTGCCCAGGGAGGGGTGGTTGTGCCCAGGAAGGGTGGCTGTGCCCAGGGAGGGGTGGTTGTGCCCAGGAAGGGTGGCTGTGTCCCTGTAAGGGTGGCTGTGTCCAGGGAAGGGTGGCTGTGCCCAGGGAAGGGTGGCTGCTGTGTCCCTGTAAGGGTGGTTCTGTCCCAGGGAAGGGTGGCTGTGTCCCAGGGAAGGGTGGCTGTGCCCAGGGAAGGGTGACTGTGTTCCTGTAAGGGTGGTTCTGTCCCAGGGAAGGGTGGCTGTGCCCAGGGAAGGGTGGCTGTGCCCATGGGAGAGTGGCTTTCCCACAGTTTGCGTTGGTTGTCCCTGTGCCATGGCGAGGGAGGCCCGGGCCCGGTTCCTGCTCTGGTGGGATCCTCTGGAGCCCTTCCAGCAGAGCCGGCACCGGGAGCCGCCCGCAGGGGAGGGGATGCGGCACCTCCAGCGCCCGGGGCTGCTCGGGGGCCCGGGAACCTCCCGAGCTCCCTCCGAGGAGCTTCCCCAGCGCGGAGCGGGGGCCGGGAGCGCTCGGGTGTGTGTCGGTGGCGTTCGGTGTCCGTGTGTCCCGCGGGGCTGTTCCTCGGGGACAGGGGCTGGGCTGGGGCTTCCTTTCGTTGTTGTTGAACTGTTCTTTTGGGGTTCAGGTTTGGCCGTTTTTCCGCGGGGAGGGGGGTGCGGGTCTGTTCCGGGTTCATGGACAAGGTGAGGGCCTCGATTAGGACCAAATTTTCGTGCCTGTTGCTCTGGTGATTTATTTAGAAAACAAAAGTTTACTGTCTGGTGGCCCATCCTTGTCACTCTATACATAGGAATATACAGGACATATTATAAATATATATATATTATACATAGCGTGTGGAGAGAGGCCGTTCCTGGCGGGACGGACGCTCCTCACTGTGCTGTAATGTAGCTTCGAGCCCGCGCTGGGAGCGCCCTCCAGGATGGCAAGGACACAATAAAGGAATGAGCATCATCAGTGCCGGGCTCCGCAGCCTCCTTAGCCCGGGCCGCTGCTGCCAGCGGGGCGCGGCTTCTGCCCGCCGGGATCTCTCCGCAGGAGCGAGCTCGGGGGAGATGGAGATGGGAAACCCGGCCGGTTCCACATCGGGGACACGGACACCGGCAAGGGAGCGGCACAGTCAGGGCATCACACCGACACAGCTGGGCCGGGGCTGGAAAAGGGGGAGCTGGAAAAGAGCTGGGAAAGGAGGAGGTGGAAAAGGGAAGCTGGAAAAAGGGAAGCTGGAAGAGGAGGAGGTGGAAAAGGGGCAGCAGGAAAAGGAGGAGGTGGAAAAGGGCAGTTGGAAAAGGGGGAGCTGGAAAAGGGCAGCTGGAAAAGGCAGCAGGAAAAGGGGGAGCTGGAAAAGGACAGCAGGAAAAGGACAGCAGGAAAGGGCAGCTGGAAAAAGGCAGTGGGAAAGGGCAGCAGGAAAGGGCAGCAGGAAAAGGGCAGAGGGAAAAGGGGGGAGCTGGAAAAGGAGGAGGTGGAAAGGGGGAGCTGGAAAAGGGAGGTTGGGAAAGGGGGAGCTGGAAAAGGGGGGCTGGAAAAGTGCAGCTGGAAAAGGGGGAACTGGAAAAGGGCAGCAGGAAAAGGGCAGCTGGAAAGGGCAGAGGGAAAAGGGGGAGCTGGAAAAGGAGGAGGTGGAAAAGGGGCAGCAGGAAAAGGGCAGAGGGAAAGGGCAGCTGGAAAGCGCAGCTGGCCAGGAGCCCCCCAGGCTCTGGCAGGGAGAGCAATTCCTGACCAGGGAGAAGAGCCTGGGGGTAAAAGCAGAAATAAGATCAAACAGGGACATCTCCAGCCCCCAGGGAGAGCAGGGAAGGAGCAGGGACGTGCAGGCGGCTCCAAGCTGCTCTGGAACAGGAGCTGCAGTTTGGAGCTGGGAAGGGCCAGGTCATTCCCAAGGGCTGCTGCATTTGTCCCTTGCCATTGCAAATGGGGAAATTCCCACGGCTTAGGCATTAAAGCAGCTCCAAGAAAACATTGCAAAGGCATAGAATGGGCTGGGCTGGGCTGGGCTGGGCTGGGCTGGGCTGGGCTGGGCTGGGTTGGGAGGGACCCCAGAGCCCCTCCAGTGTCACCCCTGCCATGGCAGGGCCACCTCCCACTGTCCCAGTGTCCAGCCTGGCCTTGGGCACTGCCAGGGATCCAGGGGCAGCCCCAGCTGCTCTGGGCACCCTGTGCCAGGGCCTGCCCACCCTGCCAGGGAACAATTCTTGCCCCAAATCCCATCCAGCCCTGCCCTCTGGCAGTTTAATTCCCAGCTCTGAGGTTGTCCACAGCAGAAGGAGTTAAAAGCTGTGTGGATGTGGCACCTGGGGACATGGGGCACTGGTGGCTGTGGCAGTGCTGGGGGATGGTTGGGCTCGGTGGTCTCCTCCCAGGGCTTTTCCAACCCAAAGACTCCGTGATTCCAGGCACAAAGAGATTTGTTCTGTTTCAGTCGTCGTGGAAAAGGTCACTTGTGATCAGGTGAGTCCCAATAAATGCCACCTGAAAGGGACTGAAGTAAGAAAAGGGAAGATGAAAGGTCTCTCACAGGCACTGGATGTCCCCAGATGAACTGGGGCAGGTTCAGCCCGTGCAGAGGGAGTTTGGTAAAGCGGCCTCGGAGCTGCCAGTGAGGGGTTGGAGATCTCACCCAGAACAGGCCGAGTGTCCAAACAGGAACAGGATAAACATGAGGAATATCTTTGAAATGGGGAAAGGGGAGCTTGTGGGCTTCTCTGCTCGGTTTAACTTCACCTCCTGAAAAGACTGAATGGATCAACAAAATCCATCTGCAGATCCTGGCAGGAGAACACAGAAGGTAACACCAACATGGGCTGGTCCCAAGCAAATCCCACCAAATCCCACCAGAGCAGCTTCCCGCTCTGCTGGAGCACGAGACCCTGCAGCTGTGAGGGGCACAATCCGGGACAGAAGCGCGGATTTTGGTGAAACTCTGCCACCCTCCCTGAGGAGAGGCCAAGTGGAGCCAACCATGGGAGTTTTCCAAGAGAAACAGCTCAGAGGGAGGCACAGACAGGTGGGATTTGTGAATCCTTCAGCCCTGTGGATTTTCCTGCTGGGGAAAGCCCTCCTTTCCAACCAGAAACGGGACCATTTGTGATGGTTTTGTAAAAATCAACAGGAATGATGTGAAACCATGGAAGAACCAGGGTGATTTCTGCCTGGGAACGCTGTGGAGAGCAGCAGTCATGCTCTGCCAATACCAAAGGCAGCTGCAAGAGGAAGGGATTATCCCCTTGCTGCTGCCAAGAGGAGAGGACAAGAACTCCTGGTCTTGAAACACAGCAGGGAATACTTAGATGAGAATTAGGGATGGAATTCCCCAAGGCTGGTGCTGGAGGGGTCCCCCTGAAGGACACAGAGCTGTTCCAGGGGAGGTTTTTAAGGATGGCTGGGACTGATGGCACCAAAGCCCATCAGTGGCAGCAGAGGGCAGGGGATGGTGGGATAACACCTGGACACGGCTCCCAATCCGCCTTTCTGGGGGTCTGTGATTGGAAATGGGTCCCTGAGGGACACTGACAGGTCACAGGCATGGCCCCAGGCAGGAGCTCTGCGCAAAGGACCCCACAGATCATGGAAAGCCAAGAAAGGATTTTCCCACACCAGCTGTAGGTGCCAAAGGCATTCTGGGCAAAGTTTATGGTACATCCCGTGGGGATAGAGGTACCTCAGGCAGGTACCAATGCTCCAGTCACCAACAATCCTCTTCCCTTGCAGATTCTGCAGTACTGCAGAGCTCAGCTGCTGGGCTGGGATAACGGCAGGAGTGGCTCCTGTGTCCCTGCTGTCCCCCACAGCCCTGGCAGGAGCACCTGGAGCATGCCTGGATGGCCTCAGCTCCTGCAGCCATGAATATTGATGGCCCAAGTTCATAAAACCTGCAAGGCAGGGAATTCCCAGGGGGGTCTGTGGTGTTTGCTCCTTCCTCGGGGCCACATCAGCTTCTCCCAAACATCTGCTGGTGCCAGTGCTGGGGACAGTCCCTGGATGCAGCAGGGACTCACCTCACATCCAAGAGCTCTTTGTTTCCCTGGAAGAACCCCCCTTGCAGTCCTAGAGAACAGCACAGGTGTTATGAGAATATTGAACCAGGTTATAGGAATATGATTTGAAGGGTTATGTCCCATCTGCTGAAAGTTCAGGGGGAAAAAAATGTAGCTTTTTATTGAAATTAGAAAATTTAAGATAAATTCACTACAACAATTTTTGTTTCTTTCTTAGTACAATTCATAGTAGCTTTTCTGAGTCTCAGATTTATACCTTAGGTTGCCCAGAGAAGCTGTGTGTGCCTGGAAGTGTCCATGGCCAGCCTGGATGAAGCTTGGCTTAGGCTGGATTTTGGGCAAGGCTCCCCAGGGAATGGTCCCGGCCCCGAGGCTGCCAGGAGCCTTTGGACACTCTGGGATGCCCAGGCTGGGATTGCTGGGGGTCTGGGCAGGGCCAGGAGCTGAACTGGGTGATCCCTTTGGGTCCATTCCAGCTCAGGATATTCCATGATTCCTGTTGCTAAAGCAGTGCTAAAGCTTGTTATCATCTTTGTAAAGAGCTCTGGGATTTATTGGTTATACAGAATTCCTAAAGGGCCAAATGTTTTCACTCCTGAGTAGATTTCAAAGCAGGAAGGGAGTCACAGCCCCCAGGAATGTTCCATGTGCACTTCCCAAGAGAGAAGCTGTGTGGGAAGCCTTTGGTGCAGAGAGGGTTTGGGGATTATTTTGGGGTGTTTTGTTGTTCCCTGAAGCTCTCATGACACCCTGTGGGCGTCCCCCTGTACTACTGCAGCTGCACAATTCCAACAATTCCAGTCTTTTCCTCCCCAACGGCTCCTCACTTCTGTCCCTGCATTTTCCTCAGAGACTTTTCCTCCAGGCTGTAGCCCAGTGTTTAATGCTTTCAGCAAGGGACTCTTGTGGCTGTCCCTGGATCCCTGGCAGTGCCCAAGGCCAGGCTGGACACTGGGACAGTGGGAGGTGTCCCTGCCATGGCAGGGGTGGCACTGGAGGGGCTCTGGGGTCCCTTCCCACCCAAACCATTCCAGGATTCTGAGCTCCTATGAAAAGAACAGTCAGTGCTCTGCCAAGCTGAGATTCAGACTGAACCTCGGATGAAAACCGAGGTTGAATTTCATGGGGAATATTTTCCCAGATGAGAACAGCAGCAGCAGCAGCAGAGTCAATCCTAGGGATCTGCTCATTCCTGCAGCTCAGCAGTGGTGCCAGAGCTGGGTCTGTGGTTCTGTGCAAGGTGAGACAGTGCAGAGGCACATCCTGAGAGCTCCACTGGGAAATGAGGCTCACGTGCCCAGGGAATTCTGTGTGGAATGAGGGGAAGCCTTTGAAGGAATAGCAAACTTACAAGGGTGGGAGAATGAGAGCAATGTCCCTGCCAGGGGCTGGTGAAGGCCCTGAGGGCTCCAGACCCAGCAGGGCCTTCAAGTGTTGGGTGGAATAAATCGAATGGAGGCCTCCAGGGTGGGTATTTCTCAGGGAATCACAGAGACATGGAATGACACAGAACTGTGGAATGGGTTGGATTGGAAGGGACCTCAGAGCCCCTCCAGTGCCACCCCTGCCACAGCAGGGACACCTCCCACTGTCCCAGTGTCCAGCCTGGCCTTGGGCACTGCCAGGGATCCAGGGGCTCTGGGCACCCTCTGCCCACCCTGCCAGGGAACAATTGCTCCTAATATCGGAATTATTTACTATTAAATTTATTACTTACCTAAGTTAACCCTCTGGTTAGGTGTCCACTGGAATGTTTTCTGCAAGGAATCGCAGGCGGCACCCTCCTGTGAGCCGTCAGGAGAGTGTCCTGAGCTGAGCTGGGCTGGGAGTGCTGAGCTGAGCTTAGCTGAGCGGGACTGAGCTAAACTGGGCTGAGCTGAGCTGAGCTGGGCTGAGCTGAGCTGAGCTGAGCTGAGCTGAGCTGAGCTGAGCTGAGCTGAGCTGAGCTGAGCTGAGCTGAGCTGAGCTGGGAGGGCTGGGCTGGGCTGGGCTGAGCTGAGCTGGGTTGAGGTGAGCTGGGCTGAGCTGAGCTGAGCTTGGCTGAGCTGAGCTGAGCAGAGCAGAGCAGAGCTGAGCTGAACTGAGCTGAGCTGGGCTGAGCTGAGCCTGGCTGAGCTTCCCAGCAGCTCTGGTGATCCCAGCCCATCCCAGCCCCAAGGGATTGGGCACACTTTGCCATGTGGGAAAAGACATCCATGGACTTCCTGCTCCCCTGGGAAACCCGTGGATCCTGGCCTCAAAGGCTGCCCTTCCTCTCACTGTGCACGGTGAGGGTGGACAGGAAAACTCCAGCTCCAGCAGCCAGGATTGGAATCCAGCTGCAAGGAATGACCCACCCGCTGGCATGTCCTGGCCTCCAGCTGCAGAAATCCCCAGCTGGTGCTCAGTGCATCACTTCCCAGGGAAAGGGAAGTGGAGTCTGCATCCTTTTGAGGACAAAGCAGGGTGATCTCACTGTTTGCAATCGTGTCTGACACCTCCGGGCAGGGCAGCGGCCAGAGCTGCTCCCGGAGCTGCTGCACTTCCCGGGCCAGGTGAGATCAGCAGCCCTGGCAATGCCTCACACCTGAGTGCTGGAACCCCCTCTGCTGTCAGTGCGGGTCATGGGAGCTCACTGGAGCCATCCCATCCCATCCCATCCCATCCCATCCCATCCCATCCCATCCCATCCCATCCCATCCCATCCCATCCCATCCCATCCCATCCCATCCCATCCCCTGTTCCAGCTCCCTGCTGGGATCACCTTTGGGCACAGCTGCTCCTTCCTTCCCTGGGGTTCCAAGCCCCGGTGCTCCTTCCCTGACCCTTCTCCCATCATTTGAGTGTTGGATTACTCCCATCCCTAGGTGCACTGAGTCATGATTTCAAACAGACGTGGAACCACCTCTGCAGCAGCAGAATGCCAGGGTGGATCCAGAACAGCAGCTGGAAAGATGTGTCTGAGGGAAGGAATTGGGATTTCACACTGAGGGGGAGTCCCCACACATCTGCTGAGGGGAGGGCACTGTGCTCCTCTGTTGCCCTTCCCAATGGGAATCATCAATCCCCAATTCTTGATTAGGTCACAGTCAATTCCATGACTTTTGTGAAATTCCTTGACACTGGGAATAGACAAAACCACCCCCAGTGAAGGGAAGATAAATCCCCCTGGAGGGAGCAGATGTCCTCGGGTTGTCATTGGCGAAACAGCCTCGACTCAGGGAATTTCCCTTTTTCCATTCACTGTCGTTTGCTGTTGCTCCACACTGTTGAATTTGCTGTCAATTATTTCTGCATGGCTTATCCCCACAGCACTGACCTGTCAGAGGCTCCTCCTTTGGCTCCAAGTTGCAGTGTCCTCCCGCTGTGTCCTGGAACTGTGGCCTTCCATGTGCTTTCCTTGCTTCCTCCCTCACATTTCTTCCTGGGCCCCAGGCCAGAATCAACCTGGAACCACAGAAACGACCAGACATTAAATATCTGACTGACTCTATGTTCAATGTCAGCTTTAATAACACAACTGTCGGGGAGCATGAGGAGATTCAGAGCTGAGCCTGGAACAGGCTGTGCTTGGAGCACTCTGGGGTTGTGGAAAGTGTCCCTGCCCAGGGCAGGGGGTGCATGGGCTTTGAGGTCCTTTCCTCAATATTATTGTTATTTCCTTAATATAATCATTTAATAATAACAATAATAATTTTATTTAATAATTTAATAATAATATTATAATTATATATAATTATATTATATATTATATTTATATATAAAATTATAATTATAATGTCTATTATATTTGGCATTATAATATATATTATTTAATATACTAAGTATTATATATAATATTTAAAATAATAATATATATAATATATATAATATATAATATATATTAATATAATAATATATAATCTATTATATAAAAATATGTACAATAAATATATACATTATATATTAATATACAGAATATAAATAATATTATAACATTATAATTAATATTAATATGCTTTCACAAAATACTAAAATAGAGACTAAAATAATTCCATGTATCTAACTCAGAGAATGGTGTAAACCAATTATTATGTTTCTTACGTCTACAGACTATCCTCTCCAAGTGCTAACAGTGACAAAAAACAGAGCATAAGCATCCGAGAGAGATTTATCCCCTCTATCTTTGCCTCTATTTTTATCTTTTTGCTGTGCCTGCCTGGGTTATTTTGGGGGGCTCTGGGCAGGTTCCCCCTTTCTATTTTAAACAAAATTCACCTCGGGCTTTCTTGTCAAGCAGGATGTGTTTGCTGCCCTGGGCCACAGATTGTGAACACATCCATGCTTCTATTTACACCTGTTATAAATGCATATCATACTATTGGCTTTTCGCAAATATTATAAGATTAAAGAATTTTATTGTATTAATATAGTTTCCTTTATTTCTGTTATTGATGAATCTTGGTGGTATAACACATCTAAGTTAGGCTGTAACATGATATTAAAGCACAAGCTACTTTTTTGTTTATAGAACCCAGAGACTAAAAAAGAAAACAGTCAGAGACCCCCTTTCATCCTAAGATTATCTTGTCCAGATGAAGACAAGCATTTCTCCAAGCCCTCCAAAGGAAAAATTTATGGCACCCGTTATTGAAGGACATAAAACCTAGTGGCACCAAGAAGATTGATCTATTGGGAAGGAGGCAAGGAAAAACTAAACAGAGGAACACCAAAAATCCTAAGAAGAATGTCTGAACATGTATGAGAATTTATGGATATGTAGTGGGACTCTGTTTTTAAGGGACAATCCTTTGTTAGTAAGGTGTGCTCTCTTGGCTGAATGCAGAGTCACCCAGCTGTATCTGTATACTTTACTTTATTGCTATCTCCTACTTGTCTTTTTATTAAACTTTTACATTCTATAAAAAAATATGTGAACCCCGTCTTTCACACATGACACGTCCATTTACACCCAAGAGACGTGGCAGGCGGCACACCAGGAGTCAACACTCCACAAGACCCCCAACTATGCGATAAAGGCCCTTCGAGGGAGCTCAGGCTCCTCCTTTGAGGCTGTTTCAACCATAGCCAAGACCCTGTTTCACAATCCCTGCCTGTTCTCCATGACTCCCTGGGCGAATTGTTCACTATTTCTCACTCCAGAGACGTCGCCACCGCTGTCACTGCGGAGGTGATGGGCACCGGGCCGTGAGGGAGCTGCCGCCATCTTTCCCCCTCAGCCACCGCGCCAGCGCAGGCTGTGAGACCCGCCGGCGAGGGCGGAGGAAGGAGCAGAGGTTGCCGGTGGCACTTGGTGGCGGCGGGACAGGGGAGCAGTTGGCGGTGGCAGCCAGGCCGGTGTCACACGGGGAACGCCGCGGCGGAGCTCCAGCACCGCCCTGAGGCACTCCCGCCGCCATCTTTGCTGCCCCTCAGGCGCCGCCGCCATCTTTGCCTGTCGCTGCGGGAGGCGGGAAGGCGGGCGGGGTGGGCGTGGCTCCCCGGGCCCCGCCCCGCGCTGTGGGCGGGCCCGGCGGGCGGGGTCACATGACCGCGGCCCGTGCGCAGCCGGAGCCAACATGGCGGCGGCGGCGGGCGCAGGGGCCGCCGCGCTCGGCGCTGCCCGCCTTTAGGGGCCGCCGCCCCGGCCCCGCCGCCCCCGCGCCCGCCGGACACCCCCCGAGCGCCCCGAGCCCCGCCGCGTCCGACATGAGGGAGAAGGGCCGCAGGAAGAAGGGCAGGACCTGGGCAGAGGCCGCCCGGACGGTGCGCGGGGGGGCGGCGGGGCGGGCCGGAGGCCGCGGGGCGGGTCGGGGCGCTCCCGGCGGGGCTCGGGGCGGGGGGGGACGGGACCTGCGGCGGGGCCCGCCCGGCTCTGCCGCCGCTCCGCTCCGCCGACCGCGCCTGCACGGCCGGCCGCTTGATTTTGACCTGTTCTCCGGTTGCTCCGTGCTTCCCGGCAGGAATTTCCCTGGGAAGCGGCGTGGGGGAGGGATTGCCGCTTGGATTCGCCCTGGCGAGCGAGGGTGGAAGTCACATCCCCCAACAAGTGACAGGCACGGGGGGCTTGCGGTGCGAACACAGCCGTGTGCCCTCCGTGCAAGTGGGAGCCGCTGAGCTGCCCCAGGTCAGGGAGAGCTGCAAATCCTAAAAGCTGAATTTTTATCAGCCGCTTTCCCCTCGTGGCAGGGTTTGTTGCTGTCCTGTCGCCTCGCTGGCCTCGCTGCGGTCCCTGTGAGGGCCGGGCACAGAGGGTGGAGAAAAGGGAAGTTCAGCAGTGGGACGGGAATGAGAGAGGAAACTCCACAAGTGCGACCTGCTGGGCTGAAACGCTGAGTTGTGAAAGCTCAGCTCACACTTCCCAGATCGGGATAAATCCCTCTCATGGAGAGGGGGAGGAGCTGGGCTTCTGAGAACCCTCCTGGAAAAGGGATCTGTTCAAACAAGACTTGAAAAGTCTGGCTGGGAAGCAAATGTAAATAGAAACCTGCGGCTGAGACTTGCAAGGGATGTTTTAATAAATAAATTCATTTGGACCTCGTGTTTACAGCTTGAGAGGCATCAGAATAGCTGCTGTGTCCAGGAGATGCAGTGCAGTTAGAGATTTTTAAGAAATAATTTACTGGCTTGCAGGCAAACACTTTGGTATTGCTTTGCATATGTTTTTGTATAAAATTTTTAACAGTGTCTTGAGCAGTGGCAGGATCTTCAGTGGAGGGGAGAAGTGGGATCAGCTCTTTTCCAGCCTCTGTGCACTGCTGTCCATCCATTGATCCTTTCCTGAATCCACTTAAGGGCTAAACCATGTATTTAGCAAAGCTGCACTGAGACCTGTCAGCACCGCAGGTTACACATTGCCCAGAGCCAGGGCACAGGGAGGCAAAAGGAGGGAAGGATGAGTAAATTCCTGCCAAACCCCAGCTCTGGCAAATCTGTGTGCTCAGCAGGAATGTTGAAGGACTCTGGTCAAACTCCAGCTCAGTCTCCCTGAGGTTTTCGTGTGCTTTGGGGTTGAAATCGTGGCTGTGGTTTTTGTCCTGGGCTTGGCTCTCAGCTGCTGCTTGGGGTTTGGAGGGAAAATCATAAAACTGTGCTAAGGAATGGAAAAGCTCTCAGGTGTCTTGTTCTGCTTTTGGAAGGTGACATAAAACTGTCCCCAAGCTCAGGAATGTCCCCTTTTGTCTCCAGGTGTCCCCTGTGTGTGGAGGCTCCCTCAGTGAGCTCTGAGCTGGCTCTGGGATGACCCCAAGAGTCACTGGGCTGCAGGGGATGGGCCTGGGGCTCTGCTTGGCACGGGATCAGAGTCATCCAGCTTGGAAAATCCCTCCCAGCCCATGGAGCCCCAGCTGTGCCTGATCCCCACCTTGTCCCCAGCCCAGAGCTCTGAGTGCCACATCCAGGAATTCCCTGCACACCTCCAGGGATGAGACTCCAGCAGCTCCCTGGGCAGCCCCTGCCAAGGCCTGAGCTCCCTTTCCAGGCAGAAATTCCTGCTGCTGGCCAAGCTGAGCCTGCCCTGGCCCAGCCTGAGGCCATTTCCCCTTGTCCTGTCCCTGTTCCCTGGCAGCAGAGCCTGAGCCCTCCTGGCTGTCCCCTCCTGGCAGGGACTTGTGCAGAGCCACAGGGTCCCCCCGGAGCCTCCTTTTCTCCAGGCTGAGCCCCTTTCCCAGCTCCCTCAGCCTCTCCTGGGGCTCCAGCCCCTTTCCCAGCTCCCTCACAGACCTGACTCTCCAGGCAAGTTTCTCCTGAGAAACTCCCCAGCTCCTTGCAGAGCAGCCTCAGGTCATCCCAGCTGGATTTTCTGGGACAAGTCTGCCTCCCCCCTCAGCCTCCCCTCTTGCTCTGCACTGGTGCTCACAGGTGGTTGAGGCAGCTAAACCAGCAAAAACACTGTTTTTTACAATTGACTTGTGGTGCTGATACGTTTGTGTTCCACTTTAGTCCTCCTGGCCAGGAGTTTGGGATTAGGTGTCCCCCAGTTGTGGGGAGGTAGTGGGAATGCAGAGGTAGTTTATTCTTGAGTTAAGTGAATCCCTTGGAGCAGCTCAGAGGTGAGACGTGGCAGTGAGGCTGTGCTGGCAGGACCTGGGGGAGCTGTAGGGACAAGGGAATTCCATGGGACTGCAGCTGTGCTGCTCTGGGGAGGTGTGTGGGGCTGGAAACTGGGACAGCAGAGCAGCGTGAGGTGAGAGAAGGGTCCCTGTGAGGGCAGGAAGTCACTGTTGATAAACAGCCTTTTCTCATTTCCTGCCTCGCTCGCTGCCTGTGCAGCTGCCTGGGCTGGGGACGGGCCTGGGGTCCCTGCAGCTCCAAAGCCACCTGCAGGAGGGGAGGGAGGAGGAGCTGCTGGGAGCACAGGGGTGAGCAGCACACAGGCTGCAGGTGCTGTGTTCAGGCTGCCCCTGGCCCGTGGCACTGCTCCAGCTGCACCTGGAGCTGCTGCCTTGTGGTCACGCATCCAGAGCTGTGCAGGGTGTGTGTGCACAGCCAGGGGGGTGCCTGAGCTCAGGGCCGTGCCTCTGGCAGCCCAGGGTTATCAGACATCTGGAACTGCTGCCTGTTCAGCCAGTGCTGGCAGGGAGAGCAAGGCTGAGCTAGGACTGGCCTTAGTCTTGGCTGGGGTGTGTTCTCCTGCTGCATCCCACACACCCAGGGTGGGCAGCAGGGAGGGGAATTCTGCCCCTGTGCTCAGGTGAGACCCCAGCCCTGGGGATCCCAACAGCACAAGGAGCTGGAGCTGCTGGAGAGAGCCCAGAGGAGGCCCCGGAGCTGCTCCAGGGCTGGAGCCCCTCTGCCATGGAGCCAGGCTGGGAGAGCTGGGGGTGCTCACCTGGAGAAGGATCCAGGGAGAGCTCAGAGCCCCTTGCAGGGCCCAAAGGGGCTCCAGGAGAGCTGGGGAGGGACTGGGGACAAGGGCTGGAGGGCCAGGAGCCAGGGAATGGCTGCCAGTGGCAGAGGGCAGGGCTGGATGGGATTTGGGGCAGGAATTGTTCCCTGGCAGGGTGGGCAGGCCCTGGCACAGGGTGCCCAGAGCAGCTGGGGCTGCCCCTGGATCCCTGGCAGTGCCCAAGGCCAGGCTGGACACTGGGACAGTGGGAGGTCCCTGCCCATGGAACTGGGTGAGCTGTAACGTTGCTTTCCACCCAAAGCATTCCATGGTTCCATGGTCACCACTGTAGTGTCCAGGGGGTGCTCTCAGGGCTGAGTTGGAGGTGCCCTGGTGTTCCCCTGCTGACAGCACTCGGGCTGTGCAGCAGAGAGCTGCTCTGGGATGTCCTGACTGCTCAGGTCCTGCAGTTGCTGCTTTTCCTCTCCCTGTGTTCGGCACAGCCCTCAGGATGCAGCTTCACCAAAGGAGTGAGGGGCAGAGCCGAGTGCTCCGTGCCCTGGTGTCTCTGTGGTGGTGATGGCACAGCTTCCTGTCCCCGTCCCCAGCAGCTGTCCCGTTCCTGGCTGGAAGCCCCAGGCAGGCTGTTGTGGTGCTTGTGGGTGGGAAGTGTGAGCTGGGATGGGCTGAGGCTGAAGGGATTTGCTGTTGGTTGCTCAGGGCACTCCCCGTGGGTGAGCTGAGGAAAGGATTTGCTGCTGCAGTGCCGAGGAGCCGGGGCTGTGGGGGGCTCTGGAGAGGTTCCTTGGCTGGGACACGCAGGGACACAGGGCTGAGGTGACCCTTGGGGAGGGGCAGCCGCTGCAGCCGTGTCCTTGAAATGCCGTGATGGTCTAGGGGGAAGGGGCCCTAAACCTCATCCAGTGTCACCCCTGCCATGGCAGGGACACCTCCCACTGTCCCAGTGTCCAGCCTGGCCTTGGGCACTGCCAGGGATCCAGGGGCAGCCCCAGCTGCTCTGGGCACCCTGTGCCAGGGCCTGCCCACCCTGCCAGGGAACAATTCCTGCCCCAAATCCCATCCAGCCCTGCCCTCTGCCACTGGCAGCCATTCCCCCTTCTCCTCCTGCTCCATCCCTTGCCCACTGTCTCTCTCCAGCTTTCTTGTTCGCCCCTTCAGGCACTGCAAGGCCACAACTGGGTCACCCTGGAGCTTCTCCTCTCCAGGCTGGACAATGCCAGCTCCCTCAGCCTTTCCTCACAGCAGAGCTGCTCCATCCCTCTGGTCACCTTGGTGTCTCCTCTGGACTTGCTCCAACAGGTCACTCTCCTCCCTGATAGTTCCATGGGAAAAGTCTGGAGGCTGCTGTGGAGCACAGGGGGCTCTTCCTGGAGAGCCTGGAATGGGTTTTTCACTTCCCAGGGAGGTGTTGACAAAGGTGGTGCTGCAGAAGATTCAGGGGTTAATCCCAGTTTGTGGAATGAGTTGATAGCTGGAGGTGGGAAAGGTTTCCTGGATGGTTTTTTTTTTTTGGATGGGATTGGTTGTTGTTCTGTTGGGCTTTTTGGTGGTGCTTTGTTTTGTTTTGAAGGCCCTGGGGAATGTCAAGGCTCCTTCCCTGTTCCCAGGCTGTGGCCAGGGACAAATTTCCAAGGCAGACACAGAGCTGTGGTGAGGGCTGGCCTGTCACAGCTGTAAAATGCCTTTGCAGAGCTTTCTGAAGGACAGGGATAGGGCAGGTGGTGGCCACAGCTCAGGGGACTGAGCCACTGTCTGGTGTCCTCCCATCCCGTGACGTGGCTCCCTGGCCTGGGAATTACCCTGGCACCGCTTCCAGGGAAACAGACAGAGCAGGACTTGGCACAGACTCTGTCACATGTTCATGGAGAAGGGCACTTTGCTTCACTCCTCACACACAGATCCCTCAGCAGCTCTTGGCTGTATTTTTGCTGAATTTTTTCAAGTTTTTCCTGAAGGTTTTCTGTTCTGGGGCACCTCCAGTGCTTGGGGGCAGCTCTGGGCCCCTCCTGCCAGGAGAGCCCTGGAGGGGCTGGAGCGTGTCCAGGGCAGGGAACGGAGCTGGGAAGGGGCTGGAGCCCCAGCAGAGGCTGAGGGAGCTGGGAAAGGGGCTCAGCCTGGAGAAAAGGAGGCTCCGGGGGGACCTTGTGGCTCTGCACAAGTCCCTGCCAGGAGGGGACAGCCAGGAGGGCTCGGGCTCTGCTGCCAGGGAACAGGGACAGGACAAGGGGAAATGGCCTCAGGCTGGGCCAGGGCAGGCTCAGCTTGGCCAGCAGCAGGAATTCCTGCCTGGAAAGGGAGCTCAGGCCTTGGCAGGGGCTGCCCAGGGAGCTGCTGGAGTCTCATCCCTGGAGGTGTGCAGGGAATTCCTGGATGTGGCACTCAGAGCTCTGGGCTGGGGACAAGATGGGGATCAGGCACAGCTGGGGCTCCATGGGCTGGGAGGGATTTTCCCACCTCCAGTGATCCTGGAATTTTGTGACTTCCCAGTAAAGCCAGTGATTACAGGTGTGAGCTCAGCTTGATCCTCTCACACCTGCACTTCTGCTCCCTGCTGTAGTGAGCTGAAATCTGCTTTAAGCTCATCCTGAGCATCTCCAACAGACAAACGGAGGCTTAAAATGGTTCCTGTGTGGAAACAGAACTTGTGAAGGGTGAGGTGGAAGTGTAATCCCCTCTAATGGCTGGAGCAAACCAGCAGACTACGAAATCCTCCTTCCAGTCACAATAATCCAATTATTGGCCTGCCGTTTTAAACACTAATTTCCAAGTTCCTTTGCTCCTGCTGGGCATTTGAACTTCTTGAGGGGCTCTGAGTTGCTGCAGCTGCCATCCCTGCAGCTGTGGGTGTGCAGGTGATTGCTCTGGCTGGAGCTCAGTGAAGTCCATTTCCCATTTTGGGGCTGGCACTGCAGTGCTGGTTAAGGTGGGGCTCATTTGGTTGTTATTACAATTACAATCAGCATTACAGCTGCTTTAAAAGCTGCCCCAGGGCCTGGCTCTTGGTTTGGCAGTGGAGCCCACCTGTCCCAGAGTGTCAGTGCAGCTGGAAGAGCTCTGGGATGTTGTTTCCCTGTGTGTGAGAGCCCAGGGGAAGAGGGAGCAGTGGCTGTGCCAGGGGGGAATGCCCCGAGTGCCTCTCCCAGCAGCATCCCAGGTGGAAGTGTGGGCAGCTTTTCATCACTGCTGTGTTCCAGGAGGAAAATTCAGTGCTGATGAAGGATTCCAGAGACATTCTCTGTATTTCACAGAGTCACAAACAGTTTGGGTTGCAAAGGATCTTAAATCTGATCTCATTCCACCCCTGCCATGGCAGGGACACCTCCCACTGTCCCAGTGTCCAGCCTGGCTTTGGGCACTGCCAGGGATCCAGGGGCAGCCCCAGCTGCTCTGGCAATTCCATCCCAGCCTCTCCCCACCTGCACAGGGAGCAGTTTCTGCCCTTGTTTAAAGCCATAAAAGTGCTATAGGTGTGGATTTTACCACGGAGCTCAGCCACACTTCTGCTTGGTCTGTCTTTAATTTTATCAGGAGGGGTCTGGAGGCCTGGGGGAGCTTCCCAGGCAGCTCAAACCTGCTGGCTGAGCATTTCAGGGCAAGGCTTTTGCAGGTGGAATGCTGGAGACCCAAAGGCAGTGGTTTTTCCTGGTATAAAATCCCAGGATTGTTTTGTGTTGGGAGGGACCTTGGAGATCTCCGTGTCCCACCCCCAGCACAGCACCTGCAGGAGGTGCACATGGACGTGGTCACTGCAGCAACAACACTTTGGTGTCTGAGAGAGATGGATCAGCTTCTGTTAAAGCTGCCTGGATGTGCTCTGGGTGGTTTTTTGTTTTGAAAAGAGGGAAATTGAAATTGTGCGGAACCCCCCCCGTGCGGCACAGGCTGAGATGTTGTGCACCAAGTGTGGTTTGTGTGAGTGCAGACACAATAACCAAGGTGTGAGTTACTGCTCAGGCTGAGCAGGGCTGGCTGAACACCAAACTGGGGCTTTGGGGTTCAATCCTGAGCTGCAGCTGCTCCCAGCACGTGTCAAACACTCCAGGACCCAATGCTTGAGATTCAGATTTGCTTTTTCTGTCATTGCTGGGGTTTGTGTGTCTGTGGGTCTGTTTGGAGGAGTAAGAACATGGAGCCAAGAGCAGCTGGGACATTCAGTCCTGTTGCTGGTGTGTCTCTGAAACACCTCTGCTGCCTCTGGAGGTGGGATGCTCCCAAACACACAGCGCAGGGAGCAGCCTCAGTGGGACACAGGGAGGGACAGCCCTGCTGGACAGCTCAGATGGAATGGGAGCCTTGGATAATTGTGCCCTTTGCTTGCATTCTGTGGCTGCTCCAAAACTCTGCTTTGCAGGGGAGCAGAGCAGTGCAGCTGCTGTGGAGCTGAGGAGGGATGAAAATTGGGAGGAGTAAGGGGATCCCAGAATGATTTGTGCTGGGAGGGACCTTAGGGCTCATCCTGCCTTGACAGGGACACCTGCCCCAGACCAGGCTGGTCCAAGTCTCTGCTCCCAGGGAACAGGACAAGGGGAAATGGCCTCAGGCTGGGCCAGGGCAGGCTCAGCTTGGCCAGCAGCAGGAATTTCTGCCTGGAAAGGGAGCTCAGGCCTTGGCAGGGGCTGCCCAGGGAGCTGCTGGAGTCTCATCCCTGGAGGTGTGCAGGGAATTCCTGGATGTGGCACTCAGAGCTCTGGGCTGGGGACAAGGTGGGGATCAGGCACAGCTGGACTCATCTCAGAGATCTTTTCCAGCCTCGGTGATCCTGGGATTATCCAGGCACGTGGGTTACACTTACACGAGTTTAGTTTTAATTACAGTAATTTGATTTTTAACTGAAGTCGATCAAACAATTGGGTGGCACCAGGGCTGGGGCTCCTGACCAGCTCTGGGGTGTCCCTGTGCTCTTGGGACAGGAGGATTTAAATGTCCAGGTGGATTTAACTGGGAGCACCAGGGAGCAACCCCAGGGCAGCAGCTGGAGCTGCTCCTGACCCTTTGGGGTGTCCCATGGATACCCTGATGGTTCCTGGCTCTGCAGCATCCAAAGCAATCCTGCTTTAAAGGCACTTTTGTTCCTTCTGAGCCAGGCTGGGGTGGCTGCTGCTCACAGGAGTCCCTGGATGCAGCTTTGGGGCAGGATCTGAACTTGTGAACTTTGGGGCACATGAAAACTTTATTTTCAGAAGCACAGCTGGGAACTGTGTGTTCTCCTGGAGCTGTTCTCAGGGCCCTCATGGATATTGGGCAGAACATCCATGTTTTTGATACTCTGATAACTGGGTATCCATGTCAGGGATATTCTGATCACGAGTGCTGCCCCTGAGTGCACAAGTTCCTTGAGTTTCTCTGCATCCTGAATTCAAAATTGATTTCCTAAGATCGCTTGGTAAAAATCATCCTGTTCCTTCTTCTGACCAGTCCTGCAGTTTGTGTTCTTTCTTTCCTCCTTTTTCTCGTGAGGAAGTTGGAATTTGCTCTCCAACCTCTTGCAAGAAGCAACAATAAATATTATCCCTCCCAGCTTTTCCTGAGCTCAGTCCATGATGTCCCAGTGGAGAATCCCCTGGGATAACAGAGCCCAGCTCCATTTTCCCCCTGTGCTTGCTGGCACGGGATGCACAAACCTGGTTTGTGTTCAGGCTTGTGGTCAGTTCTGGGGGCTACTGGAGAGGGTCCAGTGGAAGCCCCTGTGCTCAGGTGAGACCCCAGCCCTGGGGATCCCAACAGCACAAGGAGCTGGAGCTGCTGGAGAGAGCCCAGAGGAGGCCCCGGAGCTGCTCCAGGGCTGGAGCCCCTCTGCCATGGAGCCAGGCTGGGAGAGCTGGGGGTGCTCACCTGGAGAAGGATCCAGGGAGAGCTCAGAGCCCCTTGCAGGGCCCAAAGGGGCTCCAGGAGAGCTGGAGAGGGACTGGGGACAAGGGCTGGAGGGCCAGGAGCCAGGGAATGGCTGCCAGTGGCAGAGGGCAGGGCTGGATGGGATATTGGGATGGAGTTCCTGGCTGGGAGGGTGAGGAGGGGCTGGGATGGAATTCCCAGAGCAGCTGGGGCTGCCCCTGGATCCCTGGCAGTGCCCAAGGCCAGGTTGGACACTGGGGCTTGGAGTCTTTGACCATAAAGCTGATCCCATTCCAAGCCCTGCAGTGGGACACCTTCCACTATCCCAGGCTGCTCCAAGGAAGTGCTGTTAGGGCAGTGTGGAGTAAAGGATTCACTGAGGATTAAAGTCTCCCTGAGCTCAGTAATTTTAGTTTTAAAGCATTAACTCACCCCATCACTGGCAAAGCCTGCATCCCTCTCGTGTAGGATCTTTCAAAGGCAGGGACAGGAGTTCAGAGTCTCTCTGCTCCCCTCCTGCAGCTCTTTCTGTCTGAACCTGCACATCCCAGTTCTTGAACTGCCTTGTTCAGAAGGCAGCTGAGAGCTGTCCCAGCTCAGCAGCGTTGTGGCAGTGCTGAGTTTATCCTTCAAGCAGGGATATTTTCATTCCTGCATGAGCTGGGATGGTTTTTCCTCTCCTCAATAAAGCCCTGTTGGAGAGGCAGCTGAGGTACCCCTGTGTGAGTGTGTGACCTTGGGGACACTCAGGGATCCACAGCCCACTGGGGAGGCACAGCAGTGCCCTGGCTCTAACAGGCCTGAAGTGCTGCAAGTGTTTGCTTTTCCTTATTTCCTTGTGCTGGGAGGGTTGGAGGGGCTTCCCTTCCCTTCCTCCACTTGCTGTCAGATAGAAACTCTGCAAAGAAGGTTTCTTCAGTTCAAGGTTTGGGTTGGAGATGAGCTCTTCATTGCCAAGCTGGTTTTATTGCCAGTCTCCACACACGGAGCACTTCCCTTAGCCAGGCAGCCAGGGTGCTTCAAGTGCCATTTATTGTGACAGTTCAGGCTGCTGAGGCTTCCTGTCCATCCCAGAGCTGTTTCCTCCAGGCCTGGGGACAGCTGAGGCCTCCAGAGGAAGGGCTGAGAGCCGAGGTTTCCCCTCTGCTCCAAAGGGGAAGGAATGTGGCAGGGCAGTGCCCTCCAGAAGAGCTGCCAGCTCGGCTCCTGTGTCCTCCACGGGCACCTGAGCCTGGGAATGCACAGGCTCCAGGTTTGGGGTCACCTTTATCTTCAGGGAAGGACTGCAGGAGGCACTCAGTGCTCTGGGACAGGGTGGGCTGGATGGTTCCAGAGGGCTTTTCCAGCCTCAGGGATCCCGGGATTGTGCCAGCCCTGCCCTTGCTCTCCGTCTCCAGCGCCCACGAGGGTGTGAAGCTCTTGGCAAACTCCATCATGAAGCTTTTCTATCCTTAATTAAAATAGGAGGTGATGGTATTTTTAGCTGGGATTAGGTCCCTGATCCCACTTCCCACTCTGCTGTCACACGTGGTGCTGCAGCCTGGGGGAAGGAGCCGTGCCAGGGCTGTGGGATCCCCCTCCAGCCCATCCCGGACACTCCGTGCCTGGAGGGACATTCAGGTGTTTGGGACAAACTCCTGGCAGGGAGTTGAGGGAAGCAAAGTGTCTCCATGTAGCAGCAGCACTGCTGCCTTTGCCATTCCCAGGCTTTCCTGCAGAAATCCTGGAAGCTGCTCCAGGGCCCTGCTGTGCTGCCTGCCTGGGCTGGCTCCCTGCCCGGCCAGGAGGGCTGGGCACGGTTTTGGGGACTTCCTTGTGGGACTCTGACCTCTTCCCTGTCTGCTTTCCAGCTGCTTTCCCAGGAATTTGCCAGTTGGGAAACAGTGACAGGTTCCAGCCCTGTGCCAGCTCCTCTGGCTAAAGGCAGGTGCTGCTGCAGGGCTTGAACTCAAACATGAATTTAATTCCAAAAATACCTGTTGGGAGCTGAAGGTTTGACAGCTCAGTGTGCAGAAAAATGCTTCAGCTTGGTCTGCTTTGTGTGTGGATCCTGAATTCTTGTGCTGTGTGGGGGAGCCTGAATGGACAGCCAGGAGTGGTGCAGCAAGTCTGTCTTAGGAATCAATAATTATAATTCATCATTATCTCTTGCTGATAATTGGGACCTTCCAGTGGCACTTTGGGATCCCGTGTACAGCCCCTCAAACCTTCAGGGATAACACAGAGGGGTTTTTTGGAAAAGGCCACCCTGTTAGTCCCCACCAACAGCCACGTGCCCCTCTCCCACCTCACCCCCAGGTTATTCCTCAAGGATGTTGTACCCACCTCAGAGCTGCTATTGCAGTTTATCTGCTGCTCCAAATTTAGGGATTTAGGCCAGAAGCTTTGAGTTGTTTTGCAGGGGGTCACTCCTGGTTTTCCCCACAAAACTCCATCCTAGAGAGCAAACCTCTCCTGGCCCTTGGGGTTGGTATAATCCTGCTGGGCTTCATTCAAACTGAGGAGCTGGACATTGCTGTGGGTCTCTTCCAGCTCAGGATATCCTGTGATTCTCTGGAACTGTTTATTCTCCACTCGGAGCTGGGCTTGTCGAGGAACTGGGTGGGAGGTTTGGAAATTGGTGGGAGCTCAGGGCAGGTTCAGAATGGTCATGGTGTCTTTTGGTTGGACAAGTTTTCCACTGATCCAGAAATTTTCTGTTTGAAGAAGCACTTCAGTGTCCTTCTGGAGAGATACTTGAAATGAAACATCACAAATAGAGGCAGTTTTGAGTGCAGGGCTGGATGGGATTTGGGGCAGGAATTGTTCCCTGGCAGGGTGGGCAGGGGCTGGGATGGAATTCCCAGAGCAGCTGGGGCAGTGGCCAAGGCCAGGCTGGACACTGGGACAGTGGGAGGTGTCCCTGCCATGGCAGGGGTGGCACTGGAGGGGCTCTGGGGTCCCTCCCAGCCCAGTCTGGGATTGCAGTGTTGGTTCCTGTCCTTGCTGAGTGCTGGATCCAGCCCCAGCCCCGTGTCCCTGTCCTGCCCCTCCTTCCCAGGCTGGATCTCAGCAGGAACAGGAGTGTCTGGAGCCCTGTGTGTCCTGCCCAGACCCTTGCTGCTGTCCCAGTTGTGCAGGGTCCAGGTCCCCAAGGAGGGAGGTGGCTCTGGGATCTCCTCTGCCCTGCTCCAGCCCCTGAGGAGCAGTGTGACAGCTCAGGGTGAATTGTGGCCTTTAGTGGCACCTGCCTGCTGGTGACATGGGATTGTCCATTCCTCCCTGACCCCGTTCCTGCCTGAAACCTCGGGCAGCATTTGGCTAATTGGATGAGTGGAGCAGATCCTGCAATCTGGGTCAAGTCCTTCATCCCCCCCGGGGCTTCTGCAGTGTTTTCTCTGCTGCTCCAGGGTGACTGAGCAGGAATTTCACATCCACTCGGGGCTTTTTATAGCTGACCCACTTCTCTGCCAGGTTTGCATTGCAGGGGATGATTCCCTGCTGGCAGGAGATGTGCAGCTCTTGCTGGTGTCTGTAGCTGCAGCTGGAATTGTCCCCCTGGGAGGGAATGGCTGGGAGCTGAGGTGTAACCAGATGTGCAGGTTTTGCTGCCTGTCTCTCCAGAGCTTGTGCTGATCCAGCTGGAAACTCCTCAGCTGCTGTGGATTTGTGGATTTAGGAAATTTTAAGTTCTGTTTCCAGCAAGGAACCCGAGTGTAAGTGCTGACTGTGTTTGTAACATTAGGGTCCAGTTTTAAATCTCACTTTGCATAAGGGAATAACCAACAGGAGGAATTCCAAAGTGCATTTTTGCCAAAGCTTGCTGAAAGCATTCATGGTCTGAGGTGCTCCTTCATATCCAGTCTTGGAGGCTCTCTGGATTAAACCTTGATGGGCTGATTGGTGGTAAAAACAACCCCAAACAACTCCAGATATTTCAGTGACACCTTTGAATTCTGAACACTGGCATGATCCACTGTCACATTTACCTGGGCAGAGCTTGGGTCACTCAGAGCTCTCCTGAATGCAGCAGCGTGGGCAGCTCGTCCTGCAGGCAGGGGAGAGCTGAGAGCTGCCCAGTCAGGGAGGGTGTGCTGGGTGAGGGCAGGGCAGGGTGGAAATGCCACAATGAGGGTTTCAACCACTGTTCCATCAATGAGTCCTTGCCCTGGTGTCATCAGTGGGGTGTCCTGTGTGTCCCCGTGGTGTTCTGTGTGTCCCCATGGTGTCCTGTGTGTCCCCGTGGTGTCCTGTGTGTCCCCATGGTGTCCTGGCTGTCCCCATGGTGTCCTGTGTGTCCCAGTGGTGTCCTGTGTGTCCCCATGGTGTCCTGGCTGTCCCCATGGTGTCCTGGCTGTCCCCATGGTGTCCTGGTTGTCCCCATGGTGTCCTGTGCCTGCTCTGCAGCTCTTGCCCAGCCCTGAAGCTCAGTGTGTGGGGTGGGGGCTGGATTCATTCCCCATGGGAAGTGCAAAGGATTCCCTGTCCCATTTCATCCCTCTAAGCCCAGGAATCAGCACTGGATGTTGGGTTTTGTTCAGCTGTTGCTGAAGTTCCTGAAGACCCGGCATTGAAAGTGGGGGGAAGGAGCTTGTTCCCATCCCTGGACATGTTCCATTCCCTGTTCCCTTCCCCGTTCCCTTTCCCAGCCCCATTCCCTTCCCCGTTCCCTTTCCCAGCCCCGTTCCCTTTCCCAGCCCCGTTCCCTTTCCCAGCCCCGTTCCCAGCCCCGTTCCCTGTTCCCTTCCCCGTTCCCTTTCCCAGCCCCGTTCCCTTTCCCAGCCCCGTTCCCTTTCCCAGCCCTGTTCCTGCTTGTCCCTCTCACTGTCTCCAGCAGCCAGCTCAGACTCGTGGTGCAGGTGTTTTCCTTCAGGCTTGAGAGGACACTCACTGTGGGTCAATCCTTGTCCCACAGGGAGCTGCTGGCAGTGCAGCCTTTTCCTTAGGGGGGCTCTGGAGTCCTTACATTCTGTTCCAGAATTTGGAAATGCCGGTGGGCAGCACGGCCCGAGCAGGAAGGTTCCTCTGGGCTGTGATACAAGCCTGGGACAGACCTGGGAGCAGAACTTGGAGTTGAGTTCAGCAAAACCATAATTAAAAGAGGCTGGAAGAATCATTGAGTTTGGGAAAGCTCTCCAAGCCCATGGAGCCCAACTGAACATGAAGTGAGGAAATGGATTTTCTCCTGGCAATGCTGGGTTTGGAAGCACAAGACGGGGTCAGCAGGGGTTGGATTGAGATGGATTTTTTGGGGTCCTTTCCAGCCCCAACCGTGCTGTGATTCCTGCACCAGGACAGTCTCCAGGAGCACAGGGATGAGTGCTGTCAACCAGGAGATTTGTAGGGAGAGCTCCACTGGCACAGGGTGCCCAGAGCAGCTGGGGCTGCCCCTGGATCCCTGGAAATGTCCCAGGCCAGGCTGGACATTGGGGCTGGGAGCAGCCTGGGACAGTGTGAGGTGTCTCTGCCATGGCAGGGGTGGAATGGGATGAGTTTTAGAGTCCCATCCCACCCAAACCATTCTGGGATTGATGTTTTATGTTGACAGTGAGCTTGGCTCAGTTGATCAGAGCTCTGTTGCCTCTCAGACTGTCCTGTGACACAGTAGGATTTTATTTATTTACACACAGTGACTAAAAACGACTCAAGTGAAAGATCTGATATGGGATTAAAAGGGCAGAGGAGAGGGGAGAAGATACTTAAGGTGTATCTATTCTTTAAAGGCTTATCTGTTTTGTTAAGAGTCTCTTTAATCCTCATTCCTGGTTCTTCTGGATCAGCTTGTCTGGCAGCAGGAGCTGCTGCTGCAGCTGGAGGTGTGAACTGTTTTGTTTATCTCAGGAGAGGCAATATGAAACATTTCCTGAAGAGCAGGAGGTGAGGCTGGTACCAGGGGAGTGCAGCTGATCTCGGGGCTGGGACCTGCTCTGCTCCTCTCCTGCCTGTGCCCAGGGCTGGCGTTTGATCCTGGCTTAGCAAAGCCCCAGTGAGGCAGGACACACGTGGGGCAGCAGCTGGGTTAGCACAGATCCTTTTAGGATGGGAAAGAGCTCCAGGATCAGGGAGTGCAGCCTGATGCTGGGCTCTGTGCCTTGTTCTCCATGTGCTTGGGGGATTCTGGGACTTTTGGAAAAGTCCTGTGTCCAGCACGGGGGAGACAGGAGAGCCCTGGAGGGGCTGGAGCGTGTCCAGGGCAGGGAACGGAGCTGGGAAGGGGCTGGAGCCCCAGGAGAGGCTGAGGGAGCTGGGAAAGGGGCTCAGCCTGGAGAAAAGGAGGCTCCGGGGGGACCTTGTGGCTCTGCACAAGTCCCTGCCAGGAGGGGACAGCCAGGAGGGCTCGGGCTCTGCTGCCAGGGAACAGGGACAGGACAAGGGGAAATGGCCTCAGGCTGGGCCAGGGCAGGCTCAGGCTGGATATTGGGAATAATTCCTGCATGGAAAGGGCTCTGCAGCCCTGGCACAGCTGCCCAGGGCAGGGGTGGGGTCCCCATTCCTGGAAGGATTTAGAAGCCCTGTGGATGTGACACTTGGGGACATCAGCGGTGGCTTTGGCAGTGCTGGGCTTGGCGATCTCCAAGGGCTTTTCCAATCTAAATAATTCTGTGGTTCTAGGAATGTCCTGGAGAGCAGAGACACCTGGCAGAGCTGGTTGATCTTCCCCAGAGCAGCCCAGCAGGACTGGCAGGAGCCAGCGGGGGTGGCAGGAGGCCAGAGCTGTCCAGCCCATCCTGCTGGGCTCAGGCACAGGACAGAGCCCCGTGCCAGGAGCACTGGGAAGGGTTAACTGGGAGAGGTGCTGGGTGTCCTGGGACAGGCAGGGACAGAACTGGAGCAGCTTTTCTCCCCTCTGCCTTGGCTGCTGAGGTTTCCTGTGGAGTGTGGCCTTCCCTGGCACTCTGGGGGTGACAAATTCATGGATTCAGCCTGAGCCACTTGGGGCTCATCAGGAGCACCTCCAGGGAGGGACAGGCAGGGACAGCACAGTGCCCACGAGGAAGATGCACAGTTAGAGTTTGGTGTGGTAGAAGTGGCCTGAGCTCCCTGTGGATCTCACTTCTCTCCTGATTTTGCCTCCTGCAGTGAAAAGGTTGAAAGCACAGATGGAATGGAGATATCCTTAATTTCTGGCCTTCCCTGGGCTCCCAGCTTTGGGATCCAGCTCCAGGCTGGTGGTACAGGGTGAGCTGTCCCCTGGGCAGGGCTGTGTGAATGAATACAAGTTAGGGGCTGATGGAAACCCAAACCTGTGCTGAGTGCTGAGATCACTCTGCAAACACCTCAGTTCTGGATCCTTCTGCTGTGGTGTCTGAAGTGGCAGTAGAGCTGGAAGTGAGGTGGGATTTGTCCCTGCAGCTGTAGCAGTGCAAACAAATCCCACTCACATCTGGATCCCTGGCAGTGCCCCAGGCCAGCCTGGACAGGGCTTGGAGCCACCTGGGACAGTGGGAGGTGTCCCTGCCATGGCAGGGGGTGGCATTGGATGGCCTTTAAGGCCCCTTCCCACCCAAACCATTCCATGACTCTGTGAAAGTCAGGCTTTAACATGACTTAACAAGAGATTTTCCCGGATGGGGCCATCAGTTGGAGCTTCCAGGGCTGCAGATGGGGCTGAAGGTAGGGATTTGTTCTGGGAGCAGGGAGATGCTCAGCAGAGCCCTTTCCAGAGGAGCTGGGTTGGGATAAGCTGGTGTTCCCTGGGGAATGAGGAGCAGGGCCCAGCAGGTTGTGCACAGCTGCTCAAGAGAGGAATGGAGAGCGCTCCTGTCCTTGTGCACAGTCACTGTGGGCTTTGTGCTGAGCCTAAGTCAGGCCTGGCCTTTGATGTGCTGGGCTCGGGTCAAAAGCTGATGATTAAGACGGAAAGGAGGCATTTCCTGCCCATCCCCCTGGCCAGCACAAACTGGCCTGAAATATCCCAGTGACGTGGGGTGAGTGGCATCTGCATCTCCCTGGGCCCTGCTGCAGCTGCACTCCTGCCTGCCTGTGCCTGGAAGGGAGCATGGCCAGCCCAGGCAGCCAGGGAAGGGCTGGCAATGTGGCACTTCAACAAAAGATCCCTTTTCATGGGCCAGAGTCAGGAACTTTCTGTGTGCAGAGGGTTTCAGACAGCCCCAGCAGTGTCAAACCCCATTTCCTTCAGCTTTAACACTTCCACCACGCTCCCCTGTAGCTGTGTCAGCCTAAAGATTTGGGGTTTTGGACAGTTCCTGCAGCATTCCCAGAGGGGTTGAATGAAATGGGGAGCATTTCATTCTCCAGGGAGTGCTGCCTGAGGCAACACACTGGAAATAAAATTGGGAATTGCACTGAGAGAAGTCCTTTAGCCAATCTCTGGAGCCTCTCTGCTCCTTCAGAGGGTGGTGGGGAGGGTCTGCAGTCCTCCCTGGGTTGTGTCCTTGGAAAAGTCCCAGCCATTAAATGGATCTTTTGGTGCAGTTGAATATAAATTCACAGTGCAAAGGAGTAACTCCCTCTCCATCTGCTCTTGCTCACCAGGTCCTGGAGAAATATCCCAACACGCCCATGAGCCATAAAGAGATCCTTCAAGTTATCCAGAAAGAAGGACTTAAGGAAATCAGGTGAGTTAAGTGGACCAGGAAAACCCACTGATGCTCTGGTTCAGTTTAGTTTGCTGTTTTCCCCAGCTCCTGAGGAGTTCTGGCACTGAAATGCTGCAGGTTTGGGGTGTGGGTCCTGTGTAGCACCAGCTCCCGAGTGCTTTTCCCCAGTGAGCTGGGTAAGCTCATCCCTGATTCCCACGTGTGCAGGATTTGGCTGCAGCTCTCCTGTAGGATAACCCAGCCCTGGGCAGGGGCTTCAGGGACTGAGGAAAAGGGAGAAATTTTTAATTTCTTCTTTAAAAAAAAATAAGTGAAAGGTGAGTTTGACCTAAGGAAAACTCAGAGTTCCCCAGGGAGTAGCAGAGCAGCCTCAGTTAAAGGTTCTTATGTAGAAAGCTTGATCCCTGGTGCTGTTCTCCTTTGTGCTACCTGCAGGGGTTGTGATTATTCCTTAGGGACATTCCTGGGGCCAGCCCCATGGTATCCATCAGTCTGGGCATGGAGCAACTCCAGGGCAGCTCCTGAGCTGCTCAGCTGAATTCCAGAGCCCTGGCTCTCCAGGATGAGAGATCTCTGCCAGGGAGGAGAGATGGGAGTCATCTCTCCCAGAGATGAGTGAGGAACAAGGATCCATGCAAAGTACAAAGTATTTCTTCTGCTTTCTAAGAGCAAAGAAAAAGGGAGAGTGCCATAGGGAGGATGGGCTGGGCCTGCTTATCTATTTTGGAATTAAGCAGCCATCCTAAATTTGTCCTAATTGTGTTTTCCACTCCCCTCTGCCAGCTGGATCCAGCAATCCATTTGCTTTGCAGGAAATAGCCAAGGGCCAAGTGCAGGAATTGCCCAGCAGCATCTCCCACTCGAGCTGAGGATGGCACAGGGCAGTTTGCTCTGGGAAATGTGGGATTTATCCCTTCACAGGGACTCTAAATGACCTCACCCAGCTCCTGGGCAGTGACCAAAGGGAGGTTCAGCTCCTCCCCTGAGGGTGGGACAGCTCTGCCAGCCTGGGACAGCTGCAGCTCTGTGCTAAACATTGTTAAACTAAATATTGTTTGTCCAAATTCACAAACTGCAGCTCAGAGTCAGCCTGGAGGAGCACTGGTCAGGGCTGGAGCTCACTGGTCAGGGCTGGAGCTCACTGGTCAGGGCTGGAGGGGCACTGGTCAGGGCTGGAGCTCACTGGTCAGGGCTGGAGGGGCACTGGTCAGGGCTGGAGCTCACTGGTCAGGGCTGGAGCTCACTGGTCAGAGCTGGAGGGGCACTGGTCAGGCTGGAGCTCACTGGTCAGGGCTGGAGGGGCACTGGTCAGGGCTGGAGCTCACTGGTCAGGGCTGGAGGGGCACTGGTCAGGGCTGGAGCTCACTGGTCAGGGCTGGAGCTCACTGGTCAGGGCTGGAGCTCACTGGTCAGGGCTGGAGGGGCACTGGTCAGGGCTGGAGCTCACTGGTCAGGGCTGGAGGGGCACTGGTCAGGGCTGGAGGGGCACTGGTCAGGGCTGGAGCTCACTGGTCAGGGCTGGAGATGGACTGGTCAGGGCTGGAGCTCACTGGTCAGGCTGGAGATGGACTGGTCAGAGCTGGAGCTCACTGGTCAGGGCTGGTGGCAGAACACAGGGGCAGCAAACACCCAGCACTGACACTGATGAACCTTCTTAGCAAAATTCAGTGGTTTTTGGGCAGAGCCTCAGGCAGGAGCCCAGGGGGGACCCAGAAGATCCAGTCTGTGCCTGGTCAGGGCAGATTTTGAACCAAACAGCCAAAAAAATCAGAGCAGAAATGCAGCTGTGCCTTTCATCCTTCTCAACCTCCTCCTTTTAGAGCTGATGTGGGGCTGAGCCTGAGCTCTGGGAGTTGTTTTCCTCTCTAAAGGAGCTGCCTTGAGCACCAGGATCTCCAGTCCCAGAGGTGTTTGTGGGAGCAGCCAGGTGGGAAACTCAAATTTCGGCTCTTCCCCTTGGCCACACTGGATGCTGGGCAGGGATCTTTGCTTTTAAACATTACTTTGATGTAGCAAAGCTTTATTTTGGTGTAATAAAGCTTTCTTTGGGTTCAAAGCTGAGGGACTGTCACGTTTGAAGCAATTAAATTGCAGTCAGTGCCAGGATTTGTGCTGGGTTGGGTTTCTGGTCAGTCACAGCCTGTGACAAGATGGGTTTAACACAAACCAGCTTTTCTGAAAGGAAAAGTCCTGCCAGGGAGGGAATAAAAGCTGCCAGGTGAGGTTTATTTGGGAGCAAAGGATTCCCACAGAGCACCTCATCCTTAAACCCAGCCAGCTTTGACTTTGGGGTGTGTTTGTTGTGGGTTTAATTCCCCATTCTGCAGCCTCAGGTGCTTGGAGATGATGAGTTAACATCACCTTTCACATCAGGCTGCTGGAAATCCCAGATGCAGGGAGCTGAGAGCAGGTTTGGAAGTGACAAGTGGCTTTCCCAGAGCCTGGGAGTGGGGAGCCCAGCTGGGGTGGTTTTCCTGTTTGCCAGGGAACAAATCTCCCTGCAGTGATCCCTGGGATGAGCCAGGGCAGGAGCTCCAGGGCGTGGGGGGAGAGCTCAGAGGACTTGGAGGCACCAGGTCCGGTGGGGAGGGTTTGGAATTGCAGTGGAATGTGGAATAAAATCAGGGAATGGGGGATTTCTGCCACGTGCAGGACAATGTGGGGATTTTTTGGACAAGAGCAGGGCTCTCACAAGATTGTTCTGTCACAGTGCAGAAGCCAGGGGGATCCTGGCTGACCTCAGCTGGATTCAGGATTTTACCCCATTCCTCAGGGGATTTTAGCAGTGATCTTTGTAAAGGTGAGCCCAGGACTTGGAGGAGTTGAGGCTGGATTCCTCAGACATCCCAAAGCTAAAACTCCCCTTTTTTGTGGGATCTATCCCCCCCCTTTTCCCAGTTTTCCTGCTGGGACAGGCTGCTCCCTGGGGAGCCTGCAGGCCGCTGCTTGCAGCCTGAAATCCGTGGAAAAACGCCCATGGGTGGCTCCAGGACCTGCCCCACATCCCGGATTTTGGCTTTATCTGCGCTGGCATCGAGGCTTGGGGAAGCCTGGGCGTGTTGTGGCACTGCCAGGGACAGCACATTCCCAGCTGGGAATGCTCCCTGCTCTGGAGCTGATGGGATTCCTGAGCCAGCAGCAGGAAATCACTTCTGCCTGATGAGGAGTCACTTTTTAAATCAAAAGTTGGAGTTTTTGTTGGATTTCCTTGGTCTCCCTGGGGGTGTTAGATCAGTGTAAGAGTATCTAATGGAAATGAGCTTTTTGGAAGATATCTCTGCTGGCTTTTCCTCTCAGTAGCCAATACCACTCCATTTTTAACTTGGATTTTTTGTAGAGCACCATCCTGGGAGCTTTGGCCAAACACAGGAGCTGGTTCTGCCCAAATAATGGTTAAACAAGGAGATAACCTAAGCACTGACTCCATGGCTGAAAGGAGAGCAGACAGCGTGCTCTGGCTGCTTCACTTCAAATACCCCTGGAATTTCTGCCATAAACCCAAACTGACTCTTGAACCACTTTTTGAGGGGAAAAAAGGCACAGAAGCCAAATTTCCCTTTTCACTGGTGATGTTTGGAACAGAGAGGGAATCAGAGAATCCCAAACTGGCTTGGGTGGGAAGGGGCTTAAATCCCATCCCATTCCATGGCAGGGCCACCTCCCACTGTCCCAGTGTCCAGCCTGGCCTTGGGCACTGCCAGGGATCCAGGGGCAGCCCCAGCTGCTCTGGGCACCCTGTGCCAGGGCCTGCCCACCCTGCCAGGGAACAATTCCTGCCCCAAATCCCATCCAGCCCTGCCCTCTGCCACTGGCAGCCATTCCCTGGCTCCTGGGACTGCCTGAGATCTTGTCCCAGGGGTTGGATGTTGCTCGTGTTGAGTGTCTGGGGTAGGACAGGGACTCCCAGATGCTCCTCCCTGAGGGATCAGCAGCCTGGGTTACCTCAGATCCCCCTGAGTGAGGTCTTTGGAATGTGGGTCTGGTAAAATGTCCATGAAAGCACTGCCAGCCTCTTGGGCTTGTCCTGTGCAGGATTTCCTACTCCCAGCTGGGATTCTGTGGCTCTTCCCCAGCATTTTTCCAGTGGCAAAGGGGAATTTGTTGGAAGTATTTTCCTTGTGGGAAGGTTCAGTGTTTGCCTCCGAGTTCCTGGGAGGGCCCCAGGGGTCACAGTGGGGTTTGGCTTCCTCTGGAGCTGCTGGAGAGAGCCCAGAGGAGGCCCCGGAGCTGCTCCAGGGCTGGAGCCCCTCTGCCATGGAGCCAGGCTGGGAGAGCTGGGGGTGCTCACCTGGAGAAGGATCCAGGGAGAGCTCAGAGCCCCTTGCAGGGCCCAAAGGGGCTCCAGGAGAGCTGGGGAGGGACTGGGGACAAGGGCTGGTTTTCTGAACCACTCAGTGGCTGTGCAGAACATGAGAACATGTGCAGAGATGAGTTGCTGGAATCCATAAATAATAAATGTAGGGCAAAACGTTGGTTTGAAGTTTAATAGTTCAACAGGAGCATTGCTACAGAAAGGTTGGGCTGCTACCACTGGCAGGGAGGATTAAATACAATTATTGTGTGCAGGAGGAGCTCATGGGGTGACTCTGTGCATATCCCTCTTACAGAGGTATGAAACCCATAAGTGACAGAATATTCCCCTTCTCTCATCCCAGCCCAGCCTGTTTGTAGCAGTCTGGGCTGTTTCCCCGAGATGAAATTGCAGAGAAGTTTCCCTGCTGTGCAGAGGGGTGTTCACTGTTGAGGGGAGAGCTGTGGGCTGGATCCCTCTGGTGGTGAGGAACCCCAGAGCTTGGCTGGGAACACCAGAGCCTCAAAAGTGTCCTGAGCTTGGGGTTCCTCTGCAGTACCTTGGGGCTCTGTATGGGAACACAGAGAGGATCCCAAAAGCACTGACATTTGAACTCCAAGCCCCACAGGAATCTTTGATCAGGAGCTGCTGGTTCACTCCCTGAGGATGAGGAGGGCCCCAGTGCTGTGATCCTGGGGCTGCTGCCTGAAAGCCACACAAGGAAAGGCTGGAAAGGGATTTTGTTCCCAGCCAGGACTCACCATATCCCAGTCTGATGTTCCTGCAGCTCACTGGTGATAGACCTTTACTTAAAGCTGTTAATTAGTGCAACTTCAGGGGGTTCTGAGAGCTTTGTGGTGTCCTCCAGACTGATCCCCATGCCCAGGTTTCTCGGGGGCCCTCAGACTCAGTGCTCCACCTGAATTCCATCTCTGGCTGTGCCCCCATTCCTGCTCTGGGACACCCAGCAGGAGCCCCAGGAGCCCCCAGAGCCCGGTGTGCAGGCAGAGCTCCCTCGGGGTGCTGCTGGGGCAGGAGTGGAGGATGCTGTGGGTGCCCTGGGGCTGTGGGGAGAGCTCCACACTGAGCTGCACCCTTGGGAGAGCCCAGGCATGGCCCTGGGGTCAGGCAGCTCCATGAAACCAGCGGGAGTTTGGGGTGCCCTGGGAGCGGTGCTGAGGGGGAGAAGGAGCCAGCAAAGCCCCATTCCTCGGTGTTCCCTCCTGGGGAGCATCCCCAGCGCCCACCTGGCTCGCACTGCTGGGGGGAAGGTGGCTGGGAAGGTTCTGGAAGCAGGAATTCTGCAGGAATGCCCCGACCCTGGGCTGTGGTGGTGGAAGGGGGGGTTGGTGTGGATTGCTGACTCCTTTGTTGTTTTGCTGAAGTTGTTAAAGGGGTGTTTCTCTCCTTTTTTTGGGCTGCACTCCACCTGCAGAAGGTAAGACCAGACCCAGCGCTGCTCGTTGCCAGCTCCTCTCCTAACGCCCCCTGCCATTCCCTAATCCCTGCTCCTGCCCCTCTCCCGGGAGTAACCCCGGAGTAACCCCGGAGTAACCCCGGAGTAACGCCGCGCTCCCTGTGCCTCCAGCTGGGAACCCCGGGGCTTGGGAGCTGCTTCCCGCCCGTGTCCCCGTCCCTGCTGCCTGTTTGGGGCTGGGTTTGCATGTGGGGTTTGTGCTGCATGGTGGGAAAACCAACCCGGAGCTGCTTCCCCGTCCCCACCGCGGCGTTCCCGGCCCCGCAGCGGCAGCCAGGAGCTCCTGGGACAGGCCCTGGCTCATGGGAGAGGGGGATGCTCCCAAGGAAACAGTGGGAAATTGGTGCCTGTGGCAGCTTGAGCCGGGCACTGGGGTGGGAAATGGGGAATGCTTGGTCTGGAGCTTCCCTTGACACTGCCGGGCCTTCCCTGGGGCGCAGTGACCGAGCTGGGGACAGAGCTGGGGACAGAGCTGGGCGTTCCCAGGGGCTTTTCCCTGCCCAGCAGCTCCCTGTGCCTGCAGGATCCCGGGAGCTGCTGTGCAGGGAAAGCTGGAGCTGGACAATAAAGCCACCCTGGGAGAGAGAAATCCCCCTGGGATGAGCTGGGAGAGGGCTGGGGAGTCCAAATGCATCCCAGGGGGAGCCAGGAGGGAAGGGCTTGGTCCCACTTCCATTTGGGAATTGCAGAAGTCACCTCGGTCCCTGAGGCCCTGGGGCAGGGGAGGAGGGATTGCAGGGGGGAAGGGATGATCCAGAGGGGAAGGGATGATCCAGGGGGGAAAGGATGATCCAGAGGGGAAGGGATGATCCAGGGGGGAAGGGATGATCCAGGGGGGAAGGGATGATCCAGGGGGGAAGGGATGATCCAGGGGGGAAGGGATGCTCCAGTGGGGAAGGGATGATCCAGGGGGGAAGGGATGATCCAGAGGAGAAAGGATGATCCAGGGGGGAAGGGATGATCCAGAGGGGAAGGGATGGTCCAGGGGGGAAGGGATGCTCCAGCAGGATTGCAGTGGGAAAAAGGATCCTGCACCTCCTTCCTCCCCTTCCCCAGCAGCTCTCAGAGCAGACTCCTCACCAAAACCTTCATTTTCCACCCAAACCCATTTTCCCTGCTCAGTCAGAAGAAGCTCTGAATTTAACGTGGGGTTTAAAATGTCCTGTGGAAATGGCTGAAATCTGGTCTGTGTGGGTCAGACTGAGCTGTTGGGTATTTCAGGGACATCCTCAGCTGGGAACAGCAATTCCTTGTGCCTTGGCTTGGCCTCAGAGCTGCCTCTTCCCTGCAAACACCTCCAAACCCAGGTTTAGCCCTTCCAGCAGCTGCAATAAATAAGGAATGTGCCTGTCCTGCCAGCACAGGGACTGTCACCTGCTGGAGATCCCCTTGGGAGCAGTTTGCAACTCACTAGGGAAAGTGTGGATGTGGAAAATGGTCATTTTCAGAATAGAATAAATATCTACGAGTTATCAAAACCCCTTGTTCAGGCAAAAATGTAAAAAAATATTACAATTTATGTGGAATTCATGGGTTTGTAAATTCCAGAAATCTCTTTTTTAGCTGGATTGGAGGGAAATCTTTGCTAATCCACCACTTTCTGTGGCAGGCAGCAGCAGCTTGATCCAAATCCTGTCCAGCCTGGCCTTGGACACTTCCAGGGATCCAGGGGCAGCCCCAGCTGCTCTGGGCACCCTGTGCCAAGAATTCCTGCCCAAAATCCCATCCAGCCCTGCTCTTTCCCACTGGCAGCCATTCCCTGTGTCCTGTCCCTCCAGCCCTTGTCCCCAGTCCCTCTCCAGCTCTCCTGGAGCCCCTTTGGGCCCTGGAGGGGCTCTGAGCTCTCCCTGGATCCTTCTCCCCTCCAGGCTGACCCATTTTTTGGGTCCAGCTCAAACCACTGGGTTGAGTCCAGCCTAACCCCTCTGGCCTCTGCCAGCTCCGAGCTCTGGCTTTGTCCCTCCTGGTTTTCCTCCAGTGCCCTGGGAGTGAGGATCACACCTCAGTCCTGGGGAGCTGAAGTGGCCTGGAACTCCCAGAGCCAATGGATTGGGAGTTTCCCTGGGAGCAGGAGCTTGGTTGGGGCTGGGCTCCTGCAGAAGGAAAAGCCAGGAAGCCTCAGCGTGTGCTGGGAATGCCGTGGAAAGCTGAGCCTGGAGAAGGCTGGCCAGTCACTGCTGGCTCTGCTGAGCTCTGCCAGCTGGGAATTCAGGCTTCCAGCCTGTCCCAATCCCAACCTTCCCAGGATGGGAGCAGGGGAGAACAGCAGGATTGTCTGGATTTTCCAGAGATCCCTTTCATTGTCAGTGTCCCTGGCTCTGGGGAGTGATCATCCCCCTCCTTAGCCCAGAATCCAGCAGGGAATTCCCACTTGGAATAAAGCTGGGATAGCACAGGCTGGGAGTTCATAATGAAAATCCAGCTGGAACCCCCTTCTGCTCACAGCAGAGCCCCAGCTCCTGCCTGCACACCCCCAAAAAGCCAAATCCTGAGCAATATTTGCATGGAAAAGCAGCCGTGGGATATCCCGGATCCAGAGCAGTGTCCTCGCTGTCACAGACTGCAGCAGGAATCCTTGGCCAAAAATGGCTTTTGGAAGCATTGGATGAGACACCAGTTACCTTGTGGATGTGGGGGATGTTCCTGCCAGGTGTATTCAGTCAGGAATTCATCCAGGTTTTACCAGGGAAGTGCTCCTGTGGGCAGGGCAGTGCCTGGAGAGGCAGCTCCATCCTGCTGGGGTGGCTGAGCCCTTTGGGAAGGGCTCCTGTTCCAGGGCAGGACAAATCCCAATGTCCTGATGGTGCCAGGAGTCCCTTTCCAGTGGGATTTGGGATGGAACCAGGCCAGGCAGATCCAGGGAAATCTCTTCCTGCAGTCGGTTCCTGGCGTTCTGAGGCACGGAATGGTGAAATGCTGGAGGGGTTTGGCTGGGAAGGGACCTCAAAGCCCATCTCATCCCAGCCCTGACACCTCCCGTTATCCCAGACTGCTCCCAGCCCCACCCTGATCCCATTCCTGGGGCTGTTCCTGCACCTCCTGCCAGGGCCCAGGGCTGATCCGTGCCCAGATCCCAGGCTGGAGAACATCCCAGGGCAGAAGCTCTGGCAGTAACTGAGGGCCCTGGGGGAGCAGAGCAGCTCCTGACCCTGCTCCGGTCCTGCTGAGCTCCAGGAGCTCCTGCCCTGCTCCTGCCCTGGTCCTGCTGAGCTCCAGGGGCTCTCCTGACCCTGCCCTGCTCCTGCTGAGCTCCAGGGGCTCTCCAGCAGCTCCTGACCCTGCTCCTGCTGAGCTCCAGCAGCTCCTGCCCTGCTCCTGCTGAGCTCCAGGGGCTCTCCAGCAGCTCCTGCCCTGCTCCTGCTGAGCTCCAGGGGCTCTCCTGACCCTGCCCTGCTCCTGCTGAGCTCCAGGGGCTCTCCAGCAGCTCCTGACCCTGCTCCTGCTGAGCTCCTGGAGCTCCTGCCTGGGTCCTGCTGAGCTCCAGGGGCTCTCCAGCAGCTCCTGCCCTGGTCCTGCTGAGCTCCAGGGGCTGTCCTGACCCTGCCCTGGTCCTGCTGAGCTCCAGCAGCTCCTGCCCTGGTCCTGCTGAGCTCCAGGAGCTCCTGACCCTGCTCCTGCTGAGCTCCAGGAGCTCCTGCCCTGGTCCTGCTGAGCTCCAGGAGCTCCAGCAGCTCCTGCCCTGCTCCTGCTGAGCTCCTGGAGCTCCTGCCCTGGTCCTGCTGAGCTCCAGGAGCTCCAGCAGCTCCTGCCCTGCTCCTGCTGAGCTCCTGGAGCTCCTGCCTGGGTCCTGCTGAGCTCCAGGAGCTCCAGCAGCTCCTGCCCTGCTCCTGCTGAGCTCCAGGGGCTCTCCTGACCCTGCCCTGCTCCTGCTGAGCTCCAGGAGCTCCTGCTCTGCTCCTGCTGAGCTCCAGGGGCTCTCCAGGGATGGGTCCCAGTTTGGGAGCTGCCCCCAGGACTGGCACATTGGCAGTGCTGGAGTGAGGGTGGATTTGGGAGGGGTGGGAGGCAGTGAGGGGGAGCAGGGGGTGCTGATGGAGCTGGAGCAGGCAGAAACTCATCCCTTGCACCCTCTGCTTCTCCAGGGGCTGCTCCTGAGGGGGAATGGTGGGAATTGCAGTGTGTGTTCCCAGGAGATGGAGGAGATGACCTTTATGGATCAAATCAGGAAAAAGAGCAATAAAATAAACAGGATCTGGGCTGGGCTTGGGCAGCTGCTGCGTTCCAGCCAGAACACAGGGAGTGGGAGAAGGGAATCAGGGAATTGGGGCTGGGGGATTCTGAGCTCAGGGCCAGCAGACACCCAGCAAGGGCTGCAGTCCTCCCATCCCAGGAGAAGCCATATCCAGGGATAAACCTCATCCCAGCCTCCCGTGGGACTGAGGACAGAGCCAGGGCTGAGGAAAACACCCCCAGTTCCTTCCCAGGGTCAGGCAGGGCCAGCACGGCCCCAACGCCTTCATCAGCCCTGGGGCAGCAGCTGCCCTTGGTTCCCTCTCCTTCTGGGGCTGCTTTGGGAGGGGGGGATAAATTTGGGGGTCCTGTGTCCAGTTTGGGACTCCTGTGTCCAGTTTGGGGTTCCAGTGTCCAGTTTGGAGGTTCCTGTGTCCAGTTTGGAGGTTCCTGTGTCCAGTTTGGAGGTTCCTGTGTCCAGTTTGGGGCTCCTGTGTCCAGTTTGGAGGTTCCTGTGTCCAGTTTGGGGTTCCTGTGTCCAGTTTGGGGCTCCTGTGTCCAGTTTGGAGGTTCCAGTGTCTAGTTTGGGGTTCCAGTGTCCAGTTTGGGGCTCCTGTGTCCAGTTTGGAGGTTCCTGTGTCCAGTTTGGGGTTCCTGTGTCCAGTTTGGGGTTCCTGTTTCCAGTTTGGAGGTTTCTGTTTCCAGTTTGGGGTTTCTGTGTCCGTGGAGATCAGGTCAGCTCTGCTGGGAGCTCCTTGTGGCACAGCTCTGGTGGCCCTGCAGCTGCTTGGGGCCCTGGTCAGAGAGGTCAGACTGGCCAGGGTGGTCAGACTGGCCAGGGTGGTCAGACTGGTCAGAGAGGTCACACTGGTCAGACTGGTCAGACTGGTCAGACTGGTCAGACTGGTCAGTGGAGCTGTCCCCTGCAGCAGGGCAGGGCTGGCTGGAACAGGCTGTGGCTCCTCAGGGATCAGGGAGCTCTCATGGGGCAGGGCTGGGCTGGGACAGGGCGAGCTCTCCCCAGTTCAGACCCATTCCCTGTGGGCTTGGGTGGGATTTGGTGACTGATTTTAAGCACAGACATTTTCTGCTGAGCTCTGCCAGGCTGGGGCAGTGCCAGGAAAACAAGAAACAAAACCCAGGGAGAAGCTGTTAAATCAGTTGTGTAGGAGCAGTGGAGGTGGCAGAGGAGGAAAGCTTTAGCAGAGATGGTCCTGCCTGGGCTTCATGCCTGGGGGAGCTTGCAGAGTGTGGCTCTGGGTCCTGTCAGGGCACTGCTGGGGATGTGGGCACAGCTCAGGGCCTGGGCAGGGCTCTCCCCATCCTGGGGCTTCCCGGGAATGGGAGGGATTCCGTGTGATCCCTGCTGTTCCCAGGCTGGGAGGGACTGTGGGGCATCAAATCATCAAATCCCACAGGGGTTTGGGTTGGGAGGGACCCCAGAGCCCCTCCAGTGTCACCCCTGCCATGGCAGGGACACCTCCCACTGTCCCAGTGTCCAGCCTGGCCTTGGGCACTGCCAGGGATCCAGGGGCAGCCCCAGCTGCTCTGGGCACCCTGTGCCAGGGCCTGCCCACCCTGCCAGGGAACAATTCCTGCCCCAAATCCCATCCAGCCCTGCCCTCTGCCACTGGCAGCCATTCCCTGGCTCCTGGCCCTCCATCCCCTGTCCCCAGTCCCTCTCCAGCTCTCCTGGAGCCCCTTTGGGCCCTGGAGGGGCTCTGAGCTCCCCCGGAGCCTCCTTTTCTCCAGGCTGAGCCCCTTTCCCAGCTCCCTCAGCCTCTGCTGGGGCTCCAGCCCCTTCCCAGCTCCGTTCCCTGCCCTGGACACGCTCCAGCCCCTCCAGGGCTCTCGTGTCAGGAGGGGCCCAGAGCTGCCCCCAGCACTGGAGGTGCCCCAGCAGTGCCAGCACAGGGGACGGGCACTGCCCTGGCCCTGCTGCCACCCCAGAGCTGGCACAGCCCAGGGCCAGTGGCCTCTTGCCCACCTGGGCTTTGGGAGGGGAGGAATTCCTGCTCAGGGCTGTGCTGGTCCCAGTGTCACTCCCAGCAGGGTGGCAGGGGCTGTGTCCCTCCTGTCCCTGCCTGGGGACACAGCACCTGCCTGGCCTCGCTCCTGTCTGCAGCAGAGTGGCTTAAAAACCAAACAAGAACCCCTCCAACAGTGGTGAAAAGATGGATCTGTCTCCACTCCTGGCTGGGATGGGAGAGCTGCCCCCTTCCCAGGGGGAATTGCACAAGTGATTTCCATTTGTTGCCCCACAGGCCTCAGCCCAGTACAACATGGGTTCTTTTTTGGGAAAAACCCTCCACACAGCTTTGAATCCTTCTGGAGCCCATCCTCAGCTGACCCCAAACCTGCTCTGGGGCTGCTTTGATGTTTATCAGAGCAATCTTGGCCAGCCAGGGCGTTCTTGTTTGCTTTTTCCCGGGATTCCAGGGGCTGCTTTCCCTGGTGCTCTCTGTGGCAGCTGCAGGTGGAGCTCCCCCCTGGCTCTGGAGCCCTGGCTGTGTTGTGGGGTGGCTGGGCAGGGCTCTCACAGTGTGTCCCTGCAGTGGGATGTCCCCTGGGGCTCAGGAGGTGGCTCTGGAGGTGGCTCAGGAAGTGGCTCTGGAGCCCTGGCTGTGGTGTGGGGTGGCTGGGCTGGCTCTCACAGTGTGTCCCTGCAGTGGGATGTCCCCTGGGGCACAGGAGGTGGCTTTGGTGCCCTGGCTGTGGTGTGGGGAGGCTGGGCTGGCTCTCACATCGTGTCTCTGCAGTGGGATGTCCCCTGGCTCAGGAGGTGGCAGTGGGATGTCCCCTGGGGCTCAGGAGGTGGCTCTGGAGCTCTGGAGCCCTGGCTGTGCTGTGGGGAGGCTGGGCAGGGCTCTCACATCGTGTCTCTGCAGTGGGATGTCCCCTGGGGCTCAGGAGGTGGCTCTGAAGCTCTGGCTGTGTTGTGGGGAGGCTGGGCTGGCTCTCACATGGTGTCTCTGCAGCGGGACGTCCCCCCTGGCCTGCCTGAATGCCATGCTGCACACCAACTCCCGTGGTGAGGAGGGCATCTTCTACAAGGTCCCGGGCCGCATGGGCGTCTACACCCTCAAGGTGAGTGCTGAAAAAAGCCTTGGGTTGGGATCCCAGAGTCCCTGAGGGCAGAAAAGCCCAGTGGGATTGTCCAGTCCCAGCTGTGCCAGATCCCCACCTTGTCCCCAGCCCTTCCTTGGGCATCTCCAGGGGTGGGGACTCCAAACCTCCCCTTCCAGGAGCACCCTTTCCATGGGGAAATTGCTCCTGGTGTCCAGATTATCCTGGATAATCCCAAAAGGGACAGTTCCTGGCTGGCACCATAAAGGATCCCTCCCTCCTCGGCTGAGAAGGTGCAGCTGCAGATTTTGCTCCCCGTTACCCACAGGGCAGTTTGCTGATGGCAATTACTGTCCCAGAAGTGAAAGTCATTAAAATGTTAATGAAACTCCAGCTCTTAAAGGGTAATTTCACTGCTCTCAGCTTGTGTCTAGAGATGAAAAGTCACCTTGTCCTCAGTGTCAGCCACAGAGGGAATAATGAGGAATTGTCTGATTGGCATCATTACAATTAAGCTGTATTTTAATTACTGGAGTGGAGCTGGCTCACACCATTCCTGATTTGGTGTGGATTTGTCTCTGGAGCCCCTCCAGTGTCACCCCTGCCATGGCAGGGCCACCTCCCACTGTCCCAGTGTCCAGCCTGGCCTTGGGCACTGCCAGGGATCCAGGGGCAGCCCCAGCTGCTCTGGGCACCCTGTGCCAGGGCCTGCCCACCCTGCCAGGGAACAATTCCTGCCCCAAATCCCATCTGGCACTGGCAGCCATTCCCTGGCTCCTGGCCCTCCATCCCTTGTGCTGGAGTTGGTGGTCAGGGATGGGGAACTCTGGGAGTGGCAGCTGAGGAGTCACAGGGAGGTGACAATGGGGACAGAGTTCAGGACGTGTCACCCGGCGTTTCCAGGGACTCCCCGAGGGCTCTGGGGGAGCTGTGGGGCATTGACAGGGCCACAATCGGTGCTGGGTGATCAAACCCCGCCTGATTTGGGGGGTTTTGTCTCTGGGGTGACGCTGCTGTGGCTCTGTGGTGTCCCCTGGCAGAAGGACGTCCCTGACGGGCTGAAGGAGCTGTCGGAGGGCTCTGAGGAGAGCAGCGATGGCCACTCGGACTCGCCGAGCTCGGAGCACAGCAGCTCCAGCAGCGACGGCTGCGCCGCCAAGGACGGCAGGAAGAGCAGGTGGAAAAGGAAAGGTGAGTTCCACCCTGGGGAGAGGAGCTTGAAGCTGCTCCCTGCGTGGGAAGGGCTCACTGGGGTTTGTCCTGCTCACCTCAGATCACCCCAGCTGAGCTGGGCTGCTGCTGCTGCAGCTGGGGGTGCCTGAGGAGCACAGGGAAGGGGACAGGTGTTACCACTGAAGATGAACAGATCACACACACACAGCTCGAGGTGTGCTGAAACAAAGAGAAAGTTTATTTTTCCTCCCAGGATTTATAGGCTTCTTACCACAGCCAGGGATTGGATGGTCAGGATAACACTTTCTCACTGCACTGGCCATGAGAGATGCCCATCACAAGACGTGGAACAGAAAGAATGTACACATATCTATGTTTACAGTTACTGTCCTGGGAAAGTCCTTAGAAAACCATGTCAGCAAGCTCAGAAGCTGAGTTTTCAGGGCACAGACAGGTACCTCTGGCACTGCCCAGGAACTGCCAGGCTTTCCCTGCCATGTCCTGCATCCTGCAGGGGAGCTGCTGCCTCTGGAGGGTTTGAGCCCAAGCTGGCTCCTCTCCCTCTAAGCCAGGCAATATTTGGATATTGAATCCTGGTAGTGTTCACCCTTCAGTCCACTCCTCTCCTGCTTCCTTCTCCCCTCACTCATGCACAGAATTCCTTGGCTGAGGCAGGACATTATTTTAAAAGTATTTCCAGTGCCCTGGGACTGCTGGGTGGGTCCCAGAGCTGTCCCAGAGCTGCCAAACCCTGCCCAGGGGGGTCACCCGGGCCAGCCCCACCCAGAGCTGCCCTGCAGCCACACCAGACTGTGTTTTGTGGAGTTGTAAGCACTGAAAGCACCAGCAAAGTACAAAATGGCAAAAAAAAAAACCCTTAGAAATCAAATTTGACTCCAAATCCATCCTTTGACAGGAAAGCTTCAAACTGGATGAAATATTCTCATTTTTAACAAATTCTCTCAAAATATTTGGTCAATAAGGGGGATTCTGGCTGCTTCTCCTACATCTCCAGTGTTCCAATATTAGGTAAAAGCTTGTGAGGGAATTTATGTATATTTTAGAGAGATCTTTATGTAGAAATACATGTAGAGATTTGAGATACAAATTTTATATTGCACATTACCAAAGGGCTGGAAAGGAAGGAGGAACCCAGGTGAGAAAGAATGGAGATGGTCTCTCCATCTTCCCCTGAAACAGCTGCCAGAAGTACCCAGAACAAGACAATGTGAAAATAGAAATATAAAAAAGGGGGGTTGCTCCTCTCTGAGGTCTGGTTCTGATGGTTTTTCCTGGACTGGTATTTAGGCTTTTGGCACAAAGTCCTGTTTTTTGGGGGTTAATGCTCTGAAGGTGGTGAGCAGCCAGTGAAGGATGAGTTAAACGTGGTGGGGAAGCAGAGGAGCAGCTGTGGTCACTGGGGTTCCTGTCCCTTCTGAGCGTGGTTCCTGTGTGAGCAGCTCTGCAGGCTGGATGAACATCCCACATCCACTCACTCCAAGGGATTCCCAGCTGGCCCTGGCCTTCTCCTCCAGATCCCTCTCAGAATTCCATGAAGAACAATGTGTGGAACAAAGCAGGGCTGGCTGCTCTGGGCCAGGGATTCCTGGAGCTGCAGCTCCCTCCCTCCCCTGGGAGTTTGTCTCCTGTGTTTCCTCTCCTGAGCCCTTCCTGAGCCCTTCCAGAGCCAGGGGACAGCATTCCATGTGGATTTACCCTCCCAGGCACTGACCTCTCCCATCCCCCAGTGTGGGATTGAGAGCAGCCCTGCAGAGGCTGGGAATGGTCATCAGTGTCCAGCTCCTGCCAGGAGAGCCCTGGAGGGGCTGGAGCGTGTCCAGGGCAGGGAACGGAGCTGGGAAGGGGCTGGAGCCCCAGCAGAGGCTGAGGGAGCTGGGAAAGGGGCTCAGCCTGGAGAAAAGGAGGCTCCGGGGGGACCTTGTGGCTCTGCACAAGTCCCTGGCAGGAGGGGACAGCCAGGAGGGCTCGGGCTCTGCTGCCAGGGAACAGGGACAGGACAAGGGGAAATGGCCTCAGGCTGGGCCAGGGCAGGCTCAGCTTGGCCAGCAGCAGGAATTTCTGCCTGGAAAGGGAGCTCAGGCCTTGGCAGGGGCTGCCCAGGGAGCTGCTGGAGTCTCATCCCTGGAGGTGTGCAGGGAATTCCTGGATGTGGCACTCAGAGCTCTGTGCTGGGGACAAGGTGGGGATCAGGCACAGCTGGGGCTCCATGGGCTGGGAGGGATTTTCCAACATCAAGGGTTCTGGGATTTTGTGAAGTTCAATCTCTGCCTGAAGCATTTTTAAATTCAGATGGCTGTGAATGACCTTCTTGAGGCACTCAGTGACATTTTGGGGTCATTTTCAGCAAGTGGAGCCCCCAGGTTTCTGTACTGGAGCAGCTGTGCTGGGAGCAGAGTCCTGGTGTGGGTACAGAGCTGTGCTGGCAGTGCCAAGGCCAGGCTGGACAGGGCTTGGAGCCACCTGGGACCATGGGAGGTGTCCCTGGCCATGGCTGAGGGTGGCACTGGGTGGGTTTTAAGGTCCCTCCATCTCAAACCAGCCTCTGTAAAGTCTGCAGGGAGGATTTTCTTTTGGTTTCACTATTTCATTTCCTTTATCCATCTGGAAGGGTTCTTTCCCTTTCCTCCAGCAAGCACTGCACAATCTTGCTCCTTACAAAAATCAACATTCAATGTCCAGGAAGTTGCCAGGAAAAGCAGAATTGAAGCAGAAAATGGGCTCAGCTCCATCCCAGCCATGGTTCATCACCCTGTGCTGCAGTCAGGGATGAGGGGAAGTGGAAATGAGGGAATTGCAGCCCTGGGAGCCCCTGGCAGTGACCATCCCAACTTCCATCCTGACTTTGGGGCACCAGGAAAGGCAGGGCTGGTGCTGACAGAGATCCTCAGGGTTCCCCTGAGCCTTTTCCTGCTGCTTTTATTTTCTCTCTGTCCATTTGTTCACTGGTTTTAACCGGCAGGGTGCTACGTTCCAGTGAGGAGGATCCCTGGAGCATCAGCCCTGGAGTGCAGCTCCTTCAGGGCCACTTCCAGGCCCATGGACCACACAGAAACCTCCTTCCTCATGAACAAAATCCTCAGTCTCGGGGTTGAAGCGGAGAACACCCCAAAGGCAGCCTGGGCTGTGAGCGTGGGGCAGCAGCATCCCCCAGCCTTTGGGATCCGGCCCATCCCGAGGGTTGGTGGGAAGCAGTGCTCAGCCAGGGCACAGCTGCTTGTTCCTGCTCTGGGGAGCAGAGTGAGGCTGTGAGAGGAGGGGATGGGGGCAGGAGGCAGAGTGGGGCAGGCAGGAGCTGCCCCGAGCCCTCCGTGACAGGAGGGCTGCGCTCATCCCCAATAAAACAGGAAGCGTGTCCGGATAACATCGGCAGCCACTTCCTTATATGAGCAAAAACAAAGTGCTCTGGCTGCACAAAGCAACTCCTGGATTTTGGGAGGGAGAAAGGAGCCCTCAGAGCCTCTGCAGAGCCACATGGGCCCCGAGAGGGGCCGGGAGCAGCGGGAATGCTCAGGGAGCGGCTCCGGGCAGTGCCCCGTGCAGGTAAGGGCAGAGCTGGGGCACAGCTCCCCTGGCAGGGCCTTTTGGGGCCTCTCTGTGCCCATTGGGGCCTCTCTGTGCCCATTGGGGCCTCTCTGTGCCCATTGGGGTGAGACTGACCCCGTGCCTTGGCTCTGGAGGTGGAGCAGCTCCAGCTCCTCACCAAACTGTGCTGGTGGAACCACCCCAGAGCAGCACGGGGTGGAGACAGGGAACAATCCCTGCATGGAAACGCTGCTCAAAGCCTGGCACAGCTGCCCAGGGCAGGGATGGAGTGCCCATCCCTGCAGGAATGTGGAACCCTGTGGATGTGGCACTGGGGACAGGGCTCAGTGCTGGCCTGGGCACTGCTGGGGATGCTTGGGCTCCAAGGGCTCTTCCAACCCAAACAATTCCATGATTCTCAGAGGATGCTGGGGGGACTCCAGGCATTCTGGGGTGTTTTAAGCCATCCTGGAGGTTGAAGTGTGCAGAAGCCTCCTTCACCTGGCTCCAGGGCTGTGCAGGAGCAGCTGCAGGAGGTTTGTGCTGGTGATGAAGCTCAGCTGCAGTCATGGGGCTCATCCAGCAGAACCCAGCTGGAGTTTCCATGGTAAATAAAAAGGGGAGGAAAAAAAGAGACTGTAAAGCCAACCTTAAGGGAAAAGGGGAAAATGAGCTAGGGCAGATTATGGATAATCCTTCTCCATTAGCCAGTGATCAGCTTGCCTTGACTCTTTGTACAACTGAGGAGTCCCTCCTGGCTCCCAGAGTTCTGTTTGAGCAGCTGGGTGTTCAAAGTCTCTGTATTTGGCACCTGTAAAAAATCAGGTACCAAAACCAGACTGGAAGATTTGGGCAAGGTTAAAACAGATCCGAGCAAGAGCTCTTGGGGCGGTGAAGTGAAACACCTGCAGTGGTTAAAGGCTGCTCTGTGCTGCCAGTGCCCTGTGCTTGGCAAAGCGGGAATAAGGGATAAAACATTCCTGAACTGGAGATTTTTGCATTATCCCTTGGCACAGAGGAAGCCCTGGGAGTCAGGGAAGTGCCAGGTCACAGCTGGAGGGTGGCACCTGCCTTACTGGGGCAGCTTCGTGTCCTCTGAGGGCCAGGCCCTGCCCAGAGCAGCTGCCAGCAACAGGAGGTGAAAATCTTGTTTTGGTTCTGGCACTTTGTTTCTTCCTGCTGAAGACTGGGTGGAAATATCAGCTTTTCTAAATGCAGTAATTCCTGCACAATTCCTTCAGGGGAAGCTTCCTGAGGATCCCCTGGTGCAATCCACCCGGGATCTGCACTCACAGGAACGGCCTCGTCCTCTGCCTTTGGATCAGTGGAGCTTCTGTTCAGCCCATGGAGCCCCAGCTGTGCCTGATCCCCACCTTGTCCCCAGCCCAGAGCTCTGAGTGCCACATCCAGGAATTCCCTGCACACCTCCAGGGATGAGACTCCAGCAGCTCCCTGGGCAGCCCCTGCCAAGGCCTGAGCTCCCTTTCCAGGCAGAAATTCCTGCTGCTGGCCAAGCTGAGCCTGCCCTGGCCCAGCCTGAGGCCATTTCCCCTTGTCCTGTCCCTGTTCCCTGGCAGCAGAGCCCGAGCCCTCCTGGCTGTCCCCTCCTGGCAGGGACTTGTGCAGAGCCACAAGGTCCCCCCAGAGCCTCCTTTTCTCCAGGCTGAGCCCCTTTCCCAGCTCCCTCAGCCTCTGCTGGGGCTCCAGCCCCTTCCCAGCTCCGTTCCCTGCCCTGGACACGCTCCAGCCCCTCCAGGGCTCTCGTGTCAGGAGGGGCCCAGAGCTGCCCCCAGCACTGGAGGTGCCCCAGCAGTGCCAGCACAGGGGACGGGCACTGCCCTGGCCCTGCTGCCACCCCAGAGCTGGCACAGCCCAGGGCCAGTGGCCTCTTGGCCAGTTCCCTGTGCCTTGTGCTGAGCAGTGCCACTGGCTGGGGTTTGGGACAGAACCTGCCACCTTTGCCAGCTGTTGGTTTGGAGCAGGAGTGTTTGGGCAGCTGGCAGAGCTTGTGTCACACTGAGCTGCCACCAACACGTCACACACCGGTGGTGACACCAGCTCCATGCAAATCGTGTCTCTGATGGGACTTGAGTGTCATAAATGCTCTAAATTTGATTGGATTTCCTGCCCAGCAGTTATTTAAAGTAGAAGTTTGATGTATAAACTACATTATATAAATATACAGAGAAATGCAGAGTGTGGGGACTTGAGGAGTCCTCAGAGCCCTTGGTGGGGGTTGCAGGATTTTCCCTGAGTGCCCCAAAACATCTGGGTGGGATCAGGCTCTGCTCACAGGGAACAGGGACAGGACAAGGGGAAATGGCCTCAGGCTGGGCCAGGGCAGGCTCAGCTTGGCCAGCAGCAGGAATTTCTGCCTGGAAAGGGAGCTCAGGCCTTGGCAGGGGCTGCCCAGGGAGCTGCTGGAGTCTCATCCCTGGAGGTGTGCAGGGAGTTCCTGGATGTGGCACTCAGAGCTCTGGGCTGGGGACAAGGTGGGGATCAGGCACAGCTGGGGCTCCATGGGCTGGGAGGGATTTTCCAGCCTCAGGGATCCCAGGATTTCTGGCATTTCTGGCTGCTCAAAGCAGCCTCAGTAGCAGCAGAGTCCTGACCTGCAGTGACACTCCCAGCCCAGACACCTTCCCCTCCAAAGGACTCTGAGCAACACCTAACCCAGTTTTTATTTTAACTGCTTCCTCTGGTTCTCCTCCCACTCCGTGCCTCATTCCCTGACATCCCTGATGCTCTGAGCAGCTCTCCCAGGGAGCTGCACTTTTCACTTGGGCGTCTTGGCAAGGCTTTCCTTCCAGACAGATTTGGCTGTGTTTCCATCATTTGTGGGAAATGAAATCTTCTGAAGTGGAGAACAGGAATTAATGCTCCAGACACCTCTGCCCTTACTGACAACCTGGGAACAGTCCCTGTGCCCTCAGGATTTGGCATCTCCAGGACAGGAGTTCAGAGAGTTTCGGGATGGTTTGGGTTGGGAGGGACCTGAAGCCCCTCCAGTGTCACCCCTGCCATGGCAGGGCCACCTCCCACTGTCCCAGTGTCCAGCCTGGCCTTGGGCACTGCCAGGGATCAGCTGAGACTAAATTCAGTTTTTTCTTTGTCACTGAGGGACCAGTTTGGAGCTGCCACTGTCAAAGCCCATCCAATGGAGCTGTTCCAGCTCTTCCTCCCCCAGTCTGGAATGAACTCTTCCTGATCCTCTCAGGAACAGCAAGGTCTGCACGTGGAATTGGCTGCCAGCAGCGCTTCCAGCTCACAGCCCAGACTGATTTCCATGGATCTGAGACATCTGGGAAGACCCTGGAGCTGGACATGGCACAGCCAGAGAGCCCAAACAGTCAGAGTCCAGTCCTGGCCATGCCCATGGCAGTGTCCAGCCATGCTGGGAACAGCCCAAACCCATCCCTTTCCCTCTGCTCTCTCCAGTGGCTGCTGAGAGGAGCCAGGAGCTGGAAGTGGAGCTGGCCAGGAGAGGAAGGGCTCTCAGAGCTGGGCTCCAGGCACTCCCACCCCCATGGATGTGTCCAGGCACTCCCACCCCCATGGATGTGCTGCTGGGGAACCAAGGGGAAGTCTCCCTGTGCCCTGGGACTGCCACCAGCACTGCTGGGACAAGGACAGAGCAGAGGGACAGGCAGGGACACACAGCCCTGTCCCTCCCCCTGCTCTGAGCCAGCAGCACCAATGTCACCTGGCTGTGGGAATATCAGGGATTGGGAAAGTCCCAGAGCCATCAGCCCCCAAAACCTTCCCTGAGCACCTGCAGGAGCTGGGATTCCTCTGCAAGTCAGGAGAGGGGAGGATTAACTATTAACTCATTCTTTAACTATTAGCTAATTCTTCAACTAATGAATAATTCACTGGGCATTGACTCATTCTTCCCTGAGAGAGGGGGGAGGCCCTGGCCAGAGCAGCTGGGGCTGCCCCTGGATCCCTGGCAGTGCCCAAGGCCAGGCTGGACACTGGGACAGTGGGAGGTGGCCCTGCCATGGCAGGGGTGACACTGGAGGGGTTTTAAGGTCTCTTCCATCCCAAACCATTCCAGGATTCTGTGATTAACCAGAGACTTTTTTTATTTTATTTTATTTCCATGCTCCTCAAAGTGTGTTTTAATGACTTCCCTCCAAGTTTTTCATGTCACACATCTGGATCCCATTAGCTGTTTAAAATTAGGATATTTTAAGCTCATGATTGCGCAGTTGAGGGGGGATTTTATATTTTTAGCTCAGCTTGATTTTATTTTGAGCCCAAATGAGTAAAGTGCAGCTTTTCCATCTGGAGCTGCAGAGGTCAAGCAGATGAACCCGTGGCCATGGACACAGCTCTGGAGCAGCTCAGGACAGGCTGGACACTGGGACAGTGGGAGGTGTCCCTGCCATGGCAGGGGTGGCACTGCCAGCCCATTCCAGGACTCTGTGGTTCCAATGATCTGATGATTTGCAGTTGGGGCTGACCCCAGGTCCATCTCTCAGCACAGGAGACACCCAGGAGATGCAGGATCTGCAGGAGCACAGTGTGAGCACTGCAGCTCAGTCACAGCCTGCCAGGACCCACAGACCCAGCGTGGGCACAGCTCTGCTCTTCCTCTGCCTCTGGACTCACCCCAGGGATTTTTATCTTCCCCCAAATCCCAGCTGGCCCTGCCCTGGGGCCATTCCCTGTCACCCTGTCCCTGTTCCTGGGAGCAGATCTGACCTCCCCAGCTGCTCCCTCCTGTCAGGTCCGAGGCATCCCTGGATCCATCCTGGGTTTGCAGTTTCCCTGCAGGAATTATCCACTCATCATCCTCCTGAGTGAACTCTCAGGAAATGGATGTTGCTGCTGCCCCTCCTGCCCGGATTCTTCATCTCTGCACTGAGGAGAATTGTGTGAGCAGTGGTTTTGGGTTTGCACATCTGTCCTGGAAAGGGCTCTGAGGTCTCTCCTCTGTGCCAGCATCACTTCTGCCAACTCTTTGTTTTTAAACAGTAGCCAAACAGTTTTTAGCAGCCTTTTGTTGAAATTCTAGGGAACTGCGAGGGAACTCTTTTAACAGCAGATTTTCTTTTCTCTTTATTCAATGTCCAGAGAATCCCAGGGAGTTTGGGACCTGCTTTACCTCTCCAGGTGCTGCTCACACCCTGAACTTTTCCAGCATTTTATTGACCACTTCCCCCCAGAGCAGGAGCCAGATGTGGTTTACAAACCTTCCCTTCCAAGCAGGGACACAGCCTTTGCCTAAAGCCATCAGCCTTTGGGGTCCTCACAGCGGTGATCCTGTGCTCTGGCACCTTTTCCATGGGCAGGGAATGAGCCATTTCTGCCCCAGACTGTGTCAGATGATATTTCAGGGGCTGGAATCGCCTCCTCTGTGCTGTGTGTGCCCCCAAATCCTGCTGTTCCCAGGATGTGTTCTCCAGGCACACCACAGAGCTTTGGGGCTTGGAATTCCTTCTTACCCCGTGTGTTTCAGTGGGATGCTGCATTGTCCTGGGGAGGTTCCCCTCTCCTTGGGCACTGAGAGGATCCTGCTGGCTGCAGTTAATGAGGAGCTGCCTCGTTATCTCCTGGCTCCTTCCCTGCCTTGTGCTGCTGTGCTGGGAGCTGATTGCTCAGGAAGTGTTTTTTTCTTTTTATTAATTGCCATATGTGTGACTCCTGATTGTGCAGGGCCACCCCACCACCAGACCTTCCTCGTTTGGATCCCCTGATCCCACGGGGGTTTTGTCACCTCCTGAACTCCTGGCCTGAGACATTCAGAAATTTGCTGACTTTTCTGAATTTTCTCTTTGAGAGAGAGCTCCAGGGAGAGCTCAGAGCCCCTCCAGGGCCCAAAGGAGCTCCAGGAGAGCTGGAGAGGGACTGGGGACAGGGGATGGAGGGCCAGGAGCCAGGGAATGGCTCCCAGTGCCAGAGGGCAGAGCTGGATGGGATTTGGGGCAGGAATTGTTCCCTGGCAGGGTGGGCAGGCCCTGGCACAGGGTGCCCAGAGCAGCTGGGGCTGCCCCTGGATCCCTGGCAGTGCCCAAGGCCAGGCTGGACACTGGGACAGTGGGAGGTGACCCCAGATCCCGAGATTTGGGGTGTCCTGTCCCAAGCAGGTCCATTCAAGCGACACAAACTGCTGCTGGTGAATTCCCATCCCCAATTAGCTGTTGGTAATGAGGCTGTCAAAGATGGAATCACCTGGAGCTGGAGGCTTCGCTCCAGGGACTCTGGCTAGGACTGGACTCGTTCCACGTCTCACCCGCTGGGAATACACTTGCATTTCCTGGGATATCCTGTGTGCTCCCGTGTTTCCTTTGGCACAGGAGCCAGTGGCGCTGCTCTCCTCTTGCTGTGCCCCTCGTGCACATTCCTGGTGGGGATTTGGAGCTGCTCCAGGCTCTGGGATTGCAGAGGGACAGAGCCAGACCCAGCCCCGGCTGCAGAGCGGCCCCGGAGCCTTTCCTGCCTCTGCAGGGGCTGGGGAGGGGACAGGGAGAGGGAGAGGGAGAAGGAGAAGGAGAAGGAGAAGGAGAAGGAGAAGGAGAAGGAGAAGGAGAAGGAGAAGGAGAAGGAGAAGGAGAAGGAGAAGGAGAAGGAGAAGGAGAAGGAGAAGGAAACAGCTGCTGGCACAGGAGGGAATCTCCACACCTGCTGGAGCTGCTGCTCCCAGGAGGCTCCTGAGCTGCTCTGACATGGCATGGGCAAGCTGGCATCCTGTGCCTATATCTATATCTATATCTCTATCTGTATCTATATCTATATATTTATATCTATATCTATATATATTTATATGTCTATATTATATATATATTTTATATATATATATAGATATCTATAGTTAGATTTTAGTTTATATAAATAGATAGATATATAGGAATATATATTAAAAGTATATATATATAAAGATATAAATATATATATATTCCTAACTATATCTATAGCTATATTAATTATATATTATATATAATATATTAATTATTATATATACTATGTAATATAATACATATTAGGTAATATATATTATATAATAGATATATCATATTATATATTATACATTATGTATAATGATATATAATATTTAATATTTAATATGCATGGTATTATATATTATAATTTATATGATATTATATTATATTGTATTATATTGTATTATATGATATTATATTATATTATATTATAATGTATTATATTATATTATATTATATATATTATATTATGTTATGTTATATTATATTATATTATATTAATTTCACATTATATATTTCACATTATACATTATGTATAATAATATATAAAGTAAAATATATAATATATAATATTCATGGTATTATATATTATCATATAATATAATATTATATTAATTATAAAAATAATACTGTATATTATTTACATTAATTTATATCATTATATATTATTTATATATTGTTATTTATCTATTTATTATATTTCTATTCATATCTATTTTATATTTATTTTGTTTTCTATTTTATTTTTATTTAATTTCTATTCCATTTCCATTTCCCTTTCCATTTCTGCTGTGTTCCTGTCGAGGTTTGCCCTGTGTTAATTTGATTTTCCCGTGTGTTCCCTGCAGTTTCGTCCCGCCTGGCACCGGCAGCCCCCGCCCAGCCCGGCTGCCCCTCGCCATCCATCCCTGCCAAGGGCCTCTCCTCCTCACAGAAACACAGCAAGAAGGCTCTCAAGCAGGTGAGTGAATTCTCCTGGCTTTCTCAGTCTCCTTTGGATGCTTTTGGGATCCTCCCTCGTGGGGAGCCCTGCTTATCTCAGTTCTTTAGGTTTGAAGAGAACTCCCGAGCTCGTTAGAATCTTGTTTCTCGTGTTTATTAGAAGGTCATCACAAAACTTGACAGGTTTTTCTAAGCTGGCTGCACAAGTTTAAATCACTGCAGTCTGGTACATTTCTTTCTTCTGATGGTACAACAAGGCCTTGTGGCTCACTTTGTGTCTGATATCACGAAATGGCTCTGAACAACTCCACTCTTTTATCTTTATACTTATTCTTACTCAATTAACAATAGACACATATATTATTTTTCTTAATGGCCCAATGACCCATCTCCTCTGTGCTGCACTGCGGCATTTTCTGTCCAATCACTCACTATCACCCAAAAACCTCTAGAAGAACATGAAGAAGAAAGAAGGGACAAGAGGCAAATCCTTAAATCCTCAAAGCCCTAAATCCTCCATCTTGTCTCCTGTTCTCTAAACTACTTTTTCACCCAGTGATTTAAGAAAATTTTCTAATCTACACACTCACACTTTTAGCTTTTTCCATCTAATTTTAACAGTTGTTTTCACGTATCACCATGAAAACATGCTCATGAATTTCATGTTATATGAAATTCAGTGTTTTTCTGGATCTTAGAACTAAGTATCAGAAACAAGGGCACACACTCTGTATCCCAGACTCCAACACCAGGGTTTGAATGGAATGGAATCCCAGGATGGAATCCCAGGATGGAATCCCAGGATAGAATCCCAGGATGGAATCCCAGGATGGAATCCCTGGATGGAATCCCTGGATGGAATCCCAGGATGGAATCCCAGGATAGAATCCCAGGATGGAATCCCTGGATGGAATCCCAGGATGGAATCCCAGGATAGAATCCCAGGATGGAATCCCTGGATGGAATCCCTGGATGGAATCCCAGGATGGAATCCCAGGATAGAATCCCAGGATGGAATCCCTGGATGGAATCCCTGGATGGAATCCCAGAGCTCCTGGGGCTGGTGGCAGCAGTGTGCTCTTCAGTTCCTTTGCTTCTGCCCCAAAAACCATCTGCACTTCCAAAGTGCTTCTTTTACAGGAAGGCTGTGAAAGGGATTTCTCATCCCCAGTTCTCTGATCAGATCCTGTGGCTTCCTGCATTCCCAGGAAATGGGATTGGGAAATTCACTCTTTGGAGGAAAACACACTGAAACTGCTCCTCTGCTGGGCAGCAGTTCCCTCCCAGGGAATTCCATGGCTGCTGCATGTCCACATGCAGGGAAGGGGAAGGGAAGAGCAGGAATTCCATGGGCAGGGTCTGGAGGAAGAGGAGGAAGGAGGGCAGGAATTCCATGGGCAGGGTCTGGAGAAGGAGGAAGGAGAGCAGGAATTCCATGGGCAGTGTCTGGAGGAAGAGGAGGAAGGACAGGAATTCCATGGGCAGTGTCTGGAGAAGGAGAACAGGAATTCCATGGGCAGTGTCTGGAGGAGGAAGGAGGGCAGGAATTCCATGGAGAAGGAAGGAGAACACTCTGTCTCTCCCCTCTCCCGGGTTCTGTGAGCAAGAGTGACTTTTCCATGCCTGCTTTTCCATGGATCCTGTTCCCTGTGTGCACAGCAGGGAGTGGGAGCTGTCTGTGCCTCAGATTTTCTCCTCCTGGTGAGGAATTCCAGCTGAATTATTCCCGAGTGTGGAGTTCCCCTGGCTGCTCTGCTTGGGCTCCCGGGATCCTTGGGAAGGAATTGCTGTATCAGGGTTGGATTTTCTCCCTGGGACAGGGAAGGTGTGGGAGGAATCATGGATCAGTGTGGTGGGATCACAGGGTGCTCTCCCAGCCCAGCCTGCTTCACTGACACTCGGGATGCCATTCCAAAGTATCCCTTGGGAAGGGATCTGCAGGGAGGGAGCAGTCACTGGTTCAGGGCTGTTCCTGAGGGGAGCAGGAAGGGAAGGGAAGGATGAACAGGAGCTGAGCTGGTGCCAAGGGAGGTGCCAGCTCCTGGGAATTTTCTGTTCCCTGGGGCTGATTCCCCACCAGGAGCTTGGTGTGTGCTGGGGCTGGCACTGCAGCCAGGCTTTCTTCTGAACTTCCCAGCTTCCACTTCCATCTGGATCCCCAGAAAATTGCTTCCCACTAATTGAGCAGGATATTAATTATCTCAGCATTCCCCAGCCCTCGTTAATCCTGGCTGGCAAACATTCCCCAGCATCCCCACAGACTCTTCCCTTCCCAGGGGGATCAGGCTGCTCCAGGTGCCCAGGGAATCTGGACAATCCTGGATCCCTGGCAGTGTCCCAGCCAGGCTGGATGGGGCTTGGAGCAGCCTGGGACAGCGGGAGGTGTCCCTGCCATGGCAGGAACTTATAAAAAGTAGCTAAAAAGAGGAAATTGGGATGGTGGGAAGGAGAGACAGGGCTGGAAAACTCCACCACTGTGAGTGAAAGGGGAATTAAAGGAACTCCCGTGGCCTTAATCCTGTCTGTGCCCTGGATTATTGCTGGGGGCTGCTTGGGCTCAGCCCTCCCCTCTCCAGGAATTACAACATCCCCTGAGGGAAGAGGGAGTGGATTTCTGAGGAAGAATCCACGTGCTGCTGGGCTGGGAGTGTGGATGGGGCTCTTCCAGAAAGCAGGATTTGGTTCATCCACAGCTGATTTCAGCCTGGGCAGGGCCTGTGCCATGCCCACCTCCCCTGCATTCCTTAAATCCTCTGGAGAAACCCTGACTTGGAGGTTTGCAGGGTCAGAATTGAATTGGCTCATCCTGCTGGAGATTCCACGACTCCCAAATGGTTTGTTTTGGAAAAGCCCTCAGAGCCCATGGAGTCCAACCCCTGCCAGCACTGCCAGGTCCCACTGGCCACGTCCCCAAGTGCCACATCCACAGGGATTCTGAATCCTGAGGATTTCACATCCCTTTGGTGCTGAGGGGGTCAGAACACAAGGAAAAGCTCAGGCTCCTCCCCCTGGGAACAGCCCAGCAGTGGATCAGGACACGGGAGTTGTGTCCCCTCCATCCTTGGAGCTCTCCAGACCTGAGGGAGGCCCTGGCTGAGCAGGACTTGGAGACTCCCGAGGTTCTCTCCCACCAGAATTATTCTGTGACTGTCACAGATCCATGGAATGGTTTTGGTGGGATGGGAGCTGAAAGCTCATCCCATTCCAGGGACTCCTCCCACTGTCCCAGGCTGCTCCAGCCCCATCAGCCTGGCCTGGGGCACTGCCAGGGATCCAGGGACAGCCCCAGCTGCTCTGGGAATTCCATCCCAGCCCCTGCCCACCCTGCCAGGGAACAATTCCTGCCCCAAATCCCATCCAGCCCTGCCCTCTGGCACTGGCAGCCATTCCCTGGCTCCTGTCCCTCCATTCCCTGTCCCAGTCCCTCCCCAGCTCTCCTGGAGCTCCTCCAGGTCCTGGGAGGTCACAGTTTGTTCACCCCAGAGCCTTCACTTCTTCAGGCTGGACAATCCCAGTTTTCTCAGCCTTTTCCCAGAGGGGAGTGCTCCATCCCCCTGTTGTGACAGGACTCTGTATAATTTCAATTCAAAGATGTTTATAACAGAGATCAGGATAACAGGGAATTTAAAGATCCATCCAAGGAGTTTCCTCCTCACCTCCAGCACGACCAGGAGCTGAGGGGACACAGGGAACACAGCTGGAATTGTGTTCCCTGAGGCAGGAAAAGCCTGAGGTGGCAGAGTGGCATTCAGCTGGGCACAGCAGGCAGTGCCAGCACCTCCCTGGTGCTCTCTGCTCTCTGGGCTTCACCCAGCAGCCTCTGAAAGCCTTTCCTGGCCTTGCTGCTGCATTTTGCTGATTCCTGTGGCTGCCAGAGCTCTTTCTATCTCTCTTCTTAGAAAGATTTTGACCTCAATAACAAGAGGTCAGTTCAATTTTGCCGTGTTTCCATCTCACTGGACACTTGTCCAAGCTCTGGGGGAAGGGGATGCATAGGAACTATTTAATAAAAGGAAAACAGGATCCAAGGGGGGTCCCTTGGATATCCCAGTCTGTCAGTCTGCCTGCTGTGTGTCCTTGCACTCTGACAGTCAGCTGGGCTGTGCCTTCCCCAGGAGCAGCTCCTGCACCTTCCTCCGTGGATTCATTCCCTCTCCCAGTTCTGGCTGCATTATTATTGCTGTCCTTGTTATTATTTTTATTATTATTATGGTTATTATTATTATTTAAGGCAGGGATGATCCCTAGTTAACAGTGCCCCTCCTTTGTGTCCATGCAGCACAAGACACCCTGTTACTCCTGCTCTGAAATCCCATGGAATCCTTCATCTGTTGCCATTTTTCTGCTGTTGAGGTCAGCTGGGTTTGGATTTTGGTTTTTGCAAACGCAACCTTTGGTTTGCAGCTCAACCAGACCCCTCCAGTGGGAGCTCCTGGGGCCCTGTCCCAGTGCTGCTTCGAGTCTTTCCTGAAACAAAGGTTTTAGTTTTGTTCTCTTCAGCATTCAGATCTTTGTTACTCTGCTGGTTCCTAGCGAGCCCTGGGGCTGCTCTCTCCAGGAGAAGGGATGAGCTCCAGGGCACCACTTTCACCTCACAGCTCTGTGTGCAGTCACTTCTGGAGCCAGCTCCAGCCCCAGGATCCTTTCCCTGCTCCTCTCAGAGCCCCTTTCCCTGAGGCAGCACAGGAGGGGATGCCCAGGATGCTCCCGGGAGCTGCAGCTGCTCCAGCAGGGAATTGGTTCAGCCGCGTCCCGGAGCGGCCGTTCCCGAGCCGGGGCTGCGTCCGCAGGCTCTGGGTGCCTGATCCCGGTGCTCCTGTCCCTGCAGGCCCTGAAGCAGCAGCAGCAGAAGCAGCAGCAGCAGCAGCAGAAGCAGCAGCAGCAGCAGCAGCAGCAGCAGTGCCGGGCGGGGAATGGCTCCGGGAATGGGGCCGGGAATGGCGCTGCCCTCCAGCCAGCACGTCCTGCTCAAGGCCAAGGGCGCCGCGCACGGGAAGCCGGGTACGTGAGGACAGCAGTGGGAGCTGATCCTGGGACAGGGCTGGGAAACCTCCTGTCTGCAGCTTCCCTGGGCTCTGGCTCAGCTCTGTCTCAGGGCTTGGCTCTGGTGGGGATGCACCAGCCCAGGACAGACCTTGGACATACCTCGGGTGGATCTGGGATAGATCTGACCGTGCCTTTGGCTGGGAAAGCTGCTCCCAGTGCTCAGTGACTTTCCCAGTCACCTGCACCCCATGCAGGGCCTTCTCCTGGTGTTTATGTGTGGGGGTTTCTCCTGCTATTTATGTTTAGTGATTTCTCCTGGTGTTTATGTTTAGTGATTTCTCCTGGTGTTTATGTTTAGTGATTTCTCCTGGTGTTTATGTTTGGGGATTTCTCCTGGTGTTTATGTTTGGGGGTTTCTCCCGCTATCTATGTTTTCCAATGTGGCTCCTCATCCTGCAGGGTGGGTTCCATGCCCTGTTCTGATCTGGAAGATCCCTGAGGGGTTTCCAGAATTCGTCAGAAATCAGTGAGGTCACTGCTCTGCTCTTGCTCCCCTGCCAGCACCAGATTTTCCATGGGATCCCAAATCCTTGGTGGTTATTTCCAGCCAGGTTTCCCCGATCTCTTTCCAGAGTAACTGAGTGCCTTGCCAAAGTGCTGGTCCTGAGCCACAGAACCATCAAATTCCAAAGTGCTTGGGTGGGAAGGGACCTCAGAGCCCCTCCAGTCCACCCCTGCCATGGCAGGGACACCTCCCACTGTCCCAGGCTGCTCCCAGCCCTGATCCAGATCCCAACAAAACTGCATCTCCAGTCCCAAATCCCAAGGTTTTTTCAGCCGTCGAGCTCTCCAGTAAAGCCTGGTGCTGTGGGTAATTCATTAATATTAATTATTGCCCCCATCCCAGTCCCAAAACGCCTTCCCTTGCGAGCTGTCAGTCCTTCAGCTGAGGAGCTGTGCTGGGAGCAGGGACAGCTGCCTGTGGAGCCAGGAATTCTTCATCTGCCTCTGGTTATTCCCTGCCAAAGCAGCGGGCACGGGAGCTGGGACTCAGGCAGTCCCTGCTGCCCAATTCCCTGGCACCTGCTGAATTCTGGCTTGGCACAGGCTCAGTGTCCCAGACAATCCCTGGCAGGGCTCAGCATCCCAGCCTCAGTCCCTGCAGGCAGCTGGGATGTGGAACAGGGCCAGCTTGTGCCAGGGACATTCCCGGTGTTCCCATTCCGTCCCTGCCGTGGGAGCAGCCAGAGAGGAGCAGCAGTCCCGGGGTCAGCATTACAAACATCTGCATTTGCACATCTGGGGAGAACTGGAGGGAAATTCAGAGCAGGGCAAGGATTTTCCAGGAGCCTTGAGAAGCTGGGAGTGGCTGGGAGCTGCCCTGGCCCTCAGCCTGTCCTGGGGCAGGATCTGGGATTCATTCCCCGTGAATTCCCTCGTCCCTGCAGTGAGCAGAGACCAGCGAGTCTTGCCATGGAACCCCAGCCTTAGGATGCTTTCCTTAGGCTCAGACCAGGATCTTTTCCTGCTTCCAGGTGGGATCAGCGTGTTCAGGAGCCCCCTCAGGCTGTAAATCCCTCCCTTCCAAGGCCTGGAAGGCTCCTTGTGTGTGTGTTTCTCCAGGAAATCCCTTTCCCCATCCCTGAGCTGCTGCACAGGGACGGCTCCCAGCAGGGGCAGCAGGAGGTGTGGGCAGAGAGCAGGAAATTAAATGGGTACAGGGAGGGAACAACGTTTAGTGGAAAGCAAAGGCACAGATTCCACAATTTCAGGGATTGATTCAGAGCTGGAACAGCTTGTGTGAGGAAGGCAAGGGAGGGAGGGGAACTAGGATGGGAATCGAGCACTGGGAAGAGGAGGAGGAATTCCCCAGGGTGGGCAAAGACAAAAGCTGCAGTAGAGGGAGAAGTTCAGCAAGGACATGAGAGATGTGGAGAGATTTCCCTGTCAGGAGCTCTGCCAGGAGCTCTGTCAGCCCTGGAAATGTTCATGGGACCATGCCTGGGCCGGATTAGGTGGGAAATAAATTGGGATTAACTGGGAAATGGATGTGCCTGTCCATGCCTTTGTTTTGGGATGCTCTGGTGGCTCCAAGGGATGTCCCACATTCAGCTGCTGGGCAGGAGGCACTCCAGGAGCACAGGAGTGTCTGTCCTGGAATTGCTGGAGCTGCAGGGGTGGCTCTGGGTGTGGGAGACCCTCCATTCCCTGCAGGAATATCCTGGTGCAGGATCCCTCTGTGCATGTCCTTTTTCTGGACTTTTAGATGTGGGTTCTTTTTCCCTTTGAACTGAAGATTGATGACAGGGAGGCAAGTTTTTCTCTCGGTTTTCGTCTTCGTTGTTTATTTTTTCTTATCAGTAATACAAGTTACAGAGAGCTATGTGCACTATGATAAAGGAGGGTAAAATGGCTAACAAAGATCTTCTTCAAGGTCTTTTATATGTCCATTTACCCAATTAACAGATGCCAACTAAATTATTTTCTTTACTGACCCAATGTCCCAACACCTGTGTGATGCACTGCGGCATTTTCTACCCAATCACCTACTACTACCCAAAAACCCCTAGGAAAAGAACATGAAGAAGAAAGAAGAAGGACAAGGGACAACACCCTAAATCCTCCATCTTGTCTCCTGTTCTCTAAACTACTTTAAACTTTAAACCTCACCCCATTCACCCAGTGATTTAAAAAACTTTCTAATTTACACATTTACATCTACAGTCTTTTTTACTTAATTCTACTTATTGTCTCCATGGTGCTATGCAAAACTCAGTGCTTTTTTGGGTGTCAGAGTTAGGCATTACTGATAAAGGTATATGCCTTGCATCTCTGACCCCAACATCTGCATGCCCGTGTTGCAGTGTCTCCCTTTCCTGCAGGCTGGGAAGGGAAGCAGGATGGACATTCCAGCAGCCCCCCAAGCTCCTCACCCTCGGTGAAGCTGGAGAATTCCCTGCCAGGGCTGGGCAAGAAACCCTTCCCGAGATCCGACAGGCTCCACGCACGTAAGAGATGGATTTCCCTGCTTTCCCGGGGTTTGGCTGCTCCAGTGCCAGGACAAAAGCCTAAAACAGCAAAAATGGAGTGAAGTGTGCTAATTCCATTGCTGAGGGACCCTGGAAGGTGCTGCCAGCCTGCTGGGAATTGGGATAAATAATTCATAATGCCATCTTCAGATCAGCCCTTCCCAGGCCTCATCAGCTGGGCCTCTCCTGGGAATTCCCAGCTCTTGGAGAGCACAAAAGGACCTGCATTATTTATGGGTTTTTAATGTACTTACATGCTCCAGTAACATGAAAAAGAAGTTCCTCCCTGGATCTCCATCCCTCAGACCCCGCTGGATTTGGCTCCCAGGCTTTGCTGGAGCTGGGGCTTGCTCAGCCCTCCCGACCTTCCTGGTTCCTTTTACGTTCTCCAAGGGTGGGATTGACCATGGTGAATTTAAGGATATTCCTACAAAGTCCTGGAATGTCCTGGGGAGGAAGAAACCCACGAGGATCATGGAATTCAGCTCCTGGTGCTGGCCAGGATACCCCAGCAATCCCAGCCTGGCATCCCAGTGTGTCCAAAGGCTCCTGGAGCTCTGGCAGCCTCGGGGCTGGGACCATTCCCTGGGGAGCCTGGGGACCTCTGGGGAAGAACCTTTCCTGAGATCCAGGTGCTCCCTCCTTCTGAAGTGTCTATCCCAGACCGTGTCACTGTGGAAAGCAGGCACTTCCAGAGGGCAGGAATCTCCAGATGAAACCCCCAGCAACAAACTCACCTTAACTGGAGACTTCAAGCAGCAAATTGCAGTGGCCAGAGGGGGTTGTAGGAAGGCTCCTGCGAGCCCTCCTTGCCGGGGTGCCGAGGGAGGGGGCTGGGTGGGGAGGGGGTGTCCTGTTCCCGGGCCTGGTGGGCTCCCTGGTGCAGCAGCAGCAGCTCAGGGGTCGCTCCCAGCGCGGGGAGTGAGCGGGGTGCGTTCCCTGCAGGGCAGCTGAAGAGAGCGCGCTGCGCCGACATCGACGTGGAGACCCCGGACTCCATCCTGGTGAACACCAACCTGCGGGCCCTGATCAACAAACACACCTTCTCCCTGCTGCCTGCAGAGTGCCAGCAGCGCCTGCTGCTGCTGCTGCCCGACGTCGACAGACAGGTGAGGGCTGCACGTCCCCCTGCCAGCCCAGGAGAGAGAACCCAGCCCAGGGGAGCTCACTGTGGCCTTCCAGGACCTGAAGGGAGACAAGGGCTGGAGGGACAGGACACAGGGAGTGGCTTCCCACTGCCAGATGGGATTTTGGGCAGGAATTGTTCCCTGTGAGGGTGGGCAGGCCCTGGCACAGGGTGCCCAGAGCAGCTGGGGCTGCCCCTGGATCCCTGGCAGTGCCCAAGGCCAGGCTGGGCTGGGCTGGGAACAACCTGGGATTGTGGGAGTGTTCCCAAATCCTCCAGAACTGGAGAAATAACCCCCCCAGCACTGTGGTTTAGCGTCACCCACGGAGGCATTGCTTTGTTCTGGGCAGTTGTGTGATAAAGTCCCAGCCCCACTGAGCAGGGTACAAAGCTGGGCCCAGCACAGCCAGGCTGGGGCTGCTGTGTTGGTCCTGGGTGAGCCCAGGCAGTTTCCCAGGGCTGTGGGACAGGGCTGTGCTCCAGCTGGGCCTGGGGACACCGGCCCTGCAGCAGTGGCCAGGGGCTGGGGCTGGGGCTGTGGCCAGCAGGTGACCTGGGACTGTGACCAGGGGCTGTGACCTGGGGCTGTGGCCAGGGGCTGTGACCATGAGCTGTGACCAGGGGCTGAGACCTGGGGCTGAGACCAGCAGGTGACCAGGGGTTATGACCAGGGGCTGTGACCTGGGGCTGTGACCAGGGGCTGTGGCCAGCAGGTGACCTGGGGCTGTGACCAGGGGCTGTGGCCAGCAGGTGACCTGGGGCTGTGACCAGGGGCTGTGGCCAGCAGGTGACCTGGGGCTGTGTCTCTCACAGGTCGGGGCCGATGGGCTGATGAGGCTCAGCAGCTCCGCTCTCAACAATGAGTTCTTCACCTCGGCTGCCCAGGGCTGGAAGGAGAGGCTGTCGGAAGGTAAAGGCTCCCCACGTGTCCCCACGGCTGGGGAAGCCTGGGGAAGCCTGGGGGATGTTCCTGGAGGAGCTGGAGCTCTGCAGGGCCTCACTGCAGGCACGGGAGCCAAGGCAGGCCCAGAACCGGGGGGCTCCAGGCCGGAGGGGGCTGCAGGAGGAGTTCTGTGTTGAAATGACAAAGCAAATCTCTGGAAGAGATGAGGAAAGAAGGAAAAATGTGTTTCAAATCTTCTGAACTGGCAGTAGAGCTGGGGCATTCTGGAGTTGTGGCACCTGAACACAGACACTGCTGAGGGGACAGAGAAGGGAAATTCTGTTCCAGAGCAGAGCACGGTGTCACCAGCACAGGGTGCTCAGTCCTTTGAGCCATCCCTGTGGATGTTTAGGTGGGATATTGGGGGAAAATTCTTCCCTGTCAGGGTGGTGAGGCCCTTACAAGTCTGGCCAAGCCGTTCCCTCTCCTCCTGTCCCTGTTCCCTGGCAGCAGAGCCCGAGCCCTCCTGGCTGTCCCCTCCTGCCAGGGACTTGTGCAGAGCCACAAGGTCCCCCCGGAGCCTCCTTTTCTCCAGGCTGAGCCCCTTTCCCAGCTCCCTCAGCCTCTGCTGGGGCTCCAGCCCTTTCCCAGCTCCGTTCCCTGCCCTGGACATGCTCCAGCCCCTTCCCAGCTCCCTTCCCTTGGCTGCCTCATCCCACTGGAGCAGCCCCTGGGGCTCAGCTCGGGGCTGAGGGCAGGTGCAGCATCCAGGGCTCCTGGGACACCCACCTGGGCCTGTGCCCCCTTATCCAGCCCTTTCCTGGCTCAAATCCCTTTTGCATCCCACAGGAGAGTTCACCCCAGAAATGCAGCTCCGGATCCGGCAAGAAATCGAGAAGGAAAAGAAGGTGGAGCTGTGGAAGGAGCACTTCTTTGAGAGCTACTACGGGCAGAGGTGAGAGCTCAGCTGGGTCCTGGGCTTCTCCATCCATCAACATTGGGTTTCATCAGCCCTGGAAGCTGAAGGTTTCTGGCTTCAGCTGGTTCCAGGAAACCGGGAAATGCCAGCGGGATCCAGGTCGGGTGTGAGGTGTTTGCCTCAGCCTTTATCCAGTGCAGGGTGTCCAGGGCTTCCACACCTCTTCCCCCTCCTTGCTTGGAGCCACCCCCTGGATTCTCCTGGAGCTGGGGCTCTGGAGCTGCGTGTCCCACCTCAGGGTCAGGATCTGCATTCCCACATCTCCAATGCCACAGCACCTGGTTAAACCCCCAGATCTGCAGGATTTCCCCATCCTTTGGGGTTTCTGTGTGAGTTACTGAGACACCTGGACAGGAGCACACAGGTGTGAATAACTGAACAGGAATTTCTAATCCTGTGCTGTGCCAGGTTTGGAGTAACTTTTCCCAGACATCACTCTGGGAATTAGATTGCATGTTCCTCTTGAAGAGGTGGTGGGAGCCTTGCCAGTGTCCCTCCCTGCCAATGTCACCGTGTGAGCCGGTGCAGAGGGGCTCTGGGGCTCACACAGGAGATCCTCACTGCTGGCCAAACCCTTTGCATTTGCACCTTGGAAAACCTGTGTCTGGAAAAGGCCTGGAGCTACCCAGTGTTCCATGTATTGCATTTAGCTGGTTTTAATCTCTGATGCAGATTTCTGTTTCCTGTGGGAGGATTATCGGCAGGGAAGGTTCTCAGAACCGGGTGGCACAGAGTCGGGTGTGTGAGACATTTATTTGGGGAGTTTATTTAGAGACTCCTGCCTCCATTTCCCTCTCTGGGACGGTTTAGCAGGGATGTTTTCCAAAGCAAAGCCTCTGTTTTCCTTGGCAGTTCCGGGCTGAGCCCCGAGGAGTCGGAGCGGCTGACAGAGGCAGAGCCCGCCCGGGCCCCCGCAGCCCCCCGGGCCCGCAGCGGGAGCAGGGCCGGTCCCCGGTGGAGCCTGAAGCACATCCAGCCCCCGGGGCAGGAGCTGGCACAGGAACAGCACAGGAGGGAGGAGAGGTCCCGCAGCCCAAGGCAGCCGGAGCATCCCCGGAGCGACGGGCGGCCAGAGCCGGGGAACGCTGCGGGCCCGGCCGGGAGAGAGCCCGAGGGGACGCCCTGCCCGAGCCTCCCCACAGAGCCACCGGCCACGGGGCACACGAGCAGGGGAAACCCGGGGAGGGGAAGGAGACTCCGGGGGCTCCCAGCAAACCAAAGAGCCCCGAGGCGGCCGAAGGAGCCAAGCCACAAAGCCCCGCGGCAGCCCCGGACGCGAAGGGCCCCGGGAGCGAGGCCATGGAGGTCGGTGTGGAGCCCCACAAGAGGAAATCGGAGAGCGGGGAGGGAGCTCCGGGCTCCCCGGAGAAGAAGCCCCGCGTGGCCGAGCCCTGCCAGCAGCAGCAGCAGCAGCAGCAGCAGCAGCAGGAGGCCTTTCGGAAGCAGCCCTTTCCCGGCACCGTGCCGCGGGTGCCCCCGCTCAAGGTGAGCAGGACGGGGACGGAGCCACGGCCACTGAACCCCAGGGCTTGGGTTGGAAGGGTCCCCAGAGCCCGTCCCGTGGGACAGAGAGAGCTGCAGGGCTCTGCAGGGCCGTGGGGACGCAGGTGCAGCGGCAGAGCAGGGCACAGGAGCAGATGGCAGCACTGCAGCCAGCCCTGACGCTGCTGAGAGCCCCTGGCAGCGCTGCAGTGCTGCTGCAGGGCTGCACCTCGGGAACAGACACTGCTGAGCCTGGGGAAGGGAAGGGAAGGGAAGGGAAGGGAAGGGAAGGGAAGGGAAGGGAAGGGAAGGGAAGGGAAGGGAAGGGAAGGGAAGGGAAGGGAAGGGAAGGGAAGGGAAGGGAAGGGAAGGGAAGGGAAGGGAAGGGAAGGGAAGGGAAGGGAAGGGAAGGGAAGGGAAGGGAAGGGAAGGGAAGGGAAGGGAAGGGAAGGGAAGGGAAGGGAAGGGAAGGGAAGGGAAGGGAAGGGAAGGGAAGGGAAGGGAAGGGAAGGGAAGGGAAGGGAAGGGAAGGGAAGGGAAGGGAAGGGAAGGGAAGGGAAGGGAAGGGAAGGGAAGGGAAGGGAAGGGAAGGGAAGGGAAGGGAAGGGAAGGGAAGGGAAGGGAAGGGAAGGGAAGGGAAGGGAAGGGAAGGGAAGGGAAGGGAAGGGAAGGGAAGGGAAAGGGGAACTGGACCATGCAGGGGGAGACAGCAGGACAGAAACAATCCAGGCTTCGCAGGAATGTTTGAGACCCAGGTCAGGACCAGACCTGGGGCCTTAGGCAGAAGCTTAATTCCTGTATTCCTGTATGTGCCAGGAATTCTGCTCCCCTACTCATATCCTTTTGTACTAAAAAGCTGCAAACTCCAGACTTTAAAAGCAGCTCATCATTGTCACCGTGTTAATAAGAACAGCACGAAGGCAGGAGAGCATCAGTGAAATTGTCAGTGACACAGAACTGGGGAAATTGTCCATAAAAGGGGTCAGGAATACCAGGCAGGAGGGAGGGTTGGCCTGGCAGGGCAGCAAAGGTGGGATTTAATTTAACAGCAGAGTGAGTTGCAGGTGATAGTGGAGAGTTTCCCCTGCAAACCAGGAAAAAGTGGGGAGAGACATGTCCCCAAGACGTGTCATTCCCCAAAAATGAAATGGTGAAGTGGTTGATTAGAGCTCAGTGGGATCCAGTGAGGATTTTATGGATACAGAAAATAAATGTAACCTCAAATCAACTCCTTGAGATGTCTGCAGGGAAACAGGGCAGCAGCAGGCTCAGTGCAGGACTCAGCACTTATGTTGGGAAGAGCAAACATGGGGCAAGTCAGCTGGAACATTGGGGGAAATGTTTTAGAAGGAAAGAGTAAATTATCAGCATTTTGTCTCCAGCTCAGTGGGTCACTGTGGCTTTGTGCAAAGGCACTGAGGAGACAAATGATGGGTGAGCAGGGGGGAGGAGCAAGGCTGAGTCCAGCAGGGTGGTGGCACCTTTCAAAGGACACAAATCACATCTGAATCATGTGAAACAGAGGAACAGGGGCTGACAGGGCTGGGGGCTGGATCAGCCCTTCAGGGAGGGAGCCTGGGGGCTCTGGGTGATGGTGTCAGTGGGTCTCACTGTGAGGGATGAGCTCCACGGGGTTTGTACCACCCTAAAACCGCCTGGGAGGCGGCCGAGGGTCTCAAGGCAGGGACAGGAGGGGTTTCTCCAAAGGGATTTCTCATCCCCAGCCACAAGCAGCTCTCCAAGTGGAAGCTGCAGACACTCACAGCTGTGGGTGGAGGGTTCCCCGTGTCTCAGCTGCTCTTTTCTCCTGCTCTGTTGCAGATTCCCGTGTCCAGAATCTCCCCGATGCCATTTCCTGCGGGCCAGGTCTCTCCCAGGGCACGCTTCCCCCTGTCCCTCAGCAGTCCGGGCAGGACAGGGGCCAGGACCTTGGCCGACATCAAGGCAAGAGCGCAGCAGGCCAAGGCTCAGAGGGCAGCGGCCGCCGCCGCCGCCGCCTCGGCCGGGGGAGCCGTGCCAGGGCCCGGCCCGGGCGGGGGGAGACCCCCGGGCAGGGGGGGAGACGGGAGAGACCCCGGCGGAGCCCCCCAAAGCGCAACTGGAGCAAACGCACTGGAACTGGCAGGAACTGGAAGCGGGGGAGGTTCGAGAAGGTTTCTTCCCCATTGCCCGGGGCCCCGTGCCCAGGTGGAGAGGCAGGCGGAGCCGGGAGCTGCTCGCCATCCTCCTGGAGCACAGCTACAGCCAGGGCCCCGGGCGGCAGCCCCGGCGCTAGGGACGGGCACGGGGGGCATGGGGGGCACAGGGGGCACGGCCTCCGGCAGCGGAACCCCGGGAGGCACCGGCTGTGACCCCTCCAAAAGCCAATCTCCTTCCCCCCTGCTGTCCCCGCTGCCAGCCACGGGCCCCGGGGCCGTGCCCGTCCCACCGAGCAGCAGCTCCTCAGCAGCGCCCAGCCTTAAATCTGCTCCCAGCGGGGCCCTGCCCAGAGCCAGCTCCAGCATTCCTGCCAACAACCCTTTGGTCACCCAGCTGCTCCAGGGCAAGAGCGTCCCTCTGGAGCAGATCCTGCCCAAGCCGCTCACCAAAGCAGAAATGAAAAGTGTCCCGGTGGCTCCTCAGGAAGAGAAGGGGGCAGCAGCCCCCGGTGCGGCGGGGAACGGCGCCGAGGCGGGGGACAGAGCGTCGAGTTTGCCCCCGCAGCAGCTCGGGAAGATCTTCTGCCAGAACAGGCCCCTGCCTCACATTCCAAGGACCTTCCCGCTCCCCTCGGGAAAGGAGCCCGCTCCTGAGCAGCAGCAGTGCCACGAGGCGCTGAGCAAATCCACCCAGGAGCAGATCCTGCAGACTCTCATCAAGAGGGTGCAGAGGCAGAACCTGCTGCCCGTCCTTCAGCCCTCGCAGCTGAACCTCCCGCACTCAGGTTTCCCGGTGGAGAGCAGCTCCACCAGCCAGAGATTCATGCTGGGCTTCACGGGCAGGAGGACGTCCAAGCCTGCCATGTCCGGGCACTACCTGCTCAACATCTCCACCTACGGCCGCGGCTCCGAGAGCTTGAGGAGAGGCTTCTCGCTGAGCGCCGAGCCCCGCCTGGGGCTGGCCGAGGGCGCCAGGGCAGAGTGCGAGGAGATGCTGGGCCGGGACAGCAGCAGCAGCAGCAGCGAGGAGGACGCGGACGACGAGAGCTCCGGGGACGAGCGGGAGCGCGTCGGCGTCGAGGAGGAGCCGCGGGCGGGGCAGGGGGAGAAGGAGCGGGGCTCGCACGGCCCCACGGACCCCCCCGGCTCCCCGGGGGCGACGGCCGAGGGGCTCCCGGTGCCGCCGGCAGCCGGCCCCAAGGAGAAGGCGCCGGCGCTGGACGGCAGCGCGCTGGCCCGGGACCTGCTGCAGGCGGCGCAGGAGCAGATGGCCCACGCCATCAGGGGCAAGGGCCACGGCGGCACGGAGCTCTTCGGGGCCCCGTCCCCGGACTCGGCGCAGCCGCCGCTGCTCCCCGCCCCGCACCCCCCAAAGCTGCCGGGGAGCTCCGGGCCGCAGCTCCTGGGGCCCAGCTACAGCGGCACCATCAACGTCTCCACCTCGCCCGACGTGGGCCAGGGCTCGCTCGTCACCGGGCTGTCCGAGTGCAACCAGCTGGCCAGCTCCATGGGCAACGTCATGTCCTTCTCCGTCACCGTCACCACCATCCCCACCGGGCAGCCCGGCAGCTCCGGCGGCCACGGGCAGAGCCTCCCGGTGCAGGCGTTCACCGAGGACGGCGGCATGGAGGATCCCCCCTTCCAAATGTTACTGCAGGTTGAAAGCCATGATCATGTGCAAGGGCTGCGGCGCCTTCTGCCACGACGACTGCATCGGCCCCTCCAAGCTGTGCGTCTCCTGCCTCGTGGTGCGGTAACGGGGGCGCAGCACGGCTCCCTTCGGGGGCTGCTCTCGGAAGTATCTTGGGAAGAAACAGGAATTTTACTGCCTTGCACAAGAGACACGTTACTGAATCAGGAATACAGAGTTAGAGTCCTTCTTTCATTAACGAAAGAGCACCTTCTTGTACAGGGAGTCGAAATCGCGCTCGACTACGTGAATTGTGACAAGAGTTTGCACTTAAGGAATTATGTAAATATGCCACATTATTTTGTTTAAAGATATTTTTTCAGTCTTTTAGGAGATAGTGTTTGACTTGTACCGCAGTTCCAGTGACCCCAGCCTGCTCTGAGCACGTTTGCTGAGCTCTGCTGTGCCGGGGGGATCCAGCCCGTAGCCGGTTCTCGTGGCAAAGGGAGCGGGATAATCCGAGTCCAGCCGTGTGTGGTGATGGAGCACCGAGCCAGGAGCCCTGAGCTCCTCCCTCGGCTGCTCCCAGTTCAGATCCCTGGGAACTGGGAGGCTCTGGCGATGCTCCATTGCCTTTCCCGGTGTCCTGCCCGTTCCAGAAGGCTCCAGGGCTGTGCAATATGGGCCGGTGTTGCGGCCCTGCAGATCCCCCTGTCCCGGAGCCGGGGGAGGTGTCCGGCCGTGGAACTGCGAGGAGCTGAGCTGACCATGGCAGTGCCAGCGGGAGCAGGGTCACACAGCTCCATCCCCAGGAGCTGGGAGCTGCCATCCCACGGCCCAGAGCCGGCTGCTCTTGGCACACGGGGACAGGTGAAGGGCACGGAGCGTCACCCCGGGTCCTGCCGCGCTCTGGGAAGCGTTTTGTGCTCATCCAAACGCCCCCGTGGTCAGACATCTCCACTTTCTATCCAAGATTTTATATTTCCTGGGTGTAGGGAAAGGCAAATGAGTGTGTGCCTGGGCCTTGCTGGGTGGCTCTTTGTGTTTGAGGTACCAAATTGGGCTGAGCTCGGCTCAGCTGAGGGAGGGGTGCTGGGGCAGCCCCTCAGAGCTGGCTGGGGACAGCTGGTGGCACCTGTGCTCCCTGACAGTTCCTGGATTCCTTGCCTTGGGCTGCAGGAAGTCAAAGCACAGTGGCCCCGTGTTCCTGGGCTGATGGAGCAGAGTCACTCGAGGGCTGTTCCCCTCCTGGGGCGGGCGGGGGCCGTGCTGCATCCTGGTCAGGGAACAGAGCTATGTATGTTTTTTGATGGAAAAGCACTGAATTCACTTTTAATCCAAAGGCCTTTTTAAGCTGAAGCAATATTCCCAGAGCTGAGTGGTGCACGGGGTCCTCAGCCTTCCCTTCCCCTCTCCTTTGTACTACTGCTCCCCTCCCCTTCTCCCCGGGAGCCCGGCACTGGTGGTGAGGAGCAGAAATAATTCCCTGGGTGATTTTCCAAGGAACGAGCGGTGCCCGAGGCTGCCGGAGCTCCAGGAGTGTTTGGACAGCGCTCTCAGGCACAGGGTGGGATTGGTGGGGTTTCTGTGCAGGGTCGGGAGTTGGACTGGATGATCCTTGTGGATCCTTTCCAGTACAGGATATTCCATGACTGTGTGATTTAGTTGGTGATGACAAGGAAAAGGGAGTTGCAGACTTGATCCCGTGGTAGCAGGGAGCGTTTCCTTCCCTGCCCAGGGAGCAGCAGGAGCTGCAGCATCTGGGTGGTGTCATCTCAAATCCGCTGCAGAGCAGTGACCCCCACTGCCGAGATTCCACATCGCTGCTCCAGCGTCCCCTGGTGAGGAGGATTTAGGGATTAGAAATTCACTCCATTTTTTAAATCTAAGAAGTTGCACAAAATTGTCCCTACGAGTGTCTCACACCCGTACTGGTGGTGGTAGCCCAAGAACCCCCGGGCTGTGCCTGTTCCTGCCATTCCCTCTTGTTCAGGAAGAGGAGATCCTGCATTTTTGTAAACCTGGGGAGGCAGTGCGGGCTGGTTTGGAGCTGAGAGCAGGATCTGTCCCTTTCTCCCTCGGGCCTCACCTCGACAGGAGGGAAATTGCTTCCCACAGTCCTGGCAGAACTTCCATTCCTGGCTGGGGCAGCCCGGGAGAGGCCGAGGGCAGCTCGGTGCTGGTTACACATCACGGACAGAGGCTTGAGAGGAGCCAGAGCTTTCACTGCACCCTTGGGACAGTTCTGGCTCTCCTGGACTCCTCTCAGGGTGTTTTTCCAGGCTGCTGGAGAGGGGGAAGCAGAGGATGAGGAGGGAGCTGTGACCCTGAGCACTCGGAGGGTTTGGCTGCTGCAGCTGCCGCTGGAAAGGCTCTCACAGAGCTCCCTGGCCCTTCCCAAAGCGTCACCGGCCGCCTGTGGCCGCAGCCGGTTCCTCCCGTGGGATTTGCCGGCTGTTCCTGCGGAGCACGGCCTGGGTTTGCTGTTCTGGAGCCATCCCACGGCTCCGAGTGGCCCAGGAGGGGCTGGCACAGCCGGGGACGCTGGACACGGAGCGGCCCCGGGCTGGCCAGGGTGGGATTGTGCTGCTGGCTCGGGATTTTACACCTGTCAGTGCCTTAGTTCCATTTCATGGATCAACACTTGGCTTGGGCTACTTCTCTTTCCGTTTCTTTTTAAGGAAATCGGTTCTTGGCGTGCTCTGAGGTGCAGCCTGGGGGAGCATCTCTGAGCGTGAGGAAATTGTTCAGGATAACGGGCTCGGTGTGACAATCCCTGCAAGCACTCCCTGGAGCAGGGATAAAGCCCTGCAAGTTTGGCTGCAGCTGGGTGTGGGATGATGGTTTCAGGAGGGGGAATCCTCTGGAGTTCTCAGGGTGGGATCAGCTCCTTCCCACAGACAGTGAATCCACCTCCACACGGGATCCACGCTGAGGGGATGTCGTGATCCATTAGACTTCGCTCCCCCAGGAATGAATTGAACAGCGCTGCAGGGAACGGCGGCATCAGAAACGCAGGATTTCCAAAGCCTGATGTCAGAGTGTTTGTGGCAGGGAAAGGAGCCCAGGGAGGGAGGAGGCTCCAGTTTCCGTTTCCAGGACACAGAACTGGAATTCACTTCCCAGCCCCAAACCCCACAGACAGGCTGTGGCTCTGGGGGCGCGGGATTTGAGCCAGGTGGGCAGCAAGGGAAGGGATTTGGTGTGGAATTTTACTGTCCCTCCTGGAATTTACAGGAAAGACGAGGTTCCAAGCAGTTGCACTGGTTTGGGGAGTTGGAGGTTTGTTTTTTTTTTTTCTGGTTGCACAAAACAGCTGCTGGAGCAGCAGTTCCTGGTCAGGTCCTTAGGGGGGATCCTCAGGGGGATCCTGGGGGGATCCTCAGGGGGATCCTGGGGGGATCCTCGGGGGGATCCTGGGGGGGATCCTGGGGAGGATCCTCAGGGGGATCCTGGGGGGATCATTGGGGGGATCCTGGGGGGGAGGCAGCAGAGACCATCCGGGGCAGGAGGGTGGATCAGAGCGGCTTTGGGGCTTCTCTCGTCCAGGGGGCTCCGTCCGATGGTTCCGGTGCCGGGGTTCCCACAGCGGGAATGTGGGAGGGTCCCTGTGATGAGCATACCCGGTGTCACCCGTGTGTCACCTGTGTGTCCCCCATGTGTCCCCCGTGTGTCCCCCATGTGTCCCCCGTGTGTCCCCCGTGTGTCCCCCGGCCAGGATCAGGAGTGTCCCCGCGGGCTCTCAGCCCTGGGCTGTTTTTAATGCTCCCGTTTGCTGTCGGTGCCGAGCGAGTGGAATATATTCACAGTAATATATTTACAGTAATATATTTTTTAGTAGCTGAGAAGAGGGGACAGAGGAGGGGTTCCCAGCTTGGTGACAGGGTACCGGGGACAGTTCCTCGGCCAGGCCAGCGGGATTACTGCAGCACAACTGAAAAGGTTTCGGTTCCTGCCATTAATGCAATAAAAATGGGAATTCTCATAAAGAAGCAATCCAATACTGTTTCCCAGAGGCTTTTCCTGTGTGGACAACAGGCCTGTAAACACAGTTCCAAAAATCCTAAACCTTTGTCTTTTGCCTTTTTAAAAGGGACTTCGATTGGGCTCGAGGGTCTGTACAGCAAAATCGAGGTGACACCATTTGAAAATGTATTTTTACACAAATAATATAGAAAAAAAATCATATTTTACATAAGAATTTTAAGTATTTGAAATATGTGTATATATATACTGTATGTACTTCGTATATGCTTTATTTTACATTTTCAATGTATTAAAAAGTATTTGAGCTGGTTGGATCTGAGGTGTAATAATGTTTGAAAACAAAAACGAGGGGAAGGAGCCTGGGGGAGAGCGGGTGGGAGCTGTGCAGGGAAGCACAAGCCCAGGGCAGAGGGTTTGGGGAAGGCTTTGGCAGTTTGAGAGCCATAAATTGTCCTGTTTTCCTCATGACTGCCCAGGATGGAGCTGGGATGGATCCACCCTACAACCATGACCCCACACAGCCAAACCCAACCAAACCAACCCAAACCAAATCAAACCAAACTGAACCGAACCAAACCGAACCAATCCAAACCAACTCAACCCAACCAACCCAAACCAAACCAACCCAAACCAATCCAAACCAAACCAACCCAACCCAAACCAACCCAAACCAAACCAAACCAACCCAACCCAACCAACCCAAACCAAACCAATCCAAACCAAACCAACCCAACCCAAACCAAACCAAACCAAACTGAACCAAACCAATCCAAACCAACCCAAACCCAACCAACCCAACCCAACCCAAACCAAACCAACCCAACCAAACCAACCCAACCCAACCAAACCAATCCAAACCAAACCAACCCAACCCAACCCATACCAAACCAACCCAAACCAAACCAACCCAACCCAAACCCAACCAATCCAAACCAAACCAAACCAAACCAAACCCAACCCAACCAAACCAAACCAACCCAAACCAAACCAACCCAACCCAACCCAAACCAAAGCAAACCAAACCAAACCAAACCAAACCCAACCCAACCCAACCCAACCCAACCAAACCAACCCAAACCAACCCAACCAAACCCAAACCAACCCAACCAAACCAAACCAACCCAACCCAACCAAACCAATCCAAACCAAACCAACCCAAACCAACCCAACCAAACCCAACCCAACCCAACCCAACCAAACCAACCCAAACCAAACCAAACCAACCCAACCCAAACCAAAGCAAACCAAAGCCCGAGGTTTGCTCCAGCCCTGGGGTGGGAATAAATGGGCTGTTTCTCCACAGAATTATTCAGGTTGGAAAAGACCTCACAGCTCGTGGAATCCAAACTTTGGCACAGCCCTGCGGGAGCCTCTCGCGGTGCCACGGGGGATTCAGACACCAAACCTTGGCCAGTGCTTCCAAGGGAACCCCAAACAGGGGATTTCTTTACCCTGCAGGGCTTTTGGTGCAAATCTCCCTGCAGAGGTGGATCCATCCGTGCAGCTCTTGGCTCTGAAGGGAATTCCTGTCGGGAGTGGGGTCCCAGGGGGACACTGAGAGCAGCACAGGGGGCTGAGCAGACACAGCTCCCTGTGCTGTAAATCCCAGCTCCTGGAGCTCTTCCTTGGGCCCAGCAGCCAGGCCTGCAGCACTGGGGTGCCCCTTGGGGAAGCAGGAGGAGAGCTGCAGGTGGCTGCAGCAGCCTCGTGCCCTGCTCTGCGCTGCCCTTCTTGGCTCAGGTGAATCCCAAATCACATTTATTCCATTGAATCCAGCGAGTGCTCCTGTGATCCCTCTGTAACCCAGAGCTGCGTTCAGCAGTCCTGTCCCTGGAACGTGCAGGGGAGGAAATGAGGTGGGAAATGGAGCAGCGTGAACATGTTGGGGTTAAAGGTACAAAAACGAACCCTGGGAAGACACAGAACTGGAGCTTCTGTCCTTGGTGGTTACTGGGATGTCCTGCACAGCCAAACTGGCACCCTGAATTTGCACCCTGCACAGCCAAACTGGCACCCTGAATTTGCACCCTGCACAGCCAAACTGGCACCCTGAATTTGCACCCTGCACAGCCAAACTGGCACCCTGAATTTGCACCCTGCAAAGCCAAACTGGCACCCTGAATTTGCCTCCTGCAAAGCTGAACTGGCAGCAGCTGAGAGCTGCTGGGACAGGATGGGATTTAACCACCCCTGCACTGAGAGGGCCCTGCTGGGGCTGAGCACAGACCGTGAAGGGCAGTCCCTGCTGTGCCTCGGCTCCCTGTCCTTCATCCCAGGCCTCACCATCCCAGCTCCCTCCCCTCCTGCAAAGCCACCTCGCACCTGAGAGGGAACAACAGCCTTGGGAGTTGATTTAAGGTACGTGGGTGAGATGAAATATGAAATGGTAAAGTGTTGGAGCTGCTGCAATTCCAAACAAACATTCCTCATTCCAGTGCTGCTGCTGCATCTCCCAGCCCTTCCCTCCCAGCTCAAAACTGAACCAAACTGCTCTCCTGTCCCCTTCAGCTCAGGCTCCTCTGATGCCGATTTTGGATTTTACAGTGGCAAAGCTGGGCTGAGAGTTTCACCTCTGGAGGCTTCTGCTCCAGGCCAGATGCCAGAGGTGTGATCCAGGGATAATGCATGTGCTGCAGCTCCTGCAGGGCTGCTTCCCTGCAGGATGGATTCACCTGTCCCTTTGGCATGGGTGCTTCCTGCAGCCTCACAGACACATTTAATCGAGGATGAGCCCACACAACGACTCCGTGGGACCTCTGGGTCACTGCTGCCACACTGAAAGCAGGAAAGGGCTGGGCTGTGGATCACCTTCAGCTCAGTGAGCTGATTCCTGGGCATTTAAACCAGCCCAGCAGCAATGCCTGGGGGACACACGTGGATATATATATATATATATATATATTATATTTTATATATATATATCTGTGTATAAAATTCCACCTTAATGTCTCAGAGGGGATCCGAGGGCTGCTCCCAGCAGCCCATTCTCGACCTGGCACTGGAATATCTGTGCCCTCAGGACATGGCACCAGACAAAATCCTTCCCTGTGGCTCATGTCCTACCCCAGACTCTGTTCCTCCTCCTGCCACATTCCCTGTTTGGAAGGGAATTCAGGATCCTGTGGTTCCTCAGCCCTGCACACACGTGTGCTCCATGGTCCATCTCCCGCTCACTGGAATCATCTGGGGCTGTGGTCTGATGGAGGCTTTCAGGGATTTCCTTCTGCCCTCCCCCAACAAGGAACTGCACTTCCCCAGCTTTACAAGCTGTGGACATCTGTTAAATATTCTTTTGGCACATTTTAAGGGGAAAAAGTTGGTTTGTTACTTAACCTTAATAAATTCTGCAGTTCCCTCACTTCTTGGGCTCCCAAGACACTTGAGGAGTATGGAACTGTAAATGTGAGGAAAGAAAGAAACAGGAAGAAATCTGTAACAAGTGACAGGAACTTGATTTTCCTTAAAATGGAGAGATTCACAGAAACAGAAACCAATTCATCTGATTTCCAACAGGAAAACTCTGAATGTGCTTAACAGCTCGATAAAATCAGCTCATCCTGGAAGAGCCTGGGATTTCTTTTCCCTGAATGCATTAAAAGTATCACCAATTCTGTATTTTGAGTACGGAAGGGACTGGAGACCTGCCAGTGGGAATAATCCACCCCAGCCCTCAGGCGGCATCTTGGTGGCATCACTAGACTTTAATTCATTCTCCTTTTTAATCCGTGTGACTAATTAATGGCTCTGTCTCGTTCAATAAGTAAAACTCTATTTCCCCTAGCCAGGCCGAATTCCCTTGGGAAGAAGGAGGATGGGCACAGCCCACAGAGGAGAGGGAAGCCTGAGCTCCCAGAGTCATAAAGAAATAACTAAAGCCATGGCACCATCTGGTGTTTTTCCAGGTTCCAGCACTTGTTCCTCCAGCCCACGGCAGACGGATTTTCCAAATGCCGCTTTGGCTGCGTTAGGGTGGAAATGCAGCCAGAGGAATCACCTCCAGAGCAATCACCTCCCTGACTCGGTCCCACTGCCGGCCGGGGGCTTGGCTGCGGAATCCGGGACACCCCGAGGCTCCGGGACACCCCGAGATTCCGGGACACCCCGAGATTCTGGGATACCCCGAGATTCCGGGACACCCCGAGATTCTGGGATACCCCGAGATTCCGGGACACCCCCAGGAGACTCCGGGACACCCTGAGACTCCGGGACACCCCGAGGAGGCCCCGGGACACCCCGAGATTCCGGGACACCCTGAGACTCCGGGACACCCTGAGACTCCGGGACACCCCGAGATTCCGGGATACCCTGAGATTCCGGGACACCCCGAGGAGGCTCCGGGACACCCCCAGGAGACTCCGGGACACCCCGAGGAGGTTCCGGGACACCCCGAGATTCCGGGATACCCCGAGATTCCGGGACACCCCGAGATTCCGGGATACCCTGAGATTCCGGGACACCCCGAGGAGGCTCCGGGACACCCCCAGGCTCCGGGACACCCCGAGAAGGCTCCGGGACACCCCGAGGAGGCTCCGGGACACACACGGAGCAGTGTCCCTGGCACAGACAGCTCGCAGTGAGCACCGCCACAGCACGGTCCCAGCAGCACCGTCCCCTCTCATCTCCCGTTTCCTGACCGGGCATTCCCTGCCCCGTGCAAACCGGGAGCGCTCCCTGCGCCCCGCACTCGCTGCGGGAATTCTCGGCCGCTGCTCTGCAGGAGCGCTGGGACATTTCCAGAGGGGCAGAGGAGCCCGGAGCACAGCCCGTGCTGCCGGCTCCTCCTCAGGAAGCACTGCCCGTGCTCTTGGTGCTGCCGGTGGCCGGCGGCGAGCGAGCGGGGACAGCCCCGGTGCCCACGGAGGGCTCTGTCCACACGGACGGTCACGCAGTGGGGACACTGTCACTGTCACAGCCGCTGTGGCTGCCGCAGGGGAGCTGCGGGACACGGCAGGAGCTGTGAGAGCCTCCCCTGCAGCAGGGCACGGTCCTTGCGAGCCGAAGCTGAACTCCCAGCCCCTAAAAACAGCGATCCATGGAATAGCTTGGGTGGGAAGGGACCTCAGAGCCCCTCCAGTGTCACCCCTGCCATGGCAGGGACACCTCCCACTGTCCCAGTGTCCAGACTGGCCTTGGGCACTGCCAGGGATCCAGGGGCAGCCCCAGCTGCTCTGGGCACCCTGTGCCAGGGCCTGCCCACCCTGCCAGGGAACAATTCCTGCCCCAAATCCCATCCAGCCCTGCCCTCTGCCACTGGCAGCCATTCCCTGGCTCCTGGCCCTCCAGCCCTTGTCCAAAGTCATTCTCTCCAGCTCTCCTGGAGCTCCTTTAGGCCCTGGAGGGGCTCTGAGCTCTCCCTGGACCCTTCTCTTCCCCAGCCTGAGCATTCCCAGCTCTCCAGGCCTGGCTCCAGAGCAGAGGAACCGCAGCCCAGGCGGCTGAGGGGAAGGAGCTGAGCAATGGCTGTGGCTGGTGCTGAGGGGACAGCAGTGGCCCACAGCTGTCAGGGGACTGTTCTGAAGAATGGCTGTTGTTCACAGCTGGGAGGGGAATGGTTGTGGCTGACACGGTGCTGAGGGATGGCTCTGAGGGGACAGCCATGGCTAACACGGGATGGCTGTGAGGGGACAGCCATGGCTGTCACGGGATGGCTCTGGGGGGACAGCCATGGCTGACCTGGTACTTAGAGATGGCTCTGAGGGGACAGCCATGGCTAACACGGGATGGCTGTGAGGGGACAGCCATGGCTGACCCGGGATGGCTCTGAGGGGACAGCCATGGCTAACACGGTGCTTAGAGATGGCTGTGAGGAGACAACCATGGCTGTCACGGGATGGCTGTGAGGGGACAGCCATGGCTAACACGGTGCTTAGAGATGGCTATGAGGGGACAGCCATGGCGGACACAGGATGGCTCTGAGGGGACAGCCATGGCGGACACAGGATGGCTCTGAGGGGACAGCCATGGCTGTCACGGGATGGCTGTGAGGGGACAGCCATGGCTAACACGGTGCTTAGAGATGGCTGTGAGGGGACAACCATGGCTGTCACGGGATGGCTGTGAGGGGATAGCCATGGCGAACACGGTGCTTAGAGATGGCTGTGAGGGGACAGCCATAGCAGAGAGATTCCCCAGCGCTGCCGCTCCGCTCTCTCGGCCCGCCCCGCTCCCCTCAGGCAGCCCCAGCCCCTCAGGGCGGGCCGGGGCCGGTGCCGCCCCCTGGCGGCTCGCGCTGCGCCTGCGCAGTCCCGCCGCGCCCCGGGGTGAGCGCCGCGCGGCGCGCGCGCGCTGGGGCGGAGGCGGGAGCGCGCCAGGCGGTGCCGGCCGCCGATTGGCTGAGGGTCGCGAGCGGGCGGGGCCGGGCGGGCGCGGATTGGCGGGGGGGCGCGCGCCCCCGGCGGAGGCGGGCCCTGATTGGCCGGGGCCCCGCGCGGCGGCGGCCGGGACCGTTGGAGCGCGGCGGCGGCGGCGGCTGAGGCGGCCCGGCCGCCCCTGGAGCCCCGGGAGCCCCGGCACCGGCGCAGGTACAGGGGGAGCGCACAGCGGGGCCGGGACCACCGGGCCGGGGCTGAGACCGCTGCTTCAGCCGTGTCCTGGTGTTCCTCCCGGCCGCAGAACAGCTGCTGGCAGGGAGCCGGATTGTGCGGGCTCCATTGCTTTGGAGTTAACGGGAGAGCCGGAATGTGCGGGCTCCCTTGCTTTGGAATTACCGGGAGCAGATGCAGCAGCATGTTGTGGAATAAGGCAGTGTAATTTTTCAGTGGAAAACCGTCTCTTTTCCTGGAGAAAAAGCTCACTTGGTGTTTTTCGCATCTCTTTAGGTTGTCGTTTAAATGTCTGAAGAAGGAAGGGAGCTCAGGAAAGTGGAAGTTGCCCTGAGAGACTTCGCAGTGTGATTCAGGTAACGGGATCTGTTGGCATTTACTGTGGTGTTGACCTTAAAATCTTGGTTTTTGTATGTTCTGCTGCCTGTTTTTTACACTCACAAACCAACACTGACATTTTTCATTTATGACAAACTTGTGTTGGGAAGCAGTGATTTTTGCATTTTATGTGTTGGACATGAAAAAATATGGAATCATATAAAAAGCTGGAATCCACTGTTTAAAATTCCTCCAGAATTATGTTTGTTGTGCAACACATCCCTCGTCTGGGGAAGGTGAATCATAGAATTATGGAATGCTTTGGGTAGGAAAGAACTTTAAATGTTTAATTCCACCCCTTCCACTATCCCAGGGTGTTCCAAGCCCTGTCCAGCCTGGCCTTGGGCACTGCCAGGGATCCAGGGGTGGCATTGGATGAGTTTTAAGGTCCCTTCCCACTCAAAGTTTTGTTGATTCTCTGTCTGCTGCAGCTGCCCAGTGACAGACCATTCCAGGTGCCTGATCCAGTGGTTCAAAAGGTCACAAGTTTCAGTTCCAGTTTCCTTTGACCCTTAAATGCTTGTGTGTGTGTGGGATGCTGCTCCAGAGGTGTCAGCATTAACCCTTTTCCTTGACCATGTTATCCTGTTAAATCCTCTTTGTGTTTCTGCTTGTTGCCATCATCACACACAGGATTCTTGTTCTGGGGGGCTTTGGGACATCCCAGATCTGCTGCTGGAGTCCCAGTCAGTCCCAAGGGAGCGGCTCCCTGCTCCCAGGCTGGGCTGCCATAGTTGGTTCCTGCCAGTTCCAGAATCCTGTATTTCAGGGGACACATGCAGGACCTCCTGTGAGCTCCGTGGGACACCCTCATTGTTCACTGCAGTTCCTGTGGTGGTGAATGCAGCAGCCCTGCCAGCATTGTCCCAAACTCCCTGGGTTTGGAGCAGGCTGGGGGTTTTTGGAGCAGTAAATGGCTTTACTTGTTGGCTGTGTTGCAGCTGATGCAGTCAGGCCTGTGGTTCATTCCAGGACCCAACAGCAGTACATGTTTTAGGGAGTGCTGGCTGGTGGAGGGGGCTTAGGGAGGACCATAATGCAAGAAAAAGGGCTTTTGCAGCAACACAAAAACATCACTTTTCCAGCAGTTCAATTGCATCACACACAGCACAGGTGAGGTGGGAATGAGGACTTCCAGTCCTGTGCAGTTCAGGGTGGGTGTTGCAGCTGTGCAGTTCAGGGTGCAGCTGTGCAGTTCAGGGTGGGTGTTGCAGCTGTGCAGTTCAGGGTGCAGCTGTGCAGTTCAGGGTGGGTGTCAGCAGCTGTGCAGTTCAGGGTGGGTGTTGCAGCTGTGTAGCCCTGGGTGGGTGTTGCAGCTGTGCAGCCCAGGGTGAGTGTTGCAGCTGTGCAGTTCAGGGTGGGTGTCAGCAGCTGTGCAGCCCTGGGTGGGTGTTGCAGCTGTGCAGTTCAAGGGTGGGTGTTGCAGCTGTGCAGCCCAGGGTGGGTGTTGCAGCTGTGCAGCCCAGGGTGGGTGTTGCAGCTGTGCAGCCCTGGGTGGGTGTTGCAGCTGTGCAGCCCTGGGTGGGTGTTGCAGCTGTGAGTTGAGGAAGCTGTGACATTTTTGAAGAGGGAAGGAACACGCTGCTGGAAGTTGAGGCCTTGGGGCTGGGTTGGTGCCTGAGCTGCCGTGAGCTCCACGCTCAGCCTGGCTGCGTGGGCTGCTCTGGGGGAGCTTTAGAGAGCCTAAAGAAGGAATCAGATAAGGTGATTCAGGTGATAAGGATTTGAATTCATAATATTTTTATTAGGTTAATTGTTTTCCCCTTGGTACCAGGGAGAAGAAACTGTGATTTTGTTGTCTCTGGTTTAGTGTTTAAACAGATTTCTGTTGATAAACTGTACCTATATTTAAATTGTTTCACAGGCCTTTCCCAGTCCTCTGGGCTTTAAGGACTGAAGTATTTTAACTTCTCAGCTGTGCTTAAGTAATACAGATTTATTTAAAAACTGATGTAATGAAGAGTTTTAGGCAGCCTAGATCCAGAAGAAACTGTAGGAGACCTGAAAATTCCACAGCAGATAACACATTATATTTGGCCAGGTGTTCCTGTGGAACAAATGGAATTATTACAGCAGGTGCCAATTCATCACTAAGTTTGAAGAGTTGGATGTCTAAAGGATGTGTTGTGGTTACAAAACACTTGAAATCTTAGTAACTGGTTACTGACTGACTGCAAGGTGAGGTCTTTTTCAGTCTTTGTCAGTGCAACTTTTACCTTTATTTATCTTGGGTGACCAAGAGCCTCAGTGGTTCTGTGCTTGAAGAGCTGGGGAGCAAAGGGGTGTCCTGGCATAAAGCAAACAGGGAAGGAGCTGAGGCCCTCACTTTTTTCAAAATTTATTTTTTAAAAGAGAAAGTGAGAAAACTAAGGGGTAAAAACTCTTTAGTTTTACAGAAGGCAATGTCAAGTGTCATCAGCTGGGCTTTGAGTTCAGGCTCACGATGCTGTTGTAGAAAGAAACCCCTTTGTTTGTGGCCACAGTTGGAGTAGTGAGGAGTAGCTTGGGTGCAGCCAGGCTTTTGAAGAAGGTGCTGTGTGTGTCTGGCAGCTCAAAGTTAAAATTACCAGCCCTGTGTAGGTGTTCGGTTCCCATTGCCTGGGGCAGTGGCAGAGAGACTTTTAAATGCAGATTAATGGCAATTCCTGCTTCTGTACTCCTGTTCCCTTTCAGTAATATCTAACACTACACAAACTTAGAATTATTTTAGTTTAGACCTGTGAAGCTGGTGAGGAAGATTTCACATTGTAAGTTAATGTAGGAGGTGAAGTTAATGAATTAAAACTGAGCAAGCTGTTTTATCCTGAAGTCAGTTGTGCTGGAGAAAGCAGCTCCTGTTTCCAGGTGTTTCTCACTGCCCCTGCTGGAGTTTCCCTCCTCCCCAGGTGTGCCAGGAGGTCTGTGAGAGCTCTGAGCTCTGCTGGGGCTGCTCCTGGCAGTGCTGCCAGGTGTGTGGTACCTGCTCCTGCTCCATCTCCCAGCCTGGTTAATGGGGAAAAGGGCAAGAATGCAGCTCAGAGCTCTTGCTAATAATGGATATTGCATTCAGCTGCAGAGGCAGTTCCAGAGCTCTCTCCTGGGCTCTGTAGGCAGTGCTGGGGCCTGCAGGGTGAGATGGAGAGGGAAGGCTTTGCCAGCTTCTCTTGGAAGCACTGAGAGCTCAGAAATCCCCTTCACAATAAAGAATCTTCCCTACCTGAGATGGGGGGGTAAGCTCTTAATTAGACCATTTCCAGTTTCTTGCTGCTCAAAAATCCTCCTGTAAAATATTTAATTCCTCTTATCCAACAGGAGCACTGCTTTATTTCAAGGAAACAAGTTCAGCTGCTGGATTTGCTCTTGTTTGCAGGCCCATGGCAAATCCCACAGACAGACATTAACTTCAGCCTGCAGAGCAGCAGGCAGGTTGTAAAAACCCATTTCTACTCCTCAGGCTTTGGGACAGTAGAGGAAGACGAGAGTTTGGATACTCCAGAAGAGCATTTGAGTGCTGTGGGCACTGAGTGTCCTGCCTGCTCTGCACCCTGGCTGTGTTTGCTGGAGAACAGACCTGACTGTGCCAGAATCTGTGCTGAGACACTCAGTGCTGTCCCCAAGAGCCTGCAGAGCTCCTGGCCCAGCCTGAGTGATTCCCTGGGGACTGAAAATGGATCTATGGAGCTGTGAGCTTAAAACAACACCTTGGCATCGGGGCTGGGACTTCCAGTGCCACTGTCACCCTCAGCATTCTTACCCTGACCTGCTGGGACATCTCTCTGTTCTGGGCACTCAGCTGACTGAGATGTGAAGTCACAGAAACCCAGGTGCTTTGGAACTCTCCTGGGTTTGAATTTGTTCTGTTTTGTCTGGAGGAAACCTGTGTTAAAAGTTTTGGAAGACTTTCAAAGAAACCTCTGATTAAGTATTGTTAATTGTTCCACCTTTCACTTGAATCCAGTACAGTCTTTATCAGTTTCTGACCAGGTGGGCAGGTGAGGTTGTTGGGCTCACCCTGGCCCTTAGACCAGGGGCTTTTTCTGGAATCACAGAGTGATTTCCATTGTAAAAATCCTCTTAAGTGCAACCTGTGCCCAAGGAGCACTGAGCCCCAAGCTCAGCCAGCTAAAGACTAAGAGCAAAGGAGAGCTCTGTCCCGCTGTCTGTCTGTGCTGCAGTCCAGGAGCAGGATGTGGGGGAGTGAGGGCTCCTTCTGAACACAAACTGCAGCTGCTTCTTCCCCCACCTCACTCTCAGAGCCAGGCTTAAAGGTGCAGAACTTAATATGTAACATAAACAAGGTGATTTGGGATATCAGGGTCACAAAGTCACCCCAGGACACACCACCAGGCCTTCCCTGCACACCTCCAGGGATGAGACTCCAGCAGCTCCCTGGGCAGCCCCTGCCAAGGCCTGAGCTCCCTTTCCAGGCAGAAATTCCTGCTGCTGGCCAAGCTGAGCCTGCCCTGGCCCAGCCTGAGGCCATTTCCCCTTGTCCTGTCCCTGTTCCCTGGCAGCAGAGCCCGAGCCCTCCTGGCTGTCCCCTCCTGGCAGGGACTTGTGCAGAGCCACAAGGTCCCCCCGGAGCCTCCTTTTCTCCAGGCTGAGCCCCTTTCCCAGCTCCCTCAGCCTCTCCTGGGGCTCCAGCCCCTTCCCAGCTCCGTTTCCTGCCCATGACACGCTCCAGCCCCTTCCCAGCTCCGTTCCCTTCCCATCCTGCAGCGTTCCATGGGGTTGGTGTGACCCCAGTGCAGGACCCAGCTCTTGGCCTTGTTGACCCTCCATGGCTCCAACCTGTGCTGAGCCCTCTGCAGATCCACATCCCACCCCCCTGGGGCTGTCCATGAGCTGAGCCAGGGTGGTGCCCTCCATCCCCGTGTCCAGAGCATCCATGGAGGTGCTGAGCAGGCCTGAGGCAGCCCTGAGCCCACTGGTGCCCATTCCCAGCTGGATGTGCCTCCATCCCCGGGTTTATCCCAGCCAGGAGTGTCCCTGTCCATCAGTGATTTTCCAGCCCAGTAACTCAGGGCTCTGAGGGCTCTGTGGGGCTGTGCTGCCACATGCTGTGTCCTGCATGAACAAACCAGATGGCTTCTTGTGCCTTGGAAGAACCTCACAGTTCCAGCAGAAATGGCAAGGCCTGCAGGAGGGAAAGCTTTATGCTTCAATACTATTTGTTTTCCTAAACTATTGGATTAATTTTTAATGAAACTGCATTATTTGGGCAGGTTTTTGCAGAATCTTCCAGAGCAGCTTTGGATCCACTGGATTTATGGAGATAAAAAAAGGAACCATTGAGTTGTTTAGAATTTCCCTGCAGAGCTGTAATCACTGGGAAGTTACAGTCCATGTCCTGGCTCTTAGCCAAGTGGCTTTTTCCTTACACCCTCCGAGGCTGGAGTCAGTTTTGGTTTGTAAAGATCTTGCACAATCATCTGAGTGCAGGACGTGTACAAACACCAGTGAGACATCCAAACCTCTGGGTTTTGGGGAAGCTGCTGCTGGAAGCTGCATGGTGCTTCCCAAAGATGTTCCTGGACTTGCTGAAGATGCAGAAACAACATTTTAGGGTATTTTTTGTGCACAGTTGCTTTTGCTTCGGTTACTTATCCTACAAATGATGAGAACAGGGTTTAAAATGGTAAAGATAAATTAGGAGAATTGTCAGAAGTGGTTAAAATGTGCTTTAAAAGATGTTGCCAGTCTATCTGAGTAAGCATGAAGGAATTGTCTTTTCTCTTCCAGGGGTCAGGTGTGTCCCCCTGAAATCACTTCTAGGTCACTCCTCTTCCTAGGAAAAGGCACAGGGGAACAAAGGAGTATTTTTGATTAATTATGTTTGACTGCTGAGCAGAGGGATTCAGAATATGAACCAGGAGAACAAAGAAATGAGTAAGAGCATCAGATATTTTGGATAGACAGAGGGAGAGGAGGGGATTCAATCAGTCATTGTGGGGCCCTTGTTCAAGTTAGGAAAGGAAAAATACTTCATATTTTTATTGAAATCTGAGTTGGACAAATACAAACACTTTTATGTTATTAGTAAGTTTAAATTTATACTTTAACAAAACATTTATGACAGTTCAGAAATTATTTTAGATGATTTCAATCAAATGTCAGTTGAAGCCAGATGAGTTCAGAAGCCCAAAGCAAGGAAGTGCCCAAGCCAATGGACAGCAATAACTCTTTCTGCCAGCACAGGTATGCCCTCAATTTTTATTCAACATCTTCATCCCAGTTATGTTATTTATTAAAGTTACATTTTCAGGAGTGAATGAACTGACAAAGGAGGAAAGCATTTCCTTGAAACACCAGGAATAGTTGTTCCTTCTGATCAGAAAAATGACAGAAATCACTGAACCTCCTTCCATGTGTCAAACACCGCTCAGATCAGCCCATGCCCCAAACCGGTTTTCTGATTTATTTTAATTACAAGTTATTTCTGACCATAAATAGGTGTGGGCACAATTTTATCCTCGTGCAGCAACTGCAGTTTAATCAGTGACATCAAATACTTTTTCTCTAATGACATGCAACACCAAGAACCTGAAGCAAGTCAGATTTAATAAGTGGCAAATGAACTTTTCTCTCTCTGTTCCTGCTGACGAGGCTGCGGCTTGGTGCAAACCAAGGTCTGGAAGTGGCTCTCAAGCCCTAAAGGTCAGAAGCTCCTTTGGAGTGTTGCTTGTAGGTGGAATTGCAGAATGAAGCAGAACAAGGGGAGGCAGCAGCAGTGTGGCTGAGGAGGCCATGCTGAGCACAGCTGTGCCTGTGGAGCCGTCCCTGGGCCGTTACCTACAGCTGATGAGCTCCAAGAAGAGCGAAACCTGCTAAGCAAGGTCCTGTAGTATTGGCCTGAAGCTGGGGGCACCTGCAGGGAGCCAGAGGGCACAGCCAGCACAGCACAGCACAGCCAGGGCTCTCAGGGGACAGCCAGGGGGTACAAATCTCACCTGGGCACAGCTCTGACAGGGACAGCCCTGGCACAGAGCAGTGGGGGATAAACAGGGAGAGAAAAAAGGTGTCAGCCAAGGGAAACAAGAAAAATATCAGGATATTAAAGGGATTTTAGGTGGTGGCTGAGTGCAGGATTTTCCACAGTAGTTGGTGTGGAGTTTATAAATTGGCTTTGCTGTTCACTCTGACACAGGGTGCTCCTGAGGCCTGACAAGTGTTGGACCTGTTGAAGGGGGGAGAGGTGGAAGTATGAAGGGAAATTAGAGAATTTGGGAAGTTCACATCAGGCACAGTCAGCTGCAGTTTTCTAAGGTGCTGCATCGCTTTCTGCTTTTAGTTGAACTTTGCTTTTCAATAGGGATTTCCAAAGAACTGGATTTCCTATCCCTGGCAGTGCCCAAGGCCAGGCTGGACACTGAGCTGGGAGCAGCCTGGGACAGTGGGAGGTGTCCTGGTGGCCCTGGATGGGCTCTGAGGTCCCTCCAGCCCATCCTGGGATTCTGTATTGGAGTGGTTTCCCCTCCATGTGCCCATGGAATGTGAGCAGCCACCTCAGGAATTCTTGGCTGCCACATCATTCCAGCTCCTGTTGTGTTTCCTGGCACTTTGCTCATGGATTTTGCTTCAATTTTTTTAAAAAGCAAGGAACCAGCAAACAAGGAAGCAAAACCCACCCCAAAAATCCTCACCAAACCCCAAACCCTGCCTCCCCAGCCCCTTCAAAGAACCCAACCTAACAAACCAAACCAGCTCAGGCCAAGCTGCTGTTTCCCTTCCCTGTTTTGGGAGCTGAGCACTGTAATTTGCATCCCAAACATAGTTGCAGTTCTTGTGGGTTTGGTTCATTCCCGTTTTGAACTGGAGAAAGACTCCCCATCTTCCTTCTTCCCAGCCTCATCACCGAGGGATCCTTCTGGATCTGATGGTTCAGGGATTAAAAACAGGTTTGTCAATTCTTCTGATAGAACCTAATTTCCACCACTTTTCCAAATATTTGGCAGTAATGTGGGAGTTGGGCTCTGCTGCCAGGGAACAGGGACAGGACAAGAGGAAATGGCCTCAGGCTGGGCCAGGGCAGGCTCAGGCTGGATATTGGGAACAATTCCTGCATGGAAAGGGCTCTGCAGCCCTGGCACAGCTGCCCAGGGCAGGGCAGGGGTCCCCATCCCTGCAGGGGCTCAAAGCCCTGTGGATGTGGCACTTGGGGACAGGGACAGGGGTGGCCTGGGCAGGGCTGGGGATGGTTGGGCTGGAGGATTCCGAGGGCTTTTCCAGCCTGAGCCATTCTGTGTTTCCATTCCTGGATTCTCTCTGCACTCTGTTGAGGATGTGTGGCCCTGCCCAGCCAGACCATCCCCGAGGAGTTTCCCCTCAGACTGGAGCAGGAGGGAAGCAGCAGGGACAGCTCCTGAGTCCAAGCAGCGCCTTTGGCTGGTGTGGTGAGCAGGTCCAGGGCGGAGCTGTGCCCCCAGGGAAAAGCACAAACCTCCTTTTGAGCCAGGAGACCGGAGGAGATGCTGAGGCTGCATTGGGAATCCTGGGAGGAGCAGCTGGGAAGGGGCTGGAGCCCCAGGAGAGGCTGAGGGAGCTGGGAAAGGGGCTCAGCCTGGAGAAAAGGAGGCTCCAGGGGGACCTTGTGGCTCTGCACAAGTCCCTGCCAGGAGGGGACAGCCAGGAGGGCTCGGGCTCTGCTGCCAGGGAACAGGGACAGGACAAGGGGAAATGGCCTCAGGCTGGGCCAGGGCAGGCTCAGCTTGGCCAGCAGCAGGAATTTCTGCCTGGAAAGGGAGCTCAGGCCTTGGCAGGGGCTGCCCAGGGAGCTGCTGGAGTCTCATCCCTGGAGGTGTGCAGGGAATTCCTGGATGTGGCACTCAGAGCTCTGGGCTGGGGACAAGGTGGGGATCAGGCACAGCTGGGGCTCCATGGGCTGGGAGGGATTTTCCTACTGAAGGGTTCTGGGATCATGGAGAGAGCAGATTCCTCATTCAGGTCTCATTTCAGGCAGGAGCTGAGTCCCTCCTTTTCCTTGCAGAGGGCACAGAGGGTGAGCCTCAGCTCCTCTGAACTGGAATTGGGTCTGTCTCGGTCAGGCTGAGCTCATTATCCAGGAATTCTGTGTGGCAGCGTTGGCTCTGGGAGTGACCCCTGGAACTCCTGTCCTGGCATGTGCAGGTGCCTCTCTGTGCCAGCCTGAGCACAGCAGCTGGGGCTGATCCATCCCTGGCAGTGCCCAAGGCCAGGCTGGACACTGGGACAGTGGGAGGTGTCCCTGCCATGGCAGGGGTGACACTGGAGGGGCTCTGGGGTCCCTTCCCACCCAACCCATCCTGGGATTCCATGAATGAGGAATCTCTGGGGACAGAAGTCATGGTGCTGTCAGGTGCTTTGTGCAGAATGAGATGGGACTGGAAGCTTGTGTGCCCGAAACTCCCAACTTTACAAGTCATAAAAAGCACCACTGAGCCTTTTTCGTGTTAAATAAACCCAATAACAACACAGCAGCACATTGGTTCTGAGGCTATGGCTTTCTAAAGCAGGAAAAGCCAAGGAAATACAGTGTATTTTCAGGTCAGAGCCCATGTGCTTGCTTTCCTTTCTGAAAAGCAAAAAGCCTTTGGTGGTTTGCAGGCTGTGGGGTTCCAGCAGGAAATGGGGAAGTGCCAGAGCTGTGCCAAGGCTGCTCCTCAGGGACGTGTGCCAGGGCCAAGGCACGACTTTGCTGCTGCTCCTGCTGCAGGCTGGGCTGGGGAGGCTGAGCCAGCTGCCTCCTGTAGGTCTGGATGGAACTGGAGAAGGATTGTTTGGGATTTTTGTCTTTTTTGGGGGTTAGACACATAAAACCTATACTTAATGGATTTTAAGTTGGTGAATTTGGTAACCAGAGAATAATGTAATCATTAGCTGAAATATAAATTAGATTTTACACTGATGCTGAATTAACTTGAATTTTTTTTGCTGCAGGGGACTGAAATTTGGCATCTTTTAGGACTGTGTAGTGAAATAAGCCTTGAGAGCTGCTGAATTGTCCCTGTGCCCCCTTACCTTGGAGTACAAGCTCTTCCCTGCTCCTGTTCCTCTTTTAATCTGTTTTTTCTGGCAAAGAGAGGCCTCTGTCACCAAACTGTTTTTATTTCCAGCTTAATTAACTGGAAGTTCTTTACTTCCCTGACAAATCCCATTTGACCTCAGGTGTTTGGGTTCAAAGTTAAATGAATTTTAAGAAGTTTTGTTTAAAGCCAACGTTCCCCCAAACCCAGCATCCCCACAAGTCCTGGGAGGTTTTTTCCCAGCTAAAGGATTCTGTGATCCTGCAGGAAAGAGAGGTCACTGGCCCCTGTCAGGGAGTGGGATCAGCTTGTTCCTCCTGCCCAAGGTGTCCAACATCTCCCCTGCTCCTGACTCACTCTGTGTTTTGCAAACAAAACCCCTTGCCACACAAAGGAATTCCTTCTGGAATATTTCTGCTGTATTAACGCAGCTCTGAGCTTTTCAAACTAAATTCAGGTGTTGAGAATTCATGTTTCTTGTGCCTTGGAAGGTGTTAACAAGCCTGAGGTGTGTGTGTGGAATGGGATAATGCTGAGAGGTGTCTGTGTGTGTCCTGGAATTCCCAAACAGAAGCAGACTGTTCCTGCTGAGGGACAGAATCCTGCTGTTCACAGCAAGTCGCTCTTGTGACAGCAATTCTAACACAAACAGCGTTTTTTGCCATTTTTGTCTCCAGAATGATTGAGGAGAGTGGGAAGAGGAGGAGGACCATGGCAGAGAAGAGGCAGCTGTTCATGGAAATGAGTAAGTAGGAAATCTGAAGACATAATGTCATTTATTCTTCACTGAGAGCTTCCCTGTGACAGCTGCACCAGATCATCCCCGCCCTGTCCCACAAGCCCCAGGCAGGGAAAATCAGCAGGAGATGCCCAAGGGCAGTCCCAGCTTCCTGGGAAGGTCATTGTTATCCCTAGGTTTTGGGAATCTCCTTCCTGAGGGAATGGTCACATCTCTCATCTGTGCCAATGCCTAAGGTCTGTGGGCAACTATTTAAATGAATAGTGACAACAGACAGAGCACCCTGGGCCTTAAAAAAAGATAAAAGATGGCTCTGCAATGCTGGTGTGACTTGAGAAATGGTTTGGGGGCTGATTTGTGCAGGATCCAGCTCTGGAAGAGTTAAGAATTTGTGTTTGTGTGACATCACATTATCCTGCTGTCCTGCAAGGGGCTGAAGGGAGTTTCTGGATTAGGCCAACGTGTCCTAAATTCCAGTCCCAGACTGAGGGAGCTCCATCTTAAAACTGCATATTCATACTGGTTTGTTTGCAGAGTGGTGTTGTGGAATCATGGGGAGGTCTGGGTGGGAAAGGGCCTTAAATCCCACCCCATTCCCCCCCTGCCATGGCAGGGACACCTCCCACTGTCCCAGTGTCCAGCCTGGCCTGGGGCACTGCCAGGGATCCAGGGGCAGCCCCAGCTGCTCTGGGCACCCTGTGCCAGGGCCTGCCCACCCTGCCAGGGAACAATTCCTGCCCCAAATCCCATCCAGCCCTGCCCTCTGGCACTGGCAGCCATTTCCTGTGTCCTGTCCCTCCAGCCCTTATCCCCAGTCCCTCTCCAGCTCTCCTGGTGCTCCTCCAGGTACTGCAAGGCTGCAGTTTGGTCACCCCAGAGCCTTCTCCTCTCCAGGCTGAACAATCCCAGTTCTCTCAGCCTTTCCTTACAGCAGAGCTGCTCCATCCCTCTGATCACCTTGGAGCCTCCTCTGGGCTCTCTCCAGCAGCTCCAGCTCCTTGTGCTGTTGGGATCCCCAGGGCTGGGGTCTCACCTGAGCACAGGGTCCCTCGTGTGTGCTGTGGTTGGGGAGGTGTCACAGGAGACCCTCGGGCCTTTTTCTAAGTCCTCCTCTCAGCAGCACCAGGTTTGCTGGGTGTTGCAGAGGGAAGCAAAGCCCCAAACCTGTGGTTTGTTGCAGGAGCCCAGAACTTCGACGTGATCCGGCTCTCCACGTACAGAACCGCCTGCAAGCTGCGCTTCGTGCAGAAGAGGTGCAACCGTGAGTGGTGTCCAGGCTCCTCCTCACACCCTGCTCCTTCCTGCAGGGCTGCTTCAGTGCTCACCCAGCCCCTCTGCACTGGGGTCAGGCCCTGCCAGCTCTGCCTTCAGCAGAGACCTAACACACAATTAAATATGGGATTAAAAAGGGGCAGCGATCCTTGCCCGAGCCTCTGTGGTATCTTCACGTTTGCTCTTCAGGAGATGTGAAGTCCAAGGGCAGCTCTGGTGTTTGGCTGCCCTCAGAGCTGGGTGTAGATGGTCTCAAGCTGTGAGAGGGCTGTCTCCTGACAGCCCAGAGCACCCCAGGGAGCACGGGGGACACGTGTGACATGCAGAGCTCTGGGCACTGCAGGCTGTCCCCTCTCTGCCCTGGGCCAGGACAGCTCCAGGGCACTGCTGGATCCCAGGGGAGCAGGATGCACTTGGTGCCCTGCCCCTGCTGGGCTGGACACTGCAAGGAGCCCAGCAGGAGAGGTGTGGGAGGAGATCCCTAATCCAGGGCACAGCAACTGTGCCTCCGCTGGGGAGGAGGGGGAGGAGGCCAGCAGAAGGGCTGAGGAGGAAGAGAAGGCCAGGAGAAGGGCTGAGGAGGAAGAGAAGGCCAGGAGAAGGGCTGAGGAGGAGGAAGAGGAGGCCAGAAGGGCTGGGGAGGAGGAAGAGGAGGCCAGGAGAAGGGCTGGGGAGGAAGAGGAGGCCAGGAGAAGGGCTGAGGAGAAGGGACACGTGTCCCTGCTGTGTCCCTGGGCTGTGGTGGCCATGACCAGATGCCTTTGCTCAGCCTGGGCACAGTGTCAGCTGCTGGCTGCAGTTGCAGGTTTTGGATGAAATCTCTGTTTTCCAGCAGGGAGCACAAAGCAGTGCCAGCCCCTGAGCTCTGTACACCAGCCCTGGGCCCTTTGCCACCCTGGCCTGGGGTACAGCTCAGGGCTCTCTCTGCTCACAGGCTGCTCCAGGGGGTGGGGACAGCCTGGCTTTGCTCCTTGTGGGGGTTTTCTGGGACAAATACAAAACGAGTTTAGTGTAAGAAAGGCACGAGTCTGACTGCAGACCCTTCTGGGGAGAGGTGAGCAGTGAATTCACCATGGCCCTCCTCTGGCTGCTGGGTCAGGGTCACTTTGGGTGGCTGCTGATCCTCAGGTGTCTTCTCCACCCTCCTGCAAACCTTAAAGCTTGGAAACATTTCGAAATATTGTTTAATGTGGTTCTGCAGATCACTTACTGTGGTTTGGAAAAGGTTTTCTCCACGTTGTTAACACTCCTTAGATCCAGCAGGGAAATTTGGAGGAATGCTTTGGAGCCCCAGACCTGTGTTTAACAAACATTATACTCTGGGTTTGGGAACTGGATCAACTGGAAACACTCAGAGTTTAACTGGAACATCAAGTTCCTCCTTCAATACTCTACGAGTCAGCACGAGGGTGTTCAAAATTTATCCAACAAAACTGTCAACAGTTTGTAAGTGGATTTAGAGTATCATCAGATCCCACAGGGGTTTGGGTTTGGGAAGGGACCTCAGAGCCCCTCCAGTGTCACCCCTGCCACGGCAGGGACACCTCCCACTGTCCCAGTGTCCAGCCTGGCCTTGGGCACTGCCAGGGATCCAGGGGCAGCCCCAGCTGCTCTGGGCACCCTGTGCCAGGGCCTGCCCACCCTGCCAGGAGGAATTCTGGTGCCTAAACCACTGCATGCTCAGGGGAGAGGGCTCTGCTCCTTCAGGAAGTGTTTCTGGCAGAGACCCAGGTGTGGAAAAGGGTGGAATAAGAGCCACATCTGGGCCCTGCAGTGTCCCTTGAGGAGCTGTGGGGACGAGCTGAGTGTCTCCTGCCCGAGGGGAGCTAGCCCTGCTCACAGGCAGTGCCAGCACAGCGGGCTTGCAGCCTTGCAGAACAGCAGTTAATTGTTTTTCCTTCCTTTTCAGTTCACCTCGTTGATATCTGGAATATGATCGAAGCCTTCCGAGACAACGGCCTTAACACCTTGGATCACGGGGCGGAGATCAACGTGTCCCGCCTGGAAACCATCATCTCCTCCATCTACTACCAGCTCAACAAGCGCCTGCCCTCCACACACCAGATCAGCGTGGAGCAGTCCATCAGCCTCCTCCTCAACTTCATGGTAGCAGCCTATGACAGGCCAGTACTGCCTCCTCCTCCTCCTCCTGCTGCTGCATCCCTGGGCTGCTCTGTGAGCGTGGCCAGAGCTGCTCTGGGGAACTGCAGCCTCTGGGACTGCTGGGATCCCTGTTCTCAGCAGGGCCTGGCACCTCCTGGGGGCTCAGTGCATGGGAAGCCAGCGTGTTTTGTTGACTCTTGCTCAGAGAGACCCTTTTTAAACTCAGCCCTGTTTGCATGGTCAGTTTGCAGCCCCCTCCAGTGTGCTGTGACCCCATAGAGCTGACTCTCATTTCCTGGCTGGAAAATAAGCTCATTTCTTGCTCAGGGTTCTGTCTGGGCATCTCCTCGTGTCCAGCTTTCTGCATTTCTCTCACAGGCTCTCCCTGCAGCATTTGCTGATCCTGAGTAGCTGTGTCCCTCTGTGTTCTCTGAGCAGCAGCTGCAGGTCCTTTGCTGTGCTTGCCATTTCTTACTTTTGCTCTTGCCTTTCTCCAAATCAGCTTTTTTTTCACCTTGGCTTTTGCTTCTACCCCTGGATTTACCCAGCCCTGCGTGTGCCAAAGAGATGTTCTGTTTGTCATGTCCAGACTTTGATGCTCTCCTGATGGGACAACTTGTTATTGTCACCTCACAGACGCTGAGTGTGTCCCTCAGAGAGCCCAGAGCTGAGGGCAGTCCCTGTCTCACTGGGGACTAATAAAACCAGCACGAGGCTCAGAGCAGGTTCTGTGCCAGCAGAACCCAGGGGAGTTCCATTCAGTGCTGCTTTAATGTTGGTTGAGACAAGTTTGGTCACTCTGAGACAGCTCACACTGAAGAGCACAGGATTTAGCCCCAGGAATGGGCATGTTTGGAGCAGCTGCCCCAGAAGATGGAGGCAGGGTTTTGTTCCCCGCTGTCCCCCAGCCCTGGGAGTTGTGCCTCGTGTGGGAGCAGCTCCTGGATCCCAGCAGGGGCAGCGGCTGCTCTGCCTCCCTGTGCCCTGGGCTCAGGCTCCCTCTCCAGGAGCTCAGCAGCACGGCAGGCAGGCAGCCTTCTGTAAACTCTGCCCATCCACGCTGGAACTGCATCCCTGTGCTGCTGGAATGTCACACAGTTCTCACTCTGAGCGTGGGGACAGCTCAGAGCCCCTCCAGGGCCCAAAGGGGCTCCAGGAGAGTGGAGAGAAGGATTTTGGACAAGGGCTGGAGGGACAGGAGCCAGGGAATGGCTGCCAGTGGCAGAGGGCAGGGCTGGATGGGATTTGGGGCAGGAATTGTTCCCTGGCAGGGTGGGCAGGCCCTGGCACAGGGTGCCCAGAGCAGCTGGGGCTGCCCCTGGATCCCTGGCAGTGCCCAAGGCCAGGCTGGACACTGGGACAGTGGGAGGTGTCCCTGCCATGGCAGGGGTGACACTGGAGGGGCTCTGGGGTCCCTTCCCACCCAAACCATTTCCTGTCCCTCCAGGCCCTTGTCCAAAGCCCCTCTCCAGCTCTCTCAGAGCCTCCCTTCAGGAGAATTCTGCTTTTCCAGCTCTGCCCACACCCACCCTGTGCATTCCCCATTTTCCACGCCACTACAAATTCCCTGTCCAGCACGTTTAGTTTCAGTTCCTTGTAGCACTGGTAGTTACTGAGGGTGATGGTTGTTATTCCCATTGTTCCTGGGTCCCTCTGGGGTGTTGGGATTGCTCCCTTCCCTGGGGAGTTGCTCACGGGTGCTTTTCCCTGCAGCGAGGGCCGCGGGAAGCTGACGGTGTTCTCGGTGAAAGCCATGCTGGCCACCATGTGTGGGGGGAAGATCCTGGACAAGCTCAGATGTGAGTACCCCCAAGCAATCCCAGTGTGTGTGGACTGTTTCCTCTCCTGTGCTTGTTGTATTGAGTTCTGGAGGTGTTTTGCTTTGTTTTTTATTGATTTTGTGATCTTTAAACTGACCTGGAGCTGTGCTGCAAACCCCAGAATTCCAGAGTCATTAAGGTGGGACAATCCCTCCCAGCCCATCGAGTCCAGGCTGTGCCCAATCCCCACCTTGTCCCCAGAGCCCTGAGTGCCATGTCCAGGCCTTCCTGGACACCTCCAGGGATGTTTTGTTGCATGTTCCAGCTCCTGGTTATCCCCAGCCCAGACTCAGGAGGCTCCCCAAGCCCATTTCTTTAGGTTAAGCTCTTGGGCACTTCTTTAAATGGAGAACTTGAGGGGTGATTTTCCAATAGGAATGTCCCAGCTCTCACCATGTCACTGCTTTGAGGATCCTGTGAATCTTCTGCTTCCTCTGAGGCTCTCTGCACCTTCTCACTCTGTAATTCCAGCTTCTCAGGTGGAATCCAGGATGGTTTGGGTTGGAAGGGACCTCCAAGCCCATCCAATGTCACCCCTGCCATGGGCAGGGACACCTCCCACTGTCCCAGGCTGCTCCAAGCCCTGTCCCTTCCCCTGAGCCCTCCTGGGCTCAGTCCCTTTCCCCTCTGAGCAGGTTCCCCCGTCTCCAGCAGCTCTGGGCTGATGGAACTGCCCCACCACCCAAACCCCAAACCCTGCTGGGCCAGGACACGGAGCAGGGTTCCTCAAGCTGGAGAGAAAACTGGTGGTGGAAGAAGGTTCTGTAAAATCCTGAGCAAGATGGGGAATTGCAAACAGCTGCTCCTTCCCTTCCAGCTGCTCCCTTCCCCTTCCAGGACAGGAACCCCGGGGCAGCCACTGGAATGAGCAGTGACAGATGGAGAAGCAGAGAGCAACTCTGCTTTAACTTTCCCAGAGGATGTGGTGGGTATCAAACACCCTCAGCCCCCAGCTGCTCCTGCAGCCACTTCCACTGAAGGCAGATCCATGAGAGGCTGCTGAGTGCCCAGGGATCTCAGGGAGGAAGGAATGTGCCTGCCCCAGCCATCTGCTCCAGGGAGGAACAGGCTCCTCATCTCCCTGCCTCAGCTCTTCCCTGATTCCTTCTGAGCCTTCTGATCGCGCTGCTCTGGGTTCTCCCTTCCTTCCCCACGTGTCTCCCTGATTACTGACACACTTCACCCCCAGAATCTCCTTGTCCAGGAGGATCCCAGCCCAGCCTCCCTTCCCTGAGCAGGCTGGAGCTCTCTGGAAATCTGGAGTTGTATTTTTAATGTTTTCTCATCCCACGGTCCCTGTGAGTGATGGGAGCTGGGTCTGTGCCCTTGCTGGGGACAGGATGATGTTGTGGCAGTGTCCCTGATGGATTGGGAGGCTCGGTGGGGCCTTTCCCTGCCTCTGGAATTTCCTGGGGTGTGCTCTCCTTGCAGAGCAGCTCCTGGTGCTGCTGTGCAAGGCAGGGATCCTGGGATCTCTGAGGTGGGACAGTCCCTGGCAGCCCAAGGAGTGCAGGCTGTGCCCAGTGCCCACCTGTCCAGGCCTTCCTGGGGCACCTCCAGGGATGAGATTCCAATCCTCCTGACTGCCCTTTCCATGCAGAAATTCCTCCTGATCTCCAGCCTGGCCCTGCCCTGGCCCAGCCTGAGGCCCTTCCTCCTCCTCCTGTCACCAGTTGTCCTTTGAAAGGATAGAATTATATCCTGCTTTTTATCCTGTCCAATTCCACTGCTCATTCCCCATGTGGAAGTTTCCCACTTTGACAAGAAACCCAATATTTTAACTGCAGCACAAACGTTGGTTTGGAGGGAATCTTCATTTACCCTTGGCACAGCCTGGGCTGTTCTCTCTCATTTGCATATGCAGATTTCCATACCTTTCATTTCTCTCTCGTTAGGATCACTTGACTCCTGCTGCCTGCTCAGCTCAGATGAAGGTTCTGAGCACACCCAGGAGTTTCCAGCCTGTTTTAAATGCAATTATTGTGTCCTATCCATCCCTCCTTGCCAGGTCCATTGCAGACCTGCAGCTCCTGTGCAGGGGCCACTTCTGCAGGGATTCTGCATTCTGGACTTTGACCTCTCTAATCTAGTTCTTCCCATTGTTTTCATTTTGTGGGCATTTTCATCCTGACTTTTTTTCCCCATATTCTGTTTCCAGGTTAAGTCTAATTTTTCTGGCTTCTGTATTTTTCTAAAATACAGAAATGCACCATTTGAAATATTTTTTTCTTCCCCCCCATTCCTCCTAATATGTTTTATTTTATAACATTGCTCAAGAGACCTTCAGTTCAAGCTGCTCTGTTTAATCAGTGATACAAATTCCAGGTAGATTTATTCCTCTTTTCTGAGGCTCTGCAGGCTTCTTCCTGAGCTCATTCTTTCAGGAAATTGGGATAATTTCTGCAGTTTACTGGAAACATGCCTTTCCAAAAGTGTCTTTTTTTTCTGAAGCTGGTTTTGATCAGTGAAATGAAGGTTGTTTTCTGCCAGCATGAGCTTTTTGATGTTTAATTACTGATGGTGCCTGAAATAACAGCAGAGGGGGTTCAGTGCTACTGAGGAGTTCTGGGATCTGTCACATCTTGGGGAATTCTAGGTCTTGTTACCATTGGTGAAACCTCCCTTCAGAGCTCTGGAGTGCAGCAGGGGCCCTCTGGCTGTTTGAGAGATCTTCCCTGGGATGCCAGGGCAGTTCTGTTTCCTGGGACATCGTTCTCCTGTCAGGCTCTGCATCCCTGCCCCTGGGATTTGCCTCTGCTGGGCCACCAGAGCTGGGGGCTGGGGCAGGGCAGCTCCGGGGATCGGGGGCTTGGGAGGCTTTGTCCTTCAGAGAGAGGAGCAGGGACAGGGACAGCACCTCCCTCCTCTCCCTCTGTCCTTACAAACATCAGGGAACATCTGCTCAGCCCCTTTTTGCTTCCAGGAGCACATTTGTCCCTTCAGAGCTGCTTAAAAAGTGTAAACTCCTCTCATCACAAACATTCTCAGAATCCCAGAGTGGTTTGGGCTGGAAAGGACCTTAAATCCCAGCCGTGCCATGGCAGGGACACCTCCCACTGTCCCAGTGTCCAGCCTGGCCTTGGGCACTGCCAGGGATCCAGGGGCAGCCCCAGCTGCTCTGGGCACCCTGTGCCAGGGCCTGCCCACCCTCACAGGGAACAATTCCTGCTCAAATCTCAGATCCAAAATGGGATCCAATTCCCCTTCCCACTGCCCAGCTGTGCAGTGCCTGGGGGTGAGGGCAGTGCTCTTGGCTTCAAATGGTTCCTGGTAAAGCTGGGAAGGGGCTGGAGCCCCAGGAGAGGCTGAGGGAGCTGGGAAAGGGGCTCAGCCTGGAGAAAAGGAGGCTCCGGGGGGACCTTGTGGCTCTGCACAAGTCCCTGCCAGGAGGGGACAGCCAGGAGGGCTCGGGCTCTGCTGCCAGGGAACAGGGACAGGACAAGGGGAAATGGCCTCAGGCTGGGCCAGGGCAGGCTCAGCTTGGCCAGCAGCAGGAATTTCTGCCTGGAAAGGGAGCTCAGGCCTTGGCAGGGGCTGCCCAGGGAGCTGCTGGAGTCTCATCCCTGGAGGTGTGCAGGGAATTCCTGGATGTGGCACTCAGAGCTCTGGGCTGGGGACAAGGTGGGGATCAGGCACAGCTGGGGCTCCATGGGCTGGGAGGGATTTTCCAGCCTCAGGGATCCTGGAATGTTGGCTCCTGCCATCCCCCATGCCCTTGGTGCACACATTTCCCTGGAATTGTGCCAGCTTTGGTTCTGTCACTGTTTTTCATTCTGGGAGCCCCCTCTGAGGGGTTTCTGTAGTTTTGGGGTCCAGGTGTGCTCCTGTGGAATTCTCCTCACTGTCCCAGTTCGTGGCAGGAGCTTTCCTCTGGCCTGGGTGGGATGGGATGGAGGAAATGGGGAGACTTTTGGGAATACTGACATGGGTAAATCCTGTCTTGCTCAGAGATCAGATCAGCTTGATCAGAGACGCTGGTGAGAGTTGAGCACAAAGGAACAGCTCGGGGTGCAGAGGGAGGGGCGTTTTCCCACAGTGAACCCACATTTACTGGGGGGTTTTATTGTATTTTCTTACAGATATTTTCTCTCAGATCTCAGATTCCAACGGGCTGATGATTTTCACCAAGTTTGACCAGTTCCTGAGGGAAGTGCTGAAGCTGCCCACGGCCGTGTTCGAGGGCCCCTCCTTCGGCTACACGGAGCACTCGGTGCGCACCTGCTTCCCCCAGCAGGTCAGGACTGGGGTTTGGGGTTTGGGACTCGAGATTTGGGGTTTGGGACTGGGGGTTTGGGATTTGGGACTCAGGGTTTGGGATTTGGGACTCAGGGTTTGGGGTTTGGGACTCAGGGTTTAGGATTTGGGGTTTGCCATTTGGGACTGGGGGTTTGGGGTTTGGGACTCGAGGTTTGGGGTTTGGGACTGAGGGTTTGGGATTTGGGACTGGGGGTTTGGGATTTGGGACTGGGGGTTTGGGATTTGGGACTCAGGGTCTCGGGGTTTGGGACTGTGGGTTTGGGGTTTGGGACTCAGGATTTGGGACTCAGGATTTGGGGTTTGGGGTTTGGGACTCAGGGTTTGGGATTTGGGACTGAGGGTTTGGGATTTGGGAGTCGGGGTTTGGGATTTGTGACTCAGGATTTGGGGTTTGGGACTAAGGATTTGGAGTTTGGGGCTCAGGATTTGTGGTTTGGGACTCGGGGTTTGGGATTTGGGGTTTGGGATTTGAGGTTTGGGATTCCCAGGGCATTGGGGCTGGGGGTCACTGAGGTCCCCTGTACCACCCCAGCACTTTGAAACAGTCCAGAATAAGCAGTTCAAGGGTTTTCTGGCATTTCAGTTGATTCCCCTCCTTGAAGGGCCACCCCTATTCCCCATCAGAAGAGCAGGAATGACTCATTTCTTCTCCAGAACATAAAATATGCCATTTTTACTATTTCCCCTTGATTTTTCAAAGCTTTTTCACTGTGTTAAGACAATTAGTTTCAACAAGTCACTTCCAGGATCTGTTCAAAATAAACACCTTCTGTGCAGCAGTTAATTTTTAAATCCATTGCAGTTGTATTTTAATTGTTCCAATGATTTGTTTCTCATTTGAGGTAATGTAAATAATATAACTAATCCTTCAATCAACTGTAAACATGAACTTGATTGATCTTAGGCCTAAAATTAAATGTTTAGACTCTGGGCATGATGATGCTCCAGAAGAATCATTTCTGTAGCATTTGATGTAAAATTTATAGTGACTAAATATAAGTTAATTAGCAATTAGCATGTTTGGAGTACGACACAGTAGGGAGCAGCCTTTGATTTCAGAATCAATGAGGCTCCAGGTTTACATTTGATATTGGGAAGGAATTCCTGGCTGGGAGGGTGGGCAGGCCCTGGATCCCTGGCAGTGCCCAAGGCCAGGCTGGACACTGGGACAGTGGGAGGTGTCCCTGCCATGGCAGGGGTGACACTGGAGGGGCTCTGGGGTCCCTCCAACCCAAACCATTCCCTGATTCCATGAACATGACAATACAGGAAATATTCCTGGTGGGCACAGTTTGTGTCCCAGAGAAGTTTTAATGCTGGAGAAGCCCTTGGAGTAGGAAATGGATGTTGCTGTGTGCAATGCAGTGCTGCCTGTGTTCCCCCTGCAGAAGAAGGTGATGCTGAACATGTTCCTGGACACGCTGATGGCTGACCCTCCTCCCCAGTGCCTTGTGTGGCTGCCCCTCATGCACAGACTCGCCCACGTTGAAAATGGTACCTGGAATATTTGTGTTCTGTTATTGGCTCTGTCTGTGTGTGTCTGTGTGCTCTGCTCACACATGGGAATGCTCTGTCCCTGCTCATGTCACCAGCACCTCGTGCCTCCCCCTGTGCTGTCCCACAGCATCCCAGACCTGGCTGGGCTCAGAGCCTGAGAGCTGGATGGGCTCTGCCTGGGGGTGGAAGCAGCAAGGGTGCAAACCCGATGGGTTTCAGTGTTACAGCACCCAGTGAAAGAAAATCCACATTGTCTGAATGCTCCTGAGCCCCAGGAGAGGCTGAGGGAGCTGGGAAGGGGCTGGAGCCCCAGCAGAGGCTGAGGGAGCTGGGAAAGGGGCTCAGCCTGGAGAAAAGGAGGCTCCGGGGGGACCTTGTGGCTCTGCACAAGTCCCTGCCAGGAGGGGACAGCCAGGAGGGCTCGGGCTCTGCTGCCAGGGAACAGGGACAGGACAAGGGGAAATGGCCTCAGGCTGGGCCAGGGCAGGCTCAGCTTGGCCAGCAGCAGGAATTCCTGCCTGGAAAGGGAGCTCAGGCCTTGGCAGGGGCTGCCCAGGGAGCTGCTGGAGTCTCATCCCTGGAGGTGTGCAGGGAATTCCTGGATGTGGCACTCAGAGCTCTGGGCTGGGGACAAGGTGGGGATCAGGCACAGCTGGGGCTCCATGGGCTGGGAGGGATTTTCCAGCCTCAGGGTTCCTGGGATTTTTAAATGAATTTTGATGGTGGCAATTTCCTCATGTCAAGCCCCATGGGAAATGGTGCCCAGAAGGTGAGGAGGTTGATCTGGTGGAAATGTTCAAATGAACTCCAGGGAAAAGGGGATCCTGATTTGAGGCTGGCATTCCCTGGCAGCAGCCAGGAGCAGGGTGGGACCAGCTTGGCTGCTCCTCTTCACTTGGGTCTTTCCCATCCAGTGCTAAACTTTGGCCTTTGCAGAAAAATGAAAACAAACAAAAAAAATACCACAAAAACCCCCCAGAAACAAAAACATTAACAAACCACCCCCACAAAAGCCTAAACAAACAAAACCCAAGAAAAACAACAACAACAGAAAATAAAAACCACAAGGAAAAAACCCAACGAAACAACCAGAAACCGAAACAGATGAAAAACCTAAAACAAGAAAAAACAACCCTGCAGGTAACCAGAACATTTCCCACCTCTTTTGTTCCCATCTTCCTGGTGCCTGATTTAATAATCCCTGATCTGGCTGCTCCAGTCTCCTCCTTATCCATCCTTCTGAGGCCGTGCAGGACAGCGAGTGCTGTCCCTGCTGTGCCTCGTGCTTTGTTATCTGTTCTTGCTTCCCCCATCAGGATATCAGGGTTTGCACTCTCTGCTGCTTCTGTTCCCTTCTATCAGCAGCAATCTCTGCTCCTGCACCAGCCAGGGAGGAGAAGGGACAGCTCTGAAAAGCTGGGGGAGGACTTCTCATGGAGCCAGGCTGGGAGAGCTGGGGGTGCTCACCTGGAGAAGGATCCAGGGAGAGCTCAGAGCCCCTTGCAGGGCCCAAAGGGGCTCCAGGAGAGCTGGGGAGGGACTGGGGACAAGGAATGGAGGGCCAGGAGCCAGGGAATGGCTTTAAGCTGGAAAAGGGTAGATTTAGATGGGATATTGGAAGGAATTCCTGCTTGTGAGGATGGGGAGGCCCCGGTTCTGTTTTGTCCCTCACGTTTCAGGGTGCATTTCCCTTGGGGAGGTCTCATCTCCTTCCCCTCATGCTCACATTCCTCCTTGGTTTCTTCCAGACTTGAGTGGAGCAGGATTGTCCATCCATGGGGAGGACAGGGGAGGAGCATTTGCTGCTGTTTGTTTTAGCCCACCCCTGAGGGTGTGAGCTGGGTCCTGCAGTTCTCTGGATGTTCACATTCAGAGGGACATTGGGAATTCCTCACTGGGAGCTGTGGAGGTGCAGGAGGGAGGGGTGAGAGGGGGTTTGGACCAGGAATTGGCCTTTCTGAAGAGGTGACAGGGCCCCAGGGATCTCCTGAGGCAGAATCCAGCCAAATCCTCCCGGTGAGATGCAGCTTTGCTGCTTCCCTGCCGCTCCCCCTGTGCTCTGTTGGACTCCCCCGGGGAATTGAGTGTGCCCAGGGAGGGAGACATCTGAAGGAATATTGTGGGAACCTGTCAGGTGGAACTGCTGTTATCATCATCTTCATCTGAGGGTGAATGGTACCAAAATTCCCTGCTCTGCCCTCAAAATCCTGCCCAAAGACGGAGCACTGAGGGACCTGGGGGTGGTCTGCACACTCCAGAGAAACAGGATGTTCCTGATTTACCTAAAATTCACTGAAACCTTTTATTTGTTTGTTTTTTTTTCCCTATGTGCCAGTCTTCCACCCCGTGGAGTGCTCGTACTGCCACTGTGAGAGCATGATGGGCTTCCGGTACCGGTGCCAGCAGTGCCACAACTACCAGCTGTGCCAGAGCTGCTTCTGGAGGGGCCACGCCAGCGGCACACACAGCAACCAGCACCAGATGAAGGAGCACTCCTCGTGGGTGAGGACACTGATCTGGGAAAGGGCAGTCATCCTGGGCAGGGACACTGATCCTGGGCAGGGACACTGATCTGGGAAAGGGCATTCATCCTGGGAAAGGACATTGATCCTGGGAAAGGAGATTCATCCTCCTGGGTGAGGACACTGATCTGGGAAAGGACATTGATCCTGGGAAAGGAGATTCATCCTGGGAAAGGGACCCTGATCCTGGGAAAGGGACCCTGATCCTGGGAAAGGGACCCTGATCCTGGGAAAGGGGATTCACCCTGGAAAAGGACATTGATCCTGGGCAGGGACACTGATCCTGGGAAAGGACATTGATCCTGGGAAAGGGGATTCATCCTGGGAAAGGGGATTCATCCTGGGAAAGGGGATTCATCCTGGGAAAGGGAATTCATCCTGGGAAAGGGAATTCATCCTGGGAAAGGGACACTGATCCTGGAAAAGGGCATTGATCCTGGGAAAGGACATTTATCCTCCTGGGAAAGGGACATTGAATCTGGGTTAGGGGTGTTCCAGCTGGGTAAGGGGTGTTGTTCCTCAGTTAGGGGTGTTCCAGCTGGGTTAGGGGTGTTATTCCTGGGTTAGGGGTGTTCCAGCTGGGTGAGGGGTGTTATTCCTGGGTTAGGGGTGTTCCTCCTGGGTAACTGGATCTGGAGCAGCCTCTCTGGGCTCCCTCAGGAGCGTTCAGGGTCTGGAGCAGAACTGCTCCCTGGGGCTTTTCCAGTTCTCCAAACACCAGAGGGTATAAAAGGGGAATTGGACTGGGTTTATTGTTTATTCCTGATGGGAACAAAGCTGGGCCCAGCTGGGGATGGAGGCACATCCAGCTGGGAACGGGCACCATGGGCTCAGGGCTGCCTCAGGCCTGCTCAGCACCTCCATGGATGCTCTGGACACGGGGATGGAGGGCACCACCCTGGCTCAGCTCATGGACAGCCCCAGGGGGGTGGGATGTGGATCTGCAGAGGGCTCAGCACAGGCTGGATGGATCCATGGGCTGAGGGTCAACAAGGCCAAGAGCCAGGTCCAGCCCCTGGCTCTCCACAAGCCCCTGGAATGTTCCAGGCTGGGCCAGAGGGCCCTGGCACGGCCCCCAGGGAGGTTTGGAGTCCCTGGAGGTGGCACTCAGTGCCCTGGGCTGGGAACAAGGTGGGGATCAGGCACAGCTTGGACTCAGTGATCCTGGAGAGCTTTTCCAGCCTCAGTGAGTCTGGAATTGCACCTAGTGCTGGTTTTTGTAATTGCTGTCATCTCCCCAGAAAGCCAAAGCAGTGACCAGGAGTCCTGTGCTTGGACAGGACCCTTGTGCAGTGACACCTGTAAAGGCATTACTGTGACAACACTGCATTCTTCTCCTCTCCTCCTGCCAGCTGAAAATACAGGCCTGGAAAACTCAGAGTTCAGGAGCCTCACAGAAATTATCTGAGCAGGGTGATCATCACAGCTCCAGCAGTAATAGACAATTTTATGGGGAAAAACCGATTTTATGGCAAAAGATTAAGCCCAACCTTTCACTTACTCAGAGAGAAGTTCAGCTGATGATAGGATTATAATTAATAGTTATCTTCATAAGGAAGAGCCATTATAGCATTATGGTTTAATTTAGAGAATTGGGCTGAATACCAGGCAGGAGTTGGGAGGCAAAGGAAAATGCTATTGTCCTTTTTATAACTCTGTGGGTAATAAACTTCTGGAATGTTTAATCCCAGCTAAGAGTAGCTTATTATTCCCTTAAATGCATATAAATCCAGGCTGGGATTTTTAGTACAAAGAGAGGTCTAAGTGATAGAAACATGGAATGCTCTGGGTGGGGAGAGACATTAAAGCTCATCCAGTGCCATCCTTTTCATCTTTTATTTTATTTTTTTTAACTTCCCCACATCTTTCATGTTAATTTTATGAATATTGAGTCTTAATTAAAAGAAAAAATTCTTTTTTTTTTTGTGTTTGGCCTGCGTTGGTGATTCAGGGAGGCCCTGGTGAGTTCAGCCTGCAATAACTGCTGGGGTGAAACCCCAGGGGCAGCAGGGAGAGGCTGCAGCTCTCCTGCAGTGAAACCAGAAATGTTCTCTCCTGGCTTTTCAGTCTAATTCACTCTTGCCTGGTGTATTTTCAAAGAGCCCTATGACCCAGAATAAGCTTAATAATAGATATCTCCATAATTCTGATAAATATGATCAATATACTTGTTGATAACAGTATTGTGTCTATAAATATTAATATATTATTATTTACATACTTACAGCTTCTTTTCCCTGAAATTCTGAGGTACCTTTGATAAATTTTTGATCCATGTAGTATTGAGATATTTGATTTATATCTATAAATTTAACATAGTGATGAAATACATTAAGATCTGTAACCACAGTGATTTTATATGGATAAATAATAGGTGAAAACCTATTTTTGAAGGAGTGTTTTTGCTGCCTGAACCCACTGCTCGTTTGGAGGGGTGAAAACCTTGAAAGCTTTTGCAGTTTTTAGTTTCTGGGCAGTTTCAGTTTTGGTTCCAGGGCTGGTCACAGGAGCCAGAGCCGGGTGGTTCCTGCTGGAGCCTGAGGATTATCCAGGCTCCGGCTGCTCTGTGACAATGAACAGTCTGTCACCCAAAATTCCAGGCTTGGAAACCCATCCCGAGCTTGGCTGGGGAGCCTGGGCTGGGATCTGAGGGTTTAGGGGTGGGGAGGGTTCCCCTGGAAGAGAACAGGGTGTGGTATCTCCAGCTGGGGGGTTTCACTCAGCTGTTCCTGCCTGGTTCCATCTCCCCTCGGTGGCCCCAGGGCTGAGCCCCTGCCCAGCCCCAGCAGCCACGGGATCCTCAGCAGGAGCAGCTCCCCAGGGCCCTGGAAATGCCATCCCAGGGAGGGGATCCACAGCCCCAGCAGCCTGGGAAGGGCCTGGGGGTGCTGTGCCAGCAGCTGGACAGGAGCCCAGGAGTGCCCAGGTGGGCAAGAGGCCACTGGCCCTGGGCTGTGCCAGCTCTGGGGTGGCAGCAGGGCCAGGGCAGTGCCCGTCCCCTGTGCTGGCACTGCTGGGGCACCTCCAGTGCTGGGGGCAGCTCTGGGCCCCTCCTGACACGAGAGCCCTGGAGGGGCTGGAGCGTGTCCAGGGCAGGGAACGGAGCTGGGAAGGGGCTGGAGCCCCAGCAGAGGCTGAGGGAGCTGGGAAAGGGGCTCAGCCTGGAGAAAAGGAGGCTCCGGGGGGACCTTGTGGCTCTGCACAAGTCCCTGCCAGGAGGGGACAGCCAGGAGGGCTCGGGCTCTGCTGCCAGGGAACAGGGACAGGACAAGGGGAAATGGCCTCAGGCTGGGCCAGGGCAGGCTCAGCTTGGCCAGCAGCAGGAATTTCTGCCTGCAAAGGGAGCTCAGGCCTTGGCAGGGGCTGCCCAGGGAACTGCTGCAGTCTGGAAAGGTTTAGAAGAATTCTTGATTCCCTAAACCCTTACAATAACGAGTGGCAAACCTTTGCCATGAGTTTTATTATCCCATGCAGGAAGAAAAAGAAGCAGAAACCATTTATTTGAATAATAATATTGGTTGGTTGATAGAGGTGAGCAAAAGGTGAGTGTCCTTCAGTGAGGGGTGTAGGCATGGAAAAGGCTGTGAGTTTGCTGAAGAAGGGATCTCAGAAAGCTGATTGTATGATTTTTGTAAAATTTATAAAAATCACAGAACCCCAGATTCACTTGGGTTGGAAAAGCCCTGTGAGACCATTGAGTGCAACGCTTCCCCAGCACTGCCCAGGCCACCACTGACCCATGGCCCCAAGTGTCACATCCTCAGGGCTTTGAAATCCCTCCAGGGATGGGGACCCCACCCCTGCCCTGGACAGCCAGTGCTGGGGCTGGAGAGCCCTTTCCAGGTGGGAATTGTTCCCAATATCCAGCCCTTCCCTGCCCTGGAGAGCTGCAGGGAGCTGGGGCTGTCCCTCCTGTCCCCAGCACTGCAGGGTCCTGCTGAGCACTTGGGCACTGCCAGGGATCCAGGGGCAGCCCCAGCTGCTCTGGGCACCCTGTGCCAGGGCCTGCCCACCCTGCCAGGGAACAATTCCTGCCCCAAATCCCATCCAGCCCTGCCCTCTGGCACTGGCAGCCATTCCCTGGGTCCTGGCCCTGCAGGTCCTGCTGAGTCCCTCAGATCTGTGGGAGGGGAATGAACAAATTCAGAGAGGAATAAATGTGGACATTTTCAGCACGTGAAGAATTTAGGGAAACTTTTGAGTTTGGAATAGTCACTTCTGTGTGCATGATTTAAATTCTCTGTGGGGTCAGTAAGTGGTACAGAATAAAATTTTGATTTTCATAGGATTTCAAAGCAATTTAAGGGGGGGGTTGGAATGAGCTTTAAGGTTCCTTCCAACACAAACCATTTCAGGATTTGGTGATATTGGGAAGACCAGGTGTCCATTCTCTGGGATCCAGAGGCTGTTGGGTGAGGTGTTCTCCAGGGCCTTCCCACAGTTCTGCTGCTTTCCAGGATGGAGCTGTTGCTGATAAATTAAAATTGCAGCACCTGATAGGAATGAGGCTGCACCTCCAGGGCAGGGGCAGGTTGGACATCAGCAGGAATTGATTCCACTGCTAGTCAGTGGTGCTAATTGGCAGTAATTGCCTGGTAATTGGCTGTAACTCCTGTCCAGGGCTCCTGTTTGAACCAAAGTTAACCTGAATTTTAGTTTGAATGTCCCTTGAGAACTGGTGCAGCTCCAGTTTGGAATGTTGTGCAGGAGCAGCAGTGAATTCCCCAGGAGTAATCAGCCAGGGTTACACTCTGCTGGGATGTCAGTGAGGCAGAGCAGCACAAGGAGCTGCCAGGTCAAAGGAGCTGAGCTCCCCTGGCCATGGAACCATGGAATTAGCAGGGCTGGAAAGGACCACGGGCTCCCATGGGAACTCGGTGGGTGCAGCATCATTCCCAGATTTAATTTTGTAAGTCAGTGTGGGGTTTAAACCCCATTTTATGGTCATGACTTGGGGCAGGTCCCCATTCCTGTGGGTGTGGCAGCGCTTGCCAGCAGCATTCCCAAGGATCCAGCATCACTGATCACTGATTTAGCACAACTGAGGGGAGCTGTGGAAGGAGATAAAGTCACTCCTGCCTGTCCCAGCACCGTGCCCCACCTTGGCTTTGCCTGGAAAGGACAGAAAATTGGGATGTGACTTTCCTCCCCTCAAGATGTGCTCAGAGAGTGAATGTAAAAATCCCTTAATGGGATTGCCCCGGGCTTAATTCCTGACAGAACCCCCAGGTAATTGGTTTATTTCCTAATCTTACATAATTTTGTTAAAACTTTCAATTGTCAGTATCAGAGCACTTAAAAGCCTCCCAGAACTTGTTCCCCAGTGCGGTGTCCGCACTGATTTCCCAGGAATGCTGTAACAAGACCGGGAATTTCTGCATGTTCTGCCCTTTTCCACCTCACTGTTATTTTTCCCAGCTCCCTCTGGCTGCACCCTGCCCTTCCCCAGCCTCACCTGCCTCCTGTCCTTGTTCCCCTCTCCAGAAATCCCCGGCCAAGAAGCTGAGCCACGCCATCAGCAAATCCCTGGGCTGCGTGCCCAGCAGGGACCCGCCCCGGCCACTGTTCCCAGAGCAGCCTGAGAAGCCCCTGGACCTCGCCCACATCGTGTGAGTACCCCAGACCCCCTCCTGTGCCCCCCTAGGGCACTGCCCCATGGTGTGAGTACCCCAGACCCCCTCCTCATCCCCCCTGGGCACTGACCCATGGTGTGAGTACCCCTGAACCTGTTCCTCATCCCCCCTGGGCACTGCCCATGGTGTGAGTACCCCTGACCCTCTCCTCATCCCCCCTGGGCACTGCCCCCATGGTGTGAGTACCCCTGACCTCCTCCTCATCCCCCCTGGGCACTGGCCCATGGTGTGAGTACCCCTGAGCCTCCCTGGGCACTGCCCCATGGTGTGAGTACCCCAGACCCCCTCCTCATCCCCCCTGGGCACTGCCCCATGGTGTGAGTACCCCAGACCCCCTCTTCATCTCCCCTGGGCACTGCCCACATGGTGTGAGTACCCCTGAACCTGTTCCTCATCCCCCCTGGGCACTGCCCATGGTGTGAGTACCCCTGAGCCCCTGCTCTGCCCTGGGCTCGGGGCAGGGAGCAGCCCTGGGCTGGGCTGGCTGGTTTTTCAGTGCTGTGATAGAAATGTTTCTCTGGGGAATCATCAGCTGCTGTGGTTGTGTGAGGAGTCTCAGAGCTGCAGGAGGTGTTTGGTGCAGCTGCAGCCAGGCCTGGCTGCGTCCTGCCTGCAGCTCTGGCACCTCCCTGTCCCCACCAGTGGCACCTCCCACGTGTCCCTGCCTTGGGTCAGGCTCTGTTTTCTCATTGCTGGTTAATTAAATGACAGAAATGTGTCAGGCACATTGCAGGGGTCAGCTCCTGCTGCTGCCTGGGGCCTCGGCTTCACATCCTTGTCCTCTCTCCATGGCACTGCTGTCACCCTGCTCTTGGGACCTCCCTGTGCACCTGCTGGGATGGTTTGGACAGAAAATCACTGCACTGGGGTTGGTTTGAGCAGCCTGAGGTCACTCTGCTTCCCCACTTTGTCAGTTTTCACCTCCAGAGCAAAAACTGAGAGGAAAAGACCCAAACAATCTGAGGTCAGTCTCCAAATAAATCCTGGTGTCCTGCAGAGGCTGGAGGAGAGCTCTTCACATCTGTAGGAGAGAGTGAGGAGCAGCAGCACTGGGATCTAATTCCAGGAACATGGAGCACTCCCATTTCCATGAGCATGGAGCCATTTGCAGTCTGAGGGTGAGGGGAGTCACTGCTCTGGTTTTATTTGGCATCCTGAGTAGCAGATTCTCCTGGGAGTGGTTTCTGTGTCCCAGTCAGGACGTGGCTGTCCCTTGCCCTCTGCCCACCCCGGTCAGGCTGTGCTGCTCTGGCCCTTCCCAGATCCCAATGGTTCCACTGACTGCCTCTTCTGCTCGCTCCTTTAACAGTGTGCCATTCCTTAAGGAACAGCTGGAGGCTAAATTGCCAAAGTGCTGGACAGGTGAGAGCTGCAGAGCTTTCTGTAGTGTGGCTTCCTGGTGTGAGCAGCGTAGAGCTCCAGACCTGCAGTGGTAGCTGCTGCTCCAGGCTCGTCCCAGCCCAGCTTGGAGCTGATTCCTGCTTTGCTCTGTGCTTGTTCCCTCCAGTTCCTGCCTCCCCGAGGAGTCCCCACCTCTCCCAGTCTGGCTTTGGTGCTGTGCAGGGATTGCTCTGGTTCCATGGAATATAAATCCTGCTCTGCTTTCCTTGGGGCAGTTGCACCCAGACTGGGAAGAGCTCAGGGGTCAGTCCTGCTGCTGCTGCTCAGTTCAGAGCTGGAGCTCTCAGGAACTCATCCCCTTCTCCAAACCAATGGCTCCTCACACCCCGAGGGCAGGGCTGGCCACAGCATTGCCTATTCCTTCCCAGCAGTTCCTGGCCTTTCCCTTCCCAGCCTGGCATTGTTCCTTTCCCAGCACTTCATCACCTTTCCCAGTCCACTGTCACCTTTCCCTTCCCAATCCACCATCCCTTTCCCAATCCGCCATCACCTTTCCCATTCCACCATCCCTTTCCCTTCCCAATCCTCCATCCCTTTCCCAATCCATCCCTTTCTTTTCCCAATCCACCATCCCTCTCCCTTCCCAATCCTCCATCCCTTTCCCAATCCTCCAGCCCTTCCCAATCCACCATCCCTCTCCCTTCCCAATCCTCCATCCCTTTCCCAATCCTCCAGCCCTTCCCAATCCTCCATCCCTTTCCCTTGCCAGCCTGGCTCTGTTCCTTTCCCAGGGGCTGTTGGATGGAGGGGGCAGCAGGGCAGGAGCTGGGGAACGCTCAGGGCACAATCCCGGGAGCACAGCAGGACTGGATGGCCCTGGGAGTGTGCAGGTGGGGACAGGGCTGGACAGCCCCTGCAGGGACATGGGGACATGGGGACATGTCACACCCCCTGCAGGGACATGGGGACTTGGGGACATGTCACACCCCCTGCAGGGACATGGGGACATGTCACACCCCCTGCAGGGACATGGGGACATGTCACACCCCCTGCAGGGACATGGGGACATGGGGACATGTCACACCCCCTGCAGGGACTGGGACAGCTGCCCGGACACTCGTGGCAGCAGTTTGGCAGCTCAGAGACATCTGCTCTGTGCTGACAACTTTAATTAAATGTAAAAAACAATGCCCTAAAAAGCCCAAGGATTGGGAAGGAGGCCCTGATGGTCCAAGGACAGCTCTGGGAACAGCAGCCACTGAGCTGGTGCAGAAATTCTGGAAGCAGGAGATTTATATCCAGCACCAGATCCCATGGAAATCCCAGGGACACCGACAGAGAGGAGCCACTGGGGTTTATGGAAGGGACATTTGGGGTTCTGTGGTACCACTGCAGCAGCAAAAATGATAATAAACCCCCCTCCCGTGGTTTTGGGGTGCGAGAGGGGCTGTAGCCAGTGGGGATTTTCTGATGGAACAAACAGGAATTGCTCCAGGCCCCAGAGTCACTCCTGGGGTGTCAGGGACCAGGGGTTGATTGTATTTGATTCGTGTAAAGGAATCAGCACCTACAGATAAATCCTGGGGGAGAGACTGGAAAAGCTGAGATCTGCTCCAGCTGAGTAAATAAAGAATGAAAATATTAATAACTAGGGGCAGTTTAACAATACTTGGCCAAAGATTCCAGCGAAAACAAGGCTTGGAAGGGAAAAAATCCCAGCTGTGCCCTTTGCTGGGGACAGGAAACACAAAAATGGGGAGCAAGGAATGCAAACAAGGAGTTGGAAGTTGGTGCTGTCGTTTCCAGGCTGTGCTTTGGCACAGGGGCAGCGATGGTGCCAGGAGCAGGACTCACCTTCCCAGGGGGCTGCAGCGTGTCCAGGGCAGGGAAGGGAGCTGGGAAGGGGCTGGAGCCCCAGCAGAGGCTGAGGGAGCTGGGAAAGGGGCTCAGCCTGGAGAAAAGGAGGCTCCGGGGGGACCTTGTGGCTCTGCACAAGTCCCTGCCAGGAGGGGACAGCCAGGAGGGCTCGGGCTCTGCTGCCAGGGAACAGGGACAGGACAAGGGGAAATGGCCTCAGGCTGGGCCAGGGCAGGCTCAGCTTGGCCAGCAGCAGGAATTTCTGCCTGGAAAGGGAGCTCAGGCCTTGGCAGGGGCTGCCCAGGGAGCTGCTGCAGTCTCATCCCTGGAGGTGTGCAGGGAAGGTTGGACTCCATGGGCTGGGAGGGATTTTCCATCCCTGGTGATTTTGGGGTTCTGTGGGGTGACCCAGCAGGATCCTGGATTGCTCTGTGGTTTCAGTCCCAGCTGCACTGTGAGGTCATTTCCCAGTCTGGGCTGTGCTGGGAGCACTGGAGAGGTCCCTGGAAGCAGATCCAGGTGATGTCACCCCTGGGGGACAGGCCAGGAGGTCACTGGGACACACTGGGACAGGGCTGGTGGGCAGGGAGAGCTGCCTGGCTGGGCTGAGGGACCTGGAGCCCCCCTCAGCCCCCAGGGTCCTTCCTGATTAATGAAATGCAAATGAATTCTGGGGGGTTGTTGCCATATTGTGTTAATTATGAGCACTGGAAGATTGAGAAGACAACAAACAAACCCCACCCAGACAGGAGATGGGGAGGAATGGGAGTTTGGAACGAGATCAGCTCTAAAGTCCAATCCATTCTGGGATTCCATGATTCCATGGAAATTGTTTATCCCCTTGGCCCCAGGGAGCTGCAGGAGGAAGGGGCTTTCAGGCAGAGTTCTGTGCCATTAACACTCGTTTCCACCAGGAGGAGAACGAATAAAATAGAGGGGAGTGAGGAAATATTGGGAATGAAGCCAACTGAAGGGGAAATGTGCTGAGCAGAACAGCTCAGCAGCAGATATTGGAGGTCATGGTCTGCAGGTGGCTGAAGGTGCATTTCAGGGTGATTTTGTAACCAAGGATGGTGATTTGGAAGAACCAAAGGGCCTGAGGTCAGTGGAGATGGTTCAGGGGCTGGAAACACGTTTGGGGGTGTGGGCAGCTGTCCAGCCAGGCACTCAGGGAACCCCCAGGGGCTAAGGAATAGTTGGATAACTCTGAAAATACCTGAAAATCCTAGAGAAATTAAACAGAATCATGGAACTTGGGCAGATGGGCTTAACAGGGGGCAGGAGCTGAAGGGAGACACCTTCAGAATAATGAATATGAAATGTGAAAATCGAGAATCCCAGACTGGAAAGGACCTCAAAGGACACCAAGTGCCACCCCTGCCATGGCAGGGACACCTCCCACTGTCCCAGTGTCCAGCCTGGCCTTGGGCACTGCCAGGGATCCAGGGGCAGCCCCAGCTGCTCTGGGGAATGGAACAAAATGTTTTCAGTAGTGAATGTAAGGAAATAATTGTTAGAATCTGTTATCCAGGTGGTGCTGGAATTTCCACCACTTTAGCACCAGGACAGGAGTGTTTATAAATCCACTCAGATGTTCCCTGTGTGATGGAAGCTCCATTATCTCAGGGTTTCTCACTGCTTTAGGAGATAGGAAAAATGCAGATAAAAATGTTAATGGAGCCTCAGAGTCAGGGATTTTGCTGGAGCCCCGGGCCTAAATCCTTGAAGGAATCAGGGATTTGCTTCCCTCACATTTCCAGGAATAAGTGAGTTTTTCTGAAGCCACTTTCACTAGAATTCCTGCAGCCAGGCTGGGTCAGGGATAGCAAAAATGGAAATTCTGCAATTTCCTGCTGCTTTGGTGCATTCTGCATTCCCTGATCTCCCTGCATCCTCCTCCAGGTTGTAGCTGTTGCTCTGCTGCCAGGGAACAGGGACAGGACAAGGGGAAATGGCCTCAGGCTGGGCCAGGGCAGGCTCAGCTTGGCCAGCAGCAGGAATTTCTGCCTGGAAAGGGAGCTCAGGCCTTGGCAGGGGCTGCCCAGGGAGCTGCTGGAGTCTCATCCCTGGAGGTGTGCAGGGAATTCCTGGATGTGGCACTCAGAGCTCTGGGCTGGGGACAAGGTGGGGATCAGGCACAGCTGGGGCTCCATGGGCTGGGAGGGATTTTCCTGTTCCTTTCCAGGGATTCTGTGTCCAGGTGGGAGTTTCCTGGCTGTTGGAGGGTAATTCCATGGAAATCACATGTGGGTTGAGGTGTCAGCTCACCACTGACAGGCTGCCCTTTTTCAGAGAGCCAGAGTGTGATGGAGAGCGCTGGTGGTGGGAGGTGTCCCTGCCATGGCAGGGTTTGGTTTTTCCAGGAGTGTTCTTTCCCCTGTTCCACTGTGGGAGCAGGATCTGGGGCAGGAGCAGGATCTGGAATAGGATCTGGATCAGGGGCAGGAGCAGGAGCAGGATCTGGAGTGGGATCTGGAGCAGGGACAGGATCTGGAGCAGGATCTGGAACAGGAGCAGGATCTGGAGCAGAAGCAGGAGCAGGACCTTGAGCAGGATCAGGATCTGGAGCAGGATCAGGATCTGGAGCAGGACCTGGAGCAGAATCTGGAACAGGAGCAGGGTCTGGAAAAGGAGCAGGATCTGGAGTGGGATCTGGAACGGGATCAGGATCTGGAGCAGGATCAGGATCAGGACCTGGAGCAGGAGCTGCTGTTCCTGTGCTGCTGCCCTGGCTGTCCCTGCCCCAGCAGAACTCGAGCTCGTTCTGTGTGTTCCCCTGGCAGGCTGCACACCCAGGGGAGGGATCTGTGCTGCTGAGGCTGGGCAGGGCTGCTGTGATCCTGGGCTGTGGGATATTTATTGGGATATTTATTTATTGGGCTATTTATTGGGGTATTTATTGGGTTAATTATTGGGTTATTTATTGGTGTATTTATTGGGATAATTATTGGGATATTTATTGGGCTATTTATTTATTGGGCTATTTATTTATTGGGCTATTTATTTATTGGGCTATTTATTTCTTGGGCTATTTATTGGGGTATTTATTGGGGTATTTATTGGGGTATTTATTGGGATATTGGCATATCCCCAGCAGGAGGAACAGGGACTCCCAGTGCTGGGGTTTCATTCCAAGGGGGTTTATTTCGGATTTATCTTGACTCTTGCCACGATCTTGCCCTGGTGCCACTTCCCTGCCAGTGCTGTGAGAAGTGGCCAATATCAATTAAATGTCCATGATCACCCAGCCAGGGGCTGCAATATCCCTGTTTCCCAGGGCCACAGCACAGAGCACTGCACAGAAACCTTTTATCCTTCAAAAGAAACCGAGCCCTGGCTTTATCCTCAGGCTGAAGCCAAACAAATTCCAGTTTGGAATCTCCTGATCAAGACAGAGATGGAATAAACAACCGAGGGAAGTTGTAACTTTTCCTCTTTAATGCCATAAATCCACTGGAAACGTCCCTGCCCATGGTTTGAGCTAGAGGGGTCTCCAGGGTCCCCTCCAGCCCAGCCCTTTCTGGGACCTGGTGCTTCTGTTATCCCAAATCTCAAATTATTGTTATTAAATTGTTATTGTTATCAAATGTTATTCTCAAATCTGGGCTTTGGACAAACCTGAAGAGCTTCTCCCAGCTGGAGGCAGTGGGTGGGGTTCAGGTTTTTATTTGCTTGGTTGGTGGTGCCAGAGGCTGCATTTCATGGTGCAGTAATAATCTCTGTCATCCTGGCAGTTTATGAATCATTAATTTACTGGAGGGAATCCTTCCCTGTGGGCCTGGCACAGAATTCCCAGAGCTGCCCCTGGATCCCAGGGCCAGGCTGGAGCAGTGGGAGGATTGGCAGGGTGGGGATGGATGGGTTCAAGAGAACCACAACGTTCCTCCCCTAAAGCCCAGCTGCTTTCCCAGCTCTCTTTGGTGTGCTCACGTTTCTCTTGATGAATGTTGGCTTTAGAAGAGTAAGTTTTGTACTTTTATATTAATTTATTTTCTGTGAACTTGTTCGAGGGGAAGGATGGAGTGGGCAGTCACAGGTTGGACTCTATGAGCTCTTTTCCAATCTAAGTCATTCCGTGATCCTTTTTCCTTTGTTTATTTGTTAAAGAACTCCTCCCTCCAACAGAGCAACGTGGGGTACATTTAAAAAATATTTCTAAGAAATCAAAACTTAAAAAGCAAAAAAATTAAAACTAAGAAAAAACCCAAAAAAAACGAAACCAGAACAAAACCAACCAAGCAAAAAAAGGTTGAAAAACCAATTTAAACAGTAATAACATTAAAAAGGTATTTAAGAGCCTCTCAGGCTGTCGCTGCCGCCCTGAACGCGGGGATTTTCTGGGATGCGCTCCCGGTGCCCGGGGGATGCGCGGTCACGCGGCGGCCGCGTTGCCATGGAGACAGCGCGGGGAGCATCCTTCGGGATGGAGCCGCATCCTTCGGGATGGAGCCGCATCCTGCGGGATGGAGCCGCATCCTTCGGGATGGAGCCGCATCCTTCGGGATGGAGCCGCATCCTGCGGGATGGAGCCGCATCCTGCGGGATGGAGCCGCATCCTTCGGGATGGAGCCGCATCCTGCGGGATGGAGCCGCATCCTTCGGGATGGAGCCGCATCCTGCGGGATGGAGCCGCATCCTTCGGGATGGAGCCGCATCCTTCGGGATGGAGCCGCATCCTTCGGGATGGAGCCGCATCCTGCGGGATGGAGCCGCATCCTGCGGGATGGAGCCGCATCCTGCGGGATGGAGCCGCATCCTTCGGGATGGAGCCGCATCCTGCGGGATGGAGCCGCATCCTTCGGGATGGAGCCGCATCCTGCGGGATGGAGCCGCATCCTTCGGGATGGAGCCGCGGGCCGGGATGAGCGGGAGCGGGCACCGGGCGCTCTCCGCCGCGCAGGTTGGTGCTGCCGGTCCCGGGGCCCCTCCCTGTCCCCTCCCTGTCCCCTCCCTGTCCCCTCCGCGGGGCCCCGGGGTCCCTCCGCTCCGTCCCGCTCGGGGTCGGGCTGTGGGAGCGGCGGGACCGGCGAGGGGATGCGGGAACGGGGCCGGGAACAGCCCTGGAACAGCTCCCGGAGCCGTGGGCAGCCCCCGAGCTCTGGAGGATCAGCTCCCCCAGCTTTGTAGGATCAGTTCCCCGAGCTCTGGAGGATCAGTTCCCCGAGCTCTGGAGGATCAGCTCCCGAGCTCTGTAGGATCAGCTCCCGAGCTCTGTAGGATCAGTTCCCCGAGCTCTGTAGGATCAGTTCCCCCAGCTCTGTAGGATCAGCTCCCCCAGCTCTGTAGGATCAGTTCCCCGAGCTCTGTAGGATCAGTTCCCTCAGCTCTGTAGGATCAGTTCCCCCAGCTCTGTAGGATCAATTCCCCGAGCTCTGTAGGATCAGTTCCCCCAGCTCTGTAGGATCAGCTCCCCCAGCTCTGTAGGATCAGTTCCCCCAGCTCTGTAGGATCAGTTCCCTGAGCTCTGTAGGATCAGCTCCCCCAGCTCTGTAGGATCAGTTCCCTCAGCTCTGTAGGATCAGTTCCCCCAGCTCTGTAGGATCAATTCCCCGAGCTCTGTAGGATCAGTTCCCCCAGCTCTGTAGGATCAGCTCCCTCAGCTCTGCAGGATCAGTTCCTCGAGCTCTGTAGGATCAGCTCCCCCAGCTCTGTAGGATCAGTTCCCTCAGCTCTGCAGGATCGGCTCCGGGGGATGCAGGAGGATCACCTCGGGACGGGAATGCAGGAACAGCTTGGAGGGACGGAGGAGCCACCCGGAAAGGGATGCAGGAGAGCTGGAGAGAGGTGCAGGGGCTGCTCGGGGGGTGAAGGGTCCACTCGGACAGGGACGAGCTCGGGACGGGCTCGGGATGGGATTGGGATCAGCTCGGGATGAATTCGGGATCAGCTCGGGATGGGATCGAGATGAATTCGGGATGGGGTCGGGACGGGCTCGGGGTCTCTGTCTGGGCAGCCCCGCACTGGGAACACCCCGAGCGTTCCCGTTCCCCCGAGACAGCCCAGGGCAGAGCGGGGCAGGGCAGAGCGGGGTCCCGGGCAGGGATGGGCAGAGCAGGGCAGGGATGGGCAGAGCAGGACAGGGATGGGCAGAGCAGGGCAGGGATGGGCAGAGCAGGACAGGGCAGGGATGGGCAGAGCGGGGCAGGGATGGGCAGAGCAGGACAGGGCAGGGATGGGCAGAGCAGGGCAGGGATGGGCAGAGCAGGGCAGGGATGGGCAGGACAGGGCAGGGATGGGCAGAGCGGGGCAGGGATGGGCAGGACAGGGCAGGGATGGGCAGAGCAGGGCAGGGATGGGCAGGACAGGGCAGGGATGGGCAGGACAGGGCAGGGATGGGCAGAGCAGGGCAGGGCAGAGCGGGGCAGGGATGGGCAGAGCGGGGCAGGGCAGAGCAGGGTCCCGGGCAGGGACGGGCAGAGCAGGGCAGGGATGGGCAGGACAGGGCAGGGATGGGCAGAGCGGGGCAGGGATGGGCAGAGCGGGGCAGGGATGGGCAGAGCAGGGCAGGGATGGGCAGAGCAGGGCAGGGATGGGCAGAGCGGGGCAGGACAGAGCAGGGTCCCGGGCAGGGATCGCCCCAGGAGCCCGAGGCTGCTGCGGGTTCTGCCGGCTCCATCCCCAACCCCCCCTGGCTTTGCCCTGGGCTTTCCCGGCCACATGAGAACAGGAACAGAGGGGATGGAGACACAGGAACAGGGGATGGAGACACGGGAACAGGGGATGGAGACACAGGAACAGAGGGGATGGAGACACGGGAACAGAGGGGATGGAGACACGGGAACAGAGGGGATGGAGACACGGGAACAGAGGATGGAGACACGGGAACAGGGGATGGAGACACAGGAACAGAGGGGATGGAGACACAGGAACAGGGGATGGAGACACGGGAACAGGGGATGGAGACACGGGAACAGAGGGGATGGAGACACGGGAACAGGGGATGGAGACACGGGAACAGAGGGGATGGAGACACAGGAACAGGGGATGGAGACACGGGAACAGGGGATGGAGACACGGGAACAGAGGGGATGGAGACACGGGAACAGGGGATGGAGACACAGGAACAGGGGATGGAGACACGGGAACAGGGGATGGAGACACGGGAACAGAGGGGATGGAGACACGGGAACAGGGGATGGAGACACAGGAACAGGGGATGGAGACACGGGAACAGAGGGGATGGAGACACGGGAACAGGGGATGGAGACACGGGAACAGGGGATGGAGACACGGGAACAGGGGATGGAGACACGGGAACAGGGGATGGAGACACGGGAACCCCTGGCCAGGCACTGCTGCTCCCTTTCCCAGCTGCAGGAGCAGCCGGCTCAGGCAGCTGCTCCCTGCCCTGCTGGGGATGTGGCACTCACAGGAATTGGCTGTTAGATAAAAACCAGCGCAGCTTTGGTGCTAAAAGTACTCAGAAACTCGACAATCTGTGCACTGCATTGTATTGATCATCAGGTGTTGCTGTACTCCTCTGGGGTTGATTTTCCTCAGTTCTCATCTGTAAAACCCCAGTTATCTGTTTATATTCTCAGGTTTGTGATTGTTCTTTAACTTCTCTTTAATTTATTTCTGACCGCCTGAACAGAATCACTTTCAGCTCCTTTTTAAAATTGCTGCAAACCCTGTAAAATTAACATTGAAATTTGTCATTCCTGCTGCTAAAATCCCCTCAATTTGCAGTTTTCCAGAGGACAGAGATCAATCCCTGAGTCTCCTGCCCAGGCACGTGGAACAGGCAGGTAGAGAGGCACTGTCAGATCCCAGCATGTTTGAAATCTTTCCCTTTGGCAAAAATTTAGGCTGCTATTTTTGGATTAGACGTTTTTAACCTACATTGTTGGTGGATTAGAAGTTGTTTGTGATTTTCTGTGTCTCCTTTGTCGGGATGGCTTTGGGCTCTGCTGAGAGGCAGCAGGAGCACCGGGAAAATGCAGCTGGAGCAGCTCTGGGGGGGCACTTGGGGAGCTCAGAACGACCCAGGAGTGCCCAGGTGGGCAAGAGGCCACTGGCCCTGGGCTGTGCCAGCTCTGGGGTGGCAGCAGGGCCAGGGCAGTGCCCGTCCCCTGTGCTGGCACTGCTGGGGCACCTCCAGTGCTGGGGGCAGCTCTGGGCCCCTCCTGACACGAGAGCCCTGGAGGGGCTGGAGCGTGTCCAGGGCAGGGAACGGAGCTGGGAAGGGGCTGGAGCCCCAGCAGAGGCTGAGGGAGCTGGGAAAGGGGCTCAGCCTGGAGAAAAGGAGGCTCCGGGGGGACCTTGTGGCTCTGCACAAGTCCCTGCCAGGAGGGGACAGCCAGGAGGGCTCGGGCTCTGCTGCCAGGGAACAGGGACAGGACAAGGGGAAATGGCCTCAGGCTGGGCCAGGGCAGGCTCAGCTTGGCCAGCAGCAGGAATTTCTGCCTGGAAAGGGAGCTCAGGCCTTGGCAGGGGCTGCCCAGGGAGCTGCTGGAGTCTCATCCCTGGAGGTGTGCAGGGAATTCCTGGATGTGGCACTCAGAGCTCTGGGCTGGGGACAAGGTGGGGATCAGGCACAGCTGGGGCTCCATGGGCTGGGAGGGATTTTCCCACCTCAGTGATCCTGGAATTCTGGGGCTGTCCAGGGAAGCAGAGATGTTTCTCAGTCCCAGAATTGTCTGATTTCCACAGCTGAACAGAGCAGGGCTCAATCTGCAGCATTTCCATCTTTCCATGGGGGTTTTCCTGGAAGTTTCCCCCACGATTTTCCCTGGGATGAGGTGATGAGATCCAGATCAGTACCAGAGCTCTATTCCCATTTTCAGGGAATGTGCCGCTGGCTCAGCATCCCCATGGATGTGTTTGCCCTTGGTGCTCTCATTGCAGGAGTGCTGGGTGCTATTTTTAAACAATCCCTGATTTTTCCTCCCAAATGCTCTGTCAGGAAGCAGTGAGTTCCAGGAGGAGCTGCTGGCAGGTGTTTGTGCTGGGAATGGCACAGAGGGGAGCGCTCAGTGCCCTCCTGGAGCCGCTCCCACCCCTCATTCCAGCTGCAATCCAGCAGCCCTAGGGAATATCCCAACTCCACCACACTGGGGTCAGGGCTGGAAGCAGAACTTCTGCAGGATGGGCTGAAGGAACAGGTGGGGGCTGCAGGGGTTTGGCCACCCTCTGCCCTCCAGGGGCACCACAAACACCTTTCCCTCCTCAAGTTCCTTCCATGTGGAGAATTAATTGGTTTGCACAGCCTGGAAATTCAGGTTACCCCAATTTTCGGGGAGGAATTTGTTCCTGGCTCAGAAAAGAAACCGAGGAAGTCCCAGCAGCCCTGAGCTGCTCTGTGCTGGACCTTAAACAGCCTCTCTCTGTTGAGCAGGAGCAATAACAGACAGCAAATCCCCCCTTTGTGCTGGAGCTTTCCGGGGGATTTTGCTGTGGGATCTCAGAGGTGACTCCCTGGATCCCAGCCAGGGAAAAGGAGCCCTTGTGCACAGCAGAGAGGAGGGGACAGGTCAGGAATTCCTGCTTGCCCTGTGGCCAGTGCCAGGAGCTTTTCCCTGGAATGCAGCTCCTGCACTGGGTCCCTTCCAGGCACAGCTCCTGCAGTTCCAGGGACATTTCCCCTGTGGCACAGCCAAAAAGCCACATCTCCTGTCCCAGGGGAAGTGCAGCCGCTCCAGCAGCAGCAAATTCCCTTGGGGTGAATTTGTGGCACTTTGAAACTCCTGAATTGCAGAGCAGGCTCTGGTGCTGCTGTTCCCACGAGTGGCTGCAGGCTCTGGGCACTCCCAGCCCTGGGTCCCTGGCCCTGGCTGGCACAGCTGGCACAGCTGGCACAGCTGGATCTGTGGGCTCTGTCCCTGCTGCTGGATCCTCTCCCCCCTCAGCTGGGAGAGCTCCTGAACCCCAGACTGGGTTGGGAGGGACCCCAGAGCCCCTCCAGTGTCACCCCTGCCATGGCAGGGACACCTCCCACTGTCCCAGTGTCCAGCCTGGCCTTGGGCACTGCCAGGGATCCAGGGGCAGCCCCAGCTGCTCTGGGCACCCTGTGCCAGGGCCTGCCCACCCTGCCAGGGAACAATTCCTGCCCCAAATCCCATCCAGCCCTGCCCTCTGCCACTGGCAGCCATTCCCTGGCTCCTGGCCCTCCAGCCCTTGTCCCCAGTCCCTCTCCAGCTCTCCTGGAGCCCCTTTGGGCCCTGCAAGGGGCTCTGAGCTCTCCTGGACCCTTCTCCAGGTGAGCACCCCCAGCTCTCCCAGCCTGGCTCCATGGCAGAGGGGCTCCAACCCTGGAGCAGCTCCCAGCTCCTCTGGGCTCTCTCTGTTGATTTCCTTTTCCCCTGAACCTGCAGCAAATCCATCCTGCAGCAGTTCCAGGGCAGGGCAGCACTCCCAGCTCAGCTCTGGAGCTCTCACCTTGGCCAGGCCTTGCCCTCCCGGGGTTCCCTGAGCTGGGAAGTGCAGTGAGAGCAGAAAATCAAGGAACACTTGAAGTCCTCTGTCAAAGGGAAGGAGGTGATCTCTTATTTCATATCTCATATTTCATAGATAATATTTCATATTTAATAGTTCTCATTTCTTATTTATTATTTAATATTTCATAGTTATTTATTATTTTTATTTCATATTTCTTATTTCATAGTTCTGATTTCTTATTTCTGATTTCTTATTTCTGATTTCTTATTTCTGATTTCTTATTTCTTATTTCATAATTCATATTTATTATTTTTATTTCTTATTTCATATTTTATATTTCTTCTTATTTTTTATTTTTTATTTCTTATTTCATATTTCATTTTTCTTGTTTCTTATTTCATATTTCTTATTTCTTATTTCTTATTTCTTATTTCTTATTTCTTATTTCTTATTTCTTATTTCATTTTTCTTGTTTCTTATTTCTTGTTTCTTGTTTCTTATTTCATATTTCTTATTTCTTATTTCATGCTTCATATTTCATGTTTCATGTTTCATATTTCTTGTTTCATATTTATTATTTTCTTATTTCTTATTTCACATTTCTTATTTCATATTTCATATTTCTGAATCCCAGCTCCTGCCCAGGCCTGTGGGATTTCCTGTGTGGATG